>OY728141.1:95442217-96692217 GCA_963277665.1 Viscum album | reverse complement strand
TTCCTAGGTGCTTATTCTCCTATTATTTACACATAGTTTGTTGAATCTTTTTACCATCATGATCTGTATCACATCAAAATATATGGATGTAAATTATTATCTTTTTTGGTATGTCAGGAAATACACCTGTGTAAAAGATGTTTACATTAAATATATTTTTCTGCTTAGGAATACAGACATGGATTTTCACTATAACTCCCCTTTAATTTGGATTCCTGTTCAACCAACTAGTATATTTATATTCACATGAATTGTCACATTTATACCTAATAGAGAAATACATTTACTAAAACAACAATGGTTAGTTCTATCATATCAATAAAATTAAAATAAAACATTATATGATGCGTATAAATACTAAGAGATACCTAATCCTGGTATCTAAAATTACGTCTATTTACTCAAAATAACAATAATTATTCAAAACATAACATCCTTTGTGGTTATATAGGGAATTTAAATAATGTTTAAATGACATCCTAATATTAAAAGTTTTCTAAACCTTCATATACTGCCAATAGTCAGTATCTCACCTTAGAAAATACATAATTTTTATTTTTATTCCAATAAATTGTTCACATACATTTTAGGATCATTTAAGGTTCATAGTATTATATAATGTGTCCAAAACTCATAGATAAAAAACATCTAAAAAAGTATACACTTATAATAAGTATTCATTTTTATCATAAAATTAAACTTCTAATGTGAAAAAAATTTCACATCAAAAAATATTTGTGTTCCCATCAAGTTAAATTCTTCAGGTCCTAAGGAATCCTAAACACATTTGAAAAAAATATAACATGTGGGAAGAGGACAAAAAATATCACTAATCTACATAATATGGGTAAATCAACCTGCTTAGGGAAAACATCAAAAAACATGTAAATATTTTTTAATGTCGATTTTCACCGAGAAAGGGAATCATATATCATTAAAATAGGTCATTTTTCATAAATATTATAATATATTACTTCCATGAAATCTCATTAGAAATAATATTAAATTAATTTAGGTTCCTCAACAAATCATAATCATCAAATATCACTTACAATAACCCTTGAAATTGTAATAATCATAAAATCAAATTCTAAAATAATTATCCAAATAACATTATCATTACCCAATGAATTAGATATATTTCTAGTTTAACCCATTATATAAGACATATCCGGCTCACACTTGATATATAATGTGGATCAAAACATCATAAGAAATTTCCAAGGACCATATCATGAATCAAACCATTTAAAAACTTTTATAAAACCATGTGAGAACAATTTCAGATATTGAAATATGATTTTATCTTAATAACATTTTAATTACCTAACTACAATGAAAATACATTTTTGTTTTTTTTATGATAAAATTTAAATCCTTTAGTTTAATCCAAATGTAAAATAAAATTTATGATGTTGGTAATAATTAATTTTCCTTATATTCATTAAATTATTGCATTCCATTTAGCATTTCTAATGAAATTCAAAACATTTCATAAATTGATTCATATTAAAACCCGTTGAATTAAAATAAAAATAGAAATAAAATAAAATTTATAAATATTTTATTTCTATATAAAAAAATCTATAAATTATATTTTTTAATTATATAAATGGAAGAAATTTTTCTTTAAGGGAAACATTAAAAGATGTTTTTTAAATTTAATCATAAATTCATTATATTTTTTAATATTAAATTTATATTAATTATAAATTTTACAAAATTAATTTTTAAAATTTATTATTCATTTTATTCAACTTTTTACTAACTCTTAACAATTTCGTAATTATTTAAATTCATATCCGATGTTTTGAAAACAGTTTATAAGTCCAAATTGATATTGGTTGGTAGAAAATGGTGAAACTGTCTTTATTCAATCACCTATAATATAATAATAAATAAATAATTATCATCTTATAACTAAATTATTCTTATAAATCCAACTATTAAACATGGATAAGAATAATTGGAAAAATTACAATCATGGAGATGGATGGTCATATATACACATGAGGAACACATCCATTTTATTAGTGGTCATTCTAGAAAGAATGTAAGTATTTTATTTATTTAAAAATATATAATAAATATCATAAATGTTAAATTACTTAATTATATATACTTATATAAACATATCAATCATGTGATGTAGTGATGAAAAATGATTCACATCGCAATGTGGCATTGGAACTCAACACGCACCCGTAAACAATTACCATTTATCATTGAATGAAAAGATACAAATATAAATGATATATTATCTTATTTGATTGAAAAATATTTCATTAATATAAAATATATAAATTAAATAACTATTTATAATTCATCACTGATAGAATGTGATGAAATATGAATTGCATTAGTTTGCTAGGCGGTAGTCTGTTTTACAGACAAATGATATCTTCATTTCTAATTTCATATAATAGGAGTTGGAAATAGGTTATGAAATTAAAATAATAACATAAAACTAAATTGAGTATATATTTTTAATAATTTTATCATGGTTTAATAGGATTTTACTGAGGTGGAAGGAAATTAAAACTAAAACATACAATTAAAACTATACATTTTCATTTGAAAATATTCTTTTGTTAACACATTAAGATATCAACGATTGGAATTATATCAAATGTAAAGCTGATGAAATGTTTGTATCATTGTTATTATAGTATTTTTTAGGAACATGGAAGTTCCAAATTAGATTTTGAGTGTTGATAAATGAGAAAAAGTGTCGTCCTTTTATAGGAGACGAGAGGGTAACTATTAGATTTCGTAAAATATTAAATTAATATAAATAAATTGTTATCTCGAAATAACTCAAAATTTTAAATATTATAATATAAAATATTGATGATTCTAAATTCTCTAATAAAATTAAAATTTGATGTTTTTGATAACATTTTCACCCATATCTTTTCATTTTATCCCATTATTTTTCCTTTGACAATTATGTAGATATCAATGTTTTTAAATCATAAGGGGTTAATATATTTATTATAATTGAAAAAAATGTCCATAAATTTTCAATGACTGATTTAATAATCAATATAAATATAACATGGAAGATGAAAATATATTAATTATTTTTTAGTGAATTAATAAAATTTTACTTCACAAAATTCCAATAATTTCATATTCCGAAAAATTATTTTAATTTGGCATTTTTAACATTAATAATATAAATTAAATTATAAAAAATTTCAAATACACTAATGAAATGTTATATTCGTCTACAAAATAATTCTACCACATAAATTCTTTCAATTTATATTAAATTTAAAAAATTTAATATCATTAATTTTATTTTCCCATTAATTGAATAATATTGCATCAATGTTGGGAAAATAATTTCAGTTTATTAATTTTCAATAAAAATTAATATTTATTTAAGATTTATAATATAAATACAATTTCTCAAATTTTAATATTTATAATAGAAGATATCCCTTATTTTAACCCTTGTTAAAAAATAATATTTTTTAAAAACAATAAAGTGAAATTTTTTACCTTTGAACTCATAATATATAAACAATGTAGTATCGCAATCAAATGCTAAAAAATACATAATAACAAATCATATATAATTATGGGTGAAATTAAATATTTGAATATTATTTAGGCAATTTTTAAGGTCATTTTATAGTTCATGGGATATTATCTTTAACATTAATTATATGATTCACCCTTTACATAGTGAAAATATTGCATGAGATACAATTCTTATTGTTTAAATATATAAGCGACCTATTTCTAAATTCCATAACCCTAGTTTCCCATAATTGGTGGTTACATTATTACATTCTAATAACATACGGGTAATTACATCCCAAAGGACTGGATAACTTAGTAGTCTAGAAAACATAGATACATACTTGAAATCAACATTATATTTTGAATCATATAATACACAAAGAATTATGTTGAGAGTTATATTTTTTCCAGTTTGTGTAACACTGCATAAATGTCATAATATAATTATATAAATCTTGGAAAAGAATGAAACCTATGAAAGGAGTGAGATCAAATTACCTATAATGGTTAGCATATATATATAGCTTAGTGTAAATTAGGTATAAAAATATGGAAAGGTTAATAATAGAAACATATACCATTTATACAATAAAATGAGTAAAATATTATAGTAATTAAAATGAATAGACAATCCTATTTTAATAATATCATAATAATGAATCTTAACCATAAACATTCTAAAAAATCAAATAATCACCGAGAATATCAATAAATGAATTTAAAATGATAGAATTTATAATTTTGAACATATAAAACATACCATCAAGGCATCGTACCAATAATCTAATACAATCAATTATTTATTCCATTAATATAACATTATAATAGACGCATACCAAGAATCTAATAAATGGGAAAGATCATATTGAAGAAACCTCCGGCTACTTTTACCTCGCGATGCATTCTCCCCCGGGTGACGATGGTGGCCGCGACTCCAGCTCCTCCCCCCCTTGGTGGAGGAGGGGGAATCGTTGTCTAATGAGAGAGATTGTTCTTTTTGGCCTTTCTCCAACCCGGAGTTCCTTACTCCTTTCTCGAAGTTTTCTATTAACCCTAAGGTGCCTGACCTAATTGAAGGAGCACTAAATCTTCCTCTCTCATTATCTGACTTCACAGAGTCTGTGACTTTGCTGAATTTCACTCTGGTGGCTTGATTCAAGAAGAGAAGACCTTTAGTAGATGACATCAACCGCTTCCTTTTTGGACCGTGGGATCTTCGCGAACGTGTGGTAGTGGGTTTACTGGATATTAAAAAATTAATGATTAGGTTCGAGTCCAAGGCAGAACTCATTAAAGCTTGGGCTAGGGAGCCTCACATCTTCAAAGGTAATCATTTTATGTTTCTGCACATGTCTTTCGATGTTTATATGAATAGGGATTCCCCTTCCATCACTGTTTGAGTACGTTTTCAAAAATTGCCTTTACCGTTTCAAAACCCTTCTGTTATTCTCATTTTGGGTAACATGGTAGGAATATACCTTTTTTCTGGTTATCACATAGAGGTGGTTTTCCTTCCGATAAATCCACGGGTGTGTGTTGAAATGGATGCATCACACGTTCCTTTTGATTATATTTGGATCACGGTCAGGGAGGAGTATAGACAAAAATAGAGGGTTGTCTATGAAAGTTAGAAGGATTATTGTGGTTTCTGCGAGCGCTTGGGCCACCTGACTAATGTTTTCCGAGTGATGGGGGCCTGTTACAGCTTGAAGGAGGCTAGGATGAGCACTGAGGAGGGTATAAGGCACAATGAACTGGGGAAACATTTGAGGGTGAGCCTGGATTCGGTGATGAAAGGGATAACTGAAGGATGGAGGGGCTCTCAGATGAATGCTTCAGCTGGGGAAGATCCTGCCTCTAGTTCTCGTGTTATTGACTTTGATGAAGATCAAACAATTGTAAATTCTAGAATTGCGTGTCCAGAGCAGGTTGGAAAGGATCGGAGATGCAGTTCTGTGGAAGTGGTAACCACGACCAGACCGAAGGAGGCTAAAGGCCTTGATCCCCTAGCTAAACATTTCATGGCTTTGAATAACAGGTTTTACGTTCTTATAGAGAACAATGTGGTTGAGGTTCTGGAAGAGGAGGCCATTACTGGGGGCGAGGGTGATGATGTGCTTGCAGAGAATAGGCAATAGGATCACCTGGGGAAGGAACTGGTTGCAGGTCATGTGGAAGAGAATGATGAACAGGATCGTTCTGTGAATTTAGTTGGAGGGATAAGACTCTTGAGGTTCTGCTTCTTGAGGGTAAGGGAAAGAGGTAGCTGTTATGGCTGGGGGAGGATTTTCCCCGATAGGAGGGGCGAAAACCCTTGTTGGAATGCAATCCTTCTGAATAGAGGCTGGACAATTCGGATGGAGGTCCTGCACTTAGGTTGAAGGAACAGTCTGAGGTGGGAAAGGAGTGCTCTATGGGAGGGAAGGAGAACTGGAGTACCCCTCATGGCCATTAATTTAGAGATATTGTTCAATATGGGAATCAGAATGGGTCTACATGTGTTAGACTTTTATCTTCTACCTCAACATGGAGGCCATGGAAAGACTACTCATATCTCCCCAGTCTAATGTGGACAAGGTCTACTAGCAAAAGGAATAACCAGGTGGTCATTGCAGTCAAAAAGGGTAGTGGGGTTAAGAAGGCATCATCAATTATGACTAATCTAGACCTGATTAGCAATCAGGTTCAAAGTGCCAATTTTTGGAGAAATATGGAATGGGAATCAGCTACGGGAGAAGACGAATCCTATATGAGATATAGAGAAGATTGAAGTTATTATGATGTTTAAATTTATATTGTTTTGTGTTATTTTCTGTTTTGGTTCTTTTGAACTTGTTTGGAATTGTATGTTGGGTATCAAACACCCTTAAAACTGACTTTTAATATATTAAATGAAATCATTGGCCTTGGACGGGTAAAATTATGGCCCATACCCATTCTTGTTTGTCTCGTAAGTCATACAGATGGAACAAGGGGATATATATGGATATGACCATCTTATATGAAGTACAATAAATTTATAGTGACCCTATCCTTTGACACATATTATTACATAATTTTATGTATAATAAAACATCATATTACAAGACAATGATAATAATTTATAGAGTCTTGGAAGACTATGTACATAAAACATTGGACTGAATAAATCAATTATTTATTTAGTATGCAGAAATTGAACCTAACTACTATTATACACATACATTTTTATAGGATAACTATGTGATAACATGAACAATGGGATGAACTAAAATCATAGTAAGGGAATGATCATAATAATAAATCATTATCACATGGGTTAGTAGACAAGGCATCATGATATAAAAAGGAAAGGAACATATTTAATCATAACATATAATCATGGGATCATATTAAAATAGAGTCATATTCATTTGAAAGAAACCTAAAACATGACTTTATCATGGGTAATTTATTGTTTCTCATAGAGGATAAAAATCCAAGTTTAACCTCCAAGATTGTTGCAAAGGGTATCATGAGTCATGACTAACAGCCAACATCATTGCACATAACATGTCATGAGATTAAACTTTACCCAATGCATTTTAGCTCTATCTGGTCACACCCATTATAACATGTACATTAATATACATTCCACAAGTATAATCATATACAATCAACCACACATTAACATATGGGTACTCATGGAAAGAAATGGGTCTCACAATCATGCCATAAAGCATAATAGATGGTCATATCATACAAGTGTCAATGAAAAATTGAATTACCACATAAATGGAAATTGATAATAGAAAACATTAATATATTATAGTATATGATGTCAAACGTTTGTTAAAACATGTAATAAGAGTAAGATTCAAAATATTTAGCACTGATATATTTTGACGTTGTTTTATGGGAAACACTAAAGAGCCATAAAAATAAAAAATTTCATAATCATTTATATTAAAATAGAAGTGAATGAAGGAGGTTTTTATAATATAAATACAGATTTTATAAAAACAATTTTGTCTCAAAATATCTGATAGATTGCACTTTAAATTTGTTAAGAATTCGAGAATCTCCCTTAACATGGGTTTTCTTATCGAGATGTAATGAGGAGGGAACCACATAAAAACATGTATATCCCTGAAAAAAAATAATGGAAATTAAAAAGTGATATTGGATCATTTAAGTAGAATATTGAATATGTACATAAAAAAATAACAGATAACTTAATTTAGGTAAAATGGTTGATAGAGGAACCTGAAAGAATAATGAATGTTTGGGTAGAATCCCTTACCTTATGTCTGAAGGTGTACTTTACTTGATCTAAATGTTTTAGATAACCAAATTACATTAATTAATTAATATTATTATAAACTTTTACTAATATAATTGATTTAGTATAACTTTATTATGTTCATTCATGGCATTTTTGTTCACTTTAAAGGTTCAATTTCAATGTTTGGAGGTGCTTGTTTCCTTAGATTCCATGATTGGTTTACATATACACATGTAAAGATAAACATGTAAGATGGGAATGGTTTTCCATATTTGGAGTTATATGTTACTAATTATCAAACTATTTATTAAAAGTTTATAAAACTAAGTATTTTATTTATAGTGAAAAATAATCATTAAATAAAACATTAATGATAACTGTTTTGATTAATTGGTGATTTTTTATCACATCGAACAGATTTTTCATTTAAAATAAATATCATGTGTAAAAACAATCAATAACCTTACATTAGAAATAATAAAAATATATTATTCATCTTTATTTATCATAATAGTTTCATGACCATAATTTAAAATTGTATTATAAATTGAAGTCCCACTATCCTTGAATGTGATAAATTAAAAGATCTTGGATGGTGTTTTCATTTTTAGTACTAATGGAGGGGAATAGAGATATGATGATGAATTATTCCATTATAATATCAAGATTATAGTACATGTAACACACTGTGGTTATCATATCATTTGGATAAAATAATGTGATTAATGAAAAAGAAATAAATGAACATGAATGAAAATTATAAAAAAAGAGGAATTTACCCTTTTAATATATCTTCCATCATTCCCTCTTTAAGGGATTGGATTCAATATTTTGAAGATACCAAGGGAAGATGGACATGGGATATTGGAATAGGGAGATATTTGAGCAGAATATAGAGATTTATCGTGGATTTATATGAGTGAAGAGAAGAAGGGGTGGTGGTGACAATGGTTTTTATATTGGTGGAGAGGATAATTTTCCCATTATTTTAATAATTAGGTTAAAATTTTCTTCTCATGGCAATGGATATTTTTTTCAATTGACCAAAAAATAGTAAATAGGTCATGTGAGTTCTAACAAATGGCCATTTACATCATCTGTGACACAATCATGAGGCATAAATTCATTTATTTATCAATTTTCATAAATTATCATATTTTATTATTCACCAATAATTCCAGTATTATGGAAAATTCACAAAAATAAACCCCAAACATTCATTAATGTGTAGAATTCAAAAATAAACTATATTTTATGAAAATAATTCTCAAAATATGATTAAATTTATATTTAATTAAAATCATAATTTACTTGAAAATGTTAATTTTTGAAATTTAAATTGTTTTTCTATCACTTTGAAAAATGAATTATGGTCTCTTAAAGATACTATATAATTATAATTTATCAAAAAAATAATTATAAATACATTTTATGAAAATAAATTAAATTTTAAAATAATAATTTAGTCATAAAAATGTAATGAACTATACATGAATTACAAAAATACCAACACTTAATTTATAATTTTTAAAATATTTACTTATGTATACTATGATATAATTATATCATATTGGATCTTATTAGAATGATAAATTTTATTCATACATTCATCAGCGAGGATACTATTTGAATGGATGAATTTCTATTCATAAGGTTCACATAACTATTCCAATGGCCATGTTTCCATGTCTTTAGTATTGGTTTCTTGACATCTTTATATAAAATTTATTTTAATTTTTCTTCATTTATTAGGTTTTAATTTTGTTCTATATGTAATATTATATTTTTATACTCTAGTAAATATTTAAAATAAGTAATTTCCCTGGATAAAACATTGGTTTGTTGTGGAATTCCTCATATGAATGGGGTGAAAAATAAACTATATATATATATATATTAAATGAAAATAACATTCCCCAATTAGTAAACATTTTCATAAACCATTATGAGTAATATGATGAATGGTATCAAATTACCACATCCATAACAAACAAGATCTAAAGAAATTTCATGAAATATGGTAGATGATATCATTATTAATCAATCTCAATGAGTATTACAGTTCAACAAATGGTTTTGATAGAAATGAAATCAATATAATAAAATCATTGATAATTCATAAGAGAAATACCCTTTCTACATTTTAAAACATTAATTTAAAATTCCATGAATTTATAAACTAAAATATTTTCATTTAAAATAAACTTATAAATGAAACATTAAAACAGTAAGGCATCATGATGGAAAGAAAATACATTCATCCCATTGAAGATAAAATAATTTTCTTATATATTTTGGTCACATAATTTATAATCTACCTCATTTGGAAAATGAAATAAAAATATTACTCTCAAACCATTTTATAAATATTAAAACATCAGTAAAATGAAATTTAAAATTAATTGGATAATATTAAAAATATTTAGGAAAATTTATTAGAAAACATGGGCATGGAAGAAATTATTCCTCAATTCAGACTCAATCATATAAAATCCATAATAATAATGAGATTCTAAAAAACCAATTACTTTGACGTTTCCTTTTGTTAAAGGTTATTTAACAAATTGTATAATGGTTTAAATAAAGTTATTGATTTATAACATAGACAAATTGATATTTTTTATATAATATTTTATCCTCTTATATTATTTTCTTAATAATATGTTGTTATTACCAATTTTGGGGTCTTAAATGCTTCATTTTCCTTTGAATAATCGGTCATGTATGTTTTGTTTTTTAGGGAAAGGTTATAATTATTTCATATCCAGAATGATATTAAGTTAATGTATTTCATAGTTATTCATTAGAGACATTTTTATATTAAATCTTGAATTTTTAACATGTAAAATTAATAAGATAATATTGTGAATACTGTAGGTCATACGTATGCACGAGCGATTATATCATTCCCTTTATGGTGAAAGGGTAAAAAATTGGATGGTATATTATATTTTAAGAATATATATCATGTCATAATAATTATATATATATATATATATCCTTTTCTTCCACTATTATACCCATCCATTTAATGTTGTGATGTAAAACATATTACCCCACATCCTGGATACAATATGACTTATGTATGCACGCATATTGATTTAATTTTTTGCAAGATGGGTAAAAGGTGTAATATGATTATATCATTATAAAAAAATATAATAGTATATATGATATTGGGTTTATTAAATTATCATAGAAATGTCACATGATGATGATGTAGAAGAAAAGATGATCTTGGATGAGTTTGTAAAAACCGTTTCCTCTTCTTTAGTAGACATCATGTAGATCTCTCTTAAAAAATATTATGTTGGTATTTTGGACGAATATGATCTAATGAACTTGTATAATTATTTTTATAGGATAACATTTTTGTATTTGGAGATCCATAAGGCTCCAAATGTTTTGAATATGTGATAGAGGAGGTTCCCATTTATAATTGAGGTGAGGGCCACTTTTGAAAAATTATATATATTAAATTAATATAAATTATGTTCAATTACAAACTTCACCGATGTGAGTTATTTTGATGAAAAGATAAGTGTGGTTCAAAATAGTTTCAAATATTAATCTTTAGGCATGCTTACATCACATTTTTACCCTTATCTTTTATATTTAACCCTTATTTAATCTGTATAACTCATAACATTACAACATGTGTTTTTATTGAATAAGGGTTTATATTGAAATATTGAAATAAAACTAGTACCAAAAATGGATCATTTATGAAGTTTTATTTTTTATTTCAATATTTTTACATAATTTTATATTTTTATGAAATTTATATCATTTAATAAATTATTATTTATTTCTTAAAATCATAAATATCAATTGATTCTATTTATTACATAAATATTTAATAATATCTGAAAAAAATCTTTTTATCAGAACAACTCATTTCACACATCACTAACAAGTAAAATTTATATATAAAATTTATGGATGATATTATATATTTTTAATTGTATTTATTTTAATATTTTTAATATCATTAATAAGATATTTTCAATAACTAAAAAATTACTCCATCATCATTTTGAAATCATTTAAGATAAATATTTTTTACTTAAAAACTAAAAACATATTAACATTATTATTTTAAACATTAAAGAAATCAAAATACTATTTATATTATAATATATTCTTTAGATAACTCCGTATTACAATATTTATCTTTTCAAAAACAAAAGTATCACAACAATGTTTGATCTAAACAATAAAAAACTATAAATGGATTGAAGACTTCAAAATGGATCATGGAGGTAAAAAAAAATAGGACCAAGGATGATTTTAGTCAACAATAACTCATACAATAAAATTAAGATAATTTTTGCTGTAATTGTATCATATTAATAATATTATTATTAACATTAATTACTCTATTTAACATTATCTATAATAATAATAATTTTTAAAATTCTTATTTATTTTTTCCAAAAATAAATGGGCCATGTTTCCATAATTTGATCATTATTATTCCAAATTCTAGTTGAATTTTTCAAAATTAAATACACATAATGATCTAAAAATAAATGTAAAATTAATTCCATTGATGGTGTGGGAATATGGGTTATTAATATTGAAACATTCAACATATTGAAAATGTTTTAATATACAAATTTTCTGTGAAATTTATTCAAATGACCTAAATTGGATAAAATTATAGAAAATATTTATAATTTAACATTAAGACTTTACCGAATTTTAAATTAACACTATACATTATTTAGATAAATGATTTATTTCCAGTCAAAATCTAGTTTTTTTCATATTCATCAAAACAAGAATCATATCATAAAAATAACAAAAAAATAAACCAAATTAAATTTTGATATAATTATTTAAAAATAAATGATCATTTGGTCAAATATAATTTATAAAAATGTAAAATTGTTCTTATAAAATTATTCTTCTATAAAAAGGAAGAAAAAAACCTTTAGAAAAAAATAACTTTTATAGCCTAAATGACGATTTCTTTTAATATCATGTTTAGAACTAAGGAAAGATGAATGTTCATCATTATATAGAATGTGTAATATTTAATTTCAATTACGTGAACAATACTATCAATTCTCATTAAAAACATTTTATAAAAAGTATAACATTGGTAAAAAAATACTTTAAAAATTAAGAGTATCATTGTAAATATATTTTTGAAAGCATTTTTACAAATCATGGAAATGGAATAAAATATTCTATAATGGAGACTTCATCATAAATAAACTTGTGTAACAACAAGATTTTGAAATAAATGCATGCCTTTCACATTACATAAGTTTATCATGCATTGACCTAATTTTCAAATGATTAATTCTTGTTAATAATTTATACGAAAACTATATACATATTTATTATATCATGAATTACCCTATTTTATCATTTTGTTAATAATATTTCATTATTCCCCTTGTATCATGTGTTAACTAATTGATTTTTATATGTATGTTTTTCATGTATATTAGGTTTTTTACGACAGGTATATATTTATATTATATATGTAATTATGTTAAGTTCATATATATAAAATTTAGTCATTATATAAATTTTTTTAATCATAAATGAATGGTTAACATGGAAAATGAATCACATAGTGCCATGGAGACGTTAAATCATACATAAATAGAAGCGACTGTATCATTCCCTTAATGGTTAGATGGTAAGTAATTGGATTGTATATAAATTTTTGAAAATACCAATAATTTAATAATTATCATCTATATCTACTATATCCATCAATATAACCATTAAAGTAATGTGGTGATGAAAATTATATTATACCCCGACATGGAGACAGTCTTCCCTGCGTACGTAAGTGTGGTGTTATTGTTTTTCATAGGATAGATAAAAGGTTGAATATGGTCATACCACAATCATAATAAAATCTCAGAATATATATTACACTATAGTTATTACATTATCAGGAAAAAATAAATTAATAATAAGTATAATAAAAAATGACCTTTCATGAGTTGGTCAAAATGATTACCTCTTATTAGAACAACTTCATTTAGATATATTCTTAAGGGATCTCGGGTTGGTATTTTGGAATAAAATGATATCAAAATATTGTCTATGGATTTTGGTAGGATAAATGGTTAGGTTATGGTGAGCTATATTTCTCATGGTGTCATGAATAAGTGTGGAAGAAGGTGCCCTTTTAAAATTGAGGCGAGGGACACTTGTGCAAACTTTAATCATATTACATTAATATAAATCCATTTTCAATTCAAAAGGAACAAAAAGTGATTTATTTAAAATATATGATTTTTATGGGTCTAAAAATTCATAAATAATAATATTAAACAAATTTAGGTCACAATATTACTCTCATATTTTGTCTTTAACACATCCCAAATCACTCTAACTCTTACCATGAGAATATGTGTTTTTACTCCACAAGGATTAATATAGACACTGTAAATAAATAATGAACCCTAAGGGGATAATTGATGATATAATAAACCGTAATCAAATAATTTGGAAAAAAATTATATTTTAATTTATTTTATGTCAATTAATAAAATACTATTTATTTTAAACTGTCATTAAATGTCAATTGTAATACTATTCATTACAAGACATTTAAAATATTCAATAAATAGATGATAACTTAAAAAAAAATTTTAAAACATCATTAACATTTAATATTTATCTATAAAATTATTATATGACATTAATTTAGTCAAATTATATTAATTTTATAAATTTTAATATAATTTATTTGATATTTCCATTAAATAATAAATTAATCCATCATCCCTGGGAAATCCATTATTTTTAGGTATTTATTTTTCAAAAAGAGAAAAATAAATTACATTAATTAATATAAATATTTAACCTTTCCAAATACTATTTATAATCTAATATACCCCTATTAAGATCCATATTAAAACATTTAACATGTAAAAAAATGTTTGAAGTCTTTGAATTTTTTTAAAAATAAAATAGTAAAAATTGATTAATTTGATTCAAGTGGCACCAAAACCTTAAATTTTCATCAAAATGATGTTTTAGGTAGAAAATAACTCAATAAATAAAATTCAGGCAACTGTTAGAATAATTTTATAATATTTGTAATATTATTTTTACACTTAATTACTTGATTTACCCATAACCATGATAATTAAAATTACTAAAGTTAATGTTCATATTGGCTAGAAATAAAATGGATCTATTTAAATAATTTATAAATTCAGATTCCAAATATGGAATAAATTTTTAAAAATTATTAAGAAATAATTTTAAAAAAATTAATTTAACATTATTCCACTTGATTGGGTGAAAATACGAGTTATTAATATGAAATAGTTCAAAATATTGGAAAGGTTTTGTATCTAAATTCATTTTGAAATTGATTTCAATGATCTATATTGTATTAAATATTATAATTTTTTTATCATGCTTTAAATTAAATACAAAATGCAAGTTGACAAAAAAAAATTTTTTGATGAAAAATATATTTTCAATTAAAGTCCAGTATTTTTAACTATTAATGCAAACATGAAACATATCAATAAAAATGAAGATAATCTGAAGTAAATTTTAATATTCCACATTGTAAAATTAAATTTATTTTGTAAATAATAATTTATTAATGTGTTGATTTTTTTAATATCAGTGCAACATTTAAATGTGGAAAGACTGGATAAAAAATATAGTTCTTTCTCCCTAAAACAAGATTTATTTTTACATCATGTCTAGAAATAAAAAAATAATTAAATTTTTTTTATTGAGAATATAATATATAATCTTATAAATGTGGATAATAAAACTTATATCTCAAATTTATTATCTTTATACTAATAATACATTTTTATACTATTAAGTTGGATGTTGTGTGCAAGGCATGTTATAGAAGAGATTAAATTTAAGAGGAGACCTAGAATAAAATATTGGGGTGTTACAATTTTTACCAAATTTGACCCAATTATTCCAAATATAGAATAATTTTTAAAAAAATTAGAAAACATAATCGGGAAATACTAATAAATATTTTATTCCACAAAACCCAACTGAAAACAATTTTTCAGATAAATGTCATTTTTAAGTATAAAATGATTTTATACTGACTTATAGTATAGATTTACATTCAAAGACCATAATTTGGTTAATTTAAATAATGTAGAAAAAATTAAATATTAAAAATAAACAAAAACTATAATTTGATTTTTAAATTACATTAAAATAATATAAATTTTTCAATATAAATCAGTATTTTTCACTATTCATTAATTAATCAAACATGACAAATAAAATTATAAAAACAAAAAAATATAATCGATATATGATAATATAAAAAAAAAATCTAATTTTAAATAATATAATATTAAAAAATATAAAATTAATTATAATACATGAACATAAAAATAAATAATACCATTTTTGAATAAAATGAATATTTTACAAATAAAATGACTTTAGAAAAATGTGAGTGCTTCCATGGTGTTCCAAGGGAGATGGCACCCATGGGCCAACCATATGATACTTTTTCACAAGAGTATATTTATTATCATTGTGGTTTATCCTAATTATTTTTTCTATCTTATTTATCGTAACATGGTTTTCCATGAGTTACCTAAGGTCTTCAAATATAAATTTTATAGTCCTTCCCTAGAAATATAGGTAGGGGATTCAATCAATTTGGTTCTTGGTAATTTGAAAATATTGATAATATCTTATCATATGGTATATTTTGAGTGGAAATATCTTATGGTTCAAATGGACGATCTATTTAAAAATGTGTTTGAGCATCCTAGTGCCACACCATTAGTGGACCTAGTAATATATTCCACGAACAAAGATAGTTCTTTAAGTATCTACGTTTACTGTCAAAAGCATAATCCAATAATGGTTAAAAAAAAGTATTCATTTCTATATTTTAATGAATTTTCAGATCCATTAATGTGGATAAGGTGGGTTTTTAAAAATCGATATTCCGTTGGGTTATCTTAAGTTAATTATTATGGAATTTGATATCCCGAAGAATACATTCAGAAGAAGGGATAACCAATTTTAATATCTTATAATTACTTTTTGCTAAAATAATGCTTATTTAGTGTTTATGGACTTGATGAAGTAGATATTCAACCACTAGGATGAATCCTTTTTATGATATTCAAGAATGATATATATTTTTATTTGAGATATTATCAGGATAATGAGAAATATTTAAATGTGGTTTCCCAATCATATAAGAGTCACCACCTTTATGAAAATCTATCGAAATGAAATTTCAATATCTATGAGGGTATGTTCATGGGGAATATAATTTCATAATATGTTCTCTCATTATATCCCTAAAAGATGACAACTATTTTTTTCAATGAAATAACTATATAAAGTCATCGATATATAGAGCGTCTTAGAACTTGATTGATATTATTAAATGGGATTTATGGATTTATGAAATATGGAATTAACGTTGAATTATATTTCTAAATAAATTGGTAAAATTTTATTAGGAATATAAGTGTCATGACATATTTTATGTATTTAAATGGATTCCTACTTTAGGTCATACTGTCAAATTTATAGAACCTCTTAAGTGTTAAGTGGTATACAATGATTATTTTAGTTTTATTAGAGGATGGGTGTTTATCCATTATTATCGTGATTTCGTATAAAGTACATGAAAAATTCATCCGCATGAGAGTAATTACCCCAATAATGACTTGAATCACACCAATGTTATACATGCGCAACAACGTTAGTGAAACTATCTTTCAGAGGAGTGTTTCATCATTTTTCAGATCCAAATAACCATATTGAAAAAATTTAATAAATTGACAATAACCTCATGTAATGGTAATTAGTAGAGTACCTCTAAACCTTTGACATTGACATTTCTTAAACCATGGTGAGTGATAATCTCATCATTGATTCTCTCTATAGGAAATTTCATTCTCATGAAATATGATAATCAAACGTTGAGTGGAACCTTATGTTTATTATTTTTTGTTTAATATAGACAAGTAAGTTGATGATTCTAGTATGGTTCATGAAAGTACTCAGTATGCATAATCACTAAATTTTTCTATTCTAATGTACATGTAGTAGGATGATGAGTTTAGAGTATATACAAAATTCTAATATGGTGGGTTGATCATTCTAGGTTGGTTTATCCCTTATAATGGGTTTCACTAATTAAGAGTCATCTCATCATCTCTATATTCATAAAGAATTATTTTATTCATGGTTTCAATATGTCATTACGATTTTTTCATCTTGTCACTATGAATATGTATTAGTAAATAAAGTGTTGCTGATTGTTGATGGGTATCGAGCCTGACATTTTTAATAATTTGTCTAATTGTTACACCTTATAGTTGAATAAAAATGGTCACATGAATCTTTATGGTCTACTACATCTTATCAGAGTGCCTATATGGAAATTAGAACATGTTTACATATAAAAAATATTAAGGTTACCATCTACTTCATGTGGATATAATTCCATCTATGTGACGATTGATCTGTTTATGAAAACCATAAATTCTACTTATAAGTAGTGACCCAATGATGGTTGAAGATATCAGTGATCTATATGTGAAGAAAATTGACAGGTTTCAAAGGGTCTCATGTACCATGGTCTCTAATAGGGATAATAATTTCAAATAATTGTTTTATAAAACTTTCTAAGAGGCATTGGGTACTCATGTTGGACTGAGTCAATCTTATTTTCCATAGATGGATGGTCTGAAAGAGGGTTCTCTTCCAATAATAGAAGTTATAAATTTTTTAGGCATCTTGGATTTAAGAGGACCATGTCCCCAAAATAAATTAGATTCCATCATTTCTTATACGAATAATTACTAGTTGCCGATTTGGATAGCTCCCACCAAGGCCTTGAATAAATTCTTATGTAGGTCACCTATTTTTGGGTTAGTGGTGGCAGAGACCACTCATGTGCGACTGAGTATTATTCTACTAAGGTTATTGAGGATTCATGATATACATTTATTCATGGTTTTATATTAGACTAAACATAGATGAAATGTGGATCATAGATTCCATCCTTTGGAGTTGTCCATTAGGGCTTGAGTACTCTGAAATGTTTCTCCATCATTAGGTTATATTCATAATGGTAATTCATGAATGATAACCCAACTATTTGATGTACTATTAGAGATCACCAAGTGATAGGGTCCATATGATAACTAGTTAGAATTACCATCTCATATTATAGGTATTAATGATTCTCATTGCATATATCGACACAAAAATACCATCCATTTCCTTCCCTATTTCTATGTAGGGTGATGATTAAGTGGTTTTAAGATGTTTAAATTATATAACATTTATCTGAAATCATTTATTTTCATATGATTCCAATTATTTGGAGTTCTATTATGTTTTTAAATGTGCTAGAGAGGAATTTATTAGTTTTCTTGGGACATAGAATAATGAGTGGTGATGTTACCTATTTTCATAGCTTTCTTCTTCCATGTGAATTTCTAGGGACAGAACGTCCTATAGTGCAGAGAATTTAACATCAAAAATAAAATTTTAGATACTTCTATCCAATTTTTATCATCTCATATTTGGATAAATTCTGGGTTTTTGGGATACTATTAGAGTTTTTATTGTTTTTTGAATTTTTCAGGGTTTGATGACTCTTAGTGAAAATCATGTAGCTTTGGCCTACAAGCAATGAAACTAACATAATATCTCAATATGAGGGATCAAAATTAGAAACATAATTAATAAAAAAAAAATACCCCCAAATAATTTTCTATTGGATAGTGGATTCATGTATGGTTGGAGCATGGTTTTTCAGAGTGTGAATCAAAACCGTGATGCTATTATAATATCCAAAAATTGATGCATGGTCAGTGGAATTTTTGAAAAACCATGCAATGAAACCATGTGAAGAAAATTAAATCATCAAATTTTATTAATTTAATTCCTGATATCCCATGTTTTAACCCCAAAATCCTCCCATTTGAACCTATTTTGATCTAAATGCCTTAGGAGGATCTCTATAGGTGAACTTGACACATTTAACATTGCTTCTTAATAGATCAAGGTCATTCTTTGTGCATTAGATCTATTTTAGTAATTTTAATCAAATAAAATCTATCAATCTATTTATTATTTATTTTATTATACTTGGAAAAGGTAGTTGTTCTATGCTTACATGGTTAGATCTATAAATTTTTTGTTTATTTATTATCATTTCTTATATTTGTTATTTGTTAGACTCACAGAGGATGATTATTGTGTTGGTTGTAGTGGGTAATGTGTTATCTTTGATGTATGTGTCGATTAAAACTTATTCATAGATTATTTATCTTATACATTCATGATTAAAACATGTGGGAAGAGTTTTTTTGTTTATAATTAAGAATTTAGTAGTTAGTATTGGACAATAGATTATAGTTGTTCATTAAATCAATAGTATATGATTTATGAATAGTTAATTATTCTTAATTTCTAAATTATTTTATAAAAGAATATTAGAACCATTCATGATTTTTTAATAGTTTCTAAAACTAGTTTTGATAAAAAACATATGTATTCACACTTAATTTTTTAAATGAAAGGTGGTTTTCCATGAATTGTCAAAAGATTGGTGAAATGTATCTCTGAATAATTATTTTATTAAAAATACATATATGGATTTTTATATTGAAATGGGATAATCACATTGAAATTATTAAAATTTGTCACATATGAGACATATGTATCTAGGTGGAGGGTTTAATATAATTTATTTTCATTGATAAAATAGGGTGTGATCTGTCTTGGATTTTTCCCAATTCCATGATCATAGTTCCATTGTCCACATGATCATTGGCTTCAAATTAGATGAGATTTAAATTTAAATGTTTTTTGACTGACCCTAGAAAAAATGATCTAAGACTTTAGGGAATTTATTGTTCACTAGTCTTGATTTTATTGCGGTTTAAGTGACCTTGATATCCCACCCTATTGTTTCCTTCAGGTGATCTTTATTGTTATTCACTTTTATTTTTTCCATAGATATGATATGTGTTTTTATTGGACATATTTAAATTTATTATATGACATATACATGAAAATAGTATTATGTACTTTTTATTGAGATAGAAAAAAGGGTAACTATTTTAGCGTGATTTTGATATAATTGTGAAAACTATTCATCATGACATGTTTTATTTAAAATTAAGCATATTGTATTTCATGATGAAAACATGGGATGGAACACAAATGTGGAATACTACAAAGTTAGTTTAGATCCCCCTTCCACAATCCCTTAGTGGTGTGTAGACAATTTTTTTGATACATGAATTATCATGGAACAATTTTTAAGTTAAAAGTTTTATATCAGCATAGGGAGAGATGGAGAGATGTTTCCCAAGTATCACATAGAGTATGAATTTATAGATTTGGTTATGTAACACTCAAACCCTAAAACCCCAAATTAAGTGCATTATTTTATTACATTGGCTTGAGTACAAGGAATTAAACCCATAACAACTAATTTGTATAGATGTCTTGGAAGGCCAGATTACATTCGTGATTCCCATAAAAATTGGAAATGAAAATAGAACATGATACATAATAAAATGAAACAAAGTGCATCTGTGAAATCATATTCAAATTTTTATTCTTAATTTCCTAATGAAATGATCATATGAAAGGGGTTATTTTAGATTCCTAGTAAGGGTATTTAATACAACAAATTATATTATAAAAGATAAGGCAATGTGAAAAACTCATTCCCCTAAAATATAACCATGGGAATTACATGGCATGAAAAAAAACTAAATAAATAATTTCATATAAATAATCACATGAGATTATTACTAATACATGATTTTTATATTAGTCAAATAATAACATGGACCATAAATTATTTATTTCATAATGAGGAAATTGATAATGTTGTACATAATAAACACAATGCCAAGGCCACATTCCAAAACCATACATAAACAGGTAAAAACACAAACTAGTTGGTCTCATGAGATCTACTAATTCCTTGAGGAGATATAGTAGGACCAACCTATTAATTACTAATTACAGTAAATTCCACATCTCAAAATGGTGAAACATAAACATCATACACATTCTCATTGAAAAACAATCACATGAAATTTGAACACTTTAACTCAAACCCAGGAATGGTTATAAATTTCTACATCTACAGTCAAACTAATTATCAACCCTCAAAAAACATATGGTAGATTTTATCATAATAGATAATCCTCAAATAAGTAAAAGAATCAATACAAGTTGTTTAAATAGATTAAGACACTTTTAAGTGATAGTATTGAATGCTTCACAAGGAAATAATAGTTATCCATATTAAAGTGTCCAATACTAAATTAAAAAAATACAAATCATAATACCATAGTATTTCAAGAGAATACGGAGACTCTTAATGTGATATATAAAAGGGTATTCCATACACAACATGCAAGAAAGAAGTGATGAATGAGAAATATATATCCTAAAAGGTAAAGTGAAATAAGAAAACCCTTTTTTACTTTGGAATGAAGAGACCTTTTTGAAAAATATTTGTATTTGTCATGATATTAGATTGTAAACTAATATATCCTTGAAATTAAAAGGTAATGAAATTGAAATTATATTTTTGGCATAAATGATGTCCTAGTGAAGAGAAATCATGTAAAAATAGTTTTTGTGAATCTTTAGAAATAAAACATTTTATTGTTGTTTAATGAACATATTCAATAGATTTTAATGCGGAAAGGCACATTTGATTTCATAAATCAACAACTAAAAAAGTAATAATTTCCACGTTAAAATTGAGTTATTCTAGACAAATTAATTATGCATTAAAACAATTTATATAGTGCACTTGAAAATCAGTAAGAATTCGAGAGGTTCCCTTGAATTGGTCATGATTATCATATTGAATTTACAAGGAGGTATGATTGGATCTGGATATATTATTTTGAATCTGGATATATTATTTTGAAATATTGAAATAGAATTTATAATAAATATAAAAAATTAAAAAATCATTACATTTGAGGGAAGGTAGAGAAATAATAACCCAATGAAGCAATTTAAGGTTTGGGTAGAGTCCATTACAACTTTGTAATCAATGCCATCATATGCCCAAAAATTAATAATACCAAAATTATTCATTTAATACCATGAATACAAATACATTCCTAGTATGATAAATGAATTTCTAGTATAGATAGAAAATATTTTGGAAATAAGTGGAAAATAATTGAAATCAAATAAAAATACAAGTGTGATTAGAAACCCCTTACCTTATGTTTGAATGTGTTCTACGCGTGACCTTAATGTCACAAATGATAATACTAATAGCATTAATTAATTAATTTATATCCTATTATAAATGTATTTGTTTCATTATAGTTTTATTATGTTAATTTATGGCCTTATTGATGGGATATAATATACATTTTTATCGCCCCGGAGAGTTTGTTTCCTTGGTTTTCAAGATTATTATACCTTTATATGAGTAAAAAAGTTCATGTGGGATAGATATATTTATTCAAAATAGAATTAATATATTATTAATCAAAATACATAAATGTAAATTTTTATATATAGATCATTTTTTTACATTGTATGACGATAAATCATTATATAATACATTTAGAGACAATCTTTTTTTATTTTTATGAATGTTTTTCTACAAAAACAAAATAGTTTTTTTTCTATTACATAACGGCATGCATTAATTATGGTTCTAGAGTAATTACATAAGATAGAATACCTATATTTTAATTTCTTTCTACCACACATTTTTTCATGTAAATTCTTGTAGTAGATATTGAAGAACAATGGTTTTTCATCTACAAAGGTTGTAACTCGGCACCTCTCGTACGATGATTTCATTTTTAAAATATAATTGAGTGATTAAGATTATTGATGAAATATTTTACATTAAAATGATATAGATCTAGTATATAAGTAAAATTGGGGTTTTCATGATCATTTGGAAAGAGTAGGAGAAGATAATATAATAAAATAATTGATCTTGAATTAAAATTAAAAGAAAATGAAAGAGGGTTTTACCTCTTCAAATATTATTCTTGAGAACCTTCCAAATGGATGGGGTTTTGGTATTTTGTAAATACCACGATCTATTGAAAAATTTGACAGACTAGGTAATATGATTTTGGTAGATCATTGAAAATAATCAAGGAAGAGATGACTGAGGAGAAGACGGAGTGAGGGTGATTTTTATAGTAGAGAAGATGGGTTATTTTTTAATATCTTATTACTTATTTTAATATTTTTCTCAAGAAGAGAAATAATTTTGATTTTTGTAACAAAAAACAGTAATAAGTATTATGTGATTTTGAACCATTTGTGCATATATCAGCCGTACAAAACATATGACACAATAAATCATGTATTTACCATTTATCATAAATTATCATTTATTATTATTCACATAAAATTAAAAAAAATTATAAAAAACACAGAAAACACCCAAAATGTTTTTCAACATGTTTAAATTAAAAATAGACCCTATTTTATCAAATAATTATAAATGTGTTAAATATAATCTTTAAATAAAATAATTATTTACTTTAAAAATACATATTTTAAATTGAAAAATTATTTCCTAACACTCTAAAGAATTAACTAAGGTCTCACAAAATTATGCTAATATCATAGGAAAACAAAATATCAATTAACTTATATATTTTATGAAATTTAAATTTCTTTTAAATAAATTTAAAAATTATAATATTGTAATTAAATATTTATTACTCATAAAAATTACCAAAAATTAATTATTATTTTTTAAAATATTCTCATTAATTTACATGTTTCCTAAATTTTATTTATACTTTCAGGGGTGAGGTTACTATT
Source organism: Viscum album (assembly GCA_963277665.1). Classification (NCBI taxonomy): domain Eukaryota; kingdom Viridiplantae; phylum Streptophyta; class Magnoliopsida; order Santalales; family Viscaceae; genus Viscum; species Viscum album. The sequence goes on along the minus strand of OY728141.1, from coordinate 96,667,631 downwards.
CATAAGGGTCATACTACTATTCATAAGGGTAACATAACTCTTAAATAATATCCATAAGGGCCATATTTCTATTAACCAGAAAAATAAATTGATCCTATTATACTGAAAATATCTTACTAAATTTAACCATATATGTCCTTTTCTCAAGATAAAAATCACATAATTTGAAAAATTATGATTAATGTATAGGTTAATAATATCATGTGTAAATAATTATAAAAACACTGTTTTTTTTTCAAAGAGACTTAGTGTTTAGTTCATTACATGTTGTATGAGATTTATTTTTAAATTATTGGGGTGTTACATTATCTCCTCCTTCATTAAATTGCATCCTCACAATTTTATATTGAACTTTCAAAGGTAATGGTTGATACATGAAAATTTCATTATGAGAAACCTACTTCAAAAATAGGGTTATCAAAATATCCCTTAAATAATATGGGAATCTAAATGCATTAGTTAAAAAAATATGTATTCTAATTGGATAATATTAGTAATAATATGTAAATGGAAGAATAATCTAACCACCGTGTTCTTATCGGATGTGACATATAACACGGTCATTAAAATGTTAACTGTCAGAAAGTCATAAATATTGTGATTTGTTTAAAGATCATTGATTGCTCAGAATGAAAACATAAGGGATAAAAATATTGTTAAAATATCGTTTTCCTTGAATTGAGGTGTTCTATAACTATCTAGATACCCAGTTAAGAAATTGAAATCACATGGTTACATTCCAAGTCATAAGAATAATATCATTCATTGGTTGTGTTTCGACCTATTTTCAATTGATTACATATACTAATAAATGAACGTTCAAGATGAATTTTTTATTCCTAAAAAAATTTGAATTGACATCTACATATCAAAGATCCCACAAAAATATAATTATATATTCTTCTTTTCTTTATAAATTCACAATTAAAAAATTATTACGATAAAATAATATTTTTAGGTCCTGTCCCCTAGGGCCCATGATGTGATTACCCTAAGACCGCCTACCAGTGGCTCGGGGTTGGTGACAGGCACCAGAAAGGCATATCCCTAAAATGGGAAGGCATTTACATTAATCCTTCAAACACACAGAATAGGTACACAACAATAAAAACCCACGTAGTATAACTACGAAATGTAAATGTGTGAACTGAAGAAGAATGGGAAAAAATACAAACCCAATTGAAAGAAAATATATTAAAAAATGAAACAAATTCCTATGTTTTTCTACACAGGATCCCACCAGAAGGGTAGGTACAACTCATAATTATGGCTCTTCATGTCAACTGGTCACCTCCATGCAACATTTAGTCCTTGTTCCCAAACCTCGGCCAAATTTTTCCATTGTCTACAGAAGCCACAACAAGGGGTAGGCAAATCTTGTGTAGGAGTATGTATAAAAATACATAGTAGGGACCCCGAGACCACCAAAAGTCTCCCAAAATCCAAAAAAGGAAAAAACCACAGAGCGTGATTCCAATCACAATGCACAAGTAATATACTCACATCAAACTAGGTATATTACATAAAAAACATGAATAAAGATGATTAGTCATAAAACTATATCATCTTATTCCATTGAAAAGATTTTTTTCTAGACCACACAACGTCGCTAGGTGCTCACCCACAGAGTATTGCTAGGTGCTGAGCCACCGAGGATCCCAAGGTGCTGACCCATGAAGGATCAATACGTGCTGACCCATGGAGGATCTCTATGTGCTAACCCACAGAAAATCACTAGGTGATGACCCACAAAGGATTACTAACTCCGGATCCACAGCGTTTCTCTAGGTGATGACCCATGGAGGATCGCTACCTGCTTACCCACATAGGATCATTAGGTGCTTTGTCACATCACAACTTTCCACTAGATTACCTCACAAAGCACACTTGATTTTCATATGATTCCCTCCACAAGTCATAGGCCATGTTTCAACCACCATGTAGTAACATTATAAAGTATTACAAATAACATCCATGTCATCTGGGTTCCAACATAATAGATGAAGCATCAATTAGACTCCCAGTCAATAAGTTATAGGACTTCTAGTATTGAGGGACTAGTTGGATTCGGGTTTGATCCAGCCAAGGTATACACTATCATTCTCCAAAACATTTGTGGAGTATCTCAAAATAAATTCCTCATTTTAAGGGTTCTATTGTAATAGATGGGTCTTCAAACAGAGATATGGTTTATGGTATATTCCCTTTTATGTGAAATTTGGCCTTAAGGGGTACGAGTCTAGTCTGACCCAGTCAGACCGACCCGACCCATCCTGGCCAGTGGAGCCTAGAAAGAACCATTTGGGCTAGGCTCGGTCAATCTGGCCCGGGCCCAGCCCAATCGGATGTGAGCTCTACTTGATAGCCACGATCATGGCCACTTGGGTTGAGGTCTCGACCCGACCCTCCAGGCTGGGTGAGGCCTACCGGGCCGTTGAACCAACCCAGCCCACCGGCTCGGCGTGGCCCTCCAGTTGGGGAGAGGGGTTTTCTCCCCTCCCAAATAAACTATGGTCTGTATGGTGCTTTAAATAGGTAGCACTAGGTTGGCGCCAACACCCTCCAGGTGACCAGTATAGTGGAAAGGTCTTGTGTGGGACAAGTATAAAAATCCTGTCTCCTCCATGGTTGGAGTCGCGACACCTCCTCGCTGGTGCGCTGCCGCGGCATTCCACAATTTTCAATGTGACTGTTGTTGGCCAGCCACCGCTTGTATATTGTGATTCCTTCGGGCACCACCTACTCCAGTCATCGGCGTCGTTGTGACAACGAAGCTTCCATGTGCTCCTAGTGAAGCTCTGAAGGTTAATTTTCTTATATAACTACAGCTAGGGCCTCCCAGGATGCTTCCATCACTGCGTGGACCACTGTTTCATCATGCCTCCGTATTGGATGTTCGTCCACAATGAATGAAAACAAATACCGAGATCGATGGAGGGCACTGGCTTTGATCGGTTTGTCATGTGCCCTCTACATTATCATTATAGCATGGGAAGAGTTCAACATCATCAAGGGTAGATTAATCATTAATTTTGTTTTAAAAATCCCTACCTGGAACTTGTAGGAAGGAGTTGTGGATGAGGTAAGAAAGAGATGTGTTCGAAGGGTTTTCATTAGCGTTCATCGATCTCTGGATCGAATCCTCAATGGTGTCACAAAATTCTCCATTCTTCATTAGAGGAAGATGTCACCAACACTTCATCAGGAGTTACCTTGTGGGTTCCCAGAACCCACTCCAATGATTAGATTAAATAAAAGAAAATAATGTCAACTCATTGTACTATTATGTTGTTCAATAATGAATAATTAATGAACCCATTAATCTCTCGACGATGTGGTTACACAACCAAGTGTAACCAGTCATTAAATGACCTTCGTTAAAATGATTGAACAACTCTATAGTCCAAGCATCATTTCTCAAATGTTAAAAAAATAAATAATATAACTTATGGGTTTATTTGATATTTTTTTTGTAAAGTTTGAAAAATAACATTATCATCTGACCCTAACCGTTCGAAGTTAAGCTTCGCCTAAGAAAATCCCAGCACTGCGAAATCAACAGTGCCCTCATATTTTTAATCTGAGCCCTAGTTCAAAAGGAAGAAATCACTACATCCGAATTTAATGAATGTACCATAAAAAATGACCAAATTTCTTTCCGGACTATCCAGACCTTGGAATCTCCTGCCGTCAATTTTCACAGACTCATAGTAAATAATAATAATTAAGAAAATTTACATTGAATTTTTGGATCTTTATATCCTCCCCACCATAGGTATTTTCATCCCCAAAATCCACAACATGGGATAAGTAAACATATTGGGACACTAAGAATGAATTTGAGCCTCCTGCTCTCATGTTCTCTCCTAGAGGTTCCCATGCTACCACCGGACTCACAGTAGTGGAATCGACTGACCCCATAAGAGCCACTCATATCGATCCACTATCTCTACAAGAAACTCAGTGAACAATTCTCCATAATCAATTTCTAGATCACCCCAGTCAAGGATATTCAATGGATCATGCATGCATATTTTTAGCACCAACATGTGGAAAACATCTTGCACCCAGTCAATCTGTGGGGGAAGAGCTATGTGGTATGCCACGTCACCAACTCTACTGAGAATCTGGAATGGTCGGATGATTCTCATAGATAACATTCCACCCCAGTGAAATCTCTAGAATCCTAATCGAGTGAGACCCATAATAAGACATGACCTCCCTCCTCAAACTCTAAGGGTCTCCATCTCCTATTAGAATATGACTTTTTCCTGCACACTACAGTCTTCATCAACTCTTGGAGGATCTGTACCTAATCTGTGTTAGCTCATACCAACTCTAGACCCCCATGTACTGACGCTCCTAGTTTAGTCCAACATAGTGCAGATCTACATGGTCGCCAGTACGAGGCCTCAAATGGAGCCATGACGATGGATGAGTGATAAATTTTGTTGTACGAAAACTCCACAAGTGGAAGGTGGTCCTCCCAACCATGGAAAAAATCTTGGACACAAGCATGGAGCACATCCTCGAGTGTTTGTGTGGTCCGCAATGACATACGATCTGTATGAGGGTAAAAGGTGATGCTCAAGCATAGTTGAGTCCTATATGCATACTGTAATCACTTCCACAATAGGGATGTAAAATGAGCATCATGATCAAAGGTGATTGTCAATGGTACCTGATGATGCCATACAATCTATAGTATGTAGAGGCATTTGAAGACCTCTACTGATCCCTTCTCTCAGATGGGTAGGAAGTTTGGTGACTATGTGAGTCGGTCAATGATCACCCTGATAGAATCGTGGCCCATGGACGTTTGTGGTAGCCCTGTCACAATGTCCATGGAGATTCCATCCTACTTCCATTCTAACACCTTAAGTGTCTGGGCTAAACCTACGAGAACCAAGTGCTCGACATTCACATTCTGACAAGTGAGGCATCGTGAAATGAACAATGCCACTCATTTCATCATCAATGGCCACCATTACTAACATTTTAGGTCCTCCTACATCTTCAACGCGTCAGGATTTACTGCCAAAGGGGATGTGTGGGACTCCCTCAACACCTCCACTAGTAGCATCCCTAGAACCATAGTGTGTCCAATTAAAATGATGAGGTGCTCTCCACCATCAGAAAAATATTCTGAATCCTTCCCTTAGCATATCTTAGAACGTTGGGTCTTGTAGTCATCTTCCCCCACCCGAGCCTCCAAGACTCACAAAAGGACTGGGAGAGTGACTATCATAGATTGTAGGTAAGCTTCTCCATCACAATCCATGAAGGATATCTATAATGCGCCTAGATTCTCTCTCACCTCACTTTGTAACTATAACCAGACCACCTGCTAAGTGCATCTGTCTGTAGTTTCCCCTTCCCATGAGTGTAGAATATATCAAAGTCATAATCCTAGAGGAACTCCATCCATTATCATTGTCTCGGGTTCTTGACCTTCTATGAGAATATATACATGAGACTCTTGTGATCAGAGTAGATTGTAAACCGTTCACCCATCAAGTAGCACCACCACAACATCAAGGTACATACCACCTCTACTGACTCTAGGTCATTGGTAGCATAGTTCTACTAATGTTTCCTCATCTTCTGTGATCCGTAAGAAATAACCACTTTCTCCTACATCAAGACACATCCTAGTGCAATCCATATGTGTCTCAATAAACTACATACTCAACTCCTTATTCTGGTTGCCTCTAGATTGGGAAACTCTTCATTCTCTGCCTCAACTCCAAATAACTCTTCTGGCATCTCTCTGTCCACAAAAATGGTTGTGTCTTCTTTTTCAAAGCATACAAGGGTGTTTCTATTCTAGAAAAGTCGAGTATGAGTCCCTGGTAGAACCCAGTTGTCCCCAATAAACTCCACACCTCATTCACTATCCTAGGTGGCTCCCAAATAAGAAATTTCTCTATCTTTAATTGATCCACTACAACTCCAGCCTCTGAGATAACGTGTCCCAGAAAGTGGAAATCCCTTTTCCAAAGCAGCAACTTTTAGGGCTTTCCATAAAGTTGGTTCTCCTGGAGTGTATCCAAGACTATCTACATATGTGTAGTAATATCCTCCTCCGATGCTGAGTATATCAAGATGTCTTCAATGAAAACCACTATGAAGAGATCAAGTTGTGACTAGAATATCCAATTCATGATCCAAATAAACACTTCTACAGCATTGGTCATGTCAAAATGCATCAATAGGAACCAGTAGTGGCCATAACGACATCTAATGTCTATCTTCGGTTCGTCCTCATCTCATACCCTTAGCTGATGATAGCCTGATCTAAGGTCTATCTCTGAAAACCATTGTGCTTTCTTCAGCTAGTTGAAGAGATATTTAATCCCTGGTAAAGGATACTTTTTCTTCACAGTCACCTGAGTCTGGAAAATATAGTCTTCACAAAGAATAAATCTACCATCTTCCTTCTATTTGAATAAAATAATGGCTACCCATGAGATGACACTAGGTCTTACCACCCCTTTCTATGAAATTCCCCAAACTATACCCTCCACTCATGAAGCTCTACTAGAGCCATATGATATGATAGTGTAGATATGAGCATCTTTCTAGGGTACAGGTCCATATAAATGACTACCTCTCTACAAAGAGGTAGTGCCTGGAACATCATCAGGAAATACTTCAGCATACTGGCCCACCACAATAGGATAACTTAGACTCTTCTCTTACACTACACCGAGTGTGACACTAGCCAACTGATGAGTGATCTGACACACCATCTTCTATGATAGTCCATCTTATGCTACAATGTTTTCAATATCACATATAAAGGAAAAATTGGCCCCATCCTCGCTGACACACTGAATATTTTGCCTAAAATAGTCGATATTAGCCTGGACTATGGACATGAAATCCATACCCTAGATGACGTTGTAAGGACTCAATGCTGATACTTGATGATCCCAACTGATGCTCTGGTGTCCTTTAGTGAGATCACACTACATGAACAAGTGTGTAATCATTGAATCATCTCCCTTAGGAGTCTCTAATATTAATGATCCAGCCAATGACTCCACCAGAATCTCCAAGTTCGGAACGAGAGTGGTATCAATGAATGAATGACTGGAACCTATGTATAAAAGAATTACATCTAGGTGGAGTGGAAATATATAATACCTAGAATAATGTTTGGAGAACCATGGTCATATTCCTCATCTTCCTACAAATGAGCTCATCCCTATCCACCAACTCCATGTGATCGGGGTGGACCACCTGGTGGTTATGGTGATAGAACCTCCAATCCTCCCCCACCGCATGTTACACAACCTGCTCCTCTATAATGGTCACCACTATATGGAACACCATGCTCTAACATCGATTGATAATATGGCGGTATTTCATCCATCTACTGATCATCCACATGGGGAGATGGATAGTCACCATCCATGTTCCCATGTACTCCGTAAGAGTAACAGATTCTAGTCCTAATTTGGCCTCCTCTACCCCATGATTTCCGCACCTCTATCCCTGTGTCATAGGGTCATCATCTAGATGGCCTAGCATGTTTTGGCCTCGACATCATCTGCCTACTTCCTACATCAGATGACTCAGCTGCATGTCTTATGGTGGTAAATTTCATTGTCGGTGTCAGCTCAGCATGGAATCTCTCCACCAATAGTGTTGGTTCTTGCACTCCAGCCTACAACATGATGTTGAGAAATATCATCGATGATTTCATCACACTTTGGAGAACATGCTCAATGGTCTAGCTGTAGAAAAAAGGGTCTTCTACCAAGTCGGTGGAGTAGTGGGAGAGGTTAGTTAATCATGCTATGTTCTGGGCCACTGTCAAGCTGCCCTGCTATTAGTGAAGGGGCTCCTAAATACGCACAGAGCTAAAAGTTGATAGTACAAAATCCACCCTAAAAAGGATCTCGAAGTCCAACTAGTATATCTGTATATCCTCGAAACATCAGAGGTGTCTGTCTCTAGATCTCGTGCAATGAACTCAGTCGGCGTGCACATTATGCTGGTGGGGATGGTGGCATCTGCTACCCTAAAGTCAGTGGTGCTGCTCGAACACCACCAAAAGCTGCAATTGCCATAACATGGCCCTACACAGATGCCTCATCACTCGATGGGATGTCATTGTGATATATCACTTGAAGTTTGGCTGAATGTCTATACGGAGGCATCCTGTAATGAAACATGTCCTCCAAAGTGAATGAGTTATATCTGGTGAGGTGACTCAATGTGATCAAAAGAAAACAAACATTTCCAAAACACTTGCAAACATTGGTTTCATGCACCATGTTAGAAATAAGAATTCATGGTCTTGGTGTATGGATATGTCAGCTGACGCACAAAAACTAGACTCCACGAAATGAAACCATAAATCAAGACACATAACATTATATCTCTATTGAATTTTTTTTTCTATTCACTTTCTGGTAGAACCAACCATCAATTGATACCACCTTTTCACAATCTATCCCTGGGAGCTTGTGTCATGACTACCCCATGCCTGCCTTTCATAGGCCAGGGTTTGGGGACATTCATCGAATGGAATGTCCCTATAATGGGAAAAATTGCCTTTAAACCTAAAAATACACCTACTGGGTACAAAAAAAGAACAAACCATGTTGTATAATGACTGAATGTAAATGTGCGAATGGACGAATGATAGACCAGAATAAAAAACAAACTTAAAAAATACATCAAAAAGTAAAACAGCTCCTGAGGTCATTTTCCAAGGATCTTACCTAATGGTTAGGTATATCCCATCACTATGGCTCTCCATGTCAACTGGTCACCTCCACACACCGTCTAGTCCAAGTTCTCTAACATTAGTCAATGATGTGTGTTTTCTTCCCAAGAGATGATAAAGTGAGGTCAAAGCCCATACAGGGGTGAGTATAAAAATACCCAGTAGGGACCCTAGGACTCCCTAAGGTCTCCCATAATTCAACAAAGTTTAAACCATAGATCATTGTCCCAATTACAAATCACATGTAAAACTCTCATCTCAAACGACTTATAAAACATAAAGAACATAAATAAATATTATTATTCATAGAGATATATATTCTTATTCTTTTGAGTGTCTTTTGCTACTAGACCACACAAGGTCTCAAGGTGCTGACCCACAGAGGATCACTAGGTGCTGATCCATAGGGGATATCATGGTGCTGAACCACAGATGAACGCTATGTATTGACCCACAGAGGATCGCTATGTGCTGACCAACAGAGGGTTTCAAGGTGTTAACCCAGAGAGGATCACTAATTATTGACCCACATAGGATTTCAAAGTGCTGACTCCAAGAGGATCACTAACTAATAACCCACAAGGGATTGATAGGTGTTTCATCACATCACAACGGTCCAATGAATTCATGTTTTAAGCACACTTGATTTATGGAGAATCTTCATCACAATCCCCCAACTATATTTCAACTGCCATGAAGACCCACGAAAAAGTAAACCTAAGAACCGACATTTTATAAGGGTTCCAACGTAATTGACGTCGTGTCAAATGGCCGCACATTCTGTATGTTATAGGCATTTTAGTGCCGAGTGCCTTTTTGGATTTGGGTTCGATCCAACCATTCAGTACTCCATCTTTATAAAAATCTCAAGGGAAGTAGCTCAAAAGGATATGCTTGTCCAATGGGTTACATTGCTATAGATGGTATGTCAAATAGATGTCTGGTTTAAATGATATGCCTCTTTAAGAGAAACTGGGCCTAAACGGGTCTACGTTTGGTCTGACCCGGTCGGACCGACCCGACCCTGCACGACCCGCTCTCCACGGGCTCAGCCCGCTTGGTTGGGGGACCTACCCAATCCACCTGGCTAGGCGAGGACCACCAGGCCCCTAGACCAACCCGGCCCGTTGGTTGGGCATGACCGGCCTATTGGGAACGTCCTTCTAGCTGGACGTGGGGGTATTCTCCCCAACTGAATGACTATGGACATTATTTACATCAAACAGGTAGCACCATGTTGGCGCCCCCTCCCCTCCAACAAACTAGTTTGGTGGATCAGTATTCTGCAGGACCTACTGACGATGTCCACCTCGGGTGCAGATGGATCCTTAAACCCTCCTCCACAACTCATTGCTACCTTCAATGTTGCCTACGAGAGTTTCCCACTTCCTCCTCCGGTCCTCAGTTCCACTACACTGACGGAGCTTCCGCGGTCCTTCAGTGAAGATCCAGAGGTCCATTTTCTTTTCCAACTACGCCTAGATGCCTCTGGAGACACTTCCATCACTGTGTGGCCCCCAGTTTCATCTTTCCACCATATTGGTCAATCATCCGCAAAAAACGAAAAAAAAATCGATGATCAACTGAGGGTTCGGGAATTGTTCGGCTCAGCCTGCACCCTTTGTGTTAGCGATATATCATTGGAGGAGTTCAACAACATCAACGGTACATGAATCGTAATAAAATGAAAAAAAATCCTACCTAGAACTCATTGGAAAGAGATGGGGATGAGGGAAGGAGAACCCGTGTTCGAACGGTGTTTGTAGGAATTTGTTGATCTCCGAAACGAATCCCCCTTTGCGTCTCCAAATCTCCGTTCTTCTTTGGAAAAATATGTCACCGGCACTTTGTCAAGATTTTTCCCATGGGTTCCAAAAACCCAAGCCAATGAATATATTATATAAAAGAAAATATGGTCATATATTCTCACAATTATGTTGTACATTAAGGAATTATTAATGAACCCATTAATCTCGTGACGGTGCAGTTACACAACCAACATTACCTGGTCATTAAATGAACTTCATTAAAATGACTGACCAACTCTGCAGTCCCTCCACCATTTCTAAAATATTACCAAAAAAATAACTCATGTAGATACTTTTTTTTGTAATTTCCAAAAATTAACTTTTTCGTGAGACCCTTCGTGGTCGAAGTTAAGCTTCACCTTAGCGAATCGCAAAACTATAAATTCAACAGCACCCTCAGATTTTTAATTCGATCACCGGTTCAAATGATTGAAATTGCAACTCACAAATTTAATAAACGTACCCTATAAAAGGTTCAAAATTCTATTCTGGGATTTCTGGGCCTTGGAATCACATGCCTTCAACTTTCACAGATTCGTAATAGTACACAATTATTTATGAAAAATTATATAGAAATTCTGGGTCTTTAAAAAGATAATTCCACAATAATTGCAAACCATTATATGATGAAAAAACATTAATCTCCAAATTTCAAATGTAAAAATCAATGATCAACCACGGTCATTTTGAAAATTAATAACATTATTCAAAAAATAATTCTACACTATGACCTCGGAATTAGAAGCATTTATTCATATTGTCATCCAATGGCATTGATACCTCATAGTCTATTATACTAAAAATTTAATGTCCCTTATCACATAATCTCAAAGATATTCAATCCATTTCCATAAACAACCTTGATCGCCATATGTGCACAATAAAATCACATTTTTCTATAAAATATAATTTATCATTTATTTCTCAAAATATTCTATTTACCAATTTTTTATAATATTAACAAAATTTTGAATCACTTCCAAAATAACATTAATAACATAACCATAAAAGTAGATTCTGATCCCAAAATTACATATTTGATAAGACAAAAAGATCCTAAAATAAAAATAACATTTATCTATTAGATGTTTTGACTTAAAAAAGTCAAGAATCCCATGGTTTTCCAATGGCTAGTGGATGGTGTCGAACCCATGTCACCCTTATGTTATGGGGTCAAACTCGGATGCCTTTCTGAATAGGGAAGGTTATCAACCAACAAGTTGATTTTTAATTTTCCAAAACCATATAACATCCACAATAAATAAGATGTATGCCAGAAAAATAAGGTTATTTTTTTAACATTCCTTTAACTAGGATTTACACTAAAACCTCAATATAGAAATACATCATACATTTATTTCCACATAGGGCCTTCCATAATCTAGAGGTTATCCTATAGAATATGGAATTGACTCGGGTAGTGCCTTGGTGCATTAAATTTATGGAAAATATGTACAAATGGGTTCTTAGGATTAGTTTTATTTCCTTCCATTGTGCTCTTTATTTTTCCTTAGCAAATCTTTTGTAGTCCTTCTTTCCCACACATAATCCATTTCACTATTACTTTAAGGAAATTACCTAATTGTTTCCATCGAAATTTATTTAATAATAGAAATCAAACCTTCTTTTATCCATGGTATCTATAAATAGATATCTTACCAAATTATATTCTTCTCTTCTTGGTTGGGATTGTTAGTTTGTTTAGGTATATCTTGTTAATAATATTTCAGGAAAATTGATTTGTCATGAACATAATCCCATTAACTCCTATAAATGTCTAATATTTATGCTCACCACCACCACCATGTCCACCATGTACAATTTTTACATGAATCCTTTGGGTTGCATCCATGGAATAAATCCTGAAATCCTAATGTGAGTAACAATAGGCCTAGTGAGACAAACATATATTAATTTATAAAATATAATGAAAACTTATTTTCAACCAAAAACAACTTAGGTATAACCGTGTTATTCATTTTAATTATATCATCAAATACATAAAACTAGTTTGTAAATAAAATTTGAATTATCCTAAGCATATCCCCCATAATATTCAAACCAGGGTCACAATATTTCTAATTTTCGTGAACCAGGTTACCCTATTTCCATCTTAGGTGACCTTGTTAGAGTTATTAATCCTAAGTACATCTATTCCAGAACCATGTCCACCTGTAGTGTCTAGACATGAATTATGTTTCATATAATATCCTAATTATCCTTATCATACAAAAATTAGTTCCTATCCTCAATGTCTATCTTAGGTTTATGTTCCCTATGATTTATTTTCTAAATCTAGTTTCCATGGATGATGCTAAACTTTTTTTAATACCAACTATAACACCCCGACCCATGAAGCCCAGAATTGGTTCATTATTTTTTTATATTGACGTGATTACAATGAAAGAAATCCCTAAGTTCTGATATTTTTAGCAGTCTTGGAATACTAGATTACATTCATGATACCCATAATACATTCGAAAATAAATTAAAACATCATATATAATAATATGAAATAAAGTGAATCCATTATATCTTATTTAGAGTTATGTTCTACATAACCTATGAAATGGTCCCTAATAAAATAGTTAGAATAATGGTCATTATGGGTAATTTATATGGATGAATTTATCATCAACAATAAAGAAATATGAAAAAATTGGGCCACTAAAATATAATATTAATCAGAATATAAAAGGAATAAAAACATAATGAATAATTACATATAAATAATCATAGAATAATATAACTAAACCATGTATATTTTTCTAGTTGTATAATCACATATAATATAAATTACATGTTTAATAAAATGGTAATGCATAATGTCAGACATCATTACTATAACATTAATGCCTCATTCCAAGACCATACGTAAATGGGTAAAAATCACAACTAGTTTTTCTCATAATACCTACCAATCCATCGAAGGACTATAGAAGGCACCACCCATAAAATCATAAGTATATTACATTTATCATATTTAAAGGGATAAATATAAACAACATACACATTTATATTGAAAAACTAACATTCAAAATATGAATACATTAACTATAACCCATGAATAGTAAAACATTTTCACATCCATATTCAAAATGATCATCAAACCATAAAAACATGTTGTAGATGGTACCATCATAGATTGACCTCATTGATGTAATATATCCTAGAAAATATATTTACATAGATGAAGATAATTTTAAGTGGGGCCATTGAAATGTACATGAGGAAATAATCAATAAACATTACAAAGTGTCCCATACCACCTTAATACATGGAAATAATAATTCCTTATAATATCAAGAGAATAAGGATACTCTTGATTTGTTATATCAAAGGTAATTACATATATAACATAAATCAAATATGTGTGAACAAGGAATATATATCATAAAATTAAAAGAGAGAAGATAATAATAGTTTTGACATTGGAAAGAAGAGTGAATTTGGATAAAAAATTTGTATTTGATATAAAATAATATTGTAAACTTATATATCACATAAAATAAATGGTAAGTACATTAAAATTATAGTTTATGCATAAATTATGTCCCACTGTAGTGAAATCATATAAAATGACTTATAATGAAGCTTTAGAAATAAATCATTTTAGTGTGGTTTATGAAAAATATTAAATATATTTTAAAGTGGAAAATAATGTTTGATTTTATATAACAAAAAATGTAATAAATAGTTTTCATGATTGAATGATTTTTTTTATAAAAGTATGAATGATTCAAATCATATTATGTAGCGAATATAAAAATGTTTTATAATTTGATAGGTTCCTTTGAGTTGAGCTTGTTTATTAGGAAGAATTGAGAAGGGAACCATTTTAAAAACATTTAAATCCCAATAAAAGAAGAATGATATGATTTGGATATATTAGTCTAGATCATATTTATGTAATTTATATTAAATATGAAAATAATAAATAATAAATACATTTGATTGATGGTATCTATAGAATAACCCGAGGGAAGAAATTAATGTTCAGCTAGAATCCCTTACATCATTGTAATGAATAGAATGATATGCCTCAAAATTATTAATCCAAAAACATACTTTTAATATCTTGAAAATAAAAATATTCATGATATGATACATAATTGGGAAGTATAAAAACACCAAATAAAATAAATAAGTGGAAAATAATCGAAATATCACGGAAATAAAAGTGAGATAAAAAACCCCTTATCTTATGTATGAATGTGTTCAACAATGAAACATAATATCCTAGATAATCAGATAAAATAATTCAATTAATTAGTTTCAAAAAAATTCACATGTATTAGGTTTATTATTGTTTTATTAAAATCATTTTTTTCCTTATTGATGAGTTATAAGATACAATTTTACTGCTTGGGAGGGTTCTTTTCCTAGGTTTTCCAGATCAGTATACCTGTATATCAGTATGGAAGATCATACGGGACATGTACATTTATCAAGAATTGAGTTAATATTATTAATTAATATCCATATATTTAAATGTTTATTTATATAATATGGTTAATCATCCACAAAAACTGAAAACAATTCAAAGAACGACGGAGGGTCCGTGCATTGTTCGGTTCAGCATACAGCCTCTGTGTTAGCGATATAGCATTGGAAGAGTTCAACAACATCAATGGTAGAAGAATCATAAAAAAATTTAAAAAAACTCAAACCTAGAACTCAGTGGAAGGAGCTGGGGATGAGGGAAGGAGAACCCGTGTTCGAAGGGTGTTTGTTGGAATTTGTTGATCTCCGAAACGAATCCCCCATTGCGTCTCCAAATCTCTATTTTTCTTTGGAAAAATATGTCACCAACACATTGTTATGATTTTTCCCATGGGTTCCCAAAACCCAAGCCAACAAATATATTAGATAAAAGAAAATATGTTCATCTATTCGCACAATTATGCTATTCATTAAGGAATAATTAATGAACCCATTAATCTCATGACGGTGCAGTTACACAACCAACATTACCTGGTCATTAAATGAACTTCATTAAAATGGATGTCCAAATCTACAGTCCCTCCACCATTTCTCAAATATTTCCAAAAAAATAAATCATATAGATATATTTTTTGTAATTTCCAAAAATTTACTTTTTTATGAAACCCTTTGTGGTCAATGTTATGCTTTTCCTTAGCGAATCACAATACTGTAAATTCAACAGTACCCTCATATTGTTAATTCGAGCACCCATTCAAAAGATTGTAATCGCCACTCTCAAATTTACTAAACGTACCATATACAAAGTTAAAAATTCTATTCTGGGCTTTCTGGGCCTTGGAATCTCATGCCTTCAATTTTCACAGACTCGTAATAATACCCATTTATTTATGAAAAATTATATTGAAATTCTGGGTCTTTAAAAAGATAATTCCACAAAAATTGTGAACATTTATATGAATAAAAAACATTAATCTCCAAAATTCAAATGTAAAACTCAATGTTCATCCACGATCATTTTGTAAATTAATAACATTATTGAAAAAATAATTCTAGACTATGACCCCATAATTAGAAGCATTTATTCATATTGTCATCCAAATGGCATTGATACCACTTAGCCTATTATAATAAACATTTAATGTCCCTTATCACATAATCTCAAAGATATTCAATCCATTTCCATAAAAAACCTTGATCGCCATATGTCCACAATAAAATCACATTTTTTGAAAAAATATAATTTATCATTTATTCCTCAAAATATTCTATTTACCAATTTTTTATAATATTAACAAAATTTTGAATGTCTTCCAAAATAACATTAATAACATAACCATAAAAGTAGATTCCAATCCCAAAATTATATATTTGATAAGAAAAAATGATCCTAAAATTAAAATAGCATTTATCTATTAGATGTTTTGACTTAAAAAAAGTCAAGAAACCCATGGTTTTCCAATGTCTAGTGGATGGTGTCGAACCCATGTCAACCTTATGTTATGGGGTCAAACTCAGATTCCTTACTGAACATGGAGTGTTGTCACCCAACAAGTTGATTTTTAATTTTCCAAAACCATATAACATCCACAATAAATAAGATGTATATCAGAAAAATAAGGTTATTTTCATAGCATTCCTTTTAACTAGGATTTTCAATAAAACTTAAATATAGAAATACATCATACATTTATTTCAACAAAGGTCCTTCCATTGTCTAGAGGTTATCCTATAGAATATGGAATTGGCTCGGGTAGTGCCTTGGTGCATTAAATTTATGGAAAATAAGTACAAATGGGTTCTTAGGATTAGTTTTATTTCCTTCCATTGTACTCTTTATTTTTCCTTAGCAATTATTTTTTTAGTCCTTCTTTCCCGCACATAATACATTTCTCTATTACTTTAAAGAAATTGCCTAATTGTTTTCATCAAGATTTATTGAATAATGGAAATAAATCCTTCTTTTCTCCATGGTCTATATAAATAGATATCTTACCAAATTAAATTCTTCTCTTCTTGGTTGGGATTGTGAGATTGTTTAGGTATATGTTGTTAATAATATTTCAGGAAAATTGATTTGTCATGAACATAATCCCATTAACTGCTATAAATGTCTAATATTTATGCTCATCACAACCACCATGTCCACCATGTACAATGTTTACATGAATCCTTTGGGTTTCATCCATTGACTAATTCCTGAAATCCTAATGTGAGAAACAATAGGCCTTGTGAGACAAACATATATTCAATTATAGAATATAATGAAAAATTATTTTCAACTTAAAACAACTTAGGTATAACCGTGTTATTCATTTTCATTATATCTTCAAATTCATAAAAATGGTTTTTAAATAAAATTTGAATTATCCTAAGCATATCCCCCACGATTTTCAACCAAGGTGCACAATATTTCTAATTTTCATGAACCAGGTTACCCCAACTCCAGCCTAGAACACCTTGTTAGAGTTATTAATCCTACGTACATCTATTCCAGAACCATGTCCACCTGTAGTGTCTAAAATGAATTAATTTTCATATAATATCCTAATTATCTTTATCTTACAAAAATTAGTTCCTATCCTCAATGTCTATCTTAGGGTTATGTTCCCTAAGATTTATTTTCGAAATCTAGTTTCCATGGATGATGCTAAACTTTATTTAGTACCAATTGTAACACCCTGACCCATGAAGCCCAGAATTGGTTCATTATTTTTTTATATTGACATGATTACAATGAAACAAATCCCTAATACAGATATTTTTAGCAATCATGGAATACTATATTACATTCATGATAACCATAATACATTGGAAAATAAATTAAAACATCATATATAAAAAAATGAAATAAAGTGAATCCATTAAATCATATTTAGAGTTATATTCTACATAACCTATGAAATGGACACTAATAAAAGAGTTAAAATAATTGTCATTATGGGTAATTAATATGGATGAATTTATCATCAACAATAATGATATATGAAAAACTTGGGCCACTAAAATATAATATTGATCATAATATAAAAGAAATAAAAACATAATGAATAAATACATATAAATAATCATATAATAATATAACTAAACCATGTATATTTTACCAGTTGAATAATCACATATAATATAAATTACATGTTTAATAAAATTGCAATGCATAATTTCAGACATCATAACTATAACATCAATGCCTCTTTCGAAGACCATATATAAATGGGTAAAAATCACAACTAGTTTTTCTCCTGATACCTACCGATCCATCAAAAGACTATAGAGGACCCCACCCATAAAATCATAAGTCTATTACATTTATCATATTAAAAGGGAGAAATAAAAACAACATACACATTTATATTGAAAAATTAACATACAAAATATGATTACATTATCTATAACCCATGAATAGTAAATCATTTTCACATCCATAGTCAAAATGATCATCAAACAATAAAAACATGTTGTAGATGGTACCATAAGAGATCGACCACAATGATGTAAAAGATCCTAGAAAATATATTAACATAGATGAAGATAATTTTATGTGATACCATTGAAAAGTACATTAGGAAATAATCATTAATCATTACAAAGTGTCCCATACCGCCTTAAAACATTGAAATAATATTTCCTTATAATATCAGGAGAATAAGGATACTCTTGATATGTTATATCAAAGGGAATTACATACACAACATGAATCAAATATGTTTTAACACAAAATATATATCATAAAACTTAATGTGAGAAGATAAAAACAGTTTTGACATTGGAAAGAAGAGTGACTGTGGAAAAAAAATTTGTATTTGATATAAAATAATATTATAAACTTATATATCACATAAAATAAATGGTCAGTACATTGAAATTATATTTTATTCATAAATCATGTCCCATTACAGTGAAATTATTTAAAATTACTTATTATGAAACTTTATAAATAAATCATTTTAGTGTGGTTTATGAGAAATATTAAATATATTTTAAAGTGGAAAATAATGTTTGATTTTATAAAACAAAAAATGAAATAAATATTTTTCATGATTGAATGATTTTTTTTAAAAGTATGAATGATTCATAACATATTATGTAGCGAATATAAAAATGTTTTATAATTTGATAGGTTCCCTTGAGTTGGGCTTGTTTATTGGGAAGAATTGAGAAGGGAACCATTTTAAAAACATTTAAATCCCAATAAAATAAGAATGATATGATTTGGATATATGAGTCTGGATCATATTTATATAATTTATAATAAATATGAAAAAAATAAATAATTATTAAATTTGATTGATGGTATCTATAGAATAACACAAGGGAAGAAATTAATGTCCAGCTAGAATCCCTTACAACATTGTAATGAATAGAATCATATACAACAAAATTATTAATCTAAAAACTTACATTTATTATCTTGAAAATAAAAATATTCATTATATGATACATAATTTGGAAGTATACAAACAACACATAAAATTAATAAGTGGAAAATAATCTAAATATCATGGAAATAAAAGTGAGATGACAAACCCTGTATCATATATATGAATGTGTTCTACAATGGACCATAATATCCTAGATAATCAAATAAAATAATTTAATTAATTAATTTCAAACCTTTTTACATGTATTAGGTTCATTATTGTTTTATTAAATTCATTTTTTTCATTATTGATGAGTGATAAGATACCATTTTATCGCTTGGGAGGGTTCGTTTCCTGGGTTTTCACGATCGGAATACCTGTATATCAGTATAGAAGATCATATGGGACATGTATATTTATCAAGAATTGAATTAATTTATTATTAATTAATATCCATAAATTTAAATTTTTATATATATAATATGGTTACATAGTATGATTATGAATCCTTATATAAGTCATTTAGTGATACTCATATTGATTTTTTTACAGTGGGTTTTCGATCAAAAATAACTAGGTTTGTTCTATTATTTAATGTCATTTATAAAAATGGTTCTAGAATCAAAATATATGATATAATAAATAATTTATAATATCATTCTCCCATCAAAATATTTTCATAGCAATCCTTTATGAATAAGTTGAAGAATAGATGTTCATCATCCATAAAGGTTATAAATCAGATTCTCTAAGATGTAGATTTTGTTATTAAAATAAAAATGTGAGACTAAGAATAATGATGATAGTTATTAGGTTTACATGATATTATTATAGTATATAAATGATATTGGAGTTATCATGATCATAAGGATACTGTATTTTAGGAGAAGATAATAAAATAAAAAAACATGAAATTAAATAAAAATAAAATGGAAGAGGGTTTTTCCACTTGAAATATCTCCTTGTAGAACCTATTTATGGGAAGGGGTTTTTGTATATTTGAAGTACCAAATGATAATAAATTTGGGGTGAGAATAGGGAATGTATTTGGAATGATAATCCAAAATATTCAAGGCTTAGAGGATTTTGGATAAGAGGGAGTAAGGGGTGGTTTCCATAGAGGTGGAGAAGGGTGATTTTTGAATTTCTTATTCATTATTTTATTATTTTTCTGTAGATAAAAAATATGTTTGATTCATGTGATGTATAAAATTAATAATTTCATGTAATTTTGAACAATGTGTTCTTACATCAGTCGTACATCACCTATGACTCTCTAAAACTTGTATTTATCTTTTATCATAAATTATATTATATTACTATTCCCAGAAAACTCATGTATTTAAGAAAAATAAAAAATATTCAACATAAAAATTTTATTATGTTATGATTTCAATGATGGTCTCAGTTTTATTAATAAAATTCTAAATATGTGGAATTTAATTTTTATTTAAAATAATTATTTACCTAAAAAAACAAATATTAAATTTATAAATTATTTTATAACACACTAAAAAAATTACTTCCATCTCATAAAATTTTCTGAATATCATAGGAAAAATAAAATTTAATTAGGAATACATTTTCAAATAATTATTTTTCATTCAAATCAAATTTTAATTGTAAAATTGTAATTTAATATTTATTACTCAGAAAAAAATACGAAAACTTAATTATTAAATATTTAAACATTATCATTCCTTTATAAGGTGCATAAATTTTATTTATAATTTTTTGGGTGAGGTTAATATACACAAAATTCATATTAATATTCATAAGGGTAACATTACTATTCATTACCTTTCATGAGGACTATGAGACTATTCAAAAAAATTAAGTTCATCATGTTAGACATTATATATCATATTGAAACAAAATGTGTAGGTCTATTTTTTGAAAATCAAATTGTAAAAGTGGAAAAATTATATTTCAAGGATACAATATGAATATATTTTGTAAATAATTATAAAAAAAGATTTTTTTCATAGAGACTCAATGTTGTGTCCATTACATGCTATAATAATATTTTTTTAATTCTTGGGGTGTTACAGGTTTCCTTTTTATTTTTGTTTTCAATCATGTTCTTTATGTTTGTATCTTACTAAATTAGGTTGTATCACTACCATGGGTAATAATTTGTTTTTGGAATATTAATTCATGGTTTAATTTCCCTTTTATATGCAACATATCTTTTTCAAGTGGGGAAGATCATTACTTTTGGTTTTTGTTAGTTGCCCATGATTCAGTCTCTAACCCATGGGAATCAGGATATCCCATTATGTCTTTCTATAGACTAGTTAAAATTCTAGTTGGATAATCTATCCATGTCAAATCATGACACGAAAAACATCAAATAACGCTTTTTACCTGTCAAATGTTAAAATTTGGGTAAACGAAATAATATTTACTGATGAAATGGAATAAAAACCAGAATTGTATGCCTTCCCATTATAATTTAACAATTACCCCAAGGATATTTCTCATAAACTACTTAAAGATCAAAATATTCTCAATATGACATATCACAATTCATAACTTTGGTTTTATCCAACTGAATGATCGTATATCTTTAGTTGTACACTGACCACTTATAGTACAGAAAACTTAATCACTAACAATCAAACAATGTGTGTATACAATAGTTGGGGTCCAAGAAGTTTTGAGACATTTAAAGGAACTTGCTCAGCTATATTTAATATTTCTAACTTTCCTCTACCATATGATAACCTTATTGTCAAGCATCCAATTTTAAGTAGGCCTCTTTTTTACATTAAATAGGGTTCCATTTTTGGATTCATTTGTGTCAAAGGTGAATTGTGAGTTTACTTAAATAACATGGGGAAAATAGTGGGTAAAGAGAGCCACTAGCCCACCCATGGATTTCAATATAACCCGATATTGATTCCTCAACCACCTTCCCGCCTCAAGATACCTACAATCCCACTGGTAGGCTGACTAGAAACCACTTCACGGTGGAAGTGTCCACCATGTATCCAGTGATATTATGCTGGGACATGAGAAAAAGTGTATGAACATAAATTAAATCCCCGTCACTCCTTAATTAATCTAATAATGATTCTTTATTGACCTAATTGAAGTAGTTATCTTAAATATTCTCTAACTTGGGTTTCTAGACCCCCTCAAAATTCAATTCATTAAATTTTGATCCCAGTTTAATTGGATTTCAATGAATAACTTTCTTTAGAAATCTATATTATTTGTACTCATTACTAATTTTATCTAAGAATTTGGTAGTGGATGGAGGCTGTATTATTGGTATCTATTGATAATTCTAAAATCCTTCTTTAACCCCTTCCATATTTGTGGTGTGGTTGTCTTCTAGAGGCCAGATTTCATGTTGGTAGTGGTATAAAACAAGAGAATATTAAGGAATCAGATGATATAACTTGTCTATGATAATTTTTCTTATGGAATCTCAATTATATAATGTAATAGTAAAATAAATGTACTATATTCAATGTGGTCACATTCCATTTCTTTTAGTTGTGTGTAAATCTAGTTTTTGTGGTGTGTAACCCAAACATGTGGTTGGAAGTTACCTTTCTAAAAAAAGTTTAATGTTATGTTGATACTTTTTTTATTCAAAAGTATTTTATATATTAATTTTAATAATTCTTAAAATGTTATATATGAGGTTATGAAATGGTCGTCTGATAAAATATGGGGTTTCACTATATATGGTAAAAGAATGGTGTTTTTCAAAGGTTTGAAAAATGGATAGTGTGATTTTATTTCATAGAATGGTATCGATGAAGAAAGGTTGTTTGGAATTATTTATATAATTTAAGAATAATTTTCAAATTAATTGTTATATTTCACACATGATTACTTCAGGTACCTATATGGAGGGATTAGTATTGGGACTCATCCAAAAAAATTTAAAGCATTCCAAATACTAGGGTTTTTATCCATTCCTTTATAATTGATGATATTCTCTAAGAACAAGATAATGGAATTATATAAGGTTCACATTCAAGGGTTTACATCCATCAATATTTTATCGGTGTACTGACTCCAAGGACTTGAGTGAACACTATTATTCATTTGTTATTTTGGTACCCGTTATTTAGAGAGCCTGTTCATTGTGATACTATGAGTGTATACCACTATGATTTTTCATTGAATTACTTTTTATTTTAAAGGAAATGATATATTAATTTATATATGTAAATTTTTAATAGGAATTATTCAATATAATTTAATTACAATGATTTGTTTTGGAACTATGGAAAAAAGGGTTACTATTAACCATAATTTGGATATTAAACCATGTAAATTATTATCATACCATGTTTTCATTAAATTTAGAATATTAAAAATATTTTACAAATTAATTTTATATAACACTTTGGGTGGAACCCATTGATTTTATTTTCTCACATACAACACACTTCCTCAAGAATATGTGTACGGATTGTTTCATATGATATAGGAAATGAAAAGGAATCACCGTGCGATTGATAGGTCATTAGTGAACATGGTATGGATTTCTAGTTATGAGGCATATGTATGTTACCCATGTATCAAATAGAGATCAATTTTTTAGTTTGGGATGTCCTTTTTTGTTATCTTATAGACATCTACATTGGGTTTTATCATGCTACATTATATTGTGCCACTATCATTAGCACTCTGTTTTTATGGTATGTTAATTTTATTATTTTCATTATTTATAAATTACATGTATATTGTTTCAATTTATGTATATTGATCCCTCTTGTTTTAATTTATTTCCTAGGTTTTTTAGCAATTATGTGGAGACAAAGAATTCCCTTCGAGTTTTGTAACTATATAGATTAGAGCATAGTTTGATGGGTTATATAGGATAGGTCGTTAAACATTATTTTTAGATCATTATTATGATTAGTCATGGGATGTTGGTATATAGGACATAGTATTTTCAGTACCTAAAGGGGATTTTGTTGTGAGTTCATGGCCAGTTCATTTCCTAAAGATCCAAATGTCACCATAGGACGTTGGGATGTGTGTCCATTTGGTTGGGTTGGGACCCTGATCTAATTTCATCATATATTCATCAAGTATAAGTCATTATTATAGGAAAATTCCATTCTAAATTGGAATATTTAATCATTCCTATGAGACATCATGAATAGGTTAATTGGGTGGGTAAAAAGGTAGATGATTTTATAGGGAACACTCATTTAGTTAGATTAACATAGAAGCTATCATATGAGAAGTTCCTAATATATAAGAGAATGTTCAAGATGTTCATAGACAAGATGTTGATGTGAAATAAGGATCTGGATGATACATGTATCGAGCATGGTTGTTCCTACTTATGTATATACCAACCATTCTTGGTAAAGATGAACCTCAATAGTTGAAGGACTATATGGATTATATTTATCCGATATTGAATTTGTGGATATACATATTTTATCAATGTATATATGCACAACATTTTATCACATGAGTCTTATAAGAGGTTATGTGCTTCCATAGATTAGTAAAACCATCATGTGGGATTTTAGTGGAAAGAATTAAATTTTCTTTTCAATTAATAGTTATACCCATAATCTCTAATGACATTTAATTCCATATTGTTCCACTCCTTTTCATCGGGATATTGTTTTGTGTCAGATTACGACAACAATTTTTAGAAATTGGTTCATTTTTTTCCCAATGGATTGAAATGACTAAATAATATCCTAGGAATAATTATTGGATTTTACAATTTCCATATTATCTTAGGTATATATGGTGAATCTCTCCACTTATGTTGAGACAGTTGACAGGGTTATGATGGGAAAATGGATATGGCCAGCAACATTGACTTCTCTAGCTCCTCCAATACTCCAAATTGTAGTTTCAGTGGAGAAAAAGGAATGTAAAGTAATTGAAATGTTAATTTTGAGGATAACAACAATTTTTATATAATTGATACTCTTAAACACCATTAGTTTTAGTAAGTATTATTCTCATATCTTTCAATCAGTGTGGCATTGTGGGGAACACCTAATGGTAATGTTCTGCACTATTGATGATTTGTAGGGCATGTGGTCACAGAGGCCCTAATTAGATGTTCTAGATAGATTTTTATATTCCAAATTATGTTTTGGTATATTCAAATCCAAATAAAACTTAAATTCAATATGAAGCATCAAAGACCATAATGATCTATCAACATTCCTCATGAGTGATGAATCATTAAATTTTGGATTAGTTTCTAGTGAAGGATAATGCCAGATGGCTATAGTATGAGATACCAAATTTGTTTCATCTTCTATAGAAACTAATATGAATTATATATGTAACTCAAACTCTTTTATATCTTCCCAATTATTTTATGTGTTGATTCGTTTAATAGAGAACACTCCCTCTGTTATGGATCTGGTTATCCATATTTGAATGATGAAAGTGTACAGGGTTTTATTGTCTATTTAGTTCTATTTTGATATAATATAAGGAGTTGATATGTGATTTATTGGTTCTTCATATATATATTTTAGACATCTTTGTGGGGATGGATTGGATGTTATCTCACCTTGATGTTATTTTTTTATTATCATTATCATGTCAAATAATTTTCTACCGATGGTATCTCTCGTGTCATCTAGCGATAGGGGAATCAAAGGTCCTATTATGTAAGACATTTTATCCAAGAGTTTTAGAGTCTACTATCTACAATTATAATAGAGGATGATGATGTTTTAATTCATTTTGATAATCCCATGGTTATTTAGACTTCTATAAGGTTTACCCAAATGACTTTTCGAGTCCCTGTCAAGATATAAATGTAATGTTATTGATCGATCAGGTGTCTGGTATACAATTTATTTTTATACCATCAAATTATATGGGACCATGATATGAAATACAAGTTTAATATTTGTTTGGATGATTTAATTTAGATGATATTATTCATCCATATGTATCACTATGGGATGCCCCATTCTATTTTCAAAGAAAAATGAAAGTTTTTTAAAATTGTTTTTTCTGATATCATACGTGTAATTATAAAACATTTAAGAATAACTACCCTTTACCATTGCATATGATCAGTTTAATATCTTAACGGGTGGTAAGTGGTTTTCAAAAATAGATCTCTTGTTTGGATATCACAAGATCAATTTTTGGGAGTTAGATACCCCAAAGAGTGAATTGATGAGAAAGTCTAGTCATTATGAATATCATGTAATGTAGTGTATACTAAATAATTCTCTTACCCTATTTATAGGTTGGAAGAACCATATATTCCTATTTTGTGAAATCATATTTTTTTGGTTTTTTTGGATGATATATTATTTTTTTTATATTTGATCTCGAGCATGAGAATCATCTAATTTTTTTTTTGGAAATATTGAGGAGCGAATTTTTTTTTTGAAGATATTAAAATGAAATTTCTATATCTAAGAAGTGATTTTATTTGGTCACGTGATTAATTAACATTTCCTTTTAGTCAATAAAAAAAATTAAGTATATATGTTCATTTAAGGATTCACATAAAATAAACAATGTACAAAGCTTCCACATTCTTTCTAGATATTATTATTCATTCACCAATGATTTTTGTAACAGAAAAAAATCACCATTGAATGGTCATACTAATAGTGGGTTCAAAATATTATAGGATGAAAAATACAAAAATCATTTTAGGAGTTGAAATGGATTATAAAATTGGTCCATATTTTTATCTTACTAACCTAGAATACAGGATTTGTGGTATATTTTGACTATTATCATGTTGGTTATGGTTGCGTACTCATACAATATGATAATGCGGTGGAATATGAATCTAAAAATATTTTACCACCTGATTAGAGATACCCTAATCATTATTTAGTGATCTCTATTTTTATTCATGTTCATCAGTGTTGGAAACACTTTCTATTTTAGGAAATTTTCATGATTTTTTATGATAAAAATATCTTAAGCATGATATTTTCTAAGAAGTACTTGACCCTCAGATACTGTTGATTGGTGGAACACCTACCAACAAGTGAAATTAACATTATATACACCTGAGGAAGGGTAATGAAATTTATGAAGCCCTTTATTAAAATTAAACATATTTAGCTAGCATGTAATTGAAATAGTAGTGGATGTATATTTGAATTATAACTCAATTTTATTTGAACACACAAGAGAATGATTTATTTATTGATATTAATAGGGTTCAGTTTCATCATTTCTCATGGATTCTATTCGATTAGTCTAGTGATAGGATGAAAATTGTTGAGGAGTAGAGGAATCCCAATAATGTTGGGTGACCGTTTCAATTTGGTCTCTCTGTTTTGAAGGGTTTATTGACAAAATGAATTGATCCTTTCTACCTTATTTATTATCAACATGTTATTCCATGATTTACCAAGTTCTTCATGGTTTTTTTCTATATATGAAAATAATGATGAATTGTTATATGTGGGATCATTTATGGTGGTTGTGGATTATGTAAGTCATTTCTTATTATGTGTCTCATTCTTACTCCTTCCAGTAGAAAATGATAGAGAACATAAAGCCTTATGATCTTCTCCATCCTCTTTTGATGATGGAATTGAAATGGAACTATCCTTCCATGGACTTCATTTATGGATTACTATAGAATCCTTGAAGAAATAATTAGGTTGGGTGGTGATTGGTTGGATAATGAAATGGGATCATTTTATTCCAATTCGATGCAACACAAGGGTCGATGATCTTGGGATGTTGTAAGTGTAGGACAT
The DNA here is from genome assembly GCA_963277665.1 of Viscum album. Lineage (NCBI taxonomy): Eukaryota > Viridiplantae > Streptophyta > Magnoliopsida > Santalales > Viscaceae > Viscum > Viscum album. The sequence goes on along the minus strand of OY728141.1, from coordinate 96,639,574 downwards.
AGTTAGGATTCATGGTTCGCCCTCTACCATTGTCTCTGATAGGGAACCATTATTAATTTGAGTTTCTATAAGAGTTTTCTATAGGAAATATGGACTCATGATGTATTTAGTACAACATACCATATATATATATATATTGATGGTTATACAGAGAATACTACATATATTATGGATGGTATAAAATATTATATCATTTAGGATTTTAGTGGTTTATGTGACAATAAACTAGGTCTAATCTAGTTTTCGTATTATAAATTTAAAAGTTCATTAATTATAATGGATCCACTCAAGGATTTTGATGGTCACTGTTGGAGGTCACATTTTTTCTAGGGAAGAGTTGGGAGAGACATATCTTATGAGATCAACACTAATTTTTTATATTTCAGTGAGAATATATATTATATTATGATGATTTTTTAAAAAACATATATATTAGGAGTCATTTATATATTTTTTATTTCGACCATTAGAATTTTCTATAGTTCACCAGGTTTTATGGAATGTGTTTCCTCAGTTGGGTGACCATAAAATTAGAAAAAAATGAAATATGTCACTATAATATATAGTAAAATTTGAGATCACTGAGTAGATTAGTCATATATATTATTAGTTGTAATTACCTACCTTGTTTAGAGGTGTTCATTATATTTTCCATTTATCTCATCTAATGAATTACCACATGGAATCATCCCATATTTGGAGTAGGGAAACGATTGTGTCTGTGATAGATGTCAATGTTGATGAGAAACCAGTATAGATTTATAATTTTCATATAATATACTTATGTATTAATTAAATTTCATCAGTTAAATGGTTTTGGTGGAATATATTAGATTCTCATAGGACAATGGAGAATGAATTGTCGATTTTGGAGTAGTAGCCACACTTATTTCTAGACCCCCTTCATTTCTGTTATTTTATAGAGAAAAACATTATATTATGGGGATAATTGTAACATAATAGTTACCATAATCCATTTTTTATAGTAAATATGATTTTTTTGGGGTTCAAATGGCTTTAGAGTCCAAGAAAGAGGTTTTCCTAAATAACTTATGTAGAAAGGTGGCTTTATGGGGCCATTGAACGGCTTGTGTCTTTGGATAGGACCTCGTATGGGATTTGTAACCATTAGGATGCTAGTAGATCATCCAAAAATCACTAATTAGTTACAATTTCCACCAACATTCCATTAGTAGCCACTTTGTATATAGTGGTATCCGTATTAAAGCTGGGAGGCATCTAGGTGGGCTGTGTGAGAAAGTGCCTAATTATAAATTAATGCCAAAAAACCCCTTAATTATCCCACAAATCTGTCGTTATCTATCCTAATTTTACTATTTATCCTAGGGAGTATCTCCAATGTCCTTATATTCTCCTTTGAACATTTGTTTTAATTTATATTCTGGTTTTATTTTTTGTTAGTGAATTGGTATGCTTCATGAAATCCCCCAAATTCTTGACCATCTATTCAATTCCCCATGGAATTGTAAATGGGTCTAGGTTTTGTGTTTATGATAAATTACTCATGATATTATACTTATTCATATTATTCTAGATATGATAGAAACTTTTCTTCTAGTTCCATATCTCGTATTGGTTGTGGCATAATGTTTGATAATCTCATGTAATTTGATAATATTACATTACTACAAAGCGTTTTTATTTGTGAAAATTGATTCAATGATTTGTGAATTGAGTGAATCCTTTAATTTTTCTTTCAATACCTTAAATATTGTTTTGTTTATATGTTATGGTGGGTGTTGTACAACCCCAACATGATGTTGGTGGTTTTTTATATGGCATATATTTTTTGAACCATTGATTATATTTGATTTATAAATTCTTTTATAAATGAATTGTCATCATCTTTTTCTTATATGATATAGGTATATAAAAATGGATTTTGAGAAAATTGGGTTTCCCAATCATTTAGTAAAGATAAAAATGTGTTTAAATAATAAAAACCTTTATTATTAAAAGTTGTTTGAAGGTGTCTTTTTGAAGAAAAATGTTTTTCTCACTTCTTGTCAAATGTGAGAAACCTGTTGAAAATTATTTGATATATTATACACATTAATAGATTGGGAACCAAAATATATTGTTTTTAATTGGTATTTTCTATTAAAATTTTATATTTCTTTACATAATGGGTATTTATTCTATTCCCATCTCATTAATCATTAGATATACAAAAATGATCATGAATTTTCCAAGGATTCACTTTCTCATGTGTTACTCCATATATAATTTATGTTATCATTGACTCATGGGATGTGAGTTTGAACAAATATTTCTTTTTGTTTTAGGTACATTATATCATTCAAGAAAAAACATTTTTATATTAGAGGTGATTATGATTTTTCGTAAGCATTTCACATTTTTGGAATTGATATGAAATGATAAATTCTATAACAAATGTAAATGGTTTGAAGTTACGTTTTTATATTTTATTTGTCTTTTTTTGGAATTATAGAAAAAGAATAAAAATTTTACTATGTATTTGATATATAACAATGTAACTTGTTATCCTTTCCTGAATTTTTTTAATTGAATAAATTGGGATTATTCAATAGTGTCTTCTTTTGGAATATATAAGTGGTATTTTATAAGAATGTTTTTATCAAACCACATTAAATCACTCAATTTGTTATACTCCTTTTATATCTAATAATGGAATGGTGAAGGTGGGACATTGAGAAGGAATGGTTTTTAGTCAGCCAGGAATGTGTAGTTTCTGGTGGGATGGTGGGATGTTATACCCATATCACAATGAGTAGTATTTTTTAGTTCTAGATGACATTTCACTGGGGATTTTTATGGACATGTCGATTGGGTTTTATCATGATATCCTTGGTTGTATCATTAACATTGGAACAATTTTGTAACAACATATTTCTCTAATAGTTTTCTTCATATATATTTATATCATGTATCTTGTTTCATTTTTCAATATTATGTTCTATTGTGTTTTTTTATTTCCCAGTTGTAATTTGATAGCCTATGAGGATTTGGAAAACATTTTGGGTCATACTATATTTTACTTTATAGAAAATTTGAATGGGTTGTCCATGATTGGTCACCAAACCTTTCCAAATGGATCCTAATTAGTCATTTACCCATTCCAAAATTAAATAAAGAAGAAAAATACCATGATAGAGAAATATACTCCTAAAAACAATAATATACCTAAATATGTGACCTACAAAAGATCCTATGTATGAAAATAATTTAACTAACAAGAAATCATATATGTCCTGAACCATATGTATTGAAAACTCATCAATAAAATGTTGATATAAAAAATGTTATCTAATGTGTCCTAGGAAACATTTATTGTCATTTAGTGGAAAAAAATTATGATGTATTTTTTTCATTCCTTTATTTATCTATACATTTGGATATTTTTCATTATGATTAAGATGTAGATCATCATATTAACCGGTTATTCTATAACCATTGCAGTCTCTCCAAAATAAAAAATTTCCCATGGGTGACATCTCAGATGAGAACCCCTGCACCCTGAGGAGTGTATATCATTCTATTAAGGGTTGGTATCCGGAGCGATGTTGATCCAATGAGGATTTGACAAATAATCCATCATTAAAAATCATAGGGATGAAATAATATTAATATAGATCAGTATTAGAGATATTTTTATCGAGAGTTGTGGTAGGATATAGCAACAAGGGGTTTCACTATAACTTGGACTTCCTAGAATTTGGTATTCATAAATTTACCTTCTTCACATACATGATTTTAACCGCAATACCCTCCATTATTACTTATTCACATTACCATTCTCATCCAATAACAGGATCCAAATTCCACTTTCATATTATGTTATATCCTCTGGGGTATTGAATGATAATACAACAAGAAAACCAAATTTTTCTTGATTTCATTTTTACTCATATTCTGTTATCATACTCCTCAACATCCATCAATTATTATTTCCAATGTTTCCCACAATTTCAATGTATAAAACTAGGGATGAGTTTTTAATGTTAATACTCTTTATGTTATTATCATATTAATATCAAAAAATACATTTTCTTAGGGATGATAAAAAAAAGTGATTTTTATAACAAATATTAGGTGTACTTCTCTATGGAATTACTTTTTTCCTCGATTCCCTTGAGATGGAGACACATTGAATCATTCTTTATTTTTAATGAGATTATACTGTATGTAATTTGTAGTTGTCTCATCATATATACTAATTTAATTAATGTTAATTTATGTCCAAAAAATGGGTTATGAATCAAACACAATAGTGTTTTCATTCTAGTAATGTTTTAATTTTCACTACTTATTAATAAAACCCCATTTAGGGATATCATTGAATGAAATTATTTACCCATGATGTTTTGAAACAAAAATGATTTATAAATATGGTGTTTTTTTATTTTATACATATTCCATATATTTTATTTGTGTTATTAGAATATCAAAAAATATTCGTGAGTTTGATTTTTATTTTTATTATGCTTTAACAATATCTATGTGTTCATTGTGTTTTACATTATCTCGTGATGGTATTCATTTAAATCACACTTCTTATTTATCATAAAAATATTTATTTTGAATTTACCTCCTTTTTATAAAACCAGTAGATTCATTTCCATGAAAATTTAATATTTCATTGTTAAATGTAATGCCCTATTTTTTTCACCCTTTGGTTATAATTTTTTCTATTATGAAACTCATGTTGTATGAGTAAGTTATTATTTAATATCATTACGACCAAGGGGATTTTTTTGAAAATGTATTTTAGGGATGGGTTTTTTGATTTTTTTGGAACTAATTATTTATATTTTTAATTTTATATAATGAATTAATATTCCTTTTTCTTTAGAAAAGTCATGGAAAACCATGGGTACCAAAGTAGTATGTCGAGACATATATACTACTTAGTTTTTGTTATCAAATGGTTATCCATGTGTTGTATACTATGAACCTAGACGTAGGTAGTACCCTTGATGAAGCGAATTGATTATATATAAAGTGATTATTAATTTTTGGAATGAAACCTACGAAGGTAGTCTATTCATCCCTATACACCTCTATTGATTATTTCACTTATTATTAAGGTGTTTAACCATGATTATTATTGTGTATTCATTTTATATATTGAATTATATGAAATTAAATATATATATTTCATGTTTAATTCATAATATATGAAATGGATAATTTATAATTATTCAATATTTTTTTTATAGTAATATGTATTTAATTTGCTTATTTTTTGGGGAGTAAGTAAGGGTTTAATATAAAAATAAATTGTTTTTTACCAAACATTAGTATATAATAATTATTCTGAAAACAAAAATATTGATTTATCTTTTATAAATCATTTTAATTTTTATATTTCATATAAGTGTTTAATAATAAAATTATTGATATATTTTCTAATGGGTAATATTTTGGAAAATTATTATTGAAATGTAATTCATTTTAAAATAAGATATATTTATTTAAATATTTTTATAACTCATATTTTCATACTATCATTTCCCATTCTAAAAAGAATATCATAGATTCTTGATAGTATCCCACTTGTTATGGTCTCCCACCCTAAATTTTACTTATATTATAACCTCTATGTCCTATACAGTTTCATATGTGTTTATAATCATGTTGGGTATTTTTTTCCACCATATATTATTTATATTCACATGAATATATATATATATATATATATATATGAGGTTTTTATGATCTTATTTTGGGGTCTGTGAGGTGATGTAAGAATATAATTTGTTATTTTAATATTTTCTTACTCTATTTTTGGATTCTATGTATTGGATTTCGTCACTTATCGTCACAAATTTTCATGTTAAAGATATATATTTTGTGAATTATAACAATAAATTATTATTTAATTTATGTGATTATAAGGGGTAAACTATTCCTAATGGTTTTATTTTATATCCTTCATACTTTTTTTATAGGTTTTTTGGATTGGGAAGGTGATTTGGTACTTATAGAGGGGTGTATTGGGTGATGGGTATAGTTGACCACAATTAGATTATTAAAATATGGTATTAGTGCCCCAATATTATTATTTTGGGGAGTAATGTTATATGAGAGAAAGGGATATAAGAGCTCAATATTTTGGTGTGGGTGAGCTCCTGGATTGATATTCATTATGCTAATGTTTTAGTTTCCGTGGGTGGATAATGATTTTTTAGGTTCTTGAGAACTATTTTCGATTAATTGTTATTTTTTATAATGTTTTATACTAATATGATATTGATTAAAATAATAGAAGTAATTTTAGATACATCATCGTTTTTAAGGGAAATTGGGGGAAACTTACTAGTGCATAGTTATTTTAACACCCCAGGTAAATTAAGAATATGACATTTTCATATTTATCCATATTTATGAATAAAATATTAATTTTACATTAAAGGGGACGCTATGCTCGATGGCGTACCCAACACACAACAACGAGTTTCATGGGAATCTTACGTTGCACTGTAATAATAAAATATTATTATTTTAAATGGTAGTTAACATGTAGCCGTTGTATTGGCGGGAATGGATAGAAATAACTAAAATATGAATATATATGTTTTAAATGTTTTTACATTTATCCAATAAAATATAAAGGCATAAAATACGGAAAGAATTCAATTTTAGGCGTATATGCCCTAGTTTTCACTAAAGGTTCACTTATCGCCTTTTGATGGAGAACTGTCATTAAATATAGTTTTGTTCACTCTTACACATCCTTTTGGACCAAATAAAACTCTTCTTAAGAATTGGGACATCAAAATTTACCTTGTGTAAATTTTTGGTATCTTTCTGATAAAGTTCATATTTTTAATGAATAGTATAAAATGTTGTATTTTAATTCAAAACCACTTTTTAATCTAATTTATTTATATTATTATAATATCTTTTGAATTGGTTTTAATGTAAAATTAGAATATATTTTTACCATTAAATCCAATAGTGGTCGTTGGAATTAATTTCACTTTGAAATCAAACGTAAACTAGTGTCAATCTTTTGATACATATTGTTTCATAAAAAAACGCTATTTGCTCTGACAGCGGGAATTAATTATTGAATTAATTAATGTGACTTATTTGTATTTAATTTTGTAAAATAGGCTTCATTTTTGAATTCGGAATATCAAATATAGCTTAGGGTGAATTTTTGGGATTTTTCTAAAAAACTTCAATTTTTGATTAATAGTGAAACCACTATGTGGTACTTATAAAAACTGCTTTTCCCGTTTAAATGAAATTGTTTAATCTTTGTGTTTTGAATTTAAAAAATCTGACATACATGTTTGTCATTAAGAATTAAAATTTCATTCAATGGGATACAAATAATTTTTTGGTGAATAGTAACTTATTAAGTTTTTAATCGCGATTAGAGGTAATTAGTGTAGTTTAAGGTAAAAATAATGTTTTAATAATATGAAATGAACTTGAAACATGTCCTAACCTCATTGGATGTGTCATGGAAGACTAAGACAACCCATGGGTCAACTTGGGGACCCCATGAAGCCACTTTGGTTGAAAAATGACATTAATATCTTTTTATTTAAAGTTAAAGTAAAAATGAGACAAACATGAAATGTTTTACTAAAACAATTGTTACATGGGGTTATACAAATCATATTTTTTTACTATAAATATTCTTTATAAATTTAATGTGATTTCCTACATCATTTTTTTTTTAATTTTTAGTCTTTAACTAAATTAAATTATTTATGACATCATGAGAATTCAACGATTACCTCATTAATAAAGGATTTAAATAAAATGAAATGATAATGTAAAATATATGAACTAAAAATGTCCAAAACCTATTTGATGAGTGGATTTCGAACCCTTATCACATTATCTTCGAAACACATCAATTTGGGACCTCTTAAATCCGAATACCATTTTAAAATAAAGTGACTTTTCTTTACTTTCCAAAAGTATCCCTCCTCTCCTCTTATAAAAGTCCACCACCTCTACCTCCTTACGCACACTCCCAAAGCCTTTTGCTCGGCCATCCTCTGCCCATTTAGTCTCTCCACTTCCCTATCTTACTCCTTGAAGCCTCACTTTGGGCAGAAGTCTTCCCAAGGAAGCCTTTGAGCTCAAACCAAAGGGAGTTACCCGATTTTAAGGTAATGTCTTCTTTTGAATCCTTTTGTTTTATTTTGCTTCTCCAACCCCATAAACACTTTTTATTATTTTCTTTTGGAACAACTCCAGTATCCTTAATATACTAGGATTTTGTTATAATAATGATTCGAGAAACACTTACACACACATACATCTAATGGTTAACGAACATACTGTTTCCGTGGATGTCGAATTTATGCCTCCCGAAACGATGATTGTTCAACATTATTTTAACACCATCAAAGGTGGCAATTAAGATGAAACTATATTTATATATGATACATAATATGTTTATGTTTTCCTTAAGCTTTTGTATTTTTCATTTTTTTTATACCTTTATGGTTTCCATTATGGGTAAACGCGATATCTTTATTTAAGGAAGTGCGGACTACCGCCCCCTCAAAGTGAGTTGATTCGTTAAATACCATATGTGGGACGAATAAAGGATGTAACTATGATATTATATATGATATTATACTGGAATTAAAATAAACCTTTATATCATTATGATTCCTTTCTATAAAATACGAAATAGAAATGAATGTAGCGTTCATGCGTACGTACGGCTTACCATCTCCATGAACGGTGCATTTCATTTATTACCTCTAAATGATTATGTAATATTATAAATACTTGTATATTCTGGATATATATGATATATATGATATCCAAATCATGAATATAATTCTCGATATAATGATGATTTGACCACACGAACAACATGTAATTGTAAGAAGTCCACTTTCGACTTAAGAACCAAATATCGACAAAACAAACATTATTAACTTAAATGATTACATAATGTTTATAACATGGAAATAAGTGATCTAAAAGAAATAATTAACTAGAAAAAGGTTCTTAATAAAGTGGAAATTAACTCATGTTTATTATTCCGGACGTTAAAGAACGATCGAGTCAAGTCGGACCCGAGGTAAGGGATCCTTATCCTCTCATTCTTTTTAAGTACACTCTTTTATGTCATTCCTTCTAAGCTCATCTTTCTTGTTATTGGTATTCTATTTTATATTACTCATACTGTAATTTTTATGTTCATATGACGAGAGACCCTACTCTCTCTCATCAATCCATTTTGGATGTTTTGAGTGGCGCCGTTAGGCTGCGAAATTTTCGTAAGATATCTAACCTCTCTCTTTCTCTCTATGTACTCCCCTTTATGTCACTTCTTTTAAGCTCCTATTTGTTATGATGGGGGATGTTCTTTTATATTCCTATTTCTTTACATTTTATTGTAATGTGATGAGATAAAATATTTTATCACATCAATCCATTTTTGGAAGTATTAAGTGGCGTCGTTAGCATGCCGAGTTTTCGTAAGGGATTTTTCATCTCACTTTTATTCCCGTGATATTTATGCTACATTTTCCACAATTTATTTTGAGTGGTGTATGTACTGACCATTATATTACTCATTTTTTAATATTCCTTAATTTATGAGTATTTACATCAATGATGTATTGTCCTTCTTTCACGGGGTGTATGTTTCGAAAGACACCAATGTCAGTAAGGGAACCTTTCACCCTCCTATTTTTAAAAGACTTATTTTTTTTATGTCTTTTAATTCACATAATATTATTTTGGGATATGTTCATATATATCCTTATTGATGTGAATTTTATTTCCAAGTGATGAGATACCCTTTTTATCTCTCATCAACTCTTTTTCTGAATTTTGAAGTGATGTAGTTAGGCTGTCTAATTATTGCAAGGGAACTTCTTATCCCAATATCGATTCTTTGGGATAAACTTGTACACCTTGAATATGTCGTTCTATGATTATGTGTGAATGTTCTCTGATTGTTTTACACTTAATACCCACATATATTCTGTGTATTCATTTGTGACACATAGTTATGCAACTGATTTATCCTTAATCCAAGGATACCGTCTTTGTATGGGACTTCGTCTCAATCTCCTTTCATTGAGGCATATTTTGTTTTATACACAACCTTCTTTTATATGGTGTATAAACCCCATTGACTTTTATTTTTATTCAAAAGGAATCTTTTTATACGAAGCGTTTTACTAAACGAAAAAAGGGAATGTTTTTGTCGTACGTATGCGGCGACAACGACTTCTCCGACGCCATGACCATTATTTGAGTTTTGGAATCCTCTACAAGCCATTACTTCTTTTTAAGAGAAAAATAAATACCATGTTTTACTTTACATTTATTTTGGTATTGAAAATGGTTTTCATAATGTATTTAATTCAATGTGTTGTATTGATATCTTGTCATTGAAAGGTGGAAATGTTAGGTTTCCTTTATGCATGTTTTATGTGATAAGATTATGTTATGGTTCTCCGGAATTGTTATGAAGATGGGTGGTTCCGTGATAAACTAAGGGCGGGTGAGCCCGATATATCTCTCCAATGCATTGGGTAACGTGAAGGAGTGAAACGTTAAGGTTTCTCCGAAGAGATTTAGGGAATATACTATGATGGTTATTCCAAACGTAACCAAGAGGGTTACTCCCTACATAAGAATGTTACGAATGCCTCAAGTTACCTTTATGTCTTATGATTTCTATGATTTATTCATGATTTATGAGGTATGTTAAAGTGCATATGTTTTATGGGTAATGTATGATTTCATTCTTATGTATATATGTACCCATGTTTCATTTCCATATTTTTATATCCCTTACTGAGCTTTTTATGCTCATCCCTTGTTTTTGAAATGTTTTTCACAGGTCAAGGAAAAGGTACATGATGTGATGATAGTGTCAAGGATGTGTCAAGAAATAATCTGTGTTTTATTTTAAATATGTTTCCACTGATGGGAAGAATTAATATTGTCTTTTATGTAACCACTTTGGTTAAATGTGGAATGTAATGAAATTTTCATGATCTAATTCTCTAAAACTCTAAACCTAAAAAGATCCTCAATGTGTAATCATGTAATAACTCAAGATTATGTAAGGGTTAAGGCTGGGGCCTTATAGTTGGTATCAAAGGTCGGTTTAGACAACTTTAGTGATTAGGAGTTCTTGTGAGACACATGATTAGTCCCTATATCTATTATTTCAGTTAAATCCTTTTTTATAACATTTTTTTCAGGTCAAGTAAATTCGAATACGAATGGAAGGAGAAGGATCTCAAAAAAAGTTCTTATCTCTTCCTGATGACATCCTTGCAATAATTATTGCAATGTCATCTTCGGATGATTGTGAAACTTTTTCTAGCGTACAACTCACTTGCAAGCAGTTGATTGAGATATCAAACACCTCCACTATACCTCGTTGTCATCGTGGATCATGTGTTGTTTTTAGAAAAATACTATTTTCACAATATACTCATATTTTCAAGAAAGGTAAATATTATCAAGGTATTTTAAAATATTTTACCTTATCACAAATAATTTGAAGCATATTATGATTTTAGAAATGGTTTGAGAAAGGAGTCCTTTGCGCAACCTATTTATATTTTATTTTAAAATATAGTCTCACATCACATACTTATGGTATTTTAAAAGGACCAATAATAGAAAGTTTCAACTCAATTTCGGTTCGACTATTTTATAGAAATCAGGTTTTATTAGATGTTTTGGAATTATATGTCATACATGATTATTTTCCAAAGGTTTTTTTCTGTGAACACCCATATGACCCATGTTGTACGAGGTGTATTTGGATGGAGGAAGAAAATAATTTTAAAGGATCTCTAAATCATTGTTGTAATGCATGGGAAATCTACCTACATGAGCAAGATCACGATGAAACTGAGTGGACGCCATGATCAAAGTATGATGTTATTCATTTTGGGAATCGTTTTATTTAATCTTATGGTGGTGAAATAAGACTTCAAGAATTAAGTTGTTGAGATTGTAACGAATTCGGATGAAAATTAAAGGTATAAGGAAACGGTTGAGGATAAAACATGTTAGGGTTATTTTTTGAGTTTTATAGAAAGAAGAACACGCAGACCGTGTGACAACTCGTCGCGTCGGACAAAGCTTTGGGGATCAAACCCACAACCAAAGTGCGACTGATATTTATCGCCTACCACTGGACTACGTGAAGTCCCTGGTTAGTTTGACTGATTCTTTTTAGTTATATGATTTTATGAATTAAGAGTAAGTTGATTTTGGGTTTTTTATGAAAATGATTAACCTATCATGGAGGATATGTGATTAGGTTAATTACATTTCAATACGAGACTTTAGGAGAAACTGATGTTGTTTGGAGACAAATGTTACGATTTAACTTGGAAAACTATGTGACTAAATCCTTCAAATATTTGGGTTTCAATCTTATATTGGTTTACATTGAAAAATTTTATGGACAAATTGTTTATCGGATGGTCCTCGTTGAACTTTGGGTTTTATTGGACAAATTCTGGATATTAATCATAGAATTTCTTTTTAATGGGTTATCCTTTTATGGATTATCTGACCTTGTACTAACCTTTCTCGTTTTGGTTTTGGTTAAAGGCTAAAGATATGGGATGTATATTGTTCTCTTTGGTGGATTAGGTGAATCTCTAGAAGTTGATTATAGTACTCTTAATGTGAACAAGTCTTCCTAAATACTCGTCTTTTGGAGAAAATATGAGTTTGTGTAAAAGTTGAAAGTCAACATGATAAGTTATTATGTTTCCCTATGAATAAATTACTCAACAAAAAGTAACTTAAAACAAAAATGTTGTCTATTAACTTTTCCTACTGGGGAATCGAATACCGTTTAACCCATCACAAGTTTGTGATTTTCTCATGGTTAACTTTCTCCTAAACATGTTTTCTATCACTCTTCATCAGAACATGACCCTATGTTTTCTCCTCCATGTCCATGTTTTACTACATGGAATCCTAGTATGGGTTAACTCGGGTGACCTCTATACTTCTCTTTCTTTATTTTAAAGTGATTGTTTTACTGAATCTTGTTCCAATGTGGGATTTTCAAGGATGTTTCCAAGCCCAATTTTAAAAATTGCAAGGATGCAATTCCCAAAAGGGGGGAAGGATGTAACACCCCAGTGAAATAAAGAATATGACATTTTCATATTTATCCATATTTGTGAATAAAATATTAATATGACTTTAAAGAGGACACTATGCTCGATGGCGTACCCAACACGCAACAACGAGTCTCGTGGGAATCTTACGTTGCACTCTAATAATAAAATAATATTATATTAAATGGTAGTTAACATGTAGCCATTGTATTGGTGGGAATGGATAGAAATGACTAAAATATGATTATATATGTTTTAAATGTTTTTACATTTATCCAATAAAAGATAAAGGCATAAAATACAGAAAGAATTCAATTTTAGGCGTATATGCCCTAGTTTTCACTAAAGGTTCACTTATCGCCTTTTGATGGAGAACTGTCATTAAATATAGTTTTGTTCACTCTTATACATACATTTGGACCAAATAAAACTCTTCTTAAGAATTGGGACATCAAAATTTACCTTGTGTAAATTTTTGGTATCTTTCTGATAAAATTCATTTTTTAATGAATAGTATAAAATGTTGTATTTTAATTCAAAACATCTTTTTAATCTAATTTATTTATATTATTATATTATCTTTTGAATTGGTTTTAAAGTAAAATTAGAATATATTTTTACCATTAAATCCAATAGTGGTCATTGAAATTAATTTCACTTTGAAATCAGACATAAACTAGTGTCAATCTTTTGATACATATTGTTTCATAAAAACACGCTATTTGCTCTGACAGCGGGAATTAATTATTAAATTAATTAATGTGACTTATATGTTTTTTATTTTTGTAAAATAGACTTCATTTTTGAATTCGGAATATCAAATATAGCTTAGGGTGAATTTTTGGGATTTTTCTGAAAAACTTCAATTTTTGATGAATAGTGAAACCACTAAGTGGTACTTATAAAAACAGATTTTTTCGTTTAAATGAAATTTTTTCATATTTGTGTTTTTAATTTCAAAAATCTGACATACATGGTTGTCATTATGATGTAATATGTGGTTCAATGGGATAAAAATAATTTTTTTCTGAATAGTAACTTATTAAGTTTTTAATCGCGATTAGAGGTAATTAGTGTAGTTTAAGGTAAAAATAATGTTTTAATAATATGAAATGATCGTGACACATGTACTAACCTCATTGTATTTGTAATTGCCGTCCACTACAACCCATGAGTCAACTTGGTGACCCCATGAATCCACTTTGGTTGGAAAATGACATTAATATCGTTTTATTTAAAGTTAAAGTAAAAATGAGACAAACATGAAATGTTTTACTAAAACAATTTTTACATGGGGTTATACAAATCAGATTTTTGAATATATATATTAGTTGGAAAGCTAAAACGATTTCCTACATCATAGTAGTTTTTTTTATAATTTTTAGACTTTACATAAATTAAATTATTTATGAAATCATGAGGATGCAACGATTACCTCATTAATAAAGGATTTAAATAAAATGAAATGATAATGTAAAATCTATGAACTACACATGTCCAAAACCTATTGTATGCGTGTATTTCTAACCATTATCTCCTTATCCTCTAAATACATCAATGTGGGACATCTTAAATCTGAATACCATTTTAAAATAAAGTGACTTTTCTTTACTTTCCAAAAGTTCCCCTCCTCTCCTCTTATAAAAGGCCCCCAACTCTACCTCCATACCCACACTACCAAAGCCTTTGGCTCGTCCAAACTCTGCCCATTTTGTCTCTAAAATTCCCTCTCTTACACCTTGTAGCCTCAATTTTGGCAGAAGTCTTCCCAAGGAAGCCTTTGAGCTCAAACCAAAGGGAGTTACCCGATTTTAAGGTAATGTCTTCTTTTGAGTCCTTTTTTTTATTTTGCTTCTCCAACCCCCTAAACTCTTTTTATTCTTTCTTTTGTAACCACTACAGTATCCTCAATATACTAGGATGTTTTTATAATAATGATTAGAGCTACACTTACACACAACTAAATCAAATGGTTAACGAACATACTATTTCCGTGGATGGCGAATTTATGCCTCCCGAAACGATGATTGTTCAACATTATTTTAACACCTTAAACGGTGTCCATTAAGATGTCACTATATTTATATATGATATATAATATTTATGTTTTCCTTAAGCTTTGTAGTTTTCATTTTTGGTATACCTTTATGGTTTCCATTATTGGTAAATGCGATATCTTCATTTAAGGAAGTGCGGACTACCGCCCCCTCAAAGTGAGTTGATTCGTTAAATACCATATGTGGGACATATAAAAGAAGGAACTATGATATTATATATATTATATTATACTGTAATTACAATATACCTTTATATCATTATGATTACATTCTATAAAATACGAAATAGAAACCAAAGTAGCGTTCATGCGTACGTACGACTTACCGTCTCCATGAACGGTGCATTTCATTTCTTACCTTTAAATGATTATGAAATATTATAAATACATGTATATTCTGGATATATATGATATATATGATATCCAAATCATGAATATAATTCTGGATATAATGAACATTTGACCACACGAACAACTTGTAATTGTAAGAAGTCCACTTTCGACTTAAGAACCAAATATCGACAAAACATACATTATTAACATAAATGATTACATAATGTTTATAACATTGGAATAAGTGATATAAAAGGAATAATGAACTATAAAAAGGTTCTTAATAAAGATTAAATTAACTAATGTTTATTATTCTGGACGTTAAAGAATGATCGAGTCAAGTCGGACCCGAGGTAAGGGATCCTACTCCTCTCTTTCTTTTTAAATACACTCTTTTATGTCATTCCTTCTAAGCTCATATGTCTTGTTATTGGGATTTTATATTATATTAATCTTACTGTAATTTTTATTTTCATATGATGAGAGACCCTACTCTCTCTCATCAATCCATTTTGGATGTTTTGAGTGGTGCCGTTAGGCTGCCGAATTTTCGTAAGAGATCCAACCTCTCTCTCTTTCTCTCTAAGTACTCCCCTTTATGTCACTTCTTTTAAGCTCCTATTTGTTATGATTGGGGATGTTATTTTATATTACCCTTTCTGTATGTTTTATTGTAATGTGATGAGATACCCTATTTGATCTCATCAATCCATTTTTGGATGTTTTATGTGGCGCCGTTAGCCTGCCGAGTTTTCCTAAGGGATTTTTCATCTCACTTTTATTCCCGTGATATTTATGCTACATTTGCCACAATTTTTTTGAGAGGTGTATGTACTGACCATTATTTTACTCATTTTGTTATATTCTTTCATTTATGAGTGTTTAAATCAATGATGTGTTGTCCTTCTTTCACGGGGTGTATGTTTCGAAAGATACCCATGTCGGTAAGGGAACCTTTCACCCTCCTATTTTTAAAAGACTTATTTTGTTATGTCTTTTAATTCACATAATATTATTTTGGGATATGTTCTTATATATCCTTATTGATGTGAATTTTATGTCCAAGTGATTAGATACACTTTTTATCTCTCATCAACTCTTTTTCAAAATTTTGAAGTGACGCCGTTAGGCTGTCTAATTATTGCAAGGGAACTTCTTAGCCCAATATCGATTCTTTGGGATAAACTTGTACACCTTGAATATGTCGTTCTATGATTATGTTTGAATGTCCTCTGATTGTTTTACACTTAATACCAACTTATATTCTGTGTATTCATTTGTCACACATAGTTATGCAACTGATTTATCCTTAATCCAAGGATACCGTCTTTGTATGGGACTTCGTCTCAATCTCCTTTCATTGAGGCATATTTTGTTTTATACACAACCTTCTTTTATATGGTGTATAAAACCCTTTGAATTTTATGTTTATTCAAAAGTAATCTTTTTATACGAAGCATTTTACTAAATGACAAAAGGGAATGTTTTTGTTATACTTATGCGGTGACAATGACTTCTCCGCCGCCGTGACCATTATTTGAGTTTTGGCATCCATTACAAGCTATAACTTCTTTTTAAAAGAAAAATAAATACCATGTTTTACTTTTATTTTATTTTGGTATTGAAAATGGTTTTCATAATGTATTTATATCAATGTGTTATATTGATATCTTGTTATTGAATGGTGGAAATGTTAGGTTTCCATTATGCATGTTTTATTGATAAGATTATGTTATGGTTCTTGGGCATTGTTATGAAGACGGGTGGTTCCGTGATAAACTAACGGCAGGTGAGCCCGATAAAGCTCTCCAATGCATTGGGTAACATGAAGGAGTGAAACGTTAAGTTTTCTCCGAAACGATTTAGGGAATATACTATGATGGGTATTCCAAACGTAACCAAGAGGGTTACTCCCTACGTAAGAATGTTATGAATGGCTCAAGTTACCTTTATGTATTATGATTTCTATGATTTATTCATGATTTGATGAGGTATGTTAAAGTGCTTATGTTTTATGGGTAATGTATGATTTCATTCTTATGTATATATGTACCCATGTTTCCTTTCCATATTTTTATATCCCGTCCTTAGCTTTTTATGATCATCCCAAGTTTTTGAAATGTTTTTCACAGGTCAAGGGAAAGGTACATTATGTGATGATAGTGTCAAGGATGTGTCAAGAATGAATCTGTGTTTTATTTTAAATATGTTTCCACTGATGGGATGAATGATTATTGTCTTTTATGTAACCACTTTGGTTAAATGTGGAATTTAATGCAAGTTTCATGATCTAATTCACTAAAACTCTAAACCTAAAAAGATCCTCAATGTGTAATCTTGTAATAACTCAAGATTAAGTAAGGTTTATGGCTGGGGACTTATAGTTATTGTACATATATTTGTAAAACCATGTACAAACTATGACACCCATTTTGAATTTTGAAATGTTTTTAAAAAATATTCTTAATTTATATTACATATTATTTAAATTAAAAATTGGTTTTTTGTTTTTATTGATTTTTTTGTTTAATTTTGTTCTTCTCAAATGATATATGTTGTCTCAAATCATATACAATTCTGATATAAACATTCTTTTCATACTTTTTAAATTTATGATTTAATTAAATAATTATTGTGATTTAAATATGTTTTTGGTTTAAGTTTGTGTATTTTGATGTTTTATAATATCCCCCAATAATATTTCAATAACTCAAAGAGGAAAGTAATCGCTTTATAACTTGTTATTTAGTATTTATAATAAATAATATATATAATTCCCCATTGGTAACACTTTAATTTTTTTTTTGAAAAAAATAAATCAATATTGGGAATTTGTAGGAGTGTTTTTAGACAGGTGACCATATATATTTTACAGTGATCAAGGCCCAAAATAGGTGATGTAGTGGTAACACAATGTTGATTAAATTTAGATCTTTTACGAACTGGTGAAACCATTATTATAAATTATTATAATGTATTATTTGAATTATAATGTCTATATTAGTGTAAAATTATTTAGTAGTGATAATTAAAAAAGTCTATCATCTTGAAGAATTTTAATAAATATATGAATTCTATGAATGTGAATTTTTATATTCAACATGTTTACTGGAAAATAATAAAATATAATAAACATTTAACCTATCTAGTTTCTTTTTATCCAAATTTAGTGATGAATAAATTCTTTAAATCATAATTATTTAAATGATTTCTCCATCCAGTTCTTAGTTTAGCTATGTTCTTATTTACCTTAATTCTAATTTTTTGAGTGGTAAATAAGAGTATAACCAATGATTTTATTTGGGTATAACAACATGTGGGAATAAATTCATAGATATAATATTATGAGAGTGAATTTAATTTGACTAGTGATATGGAGAAGCATATAGAGATTAAGAGGATATATAATGATAATGAAAAATCGTCTTCATATATTATTACTACTAAACATCTATGAATGAAAATGATGAAATGTTTTTAGATAAAAATGTAGGGAATTACAAGACATATAATCCAATAGTTCCAAAGGAATATAATAAATTCAATAGTCTCAATTAACATTAAAAGTTTTATATGTTCAACTATTAAAAGCTGAAGAGGTTTTAGTACCTTTCCAAATATAGGCTATAGTCTGTGGTGGTTCTCATGACTAATGAGTCAATAGTTAATCAATAAAATGTACATGTTCGATATTTTATGGAAAATATGGATTCTTGATTTATATAATGTGTGTGCCTAATAAATGTTACATATAATTGATAAAAAATCAGCATAGGGATTGATATATTTTTTATATTTCTTAAATCATTAATTTTTTTCAAAATAACTTCACAAAATGAATTTATGTTGGAAATAAACTCAATATTCAATTTAAATATATTCGCTTTTATATTTGATAGATGATTTGTATTTAATTTGTAATATTTCTATAACGGTATATTTCTTATCACTTTTTCCATTTTCTTGATAATTATAAAATTTGGGGAAATCTGTAATAGATTTTCATTTTTTTTACTAAGGGTATCCAAGTGAACTATTTATTATTTTTTGGAAAATACTAAATGTTTCATGGTTTTGATTTTGAGTTGATTTTTAATATTTGTAACCACAAATTATATAGAGGTTATTTTTTGGTAATATTATTTATTCTGACTAGATGTTTGGATTATACCCATATGTTATATATATTTTTATTTTTAAATCCATGGATTCCCAAAAGGATGACTCATTCTGTGGTGTATCATTTATAAAGGGTTCCCATAAACATATCATCATTATATATTCAATAGAGAATATACTAATAAAAATAGTGTTTTATGAGGTGGTAATTATTTTGTTTGACATTTTCAAATTATCATTGTATTTTTTGGACAGAAAGTGGGATTTTTTATATAATATTTGTGACTGTGGTGTTATTTTAACATAAATAATTTTTAATATATATATATTTTTATGGTATTTCATTAAGAAATTTGTTTTTGTTGAAATAATGTCGATATTAGTTAGATAGATTTACGGGCTACTATATTTAGCTTCCGGAAAATGGGTCTTCTTTCCATGACATATGTTTTTACCCTAGAATAACCCTAGCTAGAACCCTCATATCCCATTTAGTGTGTATTTTGTTGTAAAGTGGACATAACTTAAGTGATGAGCATGCCTTGAGGGTCTACCCAAGGGGTCTTTCACAAACCAGCCAGGTTAACTTGGTACCCTTACACTCGAGCCGGTAGTGACATACGCATAATGGTATTCCCAATCTCCATAAGTTGGATACCAGCACCTAGAATCATACAATATAAAATATATAATGAATTTTCTAAAAAATAGTTGAGGGAAAAATGTTACAAGTCATTATGATCAACACTACCAAGGGATAATGTGCTAAAAACTAAAATAGAGTAACAAAGCCTAATGGATTACATTCATATAGCACACATCATCCAATAATATGAAAACCCAAACATCCCTTTCATATGATGGATAACATCTCCTTCGGTCCCCTCCATCACCCTATGCCCAAACGATCAAGAACACCCACCTCCACCAAGAGTCATTTTACGGTTTCTCAAACCTAGAATAAGAAAATATACAAATGGGTGACGGAAAAGGTAAGGTGTGAACAATAAATACTAATAGGATCTCATTAATTGTTACTTAATTAACATTTTTACAATATAAAATTATAAATATTAATTTAAATAAAATTGGGAATGGAATTTTATTTTTCATAATTTTTATAAAAAAAAATTCATTTAAAATCGGTGGATGATATGTCAATATAATTCCATGTAGGCAAAATTAACATTCTATATAAAAAAATTTATATAAATCAGCTAGAATAAATAAAATATTTTTAAAAATCAATGAAATATATAACATATCAAATAAATTTACCCCACTTATTAGAAAATTGCATCATCTTCTACATAACGGAATTTTGCATCCACAATTATATAATAGAAAATTGCATCAACTCACACTTAAGGTACAAATACTTATACTCCCAAATATAGAAAGTTTTATCCAATCCCACATAAGGGAATATTACACTAATAAAATTGGTAATCAATCATTTTAAATCACATTAAAACCAAATTTTTCAATTTAAATTTTGAACATCTCTTGTCATTTCAAAACCAAATCATTATTTTTTATCATTTAATTAAATATCAACATGTCATTGAATTTAAGAATTTTTCTCATAATAAATATAAAATTGGTTCAGAAAAATGTTTTCAAAAATGATCCACCTACATTAACAAATTTACCTCGTAATTCGAAATCTATTAAAGTTTTTTTTTATTTTCTGATGAATTTTAAATAATAATTAAATCCAAACTATTATATTTTTTTAATTCATTTAAAAACTCAATTAAATATGTTCATAAAATTTAGGGATTCAATTTTAGGGATAATAATTATAGAACCACCTACCATTAATCATTAATCAAATATTTACACCGAAAACATCATCAAAAATCAATGAAAAAAGGTATCATAGATCATGGAATCAAACATAGAATCATGATCAAATAAAAAAAATTAGATCCTTCCAATACATAATGATATGAAAAAATATAAGGATTAGTGAATGAGTGACTATAAAAAACAACGTGATAGGAGATCTACTAACCATGATGAGATTTAATGTTATAACCAGTTCATTGTTCTAATAATTATTGGAGTTGGAGGAGAATAAACAAAATCTAGAAAGCCTTTAAAGATGAGAAAATCGATTAGGCTGGTGTTTGGGATGGACTATAATTAAATAGTGGGTTTTGGGACTTTAAAATAAAAAATATGAATTAAATAATTTTGCATTCCTGGATCCTTGGAGAGTGTTACACAGTTAGAGAAGGTATGTTCCCTAAACATATTTCTAGACTCCTGGGTGCATGGTTTTACATTGGTGGGTGCACATGTTGGGAAAAAATGCCCCATTTTTTCATTAAAAACATTTCATGGATGCACGATTATCACTGTAGAGGGTGCACGTTTTTGTTAAATCAAACACTAACTATGCATACACTTCTGGAAATTTGGTTTGTACCCAATGTTTTCCCAAATAACATTGTTATATAATCAAATATTCCCATGGTTCTCATGAACTTTATGTATTGTTGACTTATAACTACCTATACCGATGGTTCTGAAAAAACTATGGGTATAGGGTACTCGAGTAAGCACAGGAATCCAAAACATCATGCTGGAATAATGCGAGAATAATGCGTGAAAACCTATACTCATGGGTTACATTGAAAAATGTGTATAAGTGTCATTTATAGCCATCGTTTTCATGAACCACTGGTATAGCCTTAGGTATATAATAATATACTCATGTTTTTCATAAACCTTAGGTATGTATGGAACCTATAACAATGATTCTCTTGAACCGTGGGTATATGGTCCATTGTTTTTTGATTTTGAAAAAAAATATATAACATACTACATGTATACTTAATAAAAAATGAAATTGTGTAGTGGCAATGTGGTTTAGAGGTAGTGCAGAGATTCTGGTTTGAATCATTTTTTCGGAATTTTATTTTATACCAAGTTTCATAAATATATATATATATATATATATATATATGGATTACTGGTAATTGAATTCTGCGATAGATCCAATCCCTAGGTTCTAAACCACACAGAATGATTTATTAATACCCACATTTTATAAATATATAATTACGCAGATATTGATATATTTAAACATAATATTCAAGGTTTGGTTTGTGAGATGTGGTGTGGTTTTATATGAGGTCATTTCATTGAAACTCGGTGACCGATTTTTTTATTAATGATGATTTATATTAATATATTTAGTTAAATTTAGATTTATAATAATTTATGTTATGTAACTATATTATTCTATCGATGGATATTTGATGAGGAAGTGGCGATATCAAAACATGATACCAATTTAATTTTTTAGTATAGAGAGCTATATTAACATATTATGATAAATTTAGATCTATATACATGTAAGTGAGTTATATGTAGTGGTAAGATGAAATGTGGATGAAGATCAAATCATGGGTTCGAAACATATTTTCAGCATTTTTGTAATAATTATAACCATAGTTTAAAAACTGTGGGTATAGGGATGTGACACGGTGGCTAAAATATATACCCAAGGTTTGGGTATCCTTGGGTATAGGTTGTGGAGCTATACCAATGACTTGGTTCCCATGGTTCCCAAAACTGTGGGAATTTCCTATAACCCTGGTTTTGGGGGCAATACCCACAGTTTTAACCTATGGATAAATGTCATTTTTTTCTATAGTGACAACCCAAAAAACCTATAAAATTACCAAAATTTCACCCAAAGAACCCCTAATCATGATCTTACCAAATGGGAAACCAAGCAGGTCAAATAAATGATGAATTAAAGTAACATTATGTTACCAATAAACTATGATAAGAACATTTTATCCCCATTTATCATTTAAATTTGTTTTTATGTCAATGGAATAAGACAACCTCTCTCTAATCAGTGCCTCATGCTCCCATGTACTATGATAATTAGAACACTTAGCCCATATAACACAAACATAAGTTATCATCCACACATTAAGAACCTTTGTCTATGAATCAACAATTTTTTCTAGAAGCTCATTCACAAATACAGCATGATCATCATCAATATCATCCCATCTCAAAACATTAGAATGTACATAAACATAATTTTGAAGCTATAATACACGGAACACATCATGTTTTTAATTGAACTTCGAAGGTAGTTTTAAATAGTAAGACACTTCACCCACATGATCAAAAACCTCAAAAGGCCCCATAAAAAATATAAAAATCCACCCTTTCCTCCAAAACCATCGGTGAAACAATCAATGTGAATCTTTGAATAATACAATGTCATGAAAAAATAACACCAGTGGTTTATGATGAGGATAATCAAAGAATTTATACTGATTATGTTTTATAAACATTTTTTCATGAATTATTTAAATCTTTAAAATTATCTATTAGAATAATCATTGTCCAAGAAAGGTTGTCCTACCAATATCTACCCAATAAATGAAATATTTACATAGTGTTCCATAAAATGGATGAATATATGCCATTCTGAATGCAGAATATTAAAAAATTATATGAGAATTCAAAAAGACCTAAATGTTCATACGAAGCTCCAGAAAAATTGAGGATGAAATACTGAAACATATTTTCATTAATATGTATATCTTGATCTTTATAAACATCCATTTTTATCTGGTATGACATAATAAAATGAACATTAGATCTCATCACCTCTTGGGGACCATTCGAAAAAGTGGGTATAATAGACATCTCAACCGGAGACTGTAACCGATGAAACTCCGTGCATATGAAAAATATATCTGACATAGTTACATACCAAATCCATAACATTCGTTTTGTAACAAAATGGTAACAAGTGGGATGATTTAATGAAAAGATCAAACACCATAAAAAATAAAATTTTTCCTACTATGTGTATATGGAAACCAAAACAAAATGTACCTAGAAATATCATCCCACTAATAATTCAAAACTATAAGTGGATGAAGTAATATAGAATGTTTCATGTGTTGTTCATTTACTTTCTGATAGTTATATAAAATCAAAAGCATGTATGTGATGTACCGTTTCAAACCTTCTCACAAGAATCATCATCACATGTAATAGAACAACATTGTTATTCAATGGTGAAAATTCCATTATGAATTATAGAAAAATACCATTACATATATTATCACAATAAAATTTACATGATATTGGTTCTAGAAGAATCAAATACCCTATGTTGAGAACATCCACTCAAAAAAGGTCTCTCCCTCATAATGAGAGTTCTTAACTGTTTATCATTAATCATAAAGACACAACTCATAATTAATATTCTCATGAAGAGAGTTTTCCAACAAAACCAATGTAATAAAACCACTACCTGATTATATTGGATTCTTAAATTAAATTGTGAAAAAATATCCACCATGTTTAACTCTTCGTATGAGTCCTTCATGAAATTGGTGCATTGTTTCTTATAAAAAGAAACCACAACAACATTTCCTTTCCCCATTGTACTAGAAATGTGGAATATAATTTTTATATGTACTCCACCCAATGAAACTAATTTAGATTCAAATATTTTTGATCGAATTTATATTTGATGCTCATATGGTCAAAATACAGGGTAATCTATTCCAGAAAATGGTAATGCCTCCAAATAATAAGTGCATGCATCCCAGTTGTGAGTTAGATATCTTCGTTTGGATAGTTCTTATCTTGTGTCCTAGGCTACTAAAATTAATAGTTTAACATGTGGTCATCTAACATAAGAACATACCCCAATCTCAAATTTGATGTGTCACAAAATACCAGATAGCAGTAACTAGCATATAGAAGATGAATCCATAACACGAAAGTCAAAATATGATTTTAATAACCAATATAACTTGGAAATTTATCATAAAAATTAACTTTATGACCTTCCAACTCAAAGAAGTAATCATATAAGATAAATTTTGAAAATACTTTTCACCGTGGTGATAACACTACAATATACTAAAGAATATAAAATTCTAAAAAAAATAATGATTGCTCTCATGTAATAAAAACATTTACCTTCTCATGATTAACAAATATTACATGTTTAGAGATCATGTGTCCCAATAAATTTACTTTTCAAATATTAAAATTGCATATCAATAGCTAAACCTATGGTCAATGATTTCCCAATGTTTTTATAAGTTGTCTCACATGACACACATGATGGCCCTCAAATTGAGAGTAAAACAAGGTGTCATCCAGAAATACCACAATGAATGTATCAATATACACATGAAATAAGTTTTTCACAAATTCAATAAAAGAAATCATAAAAATTTGTCAGATTTTATGGAATTAAATTATTCTGATAATATCTAGTCTAACCTTAGAAGGGAGATTTATGAATGTTTGATACATTTATTCTCAATTAGTGACAACCATATAAAATATTAATAATTGAGAACTGGTTCTCCCCTTTATAATAGTAAATCATATCATCTATATGATGAATCATATAATTTTTCATCACTATAACAAGACTGATTTTATGATAATCAACACATATGTGAAGTGTTCCATCAATTTTCTTATAAAAGAGAGCAATCACCACCCATGGTTATCGAATAGAGCATATAAAGGATTTTTCTAACATATCATCAATCTATTTATTCAACTATTTCATTTCATCTAGTCCCATGTGGTAAAAGGGAATTTACACTTGTTGAGTACCATGTAACAAATAATTATAAAAAATAAACCTATATTATCAGTATAAAACTAAATAAATGTAAAGGAAACATGTTGGGAAACCAAAAGAGAACTTAAGGGAGATCATCACTCAAATACTCCCACTGTTGATAAAAACAAAGAACAGATTTTAATTTTAAAAAATTTGGACAATAATTTCAATATATACTAAATCTTAGGTCTTATTCTCACATAAAGACACATCACACACCATAGGGTGTGGTAAAGGGGACTTGTTATAGATAACAGTCAATTTGATCCCTATTATGAATGATCCAATCCATCATTAAAATGAAATCATGAGATTTCATGTTGAGAACCAAAAAATACTATGATAGATCAACATTTGATAAATTGAAGACACATTCATGAAAATAGGGTCCCTTCTATCTCTTCATTACGAGGGGTATAGTAATATCCCTCACATAAGAGGAAATCTACATAGGAATATTTTCAAAGGTTACAATAAAATTTGATTAGAATGAATGATATGAACCAACATATAATAAATTAATAACTAAAGAAGATTATATAGTGATGTTATCTCTCACATTTCTTGGTCATATATAAGGTTCATCTGGAGAATCTTCTTCTAAATAGTGTAGCTTCAATATGAATTCCTGTGACTGGAACCACTTATATATTGAAGAATCTGATTTTACAGTAGTACAGTCAGTTGTTGATTATCCCATTCCACTGCATAGATCTGGAATGAAATGGAATAATTTCTATATTTTTGCTAAGAGACTACAATAACTATATATTTTTGGAATTCATTTTAACAAATTATTTAGTTACTAATATTTCCACAATGAATAAAATTAATGGCCCTCTTCCATTCATTATAGGTGACCTATATGATGCATGCTACTGAAACCATATTGATACACATAATCGTTCCTATTTCCTTTAAATTAACTAATATAACTTTCAGTAGGAGTAAAAGAAACTCCATTCAAGCTAGAATCCAATCATTTCATTCTAGGACCCTCTAGCTATAATGTCGAACATTTCACCTTAATCAATTCTAGAATTTATAATAAATAAAATGGATTTTTTATGTTTTTCAATCCATAATAGTCCTCATGAAAATCATTAAAGATATGGAATGATGGTGTATTCTAGGGAAGAAACTATTGAGAATGATTATTAGATTCATACCTCTATGGTTCTATAATTGGAGACTGAATGGGAATAGGTTGTGGTTTCTTTCCCAAATCTTGGAAAACACACATAATAATCTAAATAATATTATTATTTGTGGGAGGATCCTTTCTATGGTTCACCAGAAGTTTCATCTTATAGTCAATTCCAATACCTTCTCAGATGTATGATGTTCCATAATATTAAAAAATTACACTGAATACATAAATGGATCACTCATATCAACTTATCAAACAAGAGAAATGGAAATATCAATCCCATAATATAAAATATCAATATTTGGATGAAGACATATCCAAATAAAAAGTTCGTGAAATAGTAGAATAAGATCATATTATTTATCTAGATCCCATTACCAATCCTCTAATGGTGACATAAGTTTCTTCATAATGAGAGAGTTTGAGGAACTCTCTTGAACTACCTCCTCTATCTGGTCAAAGCCTCATAAGCTTCATTATGTCATCAAGGAGGTATTCTAAACCTGAAAATTTGATGCCAATTTTATACAATATACTCATGAAGCACTGATACCCTGATACACAAGATGAATATTATAGATCCTAGAGGGATTTATTTATCCCCATGGGTAGGATAATAACATGTTGAATCATACAGCAAAAAAGTTGGATTTTTTTTTCAGAAAATATATAAAGAAAAAATGATATAAGTAAAAATGCTCAAGTCTCTAAAGGGATAAATTATTTGAAAAAATAAGTAAAAAATAATGTAGTAAATCATGAAATGTATATAAATCTAAGAATAATAAAAATAATACATCACATGAATTAGGTGGATAACATCTCCACTAGTCACCTCCGTCATTTTAGGCCCAATCGATTAAGAACATTTACCTACTATAAGAGCATTTTACCGTTTCTGAAGAGTGGTATAAGAGAATCTAAAAATGCCTAAATGAAAGGTTATGGTGTGAGACATAAATAATAGTATGTTCTAACTATGTATTCCATAATCATTACAATAAAAATTTACTATAAATTCTTTGAATTTAAAAAAAATAGGCATTGAATTTCATTTTCAATATTCAAAAACCGAACATGATTTCATTTATAATAGATATAAGATATATAAATATACATTTAAACGTGATGAAATGAACATTCAACATAAAATAGTTTATATAAATATGTTAGAATGAATAAAATATTTCCAAAAAATCAATGACATATATAATATATCAAAAACATGTACCTCTACTTAAGGGAAAATTAAATCCTCTTCCACATTGGATTAAAAGAAAATTTAAATCCAATCCCACATAATGAAAAATTTAATCCAATCTATCTTAATTGGATATTTAATTAAAAAAATTGGAATAAATATTTATTAAACCCTTTAGGACACACTTTCCAAATTTCAATTCTCAACCTGCGTTCACATTAAAAAAAATTCAACTATATCATCATTTAATTCAATTTGAAAATATATGTAAATTTAATAATTTTTCTAAAAAATAAAATTAAATCATTTCAATTTAAACTATTTCCAAAACCATATATATTTTTTCAAATAATTTCACTAGACATTAAATTCCATGAAATTGGGGGTTTTCTAATTTTTATATCCATTTAAAGTCAAGAATCGAATCAATATTATTTGATGCATTTAAATCATTTAAAAATTCTATTCAATTGTCGCATGAAATTTATGGTTTCTATTTTTTGGGAATGTAATTTTAATACCTCCTTCCTTCAATAAAATATCAAGAATCATCACTCAAAATGGGATCCACCAAACAAGAAAGAACGCACCCTAGATCTATAATGTAATCATAAAATCAAGGTCTAATAAAACATAGTTTAGATCCATATAATACATGATGTTCTATAAAAATATATGTAGAATCTAATTAGATATTAGGAGAAACCACATGAGAGGAGATCCACTTATCTTGAAGAGATTAAATGTGATAAACTACTCTTCAATTTTTTAGGAGAAGGGTTTTCAGGATCCAAAAACCCAATCTAGGATCCTCTATAGCCCAACAAATATATTAGGCTTTAGTGGGGTTAACATAGAATAAAACTTTTGGTTTTTATATTTTAATATAAAAATTAAAAATAAAATAAACCCATTGTAATGGTTTTCTAGGGATGGATAAAGTTTTAGTTAAACTGTGTATCCTGACATTTTACCACTACTACAGGGTGCATGGCTTCTCATAATTGGGTGCAGGATTTCAAAAACTGTGCCGAAACTATGCTTTCCCCACTAAACTGGGATGCATAATATTCATTGTGGGGGTGGTTAGGGAATACAATGCACCTAATTTGAAATGATTATAAAACATCTATCATTATTTAAGTTTCACCTGAAGCACACCAACACAAGATAAAAAATAAACAAAAAATAATAAAGGAATACCTAAACAAATTAATTGAATGTTACTTGGTCATCATGACTATGACCATGGGTATCTATGAAATGACATGGCCCATGTAGTAGGGTAATATGTCTTGGGAGGTGTGTTCTTCCATGATGAGGGGTGGTCACACCATGACAAGGTTGTCCCATAAACTAATTTTTTGAAATAACTATTTTCCATAACTTTATTATAAAACCGTTATCATCCATTGTTACTCGTTTACAAGACATATCTATTACCAAACATGTATTTCTCTTCTTATTTACCTCATGGAGATATCATGGGTTTCTAATTTAAATATTCTATGTGAACTAATTATTTCCCTATCTCTTATACCCCTAAATTTTTAAATTCATACACATTATTTAAATTATCATTCTTCTGTTTCTATGGTTGCTTACATAATTCATTGATGTATCATTGATTGAAAATGTAGGTCATATAGTCATGTAAAGAACCTTGATAATTTCATGTTTTTATTATATAATGTGATGGGGTTAGGATGAAATTGAGTTAGGTGTCTTCATACTCGTCATTTTTTTTAGAGTTACTGGAGTTCTCTGCAATTTAAAACATGTTTTAATTGATCATATAAATAAAATATAAGATATCAGTGGTTATATATTCCATAATAATTACTGTTCTCCATTTATTTCATTGTTTACCTAAAGGGTTAATGTTTATAATTCAACATTGAGTTCATTTCAATCATATATAAATTTTTACTACTTATTGATAAAATTTAAAATTTTAATTTTCAGAAAAATAATAATTTTACACAACATTTTTTTAGGCCAAACTAGATTTAAAAAATTGAGAAAATGTTTGGGGTTTTTGTTTCGTAAGAAAACAATATAAATGTTAAGTCCCCCTAGGAATGTATAAGGATGTTGTGATTAGTTTATAATATGTTTTACCATTATGAGTGAAATTTTATTTGTTTTTAGTATGTCCAGATTCACCTATGAGCTACTTGAAAAACTGTTTTATTCAAAATATTGATGATGTGGATGATTTATAACTATTCCAAAGAAATTTCCTTTATTTTAATAATTATTTATATTGATCATATTTTAGGGATTATTGTAAATGTTTTAAAATAATATGAGTTATGTATTGATGAATTATATTATTTCTAAATAGTTTTTCTATTATAAACCAATTTCATGAATAATATTACATTTATCATTTTTAAGGGGTGATTATCTTAAAAATAAGAGTATAAATTTTTGTCATATTTTTACATGAAATGTGTTGGGAAAAGAGTCCTTGAAATGTTATTTATTCTCAAATCATGGAAATAAAAACTAATTATAAATTAATATTATTTTAAAACATATATTTTAAGATTCTCATCTAAAAGGAATGATATAGTATCACAGTGTTAACTTATCATATGTTGTATCATATCCTTCATAATCAGTTTGGTGGGTATGCTGAATCCATGCCCTATATAGAGTCACCAATTTTGACTCTATTATTGGGGTGCACTAAATTACCATGTGAATTGGGAGGATATTATTTCTAGATGATGAATTGGTGTATCATGGAGGAATCTTTCATAGTTATTTGAGATTTTTGGATCAATTTGTTACATGTTTTGTGTGAGAATATATAACTTTTTCAATATTTTGGATTCATGTATACTTGTATATGATATTATTAATCATGTTACTTTTGATATATAATGATATGTTGGATGTTATTTAGTAATTTCAATTATTTTATAATATATTTGGTTGTATTATATTTACTTAAATTTCTTTTTTTAGGTTCATTCATTTCTAAGAGATGAATACAACTTTCTACATTTCTAGGTGGAATATTTGACAAGAATTTTGTGCTTCCAGGGGGGAAACAATTCCCTATGGTAATATGTGAAACCCTCGATGTTTTTTTTTGAATTTTATAGATTAGTAGAAACCAGTATGTCTTTATCCACATTATTATGGGTAGTTGGTAAGGGTGACATGGGGTGGTTCTCTACATGTCAAGTTAAACAATTTTATAAGGATCCATGCACCTTAATAAATAGTAGGGAAAAACACCATCGAATAACAATTAATAAGATTTAATGTTAGTAAATTCCAATCCCATATCAAGAAAAATAGAATGTATCATCATTATTCATGTTCCTGAATTCATGATATAACCTTAAGAAATCAATGATGAACAATAGCCCTTACTCTTCCTTCAACTATTAAGTCCAATCTTGTGGTTCTTCTATAAGGAACTAAGAAGTCCATAAAAATGAATAAGAATTCCATAAAGTAAACAAATGATAATGGTGACCATATCTCCCGTCACACGATCATCATTATAGGATCATACCCACACTATGTTATCCAATGTTCCATGTCATACACCCTCACTCAAACGATTCCCCTCCTAGGATGGAAATGAATAAATAGAGATAATGACAATCAAGACCAACCTTCAGTGGGCCCCATAGTGGAGACCAACACCAAGGGTATATAATATTTCAAAATGGAGGGAATTTCCATTTTTATAGTAACAATATTGGGAGATAAGTTGGACAACCCCAAAAAACACCATGATCTAAATATAAAAAAGAAACCAAAATAGATCCCACATGCATGATCAAAAGTCAAATTGTTACAACAACAATAAAAATTCAATGTACCAAAAAAAAAGAGATTGTAATCTACAAGGAAACTATCCCAACGTTCAAGATAGTATGATTTGTCTAGTTCCATGTAATCTTCTTGGAAACCTAATATTAGTTCTATATACATCTGGTGGGCATACAAGTATACTTAGTAGAAAAAGGCAAAGTTTCTTGGGCACAAGTGGAGATACATAAAATTTCCACAAAGATAAAATATTAAAAAACCAATAGCCTATAACAAGGAATAATAAACATTAAAACCTCACCAAGCCACACTCACCAAAATACGCATGCCAAGTAATATAATATTGTAAGCACATCGATATTTGAGTTTCTCGCACCAGTTCATGCTGGTTAACTACTCAATCATAGGGAAAATGTACTAACACTACCATGATCATCCAAAATCCCCACTATTACAACCTACATGCACTAACCTGATCCACAATCCACATCCCACCGACAAATACATGGGCCTCAAACCCATCATATCCTACATGAAATCACCTGAACCAAAAATAACAATCTCAACCAGAAGACATAGAGGAAATAAAACCTTGACTGTAGACACCGTGGCCTCAAAACCACACCATAA
The DNA here is from genome assembly GCA_963277665.1 of Viscum album. Lineage (NCBI taxonomy): Eukaryota > Viridiplantae > Streptophyta > Magnoliopsida > Santalales > Viscaceae > Viscum > Viscum album. The sequence continues at coordinate 96,606,538 of OY728141.1, read as the reverse complement.
CCATTATAAAGGGTCTTCAGTTACCAATTCCTAGAAGATGGAGCATAGGAGAGGCAATAAACCTCGATCGATCCTCCCACAATAATTTTTGGAAAAACACACACCCCATTAAATGGGGCTGTTTCCCACACTATCCAAAACTAGGGTGGGGTGATCATAGACATCATAAGGAACAACATGTATGTATATATATGTATATATATATGTGTGTGTGTTTGTGTGTGTGTGTGTGTGTAAAAAAAACTCATATCAACCTATGGGTTTTCAAAAAAAAACCATCCAACACACAAAAAATAACCTTTGGTACTAACTCTAAATGAACAACAACACAAATAACTGAAAAACCCAAACTGTAACACCAAGTAAATTCATTTAACCAAATGTTAATTTTTATTTAAAACCCAATATTCTTATCCAAAACATACCTAGGAAACTTCCAAACATAGCACAAGAAAAAACAACACAGTTAGACATAACACGGTAGGAAGAAGGGCTAATTTGAGACCACCCACTGCACACTACCCTCTCCAGAGCACCCATCCAACTATTGCCATTATCACATCCCAAAAATCAATGAATTCACTGTTGAACAAAAACACCACATACAGAAAAATGAAAAACCCTACCCGGTTTTAGTCCCACTACACAGGAAAATAATTCCAAAAGACCATAACATAACCCCGATGTAGTGCCACTGCGTAACAAGTTCATGCATTCCACAATCAATCATCCTCTAAACCTGTGATTCCATTATACCACATATAACACCCCATACATGAATCCCACAGTAACCATCACCCATTCTATAGCCCTGCTGCACCAATATACCCCACCATTCCCAAAGAGACAACCCCCTCTTCCAACCTAGAACTTTTAACCATAATTCAAATTGCAGCACCGTACAACCCACATAAGAAACCCAAACTGAATAGAACCATACATAGAAAAAAACCATAACTATAAAATAGAGTGTATTCAAATTTTACCAAAACATGTTCTTTGATTTCGTGTTTTTATCTCCTAGGCTATCAAAGAACATTTTTGATACTGTGGAATCCATTTATTTTACTAGATATATGTAATTAACCACATTTTCATTTTTATAGTCATTTAACTGTGGATTAAAAACATTTTTTCATATATAACTATGGTTGTGTAATAAAATTCTACCAACATGGATCAAATATAATATGTAGATCAAAAAATAAACATCATTACATTCATCCTATCTTCTCATTTATTACATCACTAAATATAGAATCGGTGGTTTTAACTTAGAAGGAATCATCACACCCACCCTTTATGAAACACAATGTATATAGAGATGTTGGAAATGCCGAATTTGAATAGTAGGTGATCGAAAAACCCTTCTTACACCAAAGAATATGGTGCACGGGTAAAATTAAAGACTCCATGGGAAAGTGGAACAATGTCTACAGAACAGATGAGAATCCTCAAAGAAGAATGGCTCTGGGGGAATCAAGGTAAAATTGAAATGCACATGGAAGAGAATATCTCAGGTTAGAAGATCCAGATTCTATTTAAATAGAAGAAATATGGATTGAATGTACATAAAAATTGGATAATGGTTTGACCATGTGGCATGGACATCTTAATGACTTGTGTGAATTAGGATATTGAATATTTAATAATGCTCCTCCCAGATGGTAGAAATCGCATCATAAATTCTTAAACATGATAGATAACTCATTTAATTTCAAATAGGGTAAAAATATGAAATACTAACCTTTGGGTGAGTCATAGTAGCGATATACTGGTGATGAGACACTGTTTTGTGAGTCACTGTTATATGGGTCGCTATTCGGTGATAGAACATTCAGTCTACCATCGTTTGGTGCACCAATATTTGGTTTGTTACCATTCAGCCATTCCCCCACTATTCAATGAGCCACATTTTAGTGAGGCACTATTTGGTGAGCCACCATTTGGTGAGAAAAAGTTCGGCAAGGCACCATTCGGTGAGCCACTATTTTTTGAGCCACCATTCGTTGAGAAACCCTTTGGTGAGAAAACATTATTGAGAAACTGTCAGGTGAGTGACCATTTGGTGAGGCAACGTTACTTCAAGAATAGTTCAGTGATTCTACATATTGTGAGTCATGATTCGGTGAACCACCATTCGTTGATGCACAAATTGGTTTGGCACCATTTGGTGATGCACCGTTCGCTAGGACACATTTTGGTGAGCCGCCAATCGTTGGGCCACCATTTGGTGAGATACCATTCAATGTGCCAACTTTCAGTTAGCCACCATTCGATGAGCCACCATTTGGTGTTCCACCATTGGAAAACTGATAACTAGAAAAATCTTGTAATGAGTCACAGTCACTCTCAAAAGCAACGCTAGCACGAAATTTTTATAAAGGAATAAACTTGATAGGTCTTGGAAATTATATTAGATACATATAAAACTATTTTCTCCCTCAAGAATTCTAAACTGATTGTAGAAGAGCATGGTATCCCAACCACTACATAATAAGAAACCTCTCAAGTATAATTCCATACTTAATACACAAATGTAGCTTGGACACACTGAGGTCCAATGATAAACCAAATTGTGTTGTTCAAAAGCTGGAGAAAAACCCCGTTTTCCAAGAACACCTCCTCTAACATCCACTACCCTAAAAACACACTATCATCACACAAGCACCAAACTCAACACTACCCAATCACATGAATAAGGGAATTTCTTCTTCCATGTCAAGTTACTCTCTATATTGGCTGTCACTAACTCGCCAACACGAGTTTATTGCCATGTTAATTAATTCTTAATGACTCTAAACCAGTTCCTCCCCACTTCATATTCCTAGATATTATTACACATTACAAAATAAGGAAATAACTCATCTCATAGAAACCAAGGTTCTAGCATTACATTTAACGGAAAAACAGAATAAGAAAAGATAAAAAAAATCTTGGTACGGGGGATGAATTTGTGTCTCCCTTTCCCAAATACTCTCTTCTAGGCCACCATTCCTCAACAACACTCAAAATAAGGGAATGGTAAATCAATACAACAACTTCTCATGACTATCCATGATCTCCACCAGTTTCTCCATAATAATCACATTGTCCCCAATATCCATCTCTCCCAATTGAAATGCATGTGAGTCATCATGAAGATACATAAAAAGATAAGAGACATGAAATACATCATGGGTATTCTCCAAATATAGTGGCAACCCAACTGATATTCCAGATCACCAGTGTGTCCCAACACTTCGAATGGTCCTGTGAACAAGGGAATTCTCTTTCACCCTCATCTAAAACAATGTTGCTGGCATTGAGGGAAACCATTATGAACATGTGGTCTCCAAGATTGAAATTTATATGACTTCTCTTGTGATAGACATATGAGTTTTTCAGTTCTCGGTCGGCCTTTATCCTATCATGAACTAGTCGAAACTTATCGGTCACGCTATGTGCCACCTTCAGACCAAGAATAGTTCTCTCCATAACCTGTGCCCAAAATAAGTGTAACTGAAATGGACTCCCATTAAATTCATCAAAAATTCCACACCAATGGATGATTGACAGATATAGTTGTAAGAGAAGTCTACTATGGTCAACTGCCGTAACCAATATCCTTCAAAATTTAATATGCATTACCAAAACATGTCCTCCAATGTTTGGATGGTCTGCTCTATCTTCCCATTTTTCGGAGAGAAGAAAGTAGTTCTATGGTGATACTGACTGTCAAAAAAATTCTATAATACCCTTCATACTAATGAGGTAAACCAAAAATCCCAATTTGAGATGATGGGTCCTGAATAACCAAGCAGTTTCACCACCTCATCCACATAATTCATGGCTATGGAATCAATATTTCTAGACTCCTTAATTGCTAGGAAGTGAGGTGATTTCATCATCCAACCCACACTACCCAAATTGAATTTCTTCCTCCTTGAGGCCTGAGTAACCCTATGATAAAATCCATCAATATTTCAACCCAATTCCACTAGGATACATCTAAGGGTTTAAAAAACTACTAAGATCATGGTGCTAATCCATTACCATCTAGAACACTAAGCACTTCTCCACCGACATCCCCACTTCCCACTTTACCCTAGGCCATCACAATTAGACCCTTAACCCACATTACATCTTGGAAACTCTTGAGTGTACTACTAAGGGGGAGATATGATTCTCTAAGAGAAGTTACCCATACTTATCCACTGGTAAAAACATCCCTCCATGAAACATCCTTGAATTATGACAATCCTCCAACCGTCTTTAAAATGCATCACCTTGGTCCCCAAAATCACGCATCAAATCTTCCTCTAAATCTGACCAGATAGATTCTTCTACATTATTCGTCAGAGATTACCTCACTATTATCTAAAATATATAACCTATACTACCATCCACTCCTACATCAAGGTCCATGGAATCCAACTCCTCCATCACATTAATTGAATCTATATATTCCCGTACTATATCCTCCTAGAACATCAGGCTCAATGAATAATCCAGAACATTCCCCTTTCATATGTTATAGGTGAAATAATAGTCATAATCATAGAAAAACTCCACCCACCACCATTGTAGTCAGTTTAGATCTCACTGGGAATAGATATACCTCAATCAATTTTGGTGTGTAAAGACCAAAATGTGCACTCCAATGATGTAATGTCGTTACAACATCATTTCATTCCCGATTTTAGAAAGCTATCAATCAAGGGTGGCATAAATACATTCATGGTAACATAACTATGAAGACACAAAAGAGATCACTATCCACTACATCATCATCACACACCCTAGACTCATACATGAATCATAACAAAACACCTCAAACATCACTCATTCTCCAAGAAATCAGATCACTAGAGCACTAACCAATGTATACTAAAGATATCAAAAAGCTTCCTAACACTACTCAATCCTCACAAGGGCCCGATCCATTCTGGTCAAAGGCATCAGTGGAGTTTCAACTCCAGAGAAATCTATTACCAATCCCCGGTAATTGTCTGATCTTCCAAGGTAGAAAAAATCCTCCACCACATTCATTGTGCTTCATTAGAAGAAACTGCCTCAACCTTTGATGATCCCACCACTATCTCATTCCAAGACACCAGATTTCCAATGAGGTACACCACTCATGTAGAGAACATGCACTTGGAAGACTTCCCATAGATCTTCTGACATTTGAAAACCTCCACGGTAGTTATGAGATGCTTTGTATACTCCTGTTCTCACATCGAGTATATCTGATTGGCATCGATCAATAGGAAAATGAATTGTTCTAAGAACTCATGTAAAAGTTATTTTAGGAGTCGCATGGACATGGCTGGTGATTTCTATCATCAAATGGAATAACCATGATCTTAATGTTCCTATACCTACACCTAGATGCAGTCATCAAGATGTCAACCTTCTTCACTCACTAATAGTGATAACCATATCATAGACTATCTTAGAGAACTAACTTGATCCCATTAGCTGATCGAATCGATCATCTGTCATCTTGGGAGGGAAAAAATTCATGACTATTTCTTGATTCAACCCCTAGTAATATATGCACATCTTCGTACAAAAATATGCTATCATCAAAAACTAGACTCGAGCCTCCCACAATGACACACTAAGCCAGATAAATCCCTTATTCATCGGATCAGCAATATAAATCCACATATCATGAAACATAGAAGGTGATATCTGATAAAGAGAAATTGAAAGTGGACTGGCACTGGGAATGAAGTCTATCTAGAACAAAACGTCAATTAGATGGTGTATAGTCAGAACCTCCTTGGGGAACACATCATAGAGCCTCCCAAATCCAAAGAAACCTCCACCATATCGAAATAAATTAAATCCATTATTAGCATTACCAACATGGAATGATGGGTCTCTACTCTATTGGCCACCCTACTAAAAACTCTGCTAACTAGTGAATGATACGTGTTGTTCTTCCAATTCAAAAAAGCATTACCCTCCACCAGAAGTAGTTAATGATATAATGCACTGAAAACAACCTTGTTGATGCCAAGGATAACATTGTATGGCTACATGTATAGTAGATAGAGATCCCCACTAGACTGATGATGCCTCGACATCAATCTAAATCCATGAAATTCATCATACTAGATGGTCTGGGCTCAGACTCTCATACTCAACACTAGGGGAATAATAATCCCCACTCTATCCATTCCTAAATCACGGGATAGAGTGGGTAAAATGAGACATTTTAAAGATATAGAATAAATCAAAAATCAGGAATGAGTACTGAATAGATTAATAGTACATTGAATGATCTCTAGACCTCCGGGAACTGCTTCCTCTGTGTCGTGTAACTTACCAATCCCATATCCTCTTCCCCTCTACATACATTTGCCTCCCCAACCATACCCAGTTCGATGTCCCTGAGAAAAAACCTGATGTTAGACTACACTTGCGCTATCTCCCCATAGTATCGTAGGAGCCTACTATCCCTACAATGGAAATGGCCTTGCCGAAACCTACTACTGAGGTGGGGGAGGAACCTACCCACCTCAACCATACTGATCTCGTACTGGGAAATGACTTTGAAGGTTCCCATGGAGTTCATAGGGAAAAAATCCTAGTCCCAAGCCTATGGGAAGAGGTTGGGTATAGCATGCCAATACATGAACTGCTAATGTCGAATCCCCACTGGTTGAAACCTCAAATTCCTTGAGGCATGAGACCAGCTATTGAATGAAATTCCATTTGAATAACCCTACTGGATCCCCTTTCATGGTATACATCCTCATTAGTCCATTATCTCAACCATGTCTTCCTTCATCTAGACCATTATATATGTCGACGTGGTGAGGAGAGTAACCATGTACTGGAGAGAAGGAACAAGTGCCTCCTCTATGAATCTCACAAGAGACTCCTCAATTTGTATGAGACCAGGAGTAAAGAAAAAGAGATCACTGAACTTGATAACCAACTCCCATAATGATATAATCCCCACCTAGAGGTAGAGTAACTCATGCCTCTTCTTAACCTATATCATGTATGAAAGTACTTTTCCTAGAACATCTTCATGAAATTGACATACAAAATATAACATTTCTTTCTCTCCCTTAGGTACATCGTCCACCACTAACTTGTAGCTAATCTCATTTGGATCCCTGATAAAAGAACTTAATACTTCGTCGGAGCCCAGATCAAAATGATTGTGATCTTAGGCTCCTCTATCCAAATCTCTATCTCCACATCCAAAATGCTAACCACATAGCTTCCCAGTGTCTACCACAAGAATTCATGAATCATATTATTCTATTGATCATATTTTTCTACTACTTCGACCCACTTTTGCTCAATCTGATTGTCATGTTGGGCCTCATCCTCATAATCCATGTGTGGGAGACATCTGGGTTCTATAGATGATTGTTAATAAGAAAATCTAAGACCAATTAGTGAAAAATTTTATGTTTAATTCATTTTAACTCATTTAATCCAATAACTATTCATAAAATCCCAAAACTCCAAAAATAAAACAACAACAAGAGTCATTATGATGCATGGAGATTTTCTAGGGTATCTACCGAAAAAATAGTGTAGCCTCGGTTGGTTTTTAGTTGACTCAGAATCATTTAATCTAATCCCAAGCGACCTTAATCCTATGTCCTAACCAGTCTACCTTGGATTTTTCCACACACTAATGTCACCTAACCATGTTTCCCTACCCACCCATGAAATATTCACTATGACTAACTCAAAACTCTAACATATCTCTCATCCATCGGTCCTAATACAATTTTTTCGGGACCCCCACACTCAGGACCCCTCCCCTGAGGCTTGTACCTTCACTACCCCAAGCCTGCCTCTATAGTCCAGTGGATGGTGACTAGCATCGAGTAGTCATATCCCAAATAAATGGGAGTAATTTTCATAAGTACATGTACACATGGATACAACCCCATGCCAAAGATGATGGAATATGAAATAATAATGGCAAAAACAAGGTACGACCATAGAAAATTGAAGGAAAATGTGGACATAGTACAAGGTGAAAAAACCAAAAGTATAAGTACATGAATCTCAAATTTCATCGTAGAAAACTATACCCGAATGGTAGGTACAAAATCAATTTTTTGAAGTCAGAAAATATTACCTCATCTGTTGGGCCACTCTAAGCACCACTTGGCCATAGTCCACTAAGGACTCCATCAAAGTGCTAATCGTTCGCCCAAGACACAACACCTGTAGGAAATGCCCAGGTAGCGATGAGTAAAATATTAATCATTAGGGATCCCCGAAACACAATGTATAAGAACCCAAATGTAAACCACTAAGGAAACATACTTTGCTCAACCCGGGTATATTTCAAAAACATATTTAACAATAATATCAGAGAATAATTGTAATGGATTCCAAGACTCATGGTATCATCTAATAACATCCATATGGTTCTGCTCGTAGAACCCTCGATTCTGAGAGATCTCTCCCCTCAAGTTATCTAATAGTATGAATGTGGATAATGTATTCAAAAAGTATATGAGAGAACAACTTGTCCCAATATGTCAAGAAGTACCATGATATATCTGATCCCTCTATGATATGGAGTCTCGATATCATCGTGAATCCTTGGTCACATGATTTGTCTTAAGGCGTGCTATTTCTTTGAGAACTCACTCTTTGAGATATGAAATCATGAAAGACACTTGAAAAGAGTTTCCTATAATTTTGGCCCCACCCAAAGAGAACAGACTGAGAAATACCCAATTCACACTGGTATGGTCAAGTCACAAAGGAACAAATTTGATCTCTATTCAAAAATATGGTGTCTTGCACCTAGGTCTCACTGGGGGACATCTTGGCCCTACTGGAAACATAATCATAGACAGAGAATATGTTATCATGTAAATATGGCTAACACATATTCCAAAAATCCTACTTACGGTATCACAAAGAGTCGTGGGGACCAGTTGAGCCTCTTAGTGTGATACAAGCTCTATCATACTAAGTCGATGTCGAATCCAGGTTGAGGAAACTCACTTATGAATATTGTTCATTCATTATGAAAGTAACATAAAATTGCATCTAACCTTGAATGGAAAAACCAATGGTATGTTATCAATCTCAACATTTACACTCTCTAATGGGATTGTTATCCAGCATCGATCCCTCATTCAAAAGATAATGATAACACTACCAGCCAATACTGGCCCTACTAAAAACCCACCATGAAATCTCAAAATAACTCCCTTGTCGCAAGGGTCCCAACTTTACCAAAATCTCATCAAAAGGAATTACTATTTGAATGATATGGTTATTTTAGTGAAAATGTTACTATTGGGGTTTGATTTTGGTCTAACCCATTTGGAATGACCCAACCTTACCAACATTGTTGACACTATCCGACAGGCCTAGATCGTTATGCCAGCTCAGACCATCGCTATCATGGCCCGTGAGCTCCAGTCAGGCCTACTTGATTGCTGAGCTGTTCAGTCCACCCAGACTAAGCGGCTGCGACATCCCCACCAGGTCAACGCATCTGGCTATTGAGTAGGCGACTCCCCCCACACGTGGTCCAACACATCACCTTCCCGGATCACCAGTCTTTATGACCATGTCCCCATATAGTGGTGTCTTCCTGTCTCCAACTAAAGAAACATAGTCGTGGGCCTCTCCTCCAAAGGCCATCGAGTTGGTTGTTTCCATCTTCTGGGTGGCCATTCCATTACATGCCCCTACTGGAATCTCACATTCCAAATGCCACAACCATCTCCCTACAACTCCATTTTTTATGACACAACCTACACTACGAGCCTCAAGGCACATTCTTCACTACCCTATTCTTAAATAAATTCCATGATCCATCCTGGTGTAATGTATTCCTGGTTATAATATCATCTACACCGCCACGATCCATTTTCCACCATCCTCATTGCACCTCTTTCATGTTGTGTCCATCCCATATCTACAATATCATATTGTTGCACAATGAATTGGGAGTCCAAAGATCGATCTATCATGAATTATCATGTCTTGGGTCAAACGAAGAATTCCCACTACAAATGATGAACGAATGGAGAAAATCGCAAACCAACAGTGAGGAATAGACTAAGATCGATGTTCGTGTCAACCGGGGTTCATTTACAGCATAACTGCTAACAAAAAATCAACAACAAAAATAATTAGTATTATTTAAATAATCCCCAATAAAACCAACATGGTAAAAACCATCCCGCTATGAGCACAACCCAGGGATTTATCCATTGAAAAATCAATCCACATTTTTTATGGCTAAATATTTCGAAAGTATAATAGATTAAAACCCACACTCTTCTATAAGTTTGGATTATTCGACGTGAAGGTTTGATCATCATTGGTGATCTGTCATGAGTCGTGATTATCTGGCGTCTCATCGATCCTCGATCCTCATATTGTCATTATCCATCATTCACCAATGAGATTATGTAATCAAGGATCTTCTTGAGTGATCACAAGGAAGAACCATTAATCTAATCATGAATCCCAGCTAATAGTTAATAAAGGAAAACATGTTTTAGTATTATATGTGTTTCAGCGTTACATACATTATTGTGTTAGCATTACAGCATTGCAGTGCCACCACTATATTTCATTCATGAAATAGTACGGGTTCCCCCATCTTTGTCTCGTAATTTCTCCATGCTATTAATTATTAAGAAGAAAAAAGGTCTATATGTTTATTTTATTATTCTTTAAAATGTCCAAATATTAACATTCACAGTCGACCCATGTCGATTTATGTTTGTCCTTACCTAAGTAAAAACCCACCATACAAACTCAATTTTTGTCATAGATTTCCAATTTGAGTCACCATGAATGTTTTATTAATATTATAAAATAAAATAATTTTATTGAACTATTTTATATATAGTTTGGCCATTTTTCAGTTTTGTCACCTGAGACCCACGTGGAGTGATGTTTTGTAGTGCCTAGGGTGAACCATCCATCCTGAATTGAAAAGTGTCATCAGATTTTGGATTCCAAAAACTTTTTATAGTCATTCCATGTTTTCATGAAAACCACTCTCATGTGCTATTAAAAAAATAACATTTCTTTCTAACCATTCCAGGCAAAGAAGGCCCAGAATCACATGCCATCACAACACTAGGACTTGGAGTTTTCAATGAAATTATACAAAAAATTAAAACTAATAAAATATGAGTAATTACATTCTCCACATAAATGATATAATTCTCCAATACTCATACCAAGGTATACCCAGAACAATGAGGGTACACGCATGAACCTGATCCCCCAACTCACATGTGCTCATCCAAAGATTCTTGTGCTACCACCGGGCAGGAACTAAAGGAATCTACTACCGATATAGGGTCATCTCCTACCATTCCTCGATTTATATGATCAGGATGAAAATAGAGCATCTTGATTAGAGGCTATCATCTTAGGTATTCCATGGATCCATGATATCTCTTTCATATAGAGGCATCAAAAGATCGTTACAGAACACTACTCCTTAAAATCTATGGAGTGGCCAACATGGAAAGTCAGTCAACAATCACCTAGATGGTATCATGTCCCCTGTTTGTACATGGTGAACCCGTCACGATGTCTGTAGATATCCTTTTTCACTCTCGTCATAGAACCCCTAGATAGAAAACAACTACCCCTTCCAAACACAGGGGATCAACACGGTGTAATAAAAAACTACGAAACCGATTCAAAAAATTACTCATTATTTTATATCCATAGGTAAGCCCAACGTTGTCCTGTTCCATCACCCTAGTGTTCGTCTTTACAACCACATGTGTGTCTTGATTCATCTCTCTACTCTAAGTGTTCAGTAGTACTACTTTGTGTCTTATGAATGGAATGATGTGCACTGCCATATAAATATCCATCATGGGCCTTCCCCATAGAACACAGAGAACATAGTGTTTTACAGTTCGTATCTTCGAGCCATTCCTTCCTGACTCACTATAAGAGTAGAGGAGTATCAACTGTCGAATGGTGGCAATATACATCATATCTATAAACAAAGGGTAACTATAACAATGTCAACTAATCTATTTCCTTGTTCAGAAATTACGAACTGGATCCCCTACTGATAGAATCTCCTACCATGTTTCCCTTACTAGGAGTATAGACTCTCTCAAAGTCATAGTCCTAGTGTAAATCTATCCTTCACCTATGACTCATTTTCAGAACCAACCAAGAGAAGATATAATTGATATGATTTTGGTCTATGTAGATGATAAACTACTAAACCATCTGGTAGTGTCTCCACATCTTCAATGTGAAGATGTCCATTTCCAAATAAACATCATGGGTCATGCAGTCCTACTAATGTGGCCTCAACTGACGTGAACCATAATCAATCACCTCAGGACTCTTCTTCAAGACAAAACAATGTATCGTCTCTAATGAATCACATTACACTACGTACTCGACTCCCTCCCCTTGAAAAATAAATATTTGGGAACTCATCAAATTCATTCTTAATTACTTAAAAGCATGTAGGTATCATTTTATCCATGACAAAGTGTTCCCCATTAAACTGATTGATGTTTTCATCGAACGATTGAAACTATATACTCATTCTCTATGATAACATGGTTAAATTTATGGTAATACATACATAAAAATGAGCTCTAGGTCTTACTATACTCTTACTCTGCATGTCCCAGACCTTCACTGTGAAAGACATTAAATATACTGATGGTGATATTGAATTCATCTCATGATTTAGGAGAAATGAAGAATTCTATCCCTCACCAGGGTGTGAAACATAGAAACATCTAATGGAAACATGTCCTCGTAATCTGCTACTACTAGTGGGAATGGAAAATTGATAAAATTCACTACCCTGAGGGTAAGGCTAGTCAGCTCAAGAGTGATCAACTACTCCCTTCTATACATGATTCTATCCTATGCTGCTTGGGTTTCCTTTTTCACTGAGGGAGGAAAACCCAATTTCATCGATGCAGACATACCACGCCCTTTTTCCTAAAATAGTCATTTTGGAAAAGTACTGTTGATAACCAATACATACAGATAATGATGTCATAAGACCTCAACATTGACACAATGTGGTTCCAACTAAAACTCCCACCTCACAGATCTTATCATACTATAAAAATAAGTGTGATTATCTAGTCTCCTCCCGTAGTTATCTCCAGACATAAGGATTAGGTCAAAGGTTTAAATGGAAACTCTATGTCTCAAATAATATCCTTGATAAAGAAGAATGATTATAACCAATTTCTATTAATATAGTAGATAAGAATAGGCACAGATTGTACCTTGGATCATTTCTGAATCCCTTGGGTCATACGCGTTGACTGGCTGCATCTTCCCCTTCCACTTTTCCACCAGATCCCTAGGCCTAGTGTTGACTGTATCTGGGTGGTGGTGGTGGTAATAATTCGAAATGTATACCCACAAATTATGCTCTCTCCACTCCATTTTCATGTCTTCCACCTGACAAGATCCATAAGTTTACTTCAATATCTCTACCTCAGTGGCCAATCCCACATTTCCGGATCAGTAGCATGACATGTTCAAAAATATATATGGATATGTCCCCTGACATATCATGAATGTAATTTCCTCCCTCAATGATGACTTGAATCACCCTATGATCCTATAGATGTAGATCCCCTGACCTAAGACTATTTATCATAACATTTCACAAATCCAAGTATCTGAGACTAATATTGTCTTACTACTCCTAAGGCCTCTCCTCATGCATTCCCACTCCTAAAAACCAATGGTTGTATCAACTATGGAAAAGGACATTCAACCAGAAAGGTTTGATTTAGCACACTAGTAGAAGTAAGAATGCGTTGAAGAATAATGCAAGAACGAATGTCCCTAAGAATATGATTCTCAGTGTTCTTCACCCTGATGTACTGGTCATGTATCATATAATTTGAGTACTTGAGATGGTTGGCATGACTTGATAGATTCTTAGATACTAACATGCCATCCTACCTGAACTGTATAATCTCTTGGGCATACATGTCCCTTATTGTTTATGTTGAGATACCCTTATTTGTTAAATTTCCCCAAACTCTATCCATGAAAAAGTCACCTAATCATAAGATAAGGTAATATAAACTCTACAAACACCCTACTGAGCCATGTATAAGGCCCACCTCTAGGACCATGATCTGATCTAATGGTGTCCTGACTAGACGGAAATTCAGTCTCTACCTCAAGATAGTCTATAGTCACATGTGAGTCAGGTTCTGCTTTGAACCTAAGGGTTCTCTACAACTGAATCTCGTGATGTTACCTCAGCCTACACACCTCTTCAACTAGTACTATTAGTTCCATATTCTACTCCATAGGTGGTGGTATAACTTTTAAACCACCTAGAGGTGTTGTCTATGGTACAAATCTATGTATCGATCTCATCACCCTATAGATAATCCTTGTGAATACGCTGTAGAATCTTGGCTGGCTATCTACATAGAATAATCTTGAAACAAAACAAGATGTACCACTATTAAAATATTATACATGTTGAGATGACTCTAGAAGTACATGAAAAAAAACCAATTCTTATACAATGGATATTCCATTTTTTCCTACAACTAGTTTTTTCACCTACAAAGTAGAAAATTAGAACTTTGGGTCTTAGTGTATGGATATGTTGGCTAGCACAAAAACAATGGATTATCTTGCCTATAATATTAACTATAAACACTTCAAACTTTTCACCAAACCAAGCTCCTAGACTATAAGATATTAGGAATGAATTGGAATCCCATTGATACTAGTCTATGAGGACCCGTCTCTCGAGCCCATACTGTGACTACCCAAAGACCGCCTCCCATAGGCTAAGGGATATAGAATAGAACAGAGTATGCATATCCAAAACAAATTGGGGTTATTTTCCTATATACTTGTACACATGCACAAAACTCCAAGACATAGATGCTGGAATGTAAAAATACTAAGTAGACAAACCAAAGATACGATAGTAGAAAACTGATGGAAATCGTGTCAAGAATAGAATCCGAACCAAAGGGAATGTAAATGTACATGTCATTGGTACTCTTCGGTAGAAAACACTACCTAAAGGGTAGGAATACACATAGTTTTTTGAACCCGCAATAGCACAAATAATTTTTTAGGTCACTCTAGGAACCACCTAGCTCTAGTCCACTATATAATTCATCAATGCACGCATCTTTTTCACAAGACATTGCACATGTGGGAAAATCCTGTGCAAGGTGAGTAAAATAGTACTCACTAGGGCACCTCGAAAGAAAAGTAAAATGCCAAAAAGAGACAGCACTAAGAAGATACATTTAGATCAACATAGGTATATGTAGATAAGACATATATAAAGAACAAATAGGTATACATGTAAAGGATTCCAAGACTCGAGGGCACATCCACTTCTTATCCATATGGTTTTTCTCGTTGCTCCCTCCATTCCAAGAGATCTTACCCAACTAGATATGTGATAGAAAGCTTGTATAACAAGTATACCAGAAGTATATGAGAGAAAACCTAGTATTGATATGTCACAATGATCTATAATACATATGTCCTCTCTAAGACAAGGAGTCTTGATATCACAACCAATCCATAGTCACTGGATTCTAGTCATAGTAGGCTCATTCTGGGAGAAATCACTCCTCGAGGTATGAAGTCATCATAGACCATCACAGAGAGGCCCCACTAATTTGGGACCTAGACAAAGAAAACCCCCCAAGAACGACATTAAGCACACTAGTCAGGTCAAGTAACAAAGGAATGAATCCGATCTCAATACTTATATAGGGGGTCCTGCCCCCAGGGCCCACTAGGGGACATCATAGGCCTACTAGAAGCATCATACGCGATAAAGGATAAGTTCTCGTGTAAATATTTTACACACCTATTCCACAAACCCTATCTAAGGTACATGGAAGAGAAGTGAGGACGAAATGAGCCTCTCGGTGTGATATATTCTCCAGCCTTCAGAGTCACTATCAATGTTGGGATAAGACAACTCACATCAAAATACAAGTCATTCTCTATGATTGGAATGGGATCCTCCATCAATCCTTCATAGAGAAGACCAAGTGTATGATTTCAATCTCTACCGTCAACCTCTATGATGAGATTTGGATCCTGCATCGATCCCCCATAGGAAAGAAAAAGATGAATCTGACAGCCACATATGGTCCAATTAATACCCACCATGCCATTTCAAAGGACTACCCCATCACATGGTTTCCAACACCATAAATTTCTTCTCAAACGGACTTACAATTTTAATGTTAAGCAACATTAAGTGAAAAAATACTAGTGGGGTTCGAGTTGGGTTTGATCGAGTCAGTCCAACCCCACCCGGCCTAGGGTTTGTTGACCCAATCCGATGTTCCTATTTTTCCTGATCCTCTAGGCTTGGCCTATTCCATTTCCAGATCTGTCTGTTTCCTACCCGGAACATCCACACAAACCTGACCCACTCTAATGCTTGCCAGTTCGGTCATCCCAGATGCGGAAGTTGACACATCCTTGCTAGCTCATTACATCCTACCATCAGGTTGGCCTCTCCTCCCGCACATGGTCCATGTGACCGCATGCCTTTCAGTACAACATGAAACCTTTACAATTCATTGTTCCACACCTCTGCGGCCCGCCTGGGTTTCGTCTTCCCATAAATGCCCGCGGCTACACACCCATCGGCCGTCGATCAGGTCGCCGCCTGCTACAACTTCGTAGTGCCACCATCACCATTCAACATCATTTTTTGAGATGGATCCACCATTTCTCTCCTTGGGTCGAAACCATCACTATCATGAGCTCAAACCTATGTCATGATCCATCTTAGTGCAATGTCATTTGAGAGGCAAAATCTTCTGCACCGCCCTGATCCATTCTCCTCTATGATCAACACACCTCCATTATTTAGTGTGACCAAGAATTCCATTGAATTCAGTCAATATTTAAAAATTATATTCCTATTAACTACTGTATATGTGTCAAGTAGGTTCGATCCCACATAGAAGGAAAAAATGACCACTATTCTTCTGAACACATTCAAAATGACACTACTTTTGTCAACAGTGGTGTAGATTATCTATTTTTTACAGTTTTTTGTTTTTATTAAGTAGAAAACTAACTGAAAATTTTAAATCATGACTCTATACTGAATTTTAGAAAGGAAGATTTGAATAAATAAAGAAACAGAGATATAAAACACAGATAAATTAACAATCTAGTAAAATGCATGGGGACAATTCTCCATCATACTGGTTTTACAATTCACTTAAAAGAAATTACAGTGTAACACTATAAATGGAATGAATTACCTCCCTCACCAATAGTTATGTCACACAAGAATATTGATTACAGAGATCACCACTCAAAAATAAATCAATTATGGAAAGTTTGATTAAAAATTGACAGCTGGTCGAACTCGCCGTAAGTCCTGGAGTATTGTAAATTTATTATTTATTTTGAAAGATATATCCACAATAAATATCACCAATTGATTATGGAGATTATAATATTATGTTATAGTGGTAAAAATAAATGCAATGTTTTGAGAATTGATCTCACCAATCAATTCTTAATTCATTGAAATTATTAAGTGAAATCGATGAATTTAATAATAACCAGTAGAACTTCACTTTCACCACAAACTAGAAGATTTTTCCTAAAATTAACGCTTTTAAGTAAATAAAAATCATTCAATTACAATGAATGAATGTTGAAGTAGAAAAGTGGAAGAGATCTCCCTCTAAAATCCCGAATTGCAGTGGCTTCTGGCCCTTGGGTCTCCAGGGAATAGTTCTCCATGAAGGGTTCCAAGATTTTCAACGAGTTCGTTCTCTACATTGGATGGTAGTGGAGGATCAAATAAAAAAAATCCTTCAAATAAATCCCACTGTTTGTCTTTTGTATCCTTCTATCATAAGTTGTACTTCACCCCCAACTTTCCACTAACATCAATGTTCTTTGACTTATGCACTCCACACGCGCATTTTTTAATGAATGGAACTTCATACTATATTTTACCTTGAAACTAACATCCAGTGAGTTATTTGAATATATGTAGATGTGTATCAATCTTATGCGAGAACCATCACAGTAAAGTAAAAAATAGAACAGTTAAAAACACAAAGAAGGTTAATTAATATATTATAGTTATTTTTTTAATTTTAATGTTATATTACATTTTAAAAAGTTATTTATTATTAGTTAATAAATATTTTAGTTGATAATTATTATTTACTCAATTAAATAATTTTATTATAGATAATAATTTATTATTAAATATTTAATTAGATTAAATTTTATACTTTTTTTATTCATTATTATTAATTAAGTAATTTTTATTAATTTTTGTATTATTACTAATTAATTATATTCCTGAATTAGATTGATATCAATTATTTTATTAATTTAATTATTATATTTATTCTACTGAAATTAAATTATAATTAAAGTTTTCATCTATTTTTTTAGTCAATAATTAATTTTATTTATAAATTATTATTGTTTATATTTAAATTTAATAATTTCTTATTTGTTTGTATTTTATTATATTTTATATCTTATTTATTTATTAATATTACAATAGTTATAAATTATAATAAATATTTATTATTCAAATATAAGATTAATTTCATTTATTAATTATTAATTTATTTTTAAATTATTATTTGTTGTGAATTTTATTCTAATATCCTCCCCCCCAATTTAATGCAAGAGGGGGGGGGGGGGGGTTCGGTTCCTTCTCTAGGAAGGGTAAGTAGTGGAACCATATTCTTCCTGAAGAACATGAACCAACCACCACTCCTCCAAGCGACGCAACTCCGACTTCGGCCTAGTGTGTGGAGAGACTCAAGGTTGAAAACATAGCTTGGTTTGGCCTCACAGTTTTGGTGAACTCAGACGGGTTCTTCTTCTAAAAATGGATGTCTCCTCGTCTAAAAATCGTGGCATTGCACAAATCCTCTCAAGTACGAATCGCGACGAGGTTTCTTCCTCTTATGCAGATCCTCTCCTACATGATGGCGGTGGATCATCTCTTCATCAGATCCAGCACATAAGATCTCTTCAGCTCACTAGTGGTGGGTTTTGTGATTTGATGCAGGGACGTGAAACTCCTCAAAAGTTGGGCACAACTATAGTGGTGCAAATTCTCTCAGGTGGCTCGTCCAAAACTCTAGTGGCATTAGGCTACAAAAAATTCAACATCACAATTTAAATTGTTTGGAGATTTCTATGAATCAGATCTTCTTTCTGGCATTGAGTGATCACAGATATGTCTTGCGACATATTCCTCTCAAAACCCATTATAGTAGTGCAAAATAATTTCCACGGTGAGTTCGGCTTGGATTTTGGTTTTTTCCACTCTAGATCATCTGGTTGTTGGTTATAAAAATGGTTTCCAAGCAGTGGTTAGGGGTGGTGACGAGGTTCGGGCTATGGAAAATAGGCTATGAGTTGTGTCACGGTGTGACAGTTGGGTTAAAATGTGGAGGGATGACTGGTTGCAGTGGCACCAGTATGAGAATGATGTTATAGGAGATGTGAAGTGTTGGGGTATGATATCGTGACTAGGAAGTGTGGTGTTATAGTAACATGAAACTATGATGAGAAGACATCATCAGAGAGATAATGCGACCATTGTGGAAATGGTGTGATGAGAAATGGTGAGAGAGTGATGAAAAATTGGAAATGATGTTAAGACAAAATAGTGGGTGAAACTTGTTGTGCCACTGTTTCAAGTGAAACCATAAGGATATGGTGCGAGATGAATTTGAGTGGCACCGTTAAGGGATGAGACCATACGAATGGTTTATGGTAGAACTGCAATGCTGCAAAAAAATAGAAGAGTAAAATAAATTAAATCTTAAACAACATATGAAAAAAATAACTAATTAAAACAAAACACTAATTAAAAAAATTGATAATTTAGGTACTCATAAACAATAAGAATCATATGAAACTATTTAAAAATAAGTTAAATTATTAGTAAAATTAATTTATGAAACACAAATTGTTACTAAAATTAACTTAAAATTAATATGATACTAAATTATTAAAAGTTTATTTAAAATTTAATCATTTAAAAAAAAAGATAAATTACTTTAAATAGTCTATCAAGTCAAATTAATTTTTATAAAAGTAAAGAAGTTTTTTATATTGTTATTAAAAAATTATGTTAATTAATGAAATTAAATTAATTAAATTTAATAGATGTAGTAATTTTATAATATTATATTTATAAATATTTAATTGTTAAAAGATGACAAATATTTATATTATGTAACATTGAATTATAAATTTTTAATAAAAGAGATTCAAAATCAAGACTACATTATTTATGTTTCAAAAACATAATTAATTAATTAAGTAATAAATGTTAAATTATTAAATATGCAGATGAAAAAACCAAACTAAATAAAAACTTATTAGACAATAAAATTAAAGTAAGAAATAAAGTAATTATTTATAGGATTAAATTGCAAAATTATCTAAATATTTTTATTAAACAATAGATTTAATTATAAAAATGTAAATGTGAACATATTTAGCAAAATGTGAAATAATAATTAAATAAAAAATAAAAAATTAATTAAATTGATGTTAAAAAAACTAGGGTTTTAAGGCCAAATCATCGTGTCCTTCCCAGATTCATGATTTCGGATAGTTTCACATAGAATCGAGAGCTCAATAATCGATTGATAGTCAATTTTCAAGTCACGGGCCCAAAAAAGAATGCCAGTGATGATTGAACAATGGAAGGATAAAATCGTGAATCGAAAAAGTGTAATGTACCTCGATAAATTTTTGTATTGATCATGGTTGATTTTAGTTACAATAGTCTACAAAAAATCCTCAAAAATGATAATCAATATAAGATAAACAATCCCCAATTAACATCAAATGTTAATACCAAAACCATAATATAAACGACCTATGGTGTTATATGTTGGTTGATTAATCCTTCTTCTTCATAGAGATTCAAAACGGGGAAAGAAAAAATATAAAAATTCAGACCCTAAATCGAGTTTGGATCAGTCGATGTTGGGGTACGATTGTCATTAGCGATCCTTCGAGAGTTGTCACACACCATCGTCTCATTGATCCCATATCCTTGTATCATCAATGATTCTTATTCTCCATGGAGTGGAAATTATCGAGGCATTTCTCCAATACTCACTAGGATGGATCATTAATCAAATCATGTATCCCTGTCAAAAGATAAAGATGAATGACTTGTTTCAGCATTACATACATTTCAGTGTTACCATTGATGCATTGCAGCGTGACCACACTTTTTTATTAATGAAAGAGAACATGATACCTCCTCTCTATATCGCACCATCACCATGCTCTGAAATGTTAAAATTAATAAAAAAAATATGTGTAATTATGTTTATCTTATTATTCATAAAACTTCTAAAAATTAACATTCACAGCCTACTCGTACTGGTTGATGTTAGGCCCCACCTATGTAAAAACCCACATTACGAACTCATTAGGGGTCTCAAATTTCCATTCCGAGTCAACCTTTTATGAGCAATTATGATTTCAAAATAAAATAATTTTATTTAATTATTTTATTTACGGTCAGACACTTTTTGATTTTTATCATTGGAGACCCGCACCGACTAAAGTTAATGCATGCCACAGGTAAACCCACCATCCTAAATGCAACGATTCCCTCATATTTTATATTTTAGAAACCTTTTAATATTTATTCCAATATTTTAGTAAAACCACACACACACACACACTATTAAAGAATCATAATTATTCATTGAACCATTTCAGAAACATTGGGTCTTGAAAACGCATGTTGTATTAGTCCATGGTCTCGATATTTTTCCAAAAAATATTATAAAAAATAAATCCTGGGAAATCTGAGTCATTAAACCCTCAATCCAAAGATTTCTCTCCTAGGATAGAAATTATTAATGGGAGATAATGTCTCCACACGTCCCACCATCTGTTGGACCCAAGGGGTGACCATCATGTAGGTTATATAATCTCATAAAATGGAGGCATTAGCCTTTTTATATAACAAGATCGAGAGATAATATTGTCAATCCCAGAGAACTCCAAGCATTAAATATGAAAAAGAAAAGAAAATACATCCCACATTAATGTTAAAAAGTAAATTCGTTACAATAACAATAAAAACTCAAATGAATGTACTAAAAGAATAAACCTAAGAAGCAACACGAGAACTATCACAATGTCCGAGTTTGTAAGGTCATGCATGATCCACATAATCCTCATGGAATTCTAAAAATAGATTTATATAATTATGGTGAGCATACCTGTATACTCTGTAGGAAAGGACAATATCTCTCTTACACAGGAGGGAATACTTACTAATTCCCCTGTGGGAAAAGAAAAAAATAACCAATAGCCCCTAATAAGAAATATTAACCATCCTATCATTGCCAAGGCGTGCTCGGCAAATAAATCATGCTATATAAAGTAAAATATTTAGTAGATAGATATTTGGGTACCCTGGACCACTTCTAAATAGTTAATTAATCATCCTAGTGGAGATCCTCTTGATGCTACCACACTCTTCCACAATGCCCACTTTCACAACCATTCTGCACACACCTGTTCCACATACCACATCCGGCCCACAAACCCCTGGGATTAAACCACATCACATCATATTTGAAGACACCTAGGATATAAAAAAAACCACATCCCAATGACACATAGGGGAGACATCTCTCCCATAGATATATGGTCATCTCAACTATACCACAAATTTCCTAATGTGATTAGGCTACCAATTTCTAGAAGAGGGTGTAGAGATGAACCAATAACCAGTTATCCATCCTCCCGCCCAGATGATTGAAAAACACCCCCATGAAATGGGGGAGTTCGCAATATAGTTCTCTATTAGTATGGGGTGTGTATATAAATTATAAGTAAATACACTTATATAAATAGGTACCACACACTCAACACAACCTATAGTTTTTCATAACAACGAAACAACCCACAAAAAACCACTATTGCTGCTACCTCTAAATGCCCAACCACATAAACAAACACAATCCCAAACCATAATCCCCATGCAATTAAATTAACCAACTATACTTCATTATTTAAAAACCCATCTGTTTATCCCATACCTACCATGAAAACTACTAAAAACATAAACAAGAAAAAACCACAATGTGAGACATCACACACCAGGAAGAAAGA
Source organism: Viscum album (assembly GCA_963277665.1). Taxonomy (NCBI): domain Eukaryota; kingdom Viridiplantae; phylum Streptophyta; class Magnoliopsida; order Santalales; family Viscaceae; genus Viscum; species Viscum album. Next base: position 96,583,390 of record OY728141.1, on the reverse strand, counting down.
CCACAGTGATATATCCCACTACACAATCCCCTCATGGGATCACCCATCCTACTACTGCCATTATCATGTCACAAGAATTCTTGGAATCCAAACAATAATAAAACCCCACATTCAATAAAATAATCCCAACCATATTGTAGTGAAATTTCACAATCATACCATTAAAAATAACTATAACACAACCCCAATGCAGTACCACTTGATAAAAAGTTGATCCATTACATAATAAATCATCATATAAACCTCATATTCCATTCTACCACCTATACCAACCCATACACAAAACCCTCAGCATTCATCACTGATGTTGCATCCCCACTTTACAAACATGCCACACCATGCCCATAAGTTCAACCCCCTTGTCGACCCCTATACCTAAAAATAAGATTCCAATTTCAAAACCATAAAACTCATGCCTGGGACAAAAACTGAACAAAACCATACAAACCACACATCCTCAAATATTAAATAGATTGTATTCATATTTGACAATCACTTTTTCTTTAATTTCAGCTTTTTTAATTTCAGGCATGATCACATAACATGTATTATCATAGGGAATCTATTTATTAATCTTGATATAAGTGATTAACCATATTTTCATAATTACAACCCTTTAACCGTAGATCAACATCAATTATTCATAAGTTTCTATGGGTGTGAAAACAATTACCACTAATGACCTGGATTTTCAGAATCCATACGGCCAAAACAATTCATAGCATGGATCAAATATAATAGATAAAACAAAATCCAACATCATCATCTTCATTCCATCACATCATTTATTACCTCAATAAATTGGGATTCAGACATTTTAATCATGAAGTAATTATTACACCCACCATGCATGATAAAAAATGTATTCTAAGATGAAGGAAATAACAACATTGAACAATATCTGATCAAAAAGTCCTTCTTGTAAAAATGTATAGGGTTCATGGGTAGCATGATAGACGAAAATGGAAAAATGTATTGATGTATACATCACATATGGGACTCCTTGGGGAAGAATGGTTATGGGAACACCTAGAGAAAAAAGAAACCCATGGGGAAGAGAAGATCTCAAATTAGATGATCTAGATCCTATATCAATTGAAGGGAGAATGTTTCAAATTACATAAAATGAGGATCATTGTTTGACCACAGATCATGAATGATTCAAGGACTAGTGGGTGATAGGATAATAATGATATAATACTTTACTTCATATATGGGGGAAATGGATTATAAAAAAAATGCTATGTAACTTATTTAACAACAAATAGGAGAAAAACTAGAAAAACTATACATTACTCATTATTGGGTAAGTCACCGTCGTGATATATCAGCGATGAGTCACCATTCAATGAGTCACTATTCAGCGAGTCACCATTTGGTTTGTCACCTTTTAGTGAGCTACTATTAAATGAGTCACCATTTGGTGATATACCATTCAATGAGTCACTATTCAGTGAGTCATTGTTTGGTGAGTCACTGTCTGGTGAGTCACTATTTGGTGAGTCACTATTTTGTGACTCACCGATTAATGAGACACCATTAGGTGGGTCACTATTAGGTATTTCACTATTTTATGAGTCTCTATTTGGTAATTCATCATCGTTGAATGACCATTCGATGATTAATCATTTGATGAATCACTATTTGATGAGGCGCCAATCGGTGAGGCATCGTTTGGTGAGGCACAGTTCTGTGAGGCACCATTTGCGGAGACACCATTCTATGAATTCATGATCGGGGTGCCAAATTTTGGAGAGCCACTATTCAGAGTGCCACTGTTGAATAAATAGGAACTAGTAAACCCTTAGAATGAGTAAATGTGTCTCTCTAAAACACATCCGACACATGATTTTCGCAGAGGAATTGACTTGAGTCTTCTAGACCATTACATGGAAATATATCTGTGTTAACTATCTCCCATAAAACATTCCGAATCTTGTCTAATCGACCCATCACTAGATTGTGTATTTCTTACGTGGATCATTTGTGATAATGAATCGTGATGAAAAAATGAAACATATTAAATAATAATAATCAAGATACATAATAAAAATCATTCAATATTTTTAAAATGTTTGATGATCAACACAATGATAAAAAATACTTTTAAAAATATTCCATTGCAGTATTACATTAAAATAAAACTCAAAAATAACATTTTTATTTCAATGAATAAATAAACCAAAATCACTCCCAGAATTTCCTCTATTAGGTAACCACATTCCACCTTTACCTAACCATGTCCATATATTAGAAACCCCATTTATAACCACACTTTAATCTAAAATCACTTTTCAAATATATTTCCTCATATTTAAATTTTATAATTAAATCATAGAAAACAATTCCATAAAAATTACATTGAAATAGAGGAACCAATTCCTTCTAAAACATAATAAAAACTAACCATTATTGTAATAACAAATCTATAAAATTTTCCAGTAACATCTATTCACTGATGGTACCCCCATGGAAACAATTATCATGCTATATAAAAATTTATATTATTAGTATGGAATAATAATATTTAATTTTATTTGATGAAGACCACATAATTCAGACCCCACGTCCAATATATCAGTAATGATCTTCAAAAATTAAATAAATAAAATAAATCCAAGATAATTGTTAATGTAGGGGACACCATCCTTATCCAATGATCCATATCATAATCAAATCATTAATTGATTTTTAGTAAGATAGTTAGCCCCATAGACATCCATAAATCTCTTTAAGGTATTCCAATAATTATTTTCAAACAAAAAATATAATATAAAAAATTAATTCAAACCCAAATTAATGAATAAAAATCAATACATCTATAAATAATTGGAAGAGGCTTACCCATAAGAGACTCCCAATATTAAGAAAATGAAAATCCAAATTTTACAACCCCGATTCAATGACCTGTTAATATAACAATATGAAAAAAAATTATATATATATATATAGTGATATACCATAATAAGAATTAGCCAAATTTCATACTTCATGATCCATCTCTACAAACGGAACACAAAATTCCCAAAATATTGAAGTGATTCCAGCATGTGGTACTCGAGGGTCATGTTAAAACATTATTCAATAGTCATGAATGTAGATGAATAATTTTTATTTTCATCAAATAGACATATTGAGTAGAGATTAAAGATTTATCTATATTTCCATAAATAATCAAATAACAATCTTGATAGAAACCTTATGCATAAATTATATATAGTCTATGTCATAAGTATATCCTGGATAAATAATTTAGATAATTTGGATAAATATATTGTTCAACGATTATAATGAAATTTATTATTATATCAAAAATTTAAGGATTACAAAAATAAATCATGAAATTGAGTGTAAATTAATTAAATAATAAAAACGATCATAAATCATCCATAGAATAAATATTGATGGAATCAGAAAAACGTAACCGTAATGAAGTATATACATAATAAATATATTTTGTTTATGAATTCATATACCATAAAAATATCTTTAAATAAACTTGAGTAAAATATCTCTTTCATATTAAAACTCACATATCTAAACAAAATGTTTACAAACAAATTGAAAATAAGATTCTTTGAATTTAAAATTTGTAATTTCTGAAATTACATTTAAAAATTTTATATTTTAGGATGTTAGGAAATTCTATACATGTCATATATGTTAAAAATTATTATTTTTACATTTTCAGTAAAAGCCAAATGATCATAATTTTGAAAATGACCTAAATATTCCTTTCAAAAAATATCTAAAATCTCAAAAATTACTAAATATTTATTTAATAATTAATTCTTGGAATATGAATAATTTTTTTGATTTTTTTTTGATGAAATTTTTTTGGATGAAAAATATTTTTGGATCAAAGAGAAAAATGAAATCAGATTTTATTAAAAAAATTGTCATTCATTTAAAGATCCAAGGAGTGATAAAAATTTACTATTATTTTATGAAATAATTTTTACCTAGAAGAGATGAAAATTAAATTTTAAATTTTAAAATGATAAAATAATTCCATTTATTTGAAATTCAATAATATATTATCTCGAATAAAATAGGATTTTTAAAAAACACATACAAAAATCACAAAGTTGACATGAGAATTATCCAATGAATATATTATGTGAATAAAATGTAGATTCAAATAACACATTTTGAAATAAAAATATTATTGTAAAAAATATTTAATCACATAATCTTATAAAATCATGTTCGATGAAGAAGTTATATAACACAATGAAAAGAAACTGAGTTATGAGATTAACTACCACCAGGTAAAAATAAAATCAAATCAACATTATATAAATAAACAAAATTAAAAAATTAAAATATGAATAATTATTAGGGTATCATTATATTACATGTAAAATGGAAGGTATAAACACAATAGAAAAATAAATTTGGTGGATATAATTTTGATAAGATCAATGAAGGGAAATTGATATGATGTCCTTTAATTAACGATTCCTTTTAGTTAAACAGGATTTAACATAATATTTCATGGTTTTTTTCATGTTATTTATTTATAATATAAACATATAAATATTTATAATTTTATATATAATCATATTATAACATTCTACCACCCATGTATTTATAATAATTCATTATTTTCATTGATTTGGGTGTCAATTAACTAGTTTTCTCATTCATTTTTTCAGGAATGTACACGATATATGATATATGATATAGATATATGATACAATTAATTATATTAGTGTTATAAATATAATATTTAATCATTTTTTACATCTGTATAATCAATCATGATGTCTGGAAATAGAAAATCGGTTGCATCGCTTATTAGAGCTGGTAGGCCACACACACACACACACGATTATATCATTCTGTTAAAAAGTGAATGGATATATAATTTTTTGATATATTATTCTTAAAAACAAATTTAAAAACAACATATATCACATATATTTATAATTTATATAATTTTTACTTTAAAGTTAAAGTTGAAGTGAAAAATGAATCATAATGATTCGCGAGCTTGTAGTCTGTCAAACCCACGAGTGATGTTATCTTATTTCAAACACAATTGAAAGTAAGAAGATATATGTGATATTATTATTACATAAATATATTTATATGTTATATATCATCTAAATTTATTATTTAGATAATTATTTCCATCCATAAAAGGTGGTTATGGAAAATAAATTAAAACTATTCCTTAAGAGACCGTCCTTTATTCACACAATCAACAGTTTTGTTTCCCATTTAATGGTAGACAAGATAGATATATGTTATTTCCCTATGATAATAACTTATTATTATAATTATAATATTATTTTTATTATAAAATAATTTTATAATAATATTTTAATGAGGTGTAAGATGATACTATATAAAATAGGTTGTAGATGATAAATTTCCACATTTTCAGAAAACATCTATATATTATAACCAAAATAAACCCTATGTTGAAATTATGATAAAAAATGGATATCTAATTTTGGAATTGAGTTAATTATTTTAAAATATTCGGTAATGTATAAAAGAAATTTCTTGGGTTGTTTTAATAGCGGTGAAGACAGGAATCCTTTTAGAAGTGGTGGAGGAGACAAACATGGATTTTTTAATAGTACAAATTTAACTCAAATTTTTATAATTAAAATTCTATTAAAATGGGTAATTATTTACTTATAGATGTTATTAGGTTGATATATGTCCATAATTGTTTTTACATGAGTGTCGGTCATTTTAAGCATTATCTTTTTTAGTCTATCCTAGGGTAAAAAAAATTAACCTTAACCATAGTAAATAAATTTGTCTACTTATACTATTTCTATTTCAAAAACATTAAGTATAATATATTATATAAAAATATTTCTTATTGTTATAAATATATAATTCTTTTTTCCAAATTCAATTCCCAATAGTAGAATAAACCAGTTTAAAAATAATATATGTAGACACGTTAAAAGGACATGTTTCCAAACAAAATAATCTCGTAAGAATATTTTTTTTTAATATAATAACTAAATATTAATTTGATTTCAATAAATTAAATTAGTTAAATTTAATATAATTAAATTTAATTTACATAAAATCCATTTTAAAATTTAAATAATTCCTTGGAATCATTTAATTTAAAATGATATTTCAAGAAATATCTATATTTGTAACAATAAATTATAATATGATATATTTTCGAAATAAAACACTAAGAATATACCATGGATAAATTTGATATAATAATATAAAAAATTAAGTTCATTTCAAAAAATAAAAAATTTAAAAATGAAAAAAAAATTAATATAAATCCTGAAAAGAAAAATTGAACAATATTTTTGGAAAAAACAATTTTTTAGAAAATTTATTTTCCTTCTAAATGATTCTTATATTACTTATATTCAACAAAATACCTTTTTGTGTAGTTCATATTCTAATAATCATTCTTCCCAATTCAATTACTATGTTATAATGGTTTAAAATAATTTGGTATATTTATCCTAGGTGTTGTGTGTTCCATAATTTTAAATGCGATAAAATTTAATGAAATATATTTCAGATATTATTTATCCTCAGTGATCCATGTCTCATTAACAATAAAAATGTTATTATTTTATAATTTCAGGGGCTTACATTGTCATCACCTTAAAAAATTTGTGTCCTCTCAATTTGATCAAACACTCAGAAATTATACATTTGATATTTGAAAATCATATTTAGAAAATCCACTTACTAAAAAGGGTTTATAAGGAATCCTATTCATAAGAGATAATGAGTAATGAAAAATTCATATTGAATAGCACATAACTATTATTATATGTACAATAAATTTGGTTTAATGTGATGAAATAAACATGTAAGAAAAGAGTAATCAATTATAGAGTGTGATAGCGGTCATTGATCATAATATACTGAATGATTAATAGAAATTTAAGGACCTCAAAACCATAAATAATTGATTATTTATAATGCCATTTGAATCATTGCATACGAATGTAATAATATAATTTTTTTAGATCCATTTGCTAATGTTTAGGAATTGATTTCTTCTCTACTCATATGTTGAAATATAATGACATGATACATTTATATTTTCTTATTATAATTTATTCCTTTTCATGTGCTTCAATGAATTTCCAATTCATCTCTTACATCAATAAATTAATATAAAATATTTAATTATTCATTTATTAAGAAATAAAATTACATTTTAATTGATCATTATATATATTAAAATTTGACAAGTCTTTCAATATTCCTCTAATGACTTCCCAAAATAGATATAGTAAGAAAAGTTTATGTAATAAAATAAAATAATCTCCAAACCTCAACTGTTACACCACTTGTTCATCATTAATATTTGTTCAACAGTAAATTTAACTACAAATAATGAAATTATAACCATGAAATCATAAAGGATACATGTAGTTGTGAAACCCTTATCATAAGTCGATTGAGGGTTTAAGACATGCAGCCTTTTCTAGATCCATTGGTTTATTATCTTGTATATTTTATTTTATTTTTATAATATAATATTAATATATGTCCTATAATTCTCATATTGTTTAATGAAATATAATTAAATCAAAATAAATGATATTATAAAACCCAATGGTTAAGAATAAAATTAAACCAATTCCAAAAAAATATAAGGAAACTACCTTAAACATTACATAATATTGAATTTTAACATATCAACCTATTATCATACATTTGTGGACATTTCTTGGTTTAGAGTTCCAAATAATTAATCAATAATTCATACATGAAAAAATATATAATATAATGTGGACACTTTTGATTAGTATCAATTTTTACGATTAAATAAAACTTTTAAAATAAAGATCTATTTACTTTTATAGAAATTTATCTTAAATTTCAACCATAACTATTCTTTCACATTACCCATATTTAAAACCTATGAAAAAATTTAAAACAAGTGAGGTTAAAATGAAATATTAGTAACGATATTAAAAAAACAATTACATCTATGAAAATAAAAAACTCATTTATTATTTACATTTAACTATAATATTCATTGAGAGAATGAAATAAAAAAAATTCATTTGAAAAAAATACTGATTTTTTTTAACAAAAAATGAATTTAAAACCCAAGTCATGAAATTAAAAACCATTTATATAACATAGATAATCATATTCATAAAACCTTTTAAAAAACATTTTAATTAGAATAAGCATATGGTCTATATCCAATAGTATCATTGATGAAATAATTGGAGAAAAATAATGGGCATCACCTATGATATATGATATATTTGGATCAACTGTGAGAAATAATGTGGCTCAACCCTTCATATATTCTATATTGTTCTCAACCATTTTAATGAGCTATAATATGGATCAACCCTCCATATAATCTATTTCAATCTAACCTATGAGAAATAATTGGGAAAAAATCTTCATATATGTTGTATCGGGATCGTTAGTTTTTTTATATTATACTGAAGTACTATTCATGAATAAGACTATTTATTCGTTCAGTTTTTCATGATAATACCATTGTGGAAAAAGTCTTTTAAACACCTATGAAAAAACAATATCATTTATCATAATACCCTTTTATTTTATAAATACATATTCAATGAAAAAATACATAGAAAATAGGAAATATGGGGTTTCATTAAATAAAAAATGAATTCTTTCAATGAAATGAAAAAATAAAATAATGGTCATGATGGTAGATAATATAATTGTTTATATATACCTTAAAAATAGAATAATCTTATTATTGTATTTCAATATGTTCCCTATAAAACATGTTAAAGTATTCATTTTCAAAAAAATTGAAAAAAATAAAAAACAATATAATATTTAAATTATAAATCATGTATGCCCATATAAAGCTTTCATGAATTCATTTTATAAACCTGGATATGGAAAATAAAATTTTGGATGGAAAACATAAAAAATGGGTTTTAAAAAAAATCCTTAATCACTTGGGGAACACTAGAATCATAATCACCATGGAACAATAATATTTAAAAAATATTAATATCATGATAATAAATATATTCATGTTATAACATGTCATTTTGTAGGTATATACACTATATAAAAAAAATATTGGTTGATAACATAAAAATATACCTTTACGAATGGAAATTGAGATGAATTCCATTACCTAGAGTCTGACTTGTCACCTATGTCTTTATATTCCCAAATAATAATAAAATTTTTTTTACCTCATTTATAACCTTTTTATTTATTTTGTAACATTTATTTCACTTATTAAAATGTTTTATACAAGTACTTTATCTGTTATGTTTATGTTGGATGTTAAGATGATATTTGGATTATATGTAAAAAATGAATTTTGATGGTCAACTATGCTCAAATAGGATTTTATTAAAACATATCTATAATAATAATCATGAAATAATTTTATTATTTATATATAAATTATTCTTTTTATAATATTCATGAATGTTCATTATAATAAATGAAGTATGTTACGATCAAGGAGATAATTGGACATATGTAGGCATGGGTATTGTTTCAATTCCATAACAATCAAACGTGAAATAAAATAAGAAATATTTTACCTTTACATAATTATATTAATCTAATAATATCATCATATTTATTTAATATAATTAAATATATCATAAATGTACTATGGTGATGAAAATGGTGTCATGTCACTTCGTGAAGGCGGTAGCCCAGAGGTACATGAACTACATGATCACATTTTTAGTTATAAAACGCGACAAATAAAATGATATATTATTTTTTAAAAATGATAAATATTTAATTAATAACATATTTATTTCATTTATATAACATCTATTAATTAAATATACTTTTATTACAATCCATGTGGAGAGTTACTGAAAAATAAATCACCTTACTTCATGAGGAAATGGTCCACTGTATACCTGAATGATATTATTGTATCCCATGTGTAAGGCAATTTAAATAAAAAATTAATTTTATGAAATGACTATATAGATATAAAAATGATATAAAAATCATATTTGTGTAATATATACATCATCATACCCAACAGTCAACAGTGGTGATAGACAAATGAATTACATGAGTTCATGAGGGGATTGTTTTTTGTACACATAAACGATGATTTCATAACCAATTTGATGGAAGTCGATAGTTATAAAGGATATTAAATAAACATAATAACATCTAATTCTATATATGAATATTTTTTATCTTATTTTATATTTTAAGATATTATTAAATGTTTAAAAAGATGTAATAAAAAGTGCTTTGTTAAGAAAATTACCATCTTTAAGAGAAACCCCTTTGGATCTCCACTTAAATACCATTAGGTTTTAATTTTGGTATTTAAAGAACATATGTATTGTGAATAATGTTTTTGGGGATGTATGTTTCAATATTTTGGTTAATATAATGTTCTTGAGAGGTGGGAATAAGTTAGGGAGTGGGGTGGTGTATTTTTAAATATAAAATATTATTCAATAAAGGTAGGTCACTCTGACCTCATATAGACCCATCATTCTTAAATAATTTATGAGAGTTTTATAGGGTTTATACACACCTAAAACTTATTTTTTAAACATTTCATTCCCTAGCCAATATATTTTAATCAGAATTACAATTTTAATTTTCACCATTGTAGCTATTTCTTTTTAACCTATGTAATTTATTCATTATAAATGAAATAACTTGATTATTATTAGATAACATAATATCTTCTGAATTTTAATATTAAATACAATTAATTAAATAGAAATAATGGGTAACTGGAATATTATTTTTAGCACAGGCACATAAAATATTATTTTAACCATAATCACAGTACTTAATTTTTAACTGTTTTCAGTAGTTATTATGGTAAAAATTTAGTTGACCCTATTACAATATGAACATTACTATTATTAAAAATATTTAATACATTTTTTAATATTATATGAACATAAGTGAGAAAATATAATTTTTAATTAATACTGTAGATGCAATAATAAATGTTATTTTTAAAGAGAAAATGTATGACTGATTACACTATTTTTATATAAAAATTAAATGTTTAAAGGATTAAAATTTAACATATTATATTAATAGATTTTTATTTAAATAATTTTACGTAATTAATAATATATAATTTATCTTAAATTTATAAAAAATTTAAAAGAATAATATTTTAAATTAAAATTTACCATTTTCCACTATTCATCAAACAAATTATACCACTAGGAAAAATCCCAAAAAACATTTTAAGATAATTTTTATATGATGATTAAAAAAATGAAATTTATTTTTTAAAATAACATTTATAAATTTGGTAAAAATTAATTATAAATAATTTTTATAAATAAAAACTAATCTGGCATTTAAAAATTACTATTTTTCGAAATACATTTATTTTACGTTCATATGATTCTTAAATTATTTTATATCAAAAGATATCAATTTATTTTATTTTATACATGTAAAAAATGAAATTTTAATAATTTCGTTATTTTAAATCATAACTTCCAATTTGATGGCTTGGTTATAATGGTCATGCTTGAATAATAATATTTTAATTTTGTTTCATGTTTCATTTAAACTCAGGGTTGATTACATTGGAATCCATCAATGGGATAGAATTAATATATAATAAATACCTAGGTTGATGAATTATTTTCTAATAATGGTGTTTCGGGTCATACATGTTATCGAAAATGATGTTATTATTTCAAAATATAGGGGTTTTACATTCATTCCTTTTATAAATTACATCCTCACCATTAGAAAATTATATCTATAATAAAAGGAAAAATACTTGAAAAATAACATTTTAAGAAAAAAAACATCATAAAAGAGTATATCAAAACATCCTCTTGATAAGTGAGAAAGATAATTACTATGGTCATCCAGAATACCATTTAACTGTGTTTCCATGTAGGTGAACATAATTTGGAAGTGAATATTTGAACCTGCAAAAAGGATAATGTACAAAAAATTATTCATAGTGATAGAGATCCTACATAAAAAGAATTTTAATATTGAATAAAATGTTACGAATCCCAAAACCATTACATTCTCATGAGATAATAGATATTTTCATTCATATTAAATAAAAAGAGAATGTTATCATTTTAATGTGAAATATATTTTTATTATATTTGAATAATTCTTTCAATGTCTTGTCTAAAAGGAAAAGGAAATATACTAACATGTTTAAAATAATATCATCAATAAATTAATTTTCACCACACACTAATATTTTAAAAAATGAACGGTATCTAATATTATTTTTTTATTCTTCGAACACTAAAATCAACTTATAACAGATCATGTAATTCCCAATATGATAATAGGATATTTATAATTTATATATATATTAACTTCAACAAAAAATGGTTACCATATGTGAAGATGTTTCATAAAATTATATTGTTTCATTTTTGAAATATCATTAATCGCCTAATCACCAAAATAATATTCAATCATATGGTTATATATATATATGAAAGAAATATATTCCAAAATTCATCATTATTAATATATTTCACTATTTTTAATTTAGAAAATTATTTCACACTTTCTAAGACATACCATAGACTAGTGGAAGCTGTTTTACACTTATCAAAATTTGGTTATGGATTTAAGCCTTACGATTATTCCGGTTGGGATATGCTGTCTCACGTCCGTCGAGATTATATTTTTCATGAAATATCATCCTTATATCATTCCAAGATATATGATTAATATTCTAAAAAAAACCCTAATCATTAAATATCATATTATGAAAAAATTATATCAATACATTAATACAAATTCTGAAAAAAAGTAATGGAATACTTCATGTTAAACTGATTCCTTACACATACATAAACACAACAAAATGTATCCCAAAATTATATTAATCTACTAAATATATAATCACATAAAACATAAAAAAGGAGTTTTTAAAACATTGATCTTATGGATAAATATATAAAAATATCAATTTCAATGGAGTTGCCACCACTTCACCAGATGACCCAACATCAAATGTAGTGGCAAAAAATGGGTTTTCAACCATTTATTGTTATTGATAATGCTTATTTCCACAATGATGAAGAATATTAAAAAACACTTTATCATAATGACCCAACTCTTTGAAGCTAAAAAATCTCAACATTGATTTCATATTTGTTACCCCATTTGATTATTGTTCAATATTATTTTCATTATAGTTAAGAAACCTATAAGAAATCATTCCACACAGATAACACTATTATGATCCTGAAAAAAATACACGAAAATGTATTTTACCACACCTAGACATGTTTTTGGCTTCTTAGTTGTCTAAATCTACATTTCCTTCATCCTTTATCAAATCATACTCTTATTATATTTTTGAACATTAGTTTAGGTAAACACTATCTCAATCTTCCCATTACAAATGAACACTTTCTCATTAATTTTAAATTCATATATGGCCAACACTTTTTTTATACAATATTTCAATCTAATGTAAAGATTGTTAATTTCTAAAATAGTGTCCTAAAAATTATGTAACATATAAGGTCAATATTATGATAATATATTCTTACATGGCATCGAATCTGAATTCATTTAATTTAATTCTGGTAATTTTTTCTCCATCCTACGCCAAAAAGTCATACAGAAGTATTTTTGGAATACTATATCAATAAAATTTTTCCATTATATAAAATATAAATAAGCTTTCTCTCTCGTATTATTAACCATATATTACCATAAATAGCATTCACATTTTTAATTATAGATAGAAATGCATTACTTTTAACGTTCTGAACATCCCATGACATAAAATATTTCCCCCCAAAGCTTTGGTTAGTACTTTAGTTACCATAGGGTATGATCATCCACTGAATGGTGGGGGATGATTCCTTAAGAAACTATAATATTTGGAAATGATTCCATCATTGAATATCGGGTTACTATTTTTATTGGATACCACCACCATTTATAGATTATGTCAACCATTATTTCATGGAAAAAGTGTTCTATTCCAATTTTCACCATCTCGGGATGCTAATTTGGATAGATATTCTCCCTTTTGTCCCTTTGAAAATTAGAAATACTGTTTCCATGATAGAAAGGCATTTTTTATAGTCCTAGATTTCGTGAAGAAAAAATGAAATATTAAACTAATATATCATTTAATATTATCAATAAATTAATAACCTTAAAAATAGTTATATTTTCAGAATATTAATCATTATAATTTTATAAACCTTCCTCTGATATCAATTATAAAGGATATCCATAAACATTACATAATATTTTCTTTTAACATAAAAATATGTTATATAACATGTTAATAACATTTATGGAGTACTGTTTTAGAAAATTATCCATAAATTATATATAATTGAACCATATAATTCAATGTGGAAACATATTATTAATATCGATATTTTCAATAACATAAAATAATTTAAGTATAGAATGATTTCATTTGATAAATAATATTCATGACTTTCAACGTGACTTTTTCTCTTTATCTTACATATTTTTAGGATATATAAAAATATTTTAAAATATGATACTTTTACATAATGCTCAGTAAGTAACATAAAAAGAAAGAAAAACATTAGTCTTGTGAATAAATTAAATTTTATTTAATGTTTACCATTATCATGAATTATCACTGAGTGAATGAAATAAAACATTTTCATATGAATCAATGACACATATATTTCTCAAATATTTCATTTTAAGCCAAAAGAATGTAATTAATTACCTTTTTTATTAACATAGAGAACCATAATAAAAGAACCCTTTCTAAAAAATTATTGGAATAAACATATGGATGATATAAAATATAATAATTACCCATTTAATTTGATAAATATAATGGGGATCACCCTTTATAATTGTTATATTGGGAACAACCATGAGGTGTAATGTTTCTGAACCCTTATTATAAGAAATAGCGGGCACACATATTTTACATGAGCTATAATGGGGCCCAAACATTAAAATAAAATATATCAAGAAAAAAAATTTCATATAAATTTTGAGTACCATATAATGAATAAAACATTAAATTAGTTCATTTATTCACAATAAAACCCTTTAAAAAATTCTTTTAAAACCAAGTGAGAAAATATTTATCACATAAATTTATCCATTCTTTTAATACATTTTTTCAATAGGAAAATGAACATAAAAATGGAGGGAATTTTGTTTTTTGAAAGATACATTAATTATTTTGAAGGAATTATAAAGTAAATAACAATAATATTTATAGAAAATGTTTTTTCTTTCATATACATTAAAAATATTACATTCTTGTTTCATTTGTCAAAATATTTTGTAAAACAATTTTAAAAAAACTGTTTTTAAAAAAACATAGAAATAAATAAAAAAAGAAAAACAATTTAATTTATAGATATGTTTTTAAATTACCAATATATCATTAAATCAGTTTAAAAACATCGACTTGTAAGATAAAAATTTTGAATGAAATCAATAAAATATGATTTCACTAAAGTCCTTTACCAATTAAGAATTAATAGAATCATCAGACAAATCATATAATAACATTAAAGAATCATTAAATATAATATTAAAATATAAATACAAGATATAAAATTTCTGATGTTCAATAAATACACCTCATTAATGAATATGGTTTCATAACATCAAGTTATTCTTTGAAAAAAAAAATTCAGTAGAAAGACCTTAAATTGAATCTGACAGGTCATGTATATAATTATATTCCTAAATAATAACCTTTTATTAATTATTTACAAGATTTTGAAACCTTTAAAAGTATATTTTTACTTATATTTCGTTTATTATCATGTATTATATTATTACATGACAATTTATGATTTAATTGGATGTTTCGAGGATATTTGCATTTTGTATCAAAATGGATTTTGTAGTTTGGAAATTGATAAAGAGGTAAATATTCCAGCACATATATAATAATAAGGAAGAAATAATTATCATTTGTATATTTAACTTATACTTTTTATTCTATCTAGAATTTTTTTTATAAAAGATGTATGTTACAGTAACAGTTATGAGATTTAAATTGTAATTATATATAATAGGTATAACCTATGACACCTGATTCTTAATATAAAACACTTAATGCTTAGCCTATGTCATTAAATGTAATAATCAATCAAAATATTTCAAAATGTTTTTAAATAAAATGATAATTATCCAATGAATATCCCTCGAGAGTTTCAAATGGGGAGAACAGTAATGTCATCTTTCTTATACCAAGTAATGCTCTTGTAAATCCCAACAAGACTTATTTAGAGTAAACATACCATGATATATCTTTTGTAGAACAAAACCCATTTTAGTATCTTGAAATGGATTCATATTTAGGTAAAAGTACATACTCTATTTCTTTCAAAAAAATTAGGGGTTTATTTGATACTTACTATAATATTCTATCATAATGGTATGTTCCCTAATCAATGTTTTCTAAAATCTAGTTCCAAATTATTCTATTAAACATCCTTTGATTCCAACTTGATCAAAGTCGTCTCAAATAACCTTGACCCAATGTGATAATTTATTAAATTTTCATAATATTTAGTGAATAAATTATCAATGGTCTATATATTTTAATTGTCTTGGTGATCTGGATATATAATAAATTCTAATATTACATTTGAAAACACAAATTACAACATTATTTTTTTCAGGAATATACTTATTCCCTATAGAATATCATTACTTATCATTTATAGTAAAATTCAAAGATTCTTTGGAATAGGAATAAAATAATATTGAGATCAAATTCCAAATAATGCTTATATACTTCAGAATCTATCCTGAATTAATAATTATTAAAATATAAATGGAATAATCAAACAAACAAGACATATAAATAATTTTACTAGCATAATCAATAATAAATGTAAATAAAATAAAAAACATTTCATTTATTCAATAACATGACAACCATAAATGGATAAATAAAAACAATTTTGGATAGGTAAATTACTGAAAAAACATTACATTTATTAAAAAATAAAAGAATAAAATTCTTCTACAAAAAATATCATTATAAAAAATTCATGAATAAAAATAAATAAATTGATAATTATGGGAACTAAAAATTAGTAGGCATCCCTATCGTAGGAATCATGATAACTCTACTATCAATGAATTTCATGAAAATATCAAAATTGATCGGTATGTATTTTATAAAAAACAAATTTTCTATGGAAAGACAATTTATTCATCTCATGAGAATACCTATGCATCGAGTGGAGATATATAACCTATAACTACCCATATCTGCATTTCCATAAAATTCAACATATATCAAATAATCAATTTAGATAATCAAAAAATATGTATTCTCTGTAAAGACAAGTATTGAATATATAATGCTAATTTATTAATACCCCCTTAATAAAATAATATTCAATGTAAACACCATATTTAAAAATTAACTATGGGGTATGTAATAATAATATCCATGATAAATAGTATTGATATATTGGTGTATGGTATAGTATTGATATAAAAAAGAATTTAATAAATCAACTCAAAGTTAATGATTTAAAAATTGGATTAAAGAAGTTTATTTCTTTACTTTATTATGCCAAAAATATCATAAACCATCAATGTTAATAATATAGATTACATCAATAAATTATATCTTTGTTGAAATATATGTACATTAAATGGGTTCTTTCATTCAATAATATAAATACCATAAAAAGATATTTTTTATTTTATTGACGAGAATATACTTTTCATTTTGTAAAATAACATAGTAAAATTAAATAGTCCCAAAAATATATTAAATAACATTTCATTTATGAAAAAATTTAAAACTGTATAACAATATTCATTACAATTATATTCCATGATGGTTAGAAAATCCATACTTACTACAAAAGTTAAAAATGACAATTTTTTAATTTTTATTAAATGATAAATGAGATTTTTTTTGGAAAATGATATTATGAATACATTCAAATGATATTGTAAAATTAATTTTTTTTGTAAAAAATCATCAAAAAATAATCTGGTTATTGTTTAAAATATTTTTTAATCATTTTTAGAAAGAAATGGTTTGGATGAAAAAGGATTTTCAATTAAAATGAGAAATAATGTAATATTTTATTAAAAAAATATTATTATTCAGTTTCACAACCAAAAATTGGGAAAATGATACCATTAAAATAAATAATCATGAATAACAAGAATATAAGAAAATTAAATTGGTTTATTATTAAATAATCATATAATTTCCTCTAATGGAAATTTAGGAATATATAATCGCGTCAAAAATGGAATTATTAATAACCCCTAACAAATAACATAATGTTGATGAAACAAATAACCAATGATTCAATTATTTTTATAAAATTTACATTAACATAATACAAGTTTAAATACTAAATAACATACTAAAAAAATTTAAACATATAATCTTATAATATTAAGGACAATGATAATTTAATATCCATTAAAAAATTGAGTTATGAAATTATAACTCTCTTGGTAATGTTTATTTGTAATCCCCTTACAAAAAATAATTTAAAAAATAATAAAATACTATTAATTATTTTTGTATCACGATATTGCATATTAAATGGGTTTTATAAAAACCATAAAAATGAAAGTAGGTGCAAAATATTACAATATGCCTCCTTGAAAGGAAATTCAGTTGAAGTCCCTTGACTCACATTTATTTTTGGTTAAACCTGATTTAAAATAATATAAAATGCTATGAAAATTGTTATTAATTTATCAAATATACATATAAATTTTAATTATATAATATATTTTTCTATTAGATCCTTTAACGACCCATTTTCTAATAATATTTCATTATTTACTTTTTTTGGTTGATAACTGCCTTGTTTTCTCATTATTTATTAGCATTGAATTTTCTTTTTTAGTATATTATTTTGAAAATTTTTATAAATAATGATCTTAATTTCTCCAATTTAATATTTACTAATTATAAACATTTTTATAATCATTCTCATAGGTTTAAAAAAATTAATCACACCATTTCTTGGTGACTCTAGGTCGAACATACACTCGAGTGACAATTTAATTCCATTAATTAGTTAAAGGATAATTATGTGAGTGGTATATTAGTATTAAATAATAAATAAAATTTCATATTTATGACATATATTCATTAAATACAACCTTATTACTTTCCATGTAAAGTGTAATTGAAATATTAATCACATCACTTCACGAGGTGGTAGTACTCCTCACACAAGAGTGATGTGATTGTATTTTAAACAGCCTAGAGCGTAAGAAGGTATATGTGATATTAAAAATAAATAAATATAATAATATCATAATTATCATATAAAGTTGTTATATCAACCATTATGACCATACATGAAAGGTGGTGATGGAGAATGAATTATAATGGTTCGCAAGCTAGTAGAAAATCATAAACACGATCATTAGTATCATTTCCTATTTTATGGAAGGTTAATAAATATAGGCTTTAAAATTAACATAATAATATATTTTTATAATTTATATACTATTGATATTAAATAATCATGGTTTAATAACATTTCATGGATGTGGGATAAAAAAATAAAAAATGCTCGATTAAGAATGTTATCTATTTTTAGAAGACTTATTGATGTTTGCACCCAAATCCATCCTATGATAGATGTATTATAAAAAATGAATTTTAATTTTAAAAGGTGAGTAATTAATCAAATTTTAATTTTCATGGATCCTCCAAAATTCTTTGGAAGTGTGTAAATAATAGGGTATGGGTGACCTTTTATAAGTTGGTGAGATCTCACAAATGTAATTTTTTAAAAAATAATTAAACCTAAATTTATATCTTTCAAAATACATTAAAATTTATACTTTATTGTCTATTTTAGGTTATAATATCTGAATTTGGCCATGAAACGTGACTTTTACAAGTTTTTTTTGCATTTTTAACCCTTAAATTTTAATTTTAACAACCATGTAAATCGGTTTTGGCTTTAACTATAGTAATTAATTTATATTACTTCTACTATTAATATTGGTAAAAAACGAATATTAAATAAATATATAATATAAATTAATCTAATTCCAAAATATGGAATCCATTGTTTATTATCCAATTAATTATATATAAATATCAATTTTAAATTATAGTCACAGATGCGACAAAAAAGTGAGTTTCAAATTGAACATTCTCTAATGTATAGAATGTTTTAGTTCCATAATTCAATTATAAATTGATTAAAATAGCCTAAAATATTAAATGTGTAATATAATTCTACTAGTTTTACTTTCACATCAATTTATAATTTAATTTAATTTTTTTAATTAATTATTCTAAAAGGCATTTTCATTTTATACATTTTTTTTATTACAAATGATTCTTATTTCATTAGAAATAAATTATTAAAAATAATTTTGAAAATTCAGTTACTACTACTCATAATCACATATTTTATATATAGGTTATAATTTTATACATTATTATTTTTCATTTAGAGCTGAAATAATGCATTTCACAAAACATTGGATTGAATAGATTTTGAAATGATTATTATGTTATTGTTTAAGTTCGATGTTTCTTGTCAGATTGCTATAAAAATGTTGTTTTCTTACAATTTCAATGTGATACATATCTGGGGACTCCCTCTGTTACACAAATATGGGTAACATAAACCTAACGGCCTAATTGGTGGGAAACATCATATTGTTACTCCACCAAGCACTCGATGTAACTATATAGGGTACTTGGTGGTTGTTGCAAGTTATATATCCTTTATTTTCCACTATCCACACTTGAAATGAAACATCAGGCGTTTTCCATCAATCCTCCATACCTGAAACATCTTTCAAATAATTTAAATCATGAAAACATCTTTAATACTTCATTTCAAACCAAAAATTTCATAATTTGTAATCTCAAAAAATGATAGGAATATGATACTTCCTCCAGTACACCAATACAAAATAATATACATGTTTTTACATATCTATGACATATTATGATCTCCATATTATCCAAACACACAAAAAAGTTCAGTTTAAATTTTCATTATAACTATATGATATTATACATAGTAAATAATTTCATAAATCTACTAATGAGTATATAATGAAACTTAAACATATAATTGTTTTTCAAAACCTTGAGGTGCTTCAAAAACATAATGAGTTGAGGTATATATCTCAATAATGAATAAAAAATAATATGACTCATTTTTAATGCATAATCATTACAATGTATAATGTTATACAATATCCCATAGATTACAATTCAAAAAATACACTATATTGAATAAGCTAATTCAACTATTTCAAGAAAATATACAGGATGTAAAGAATATTTTGAAAATATTTTAATTTTACTAAAAAATATAACATAAGAACTCAATAAAATTTTGTGAAATGAAGGATTGAAATTAAGACATTTTATAATACCCAATCACAGTCATCCCATAAAAATTTGAACGAAAATTATCTATAAATGAATAGAATATTTACAGTTTAGATAAATAGTTTTTTATGTAAAATTGATTTTCAATATGAAAATACATAGTTAAAAAACTAATCAAATTGTGTTAATGTTTCTTAATAGAATTATAAGATACATAAAATAATATTTTCAATGAATATCACAACAAAAAGTAATAATAACACTATAAGGATAACTCGTCTAACCGTGGAGTCAGTCTAGTTTATTTTGTATCAGAAAATATATATTTGAAAATATATACAAATTTGAGGAGAAATAAGTAAAAATTATATGTATCCTATATTAAAGGTCATAGAAGATTATAGTTTCATCATTTACAAATGTGGATTAAATATATATTACAAAGGTAATTTCCAATTAACAATTATAAAAATCATAAAAATAGAAAATATCAACACCCATATCTTTTTAATGACATAAAATTTATACATTTTTTATCACATTATATGAACACCTATTGAAATTATTGATGATCAACCATCATATAAAAATGAATTTAACTCAATATCACCTTCATATAACATGATATTAAAAGTTTACTTTCTAATATTTTTATAGTTATAATTCATCTTTCATAAAATACATCAAATTAATATTTAAAACTTATTCATTTGAAATAAAAACCAACCCTCTCAGTACAAAAATATTTTTTCTTCATATCCTCATATTTTTGTAAAAACATCTCTATATTCAAAGCATGGAATCAATAACATCAAATGGTATCCATTCCACCAATATCCTAATGTGGTTAATAGTATACTCCTCCTCTCTGGTAGCATAAAAATTAATTTTTGGGAGGTAACATAATAGGGAATATTTCTTTTTAATAGTTACTTCACACTCATTAAAACTATTTTAGTTCTTTCGGAATGATAAACACTATCTTAGGAACTCATACTATTATGTCTGAAGGGTAAAATCCTAGGCATAAAAAGGTGTACATAAGTATTTTTATGAGACCCCATGAATACACTTATCGAATTAATGTATTCTAAAAATTCATAATGAATACCATATCTATAAAAACATTTAATAAATAAACTATATACTATATAGTTTCAAAAAATAGTAAGAGTGATAATGAAAATTTACAATGAGATTTTCATAGTCACCGTATTTCTTATAAAGGATGTGAAAATAATACACAGTTGGGAAAAATTAGTGTTCTCGGTTTTATAATTTATATTTTAAATTGAGATACGTATGTCGATTGATTTCATATACAATCCAATATTTAAACACATCATGACCCATATAAAAAGAATTGTAAAATAAAAAATGTACACAAACATTTTTTATATTTCTCCCCAAATGTGAATTTCTATGTTAGGGATGTGATTAGTGATATTTAAATAACATATGATACAAATATTTCATTATCTTAATACAATTAGAGATGGTATCACCCCTGACCCATGATCTATTTACCACTAGTATTTACCCCAATAGATTAAGTAGGATTACATATATAAATAATAATTATCAGAACCAAGTGATAAGGATATTATCTTATGTTCATAAATAATATTATTAATATAGTATATCTTTGGTATACATCTATGGTTTATTGAAAACATTAATGATATTATGATTTCATTATAGAAGTAAAAATATATATCACATTTACAATAAATATCCATCATATTATTAAAAATAAAAGATTGGTATCTTTTTTAGAATAACAATGAATTTATTAGAAAAAATTTATGCACATTTCTATTACTTCCAATATCATCCTTTTATATTTTTATGTATTTAAATATTTAATATTTTTCAATTTTTCATTTCTATAATACTCAAAAAATTTAATCACAAAAAAATTATAAATTTTATATAAATAATATATCTAAATACATTACATTATAAAGATTTATATTTTTTTAAGGAATCTCTATTTTTATATTTAAAAAATATTAATTTTATTATTTCTCAATATCATATATTATTTATTATATTTATTTCTTATAAAAATAAATTCATTAAAAAAATTCAAAATTACAACATCATAAAATGATAAAAAATGAAAAAAATAGTATCACATAGAAAGAATTTTGTTAAAACATTTAAAATCCATATAAAAATCAATTCAATCGTTCATATGATTATAATTTAATTTCGATAAATTTAGAACTCCCATATGTGTATTCATAAAAAATTCAATTCAATATCAGACAACCTCACTTCAATCAGTTACAATATTGGGAATTTATAGACCATATTTACTTATCTCATTTCATAAAATATTATAACATATAGTAGAAAATAACCTTATAAATCTAATATATATTATAGTAGATCTCTTTTACACATCATTTGTAAAATATTTGGACACATGTTTATATTTTTAATAGCTCATGTCACAAATATAATGATAAATTAGAACTTCTATTAATATCTCTAACAATGTAATATACCCTTACAAAGTATTTTTTAATTATAAAATAAAATTTACATCGAATAAAAATATCTTTTATCACATTTCCTTATATTATTAAATCTACCATAAATAAATTTCTATTATATAACTTCATATTCTCATGAATATTTCATATGAATTTTAATCCATATCATATAGAATTTTATTATGCATTATCATAAAACCATTTAATTTCAAATGAATATATATCAACATGATACTTAAAATTTTATGTTCATGTATCAAGAATTATTTAAATTTAATGAACATCGTAATTCCAAATTTTGTTTTTATATATTCCCCATAGATATGATATGAATATAAATGAAACATTATCCACATACCCTTATAGACTAGTGATGGTTTTCCTTCAATAAAAAATCATTCCATTCCAAAACTAACTATTATTAGAGGATGTTAAGCATTAAATGATAATGATAAATATTTCACCATATGTAATATCATAATTAATTATATATTCTAAATGTGAGAACATAATTCAGAAATACTTCTGATAGAAAATATCTCTTACTAATTAGGTGTGGAATTATACGTCATATTTTCCTCATCACCATCTGAGGTAATATATTAAGGGTTTTATAAGAAATATTTATACCTAAAATATAACATAAATAGATATTTTTAATAAGAAATTATTATAAAAGGAAATATTAAATTGGAATGAAAATTATTTCATACATTAAAAATTATTTATCCTTAAGATTTCATGAATAATGAGGATGAGGGAACCCTCTAGGTGACTGCAATGATGAACTCACCCTAATAGTTATCCAATTACCAAATGAAATAATTGATTTATTTCAAATTAAAAAAATTTCAATTGAATGTAATTATAGTAAAAAAAATACATTTTTATTAATGGGAATTAGGTATGGGCGGTCATAAATATTATTGAGAAAAAACTATAGTGTGGAAATGAGGTCTCTAATATACCAATGGAAAAAAACAATACCACTGAATGAAGAGTTTATTAATGTTGAAATAATTCATACTTTATAGGATGACCAAATAGATTGAATTAAAAGATGAGGCATTATTTTAAAAGAAAATAGAATCAAATATCATTGTAATACCATAATGAATTATTATTAAATAAAAAATTAATCAAAAACAATATTCCTCCCCACAAGAAAAATATCATATTATGTTGTTATTAGAGAAATGAGATATGAGGTAGTTATATAATGTCTCATATGATAAGTTAATATTTGAATCAATTATTTCACACCACAACATGATCATAGTATTTTCATACTTTATCTTATTTGATTCAATAATTTAGTTGTATTCTCTATAATATTGTAATATTTTTCAATTCAAATAATTAAATCAATAAATAAAATATTAATTTTATCATCTTTGGTTATCATGATCATTTTCAAACCAATATCTTATATATTTATTATTTTACATATATCACTATATTTTATGTCTAAAATTCCATTAAACCTAAAAATACTCTATTAATATTTAATTTATCATTTTATTTTACAACATGATTCATAATCAAATTATTTCAAAAATCAATCTCTATTGATTAATTGAATTGATTTCTTTTTTTATATATCTCTCGGGAGAGTGAATAATATATTTGATAGTAGAATCATCAACCTAGACATTATTTTAATAAATGTTATATAAAAAATTATAAATATCTACAGTTTTTAAAACATGTACATTATTTATTATTTTATAAAATGTTATTCAAATTATGGAAAAAATTATAGATGTTAATATTGAATGAAATAATTTTATTTTGAAATAAATATATCAAAATACAAATTTTATTTATTCTATGATCAAATTAAAGATAATTGAAATCATAAATTTATTCCGTAATTTTTTTAATCATTTATTGTAACTTCAAGTGATATTTTTTTGAATTCTCTAATACATATATGTACTTATATTTTTGTTAATCCTCTCATATTTATAACACAATGTACACTATCATAATTATTATATCCCCAACCTATATTTTCTTTAATTAAATGAAAAAAATTATTCTATAATATAGAAATCATCAACTCCAAAAGATTTTTGTTGAGAACTATTTTCAAATAAAATTCTTTATATTAAATTTTTTTTTTAACATTAATGGTAATAAAAATAATTCCATGATTTATTAAATAATGTACTCAAATAAATTAATAGAATGATTATAATCATTTATTTCAATTTAAAATGGCTTTTTTAATGTAACCCAACTAAATTAATATCTATATTTATTATATTTATTAACGATTAAAAATCAATATTATATAATTCATTTATTATACAACAACTTTACTCAAAAATGGGATGTTTAGGTATAATATTAGGCCAATTATATCACATATGTCACTCGATTGGTTAGGTGGAAAATATTATAAAAAATTCATCAAATGAATTTAAACTAAATATATAATGTATTAAATTGCATATTCCTTAAAACTAAATTAAATTTAATATTTATATGAATTTGAATACTATCACATTTTAAATATCATAATTATACATTACCTTTAAAATTACAATCCACTTATGTTTGATTGCTTCTTACTATTTGGCATGACTCCAATACCTTCATCCAATTTTATTGCATTTGTGTAAATTAAGCTCTAAGAATTTATAAATATAATTATTTTTGTTACTTGAATAAAATATACATTACTTATATATAAAAATATATATATCTAAATATATCTAAGGGTTGATGAAAATAAATCATTTCATACTAATATTGAGAATCATATGAAATAAAAAGCTCATGGCTAAATCTTTCAAGAACAAATACTAAAATCATTGGCCATTGGGATTTCTGATCCCCAATATCAGTATACATAGATATGTACAATATATAGTCATTAAATATATTTTTATCCACACTCTTAATTTATATATAATTTTATAAAATTATTATATAATTCCATTCAATGTAATAAAACACATTTATAATTGAATTAAACTAAGTCCTATATTATACCACAAGTAAAACATTATATTATAATAGTTAAAAAATAATCAAAAAGAATTTAAATATAATAAACTATGGAATACCAATAATGATAATATAAAAAATTAATATTATTATATCTTATATAAGAGTTCAAATTTTTAATAAAACATATCATATTTTCACAATAATATATTATAAACTATAACATGGTTAAAATATATCAAAATTGATTTTGATATAATTAAATATCATATGTATTTGTTGTGGATTACTTTTTCTATCACTATATTGTTTTTTGAGTATATTATTTTAATAATAAACAATGATTAATTAAGAATTCATGTCATTTATTTTAAGAATTATAGTATTTTGTTAAAGTAATTCATAATTGTAAATCCATAAAGTATGAAATTTTTTATATATCTTTGTATTGTCCATTTTAATGATAATGTAACTAAAACATTCAAAATGAACTATGATGTGAAATAATTTATTTTTTTCATTAATTATTTATTATTAAATAAGGATTATTTTTCAATAACATGATATTTTACCAAAATTATAATAATTAAAAATGTATTGTTTGATATAGATTATAAAATGGTTTATGAAAATATATTGATTCAATTTTTTCAATCTTAATCATACCAATTCATCTCTAAGATTAAATTTGATAAAATTAAACTGTTTTATAAAAAGTATATATTTTTTAAAAATAGAAATTTTAATGTCAATGATTATCCAAATGATTGATATTGAATAAAAATATAAAAATGATAAGAAAAATTATTATTTACCTCACTATAGATCCTAAAGTTATTTGGTGAATGTGTTTTTCAGATACCACTTAGTCAAATAAATCATTAACTCCCTCCAAATGTATCCGCAATAAAAACGGAATATTCAAACCCCACAATGGGATAACTTATTGAAAAAACAATTATAACCCTACCTCCAATGATAGTGATGTGAAGATAAGCATAGAGATATTGAAATGCTATAAGTATATTATAATTTGTGGAAATGATGTCTCTAATCTTATTTTAAATTGAAATATTTTTTTGAAAGTATATTTATCTTGATGTTAAATTTTTTTGTTATTATCAAATGAACTACTTTATCATTAAATTTTTGTAACACCTATTGTGGTTACCATATGTGTTAAGATATTATTGAACCCCTTCAACATTTGTTTAATCATCAAGGCATAAAATCCCCCATAATCACATTTTAAAATGATTCATTGAAAAAAAATTATGTCTATCAGAATAGACAATATTGGTATAAATGAAAAAGTTCACCTTCGATGATCCTTATTATAACTAGATAATTCACAATTACTAACTATAATATAAACATATCAAATAAATATTTTGACAACCTGTCCATTTACCAAATGAAAATTATAAAAAATGTCACTATGAAAGCATAGTCTATGGCCTCTACTAAAAGATAAATTCTTCATCCAAAAATAATAGTGAGCGATAATAAATTGGATATATTTGTGTTCTAAACCACTATAAAAAACAGTGGCTGAATTTTTTTTAATAAATCACACCGAATACGATAATTGATTTATATGTATATTCTAAAGAAAAATAAGTACAATTTTTATAATGTAATAATCTTGAATCCTTGTTTATCATCTCCCAAATGAATATTATCAATCAACAAATCTTTTTAAAGACTGATGATAGAGTCAAACATTGAATAACCCTACTTCACTCTCTTATAATTATCTAATTCATATCAAAAACCACTCTGAAACAAAAATATTCACTATAACATCTATGTATATGGGAATAAAAAATCCCAATTTTTTTATTTAAAAGTATATATTCATCTCAATATTAAAATAACCCACATCAAAATTATTCCTATATCTTAAATAAAAACATCATAATAAACCATATCCCCATATTTTACCCATAAATCGTATGATGACATGTTTATAAATATATAAGTATAAATTAGAAATAACACTATTTTTGGGATTGGTCCCTTAGAAAAAAATAATTATTAGTTTGGATGAGATTTATGATCATTGAAAAAAAAAATTATCTTTTTGCACAGTTGTTTTTCTTCAATGTCACAACAAAATAAAATGTTCCTCATATTGTTTGTCACATCAAAAGGACATAGAAGTTCACCACTATTATGAGACTCCTAAATTACTATGAATATATCATTAATATTATGTTTTAAAGTCAATAAATTATTCTATGATTTATCACATAGTATTTTTACTAACATTTGTGTGTACTCACATGTAGATTAGACTCAATCTATTTAATATTTCTGATTGAAATTATCAAGAGTGAGGATATAAGAAATTTTCTACCAATTAATAAGAACACATGATTGGGGGTCATTGGCTATTTCATTCTAAAACAACATATAATAATTATTATACATTGTATTTATATTAATTTATATCATGATTTAGGTAAACTATTTTATTATATAATAAAATGATATTATTTCTTCATTTTGATGTTTCATAAATTGTGTGTCTCTTGAGAGATATGAATTAAGGAATAAGTAAGTGGGGGAGTTTTCCATATTGTTTATAGAATATGATATCTTAAGACCTTTGATTGGAATGGAATAAGAGAACTAAGATTTCATGGAGTGGGTGTATTGATGGGTTTTATTAAATAGAAATCGATCACATGTTTTTTGACATTAGAATTAATCCATCATGATTAAGATAAATAAATATATAGAGTTTATATTACAAAATGAAAATTTTATGTGCACATTTATCTTGAAAAATAATATTATTCCTTTATTTGTTCCTCTACAGGATTTAAGAAATTGATTT
Source organism: Viscum album (assembly GCA_963277665.1). Lineage (NCBI taxonomy): Eukaryota > Viridiplantae > Streptophyta > Magnoliopsida > Santalales > Viscaceae > Viscum > Viscum album. The sequence continues at coordinate 96,553,815 of OY728141.1, read as the reverse complement.
TGAACTTTTTTAAACCTAACTAATCCCTCTAATGAAGTGTCCTTGAGGTCCACACACATACTCTTTTAATCTATCATAATAAAATTAAAATTTAATTTAACATATGTAATAAATAATATCATCCTATTTGAGGAATAATATTTATTTAAGATTTCATGTTGTGTTGATATTTAATATTGAATTATACAAGTGTTGGAAGAGTAGTGGGTGTTTATTTACATTCAAAATAGTAATAAATAATATTAAGTTAGTAATTGTGAAATTATTTATTTGGTAACATTAATATTGAAATTAATATTTATTCCGGAATTTGTTGGATATAATATTTATTTATTTCATGTTATATTCATATGGTAATAAATAATATTTGTGTCTTGAAAATAAATATTTATCAAGTATCATGAATATTTAAAAAAATTTATATTCACAACATCATCAAAATAATATTTACTTATTTATCGGATATATATTTTTTATTTATTAAATTTATAATATTAAAATATTGTTAAAATATAAGGTGGATATTCATATCAACGCATGTACCTAATATGGAGAATGAAAGAAAAACTGAATTTATTTAAATATATAATAATTTACTTATTTGAAAATATATGATATTTAAGAAATTCATGAGATTTTATATTTCATGAGAGAATAATAATAAAAATACTATTAGAATGGATAATATATTATAATGATTATATGATCACAGGAACTTATGTAACTCTAAAATATTAAACATACACTCCTTATATTCTTGACTTATATCAATTGAGTGTATCAAAAAAATGTTAGTCCCCAAAACCGTTTATTCTCTAGATATTTAATCACGACTATTTCTAGATTTATCATAAGAGAGGGAGAGAGAGAGAGATCATACACCTCTTCCAAGACTCTATCTATACTGAGAAAAATTGAATAATTATTATCAATATTGAGGGATTACTTATTATTATCAAAGTAAATGATGCAAGATGATGGATTATTCTATGATAAAATACAAGAGATTCATCAATAATATACTATTATTAAAATTAATGTGCATATCATCAATAGTTGGATTAAATTTTTGATCCTTTTATTGAAACAATGTTATATCATTAATATGGTTTTAATTATCAATATCACAATTTATGAAATAATTCAATGAAAAAGATAATTTGTTTTTTTTTAATTTATTATATGATCAGTGTGAAAAGGTCATCTATTTATGTATTTGGATTCCTTTCATCTAGTTTAATTAGTCATATTCATGAGACATAAATATTAATCATCAGTAAATTTTATATTTTCCATTGTACAAGTTTAAAAACCAATGTCAACCTCAAGCTCAATTTTATTCGGATGTTACCAACACCCTAAAGTAGTATCTACGTTCTCATGAGTATATTTATAATTATATGATTTTTATTAATCAATTCCACATTTTTTATTATATTTTCATTTAAAAGTTTTTTCTTAATCTAAATGTTGAGATATCATCCTAATTATCGTTATTATAACCATGATTATGTTAAAAATGCATAGATGTACCAACTATAGCAGGAAAAAAGTTTATAGATAAATGAAATATAACTCAACAACACACTATTTAACCCACTAGGACACCGAGGTTGTAATTTAATAGGCACATTTCGATACTAATATACCACATGTGTGATTAATTAGAACAGACATTTTTTTAAATAATATTCCTTTAGTGTGTATATAATACACACTTAATGTGTAATTAATTCATATATACCCAATTTATAATTAATATTCTTGTTTAATATACAGAGGTGGTGTATAACTTATACACATAGGATGTGTATTTAACTAGTACATAAGTAGTTTATAATTATTACTCATGTGGTATATAATTATTATAGGTGAGTTATCCTACCCATTTTCTCATTGTTCATGACAAGACAACTTGTAAACCATATAAAATAAGTAACACAAAAGATAGTTAATTATGATAAAAAAATTTAAATCATGTTATGTGAGTGATAAATTGACAATTAGTATAGAGTTAAAATGTTGAAAAATAAATTATTAAATAATTTATGCATTGAAATTAAGAATTCAATGCTATGAATTATTAACCTTATATAATGTTTACTTAATGAGTATTAAATGTGGTACACAAAATTTAATTTAACAAGTATCTATGTGCCATATTTTAATAGTACATGTAGTGTAAATTACATTATACATTAGGTGTGCTACATTCCATTTGAGTTTATTGTACATGATGGTTACTAGACACCGAGTTGATTAAAATGGTACATTTCGTGTTCTTATGTTATTTTATATAAATTAATTGACTTAGTTTAAATAAAAAATTATTGAATATGGAAATAGATTTATCTTTCAATCTATTGGGATTATTTATTATGATAAAAATTAAAGCATTTAATACAATAATTGTTGATTAATTAAAATTTTTTTATCTAAATTTAGTGTTTGGTTAAATTAATTTTATAAATTGAATAAATAAGGAATCCTTTTATGTATGTCGCCTATATTATCTTTGACTAGCCAATTTATGTATTTGGTTTCTATTTATTTCAATATCATTTCATGTGTTATGTAATGTGATATAATTTTATTAAATTAAATATATTACCTTTATTATATAGGAAATTTGCATCTAATTTTTATATTATATGTTATATACCCCTTATTATTCTCACATGTGTTTGAGTACAAAACACATAAATGATGGGACATAATATAATAAATGCGGTTTAAAATTTGAGGTGAGGTTAAACTAAGGAAGAAGGTAAAAACTACATATTTTTATGATGAAACTCTTGATCCATTCATAACACAAATATATTTCCCCTAGAATTGTAGTTTTATTTGTTATCTTCAAAACAAATCATCTATTGAAAAACCAATGATCCACTCATTTTATTTATTTTGTTCTTTCTATGTGAAGGTTTGTTGATTTAATGTGTTGCCTATTTATATGAAGTTAAATGTGATGAATTAATATAAATGAGATTTCATGAAATGACATATATCAATAAAACGTTTAACATCAATAATATTTTTATAAATAAAAAGTTAATAAATTATATATTAATACAATATTAAAAATTCTAGTAAAGTATAAAATATGGAAATTTTAACATAATATCTATAATCCCATAAGTTAATATTATGTTATAAATCATTGTATTATACAAATTATAATAAAATCCTAGAACCATGGGTTGGTGTTGCCCTTGCTGGGATACAAACATTTAATATATTAATTACTCATGGTTTTGGGGATGCTATAATAAAATTTGAATGAAGATGAGTATCCATTATTTTGGATTATGTATGTAGGGGAGAGTGTTGAGGGAATCCAATTCATGATTTTAGGATTGGCGAGTCTAGTAAATATATCAAGGAGCTGCAATCTGTTAGTCAACGGGATTTCTTACATAAATCCTTTGGATTAATTGATTGGACCCGTTTTGGGTTATTGAAATGGAAATTTATGTCCTTTTTAATAGAATTTCCACTTGTTCGATCGTTTAATGTTCAATGGTGAGAGTTTTGGAAACATGATAAAATTGTGGGACAATAATAAAATAGTAAAATCTATTACGTATCAAATATTTTTAATTAAATATACATACATGAAAATTTTATATAGTTATTATAGAAAATGGAAAGTTCATCGATCCTGATTTTAGTATGAATATTTATGAAAAAAACACATCTTAACTAGTACTGTCAAAATAGATCTCAATAGTATTTTATGAACTACAGTACTATATAAAGGTTCATATTATGGGATAATGTATCGTTTTTGTAATTATCCATCTATCTATGTGAGTGAAGGTGTAATGGAAGTCTACTTTATATTTATAAAGTATTATGCTTATATATGATTAATCATGATATCTATTATTTTTCAAAATTTATTGATGAAACAAAATTATATAGATAATTTTCTAATTTTACCTCATCACATTTAAATTGATATGGATAATGAATATATTAAGATAAATGGAATTATTACTACAGTATTGTAGTAAATTGGGAGAGGAGTGTTTAGTTAATGATTATGGGTTCTGAAATATCCTAATATGTGTTTTCAAGAATTACTTGAAAATATATTTTTTCTCCCATAATTAGGATTATGTTTTGGGGTGTTTTAGGTGTAATTTGGAAATAATTTCAAGATCATTAGTTTTGTCATTGTTGTATCATGGTTATAGAAACCATGTTGTTTTTTCCAACATACTATGTGTCCTTTTGAGAGACACTGGAAAGGGATTATAGTTTGTCTAATATTGTGAACAACCCTCCAAAATGTGCACCCCATAGACCAAGGTAAATTCATAGTGGGTGAATAATTAGTTAATCATTCAACCAAACCATAAACCCCAAATATAAGTCCAATAGGGTTTCATGGTTAGGGTGAACTATTTTTATAACCATACGACCCTCCCTATAAAATCAATAACTTAGTTTTTCATTCACCTAAAATTAATTTTTAAATTCATAAACCTTGGTTCAATTTGTATAATCCTCAAATTCTGGCATAATATGATTTTATATCTCATTTTGAGGGTCCTCAAAAGAAATTTTGGCACCTCAAACCTCCTTCATTAGTTAATCAATGTTCCAGGGAAAGTTCTATCCCATCTTCTATAAATTTAACCCCTGTTTTTGGTCTATTATTATGTTCTCTGGTCTATTTCTATGTGATTTATTTATCATCACATTGTTGATGGATTTGATATACATTTTTTTGTTTATTGATTCCATAATTGATTCAAATATCTTATTTTCTTTTGATCATCATTGGTATATCTGTTTTAGGTGTTGATTTTTTGATTCTAGGATTAACAGTAGGCGGTTCCATTTAGTATTTTATATGTAATTAAAACCGTTATTTCCCTTAGTTTTAAGAATTATATTTAAATTGATTTATAAAACCAATATTTGTAAAAAAAAATTATTATTAAATTATAAATTTCTAGGATTGTTATAAAATCCCCATATTCCAATGGTATTTCCATTATAGAGAGAATTTTAGTACGACAGAATTGATGAAATGTGTGAAGATTTGTTTTGAAAAAAACATTAAATTGGAATGATGAAAACCCATTATTGGTTTTTGAAAAAAATGGAATTAAATATTGATTAAACTAATGTTTTTGTTTTAAAATTTAATTGACTTCTAGAAAAAATGAAATTGGAAATTTATTTTTAAATTATGACTGATTTGAAAAGATATGATTTTCATATTATTTTTTGAATGTTTAAGAACCAAAGAGCATTTTTAATTAGTGGATGATATGGAATAAGAATGCTAATATAATTATCCAATATAAATATATTAATAATTAAAATGATAAAAAAAACATAGGTCATAATTATTTTTTTCGATGGTTTGTAGATGTGTCATATTTGGTATGATCCTTCAGAACACGTTCACATATGAATATTTGTGATCATTGATTTTTGTAGTGTGAGGATCCAATATGAATAAAATAAAATAATATAGGTAAAATGACAATGCTTATTATCATTTATTATTTTATTATATATTCAATTTATTATATAATTTTTCCACTCATGCAAAATGATTTTATTTAAAATGATTTTCTAATTCAGGTTTGAAATGTCTTATATCCATTGAAAAGAAATGAGGTTTTTAATTTGAAGATGATATTTTATTCCATGACCAATTTTATATAAATTGAAAACATGATTTTTTTATTGATATAGAATCTATTATAGAAAACATGTTGACACTATACTATGATTTATATCCCACATGCTACCATTTCGCTTGGGTGTTTGTAGATTTTCTTATGCCAGGTCACAGAAAAAAAAAGTGTGTCATGGAGTTAGTGGATGTTCTTGATCCATGGGACTATGGAGTGATGATGGTGATTAGTGGAGACGATTTCCACTTGTTACATAGAGTACTAGTAATTTTTATGGTTTTTAGTGCATGTTTTGGTTGATGTATTGTTGAGTTTTTTTATCTCTTTTCGTGTCCACGATTTTAAAATTCTAACTTCTATTTATTTATTCTTCAGAATCATTAACATAACTATTTTTTAAATCTTTATTTCCTCTTATTTAATGAAAAAAAAATTAAATCATTAATCATGTTATATTCCAAGGGATGACCATCATTCTAGGGGGATAGAGATTTCATTTTGGACTATTTTAGTGCTGAATTTGGTATGAAGGTTACATGGAATTAGGGTATGTTAATTAAAAATTGGAATAAGTGTGTGGTTGATCATATATTTATTAAATTTGGAATATGTAATGTGTTTTCATTGTAGGCAGGATATTGGATTTATAGGACAATTCAGTTAGTTATAAGAATTTTATTATGCATCTATTTTCATAATGAGACTTATGTCACCATAGGTGGCGGTGATAATTATTCTTAATGTCTGTACTGATCTATTTTCAGTCATTTACATATTTATTTTCAGTTGTATATTGAAAATCTAAAACTTTTATATTCTTATTAATGGGATTGAAACATCCGTACTTTCATTTGTGATGTTGATCTTAGTATATTGGTAACAAATATTCATGTTGTTCGTGGATGGAGTATATTGTCATGGATTAAAAAATATTCTAGAACTATCTTGAGAAGGTATATTGAAAAGAATAGTGGAATGACAACACTATACTTATGAAAAAATTTATTGATATAGTGTTGTGTTCCCTCTATGTTCTAGAATAGGTATCCATAATCCTTCTTATTCAGTCTCCATGTGTAGAACATCGAAGGGATGACTCTAGAGATCATGTGAAAGAGTCTCTATGATAAAATCCACATTATTTCCAAGGCTCTAATGATCCTCAAGAGAAAAAAAATTAGTTGAATGAAATTTAGTGGCTTTTAAGTTATTTTAAATCCTTGATTCAATTAGTCTGAAGTGTAATACTTTCAATATAGTGGGGGTATAGTAGAAGTGGGTGTGATTCAATGGTTATGGATAAGAATAATGAATTATTGGATTATTAATATATAAATTTTCTTTTTATGGATCTTTTATATACCAATTACATGGTTTATAAAAATTCAATGAATTTTCTTAATTTTGACAAAGTGAGAAGACAGTCACTTGATAGGCAAACCCGTTTTCTGAGCTAGTACAATTTTCTCTAGAAATTTTAAATAATGATAAGATGAAGAAATTAATATTTTCGATTGGTCATTGTGAAGAGATGTGATCCCATGATTTAATTCTAAATATGAATTGTTATGATGATGTACTAGATTGAGAATTGATTGTGGATAAAGACATTTTTGGTAAGTTAGTGTTAGAGAGAGTTCTTTTTTATCCCATTTGGAAGATCAATTAGTTCCATTAATAGAAATATTATGTATAATGAGTATCGTAGTGGATCTAGAAAGAAACATTCTTATAGAACTCCTACAATTCAAGGTACATGCCAATTAACTACCATCTGGTGTTGAATCGTAGGTCATTATAAATGTTTTTACCCTAAGTCACCGAATATATATAAATTTTTTATATGTCCATGTCATTTAATGAATTTACTTTATATACTTTCAACCCTATTTATTTGAATTGACTCATCCAAACCAAAAAGTACTACGTTCCAATAAAATTATTTAAGAACAAAAGGGATCTTTCTATAGATAATCATAATTAATCAACTCATGTAGTAGAATAGTCTCCAAATGATATTGATATAGTTCCATTGCCATTAATAGGTACCATCACTATAGAATCATCCATAGGGATTGAGATATTTTATTTTGGTGCATCTTGATCATTCAGATTAACTGATGTTTTTTATTTTTGAAGCTTTCTATAGTTTTTCTCCCTTATATGATGGATATTACTATTATCCATTAATTTGAGAGAAAAATAGGGTCTTTAATTTTATTCTTATGTCATCATGTTATCATATATTTAGCTTTCCTGTAACATCTTTGTCCTCTTTATGAAATTTGAAAATTTTATCCTTTGGGTGGATCAGATGATTTCTCATCAGGCCCAGATTGACTGTTATCATTGGTGTGTCTCCATTACCATGCCTGATGGGATGTGACATGTATTTTAGAGAAAATGGGACTATAGATTGGTTAGGGTTGTAACTTATTTTTCATATTTGGGTAGGGTATTATTACACTTTCATTTTTCCTTTTATTGATAATATTTTAATGGTGATCTCCCTCTAGTTTTCATTGAGTTTCTGGGAATTTTTTCTTCTGATTTATCTTTTTTTATTTTCAATAGATGTGAATATTTATATATATATATATAGTAAATTGTAGTGATATAGAGCCTATAATTTCGTACCATATAGAAAATGTGTTTTGAAAGAGATTAAGTGACATTTGGATGATTTTTTTGAGAGAGACTTTAAATGAATGAGTGTGTCACATTGTTAAAAAAAATTATATTTATAAAGCAATTTGATGGGGTACTTCGATTATGTGATTTTTACAAAATTATTAAAAGATTTATGATAAAAAAGTATTTTTTTCGTAGGATAAATGATCTTTTGACTAGTTGAAAGGGATGAATTGGTTTTTATGATTGATATTTTGTCTCACTACAAATAGATGTCAATTAAAGAATATAGAATTCTAAATAATATCATTAGGAGTATGTATGAGAACTAAGTGAATATTTTTTTTTGCATTATGGTCAAATTAAAGATCATGTTGTTTTAATGTGTTTTATGATTAGTATTCTCCATGAGTACCTAAAAACTTTCATTGTATTCTTTATGTATGAGATACATGTTTTCTAAAAATCAAGGATAATGTGATTCATCTGAGGTCATTGTAGGAAAGTGTAAGAGACACTGGCACTACACCGTGATCTTAAAATGTTTTCTCTAGATTTTAAAATTGAATATCTTAAGACATGTTGTCTTGGAACATGTTTTTTCAGATGTTCTTTAGAATTTTAAATGTTTTATAAATTAAGAAAAAATGTGAAACATTTTCTAGATTTGAATATTATTAGATTTAACTTGGTATTCTAACTGGATTTTCAATGATTTATCAATGTTTGATTCTCCAAAGACTTATCTCACGTGTCATGGAGTGAAATTAGTTTGGGATGACGTGTTTTAGGGATTTTCATTGATCAGAAAACTATTTATACTTCTATGGTTGTATTGAATATTACTGTGGTTGTGAATGGCTGTTGGGTCTTTTATGATTCATTATGTTCGAGATTGGGATATGTTATTATATAGGTTGGTCAAAATTTTTCCTATGGAACTATAAATCTTAGTAAAAACAATAATTTTTATCCAACACATGATCTCAATCACACAGTTGTGATGCATGCACTTATAGGTTCCCCATAAAATGAGGGTAATCTTAATTATATAGTTGCATATTGGAGTCCCATAGAATGCGGCTAATGCTATTTAGACTGATTTTCATTTTACATACTATCTTATCACAATGGTACATCTGGATTAGCAACATGAAGATGAGTTATAAATAATTAGAGACTCTCATTAAAGTGGGAAGAACATTGATTAGTGTTATTTCTCAATGGAGGGTATTAAATGATTGTGGATCTCGTATATTGTTTCTTTTTCCATAGGGATGAATGTGATGTGATATTTTCACAGTTTATAGTGGGTAGAGCACCTAGGTACCAAAATGATCATCTATGATATGTCATTCCTATTTTTCGGGTCATTTTTGAGACAAGACATAATTAAATTTGTTTCATGAAGATATACTTTAAAATAGTTCAAGTCTAATAATTAAAAACCTTCTAGTTTTTTCAAGACCCTTCCAGTTCCGACATTGATATAGGTTGTGGTGTCTATGGACTATTGGGGGGGATTGTCTCATACCGCTCATAATCAAAACATGATATGTGTTTTTATTACTCAGATGACAAACCAAACCATTTTATACAAATCCATGATACAACTACATTTGAGGACTTGGGTAGCCTATATGAACATAATGTTGTGAGGATCCAAAATATTCTATCTATGATAGTGGTTGATAGGTATCCCTGGTTAAATTAGAATTTCTATAATGGACTCTCGGAAAAAAATCTAACATCATTTGAAATTGAACATTACAAAAAATTCACAGATTCATGTATAGATAGAACATGAACTATATATTTTGGAATATATTATCTCTACTAACATATTTGATTTTTTGGGGTACTTGGATAGACACATGTGATTGATTTTATTTTCCAATAAAAAAATTTACTAGTCTTCGATTCTAATAGCTCTCTTTTAAGACATTGATTGAAACACATGTAAATCATTATCTTGTCAGTTAGATAATGGTGAAACATCCTTGGTCAGCCCACGTTTTCTAGAGATATAAAAACAATGTTCTACTTTATTTTTTTAGAAAATGGTAATAATAAATAAATAAATAATATATTATATTTACCATCATAGATGACCATTGGAGTTATTTATTTCTAACCATGTTTTTTAGAGTTTCCCCTCATTTGGTTCATCAATGGATTGGGAATCTAGGAAATCTTGCACCGTGGATTGTGTGACCTTTTTGACGTTGTTGAAATAGCAGAGAAGTGGATACACATCATTACTTCCACCATAGTTTACATTGATACATAATGTGGTCCATGTATCATAGTATTAGAAGTATATTTATGAACCATCTCTTTCCTTGAGATGGGATGACATTAAGGTTGAGCCTCATTTATCTATAACTGAGAACCATGTAAAAATAGTTGATTATGATAAAATTATAGTATGTAAGAATATGATATATTGATTCAATGTGATATGGAATAATGGTTATAATTCTCATGATTCATGGGACGGTGAGGAACTGATTAGTGAGTAGTGGCCTCATCAATAAGATATAGATATTTATTGATAGAAATTTTGGGGCTGATAATTTTTATATGGGGGATATTATAACATCAGGTTACTTATTTAGATGTATTTATTGGCCCTATATGTAATATAATTTAATTAGGTCATTGTTTTTGGAATTTATGGTTGTAATTTTGAAAATTTTAAAAGAAAATTAGGATATTCATTTTTTGAACATAGTATGGTAAAACTGGGAGGTTTGTTTGAGAAAAAAATTCACCATGTTGAGAGTCACGTGAGGGGGGGTGCATGGTTAGGGGAAATGTTTGTATAATAGTGTGGATATCCTCCAAACAATTTAATGCAAGTATCGAAGGTAACCAAAGGTTTTATCCTGATTATTTTAACCATTATTGAAAACTGTGCACCAAAAATAAATGTCCAATAGGGGTTCATGGTTATCTTATAATGCGGACCTCCCAAGGAAACCATGTGTGCTTCTTTTAGTTCCCCAATAATTAATTTAAAAATCTTGAACCGCCATTTTATGTTTTTTACTCCTCCCATTTCACCCAAATATGATTTCTTTTCTTTATTATGGTCTCTCAAGAGGATATTTAGGATCCTCCAACCTCATCTTTTGGCTTGTCAAACTATTGATACAATATACAAACCCTATATAGATTGTGGATATCCACTAGCTAGATGTCTCCTAATAATCAATTATCTCCTTCATCAGGATTGATAAATCATCACATTGTTTATGGATCTAATCTCTCTTTCTAGGTATACTGATTAAAGAGTTTATTCATTTATCTTCACAAACATTGGTCATGGTTGGCGTACGTTTTGGGGTGTTGATAATTTTTTTCTCTGATTAACGGTAGGTAGTTCCAATTGATATTTTAAAGGCAATTCAAAATATGATTTTACTGGTTCATTTTAAATAGGTATAAATTGGTTTATAAAACCTCTAACTAAAATGGGTTTCTTATGAAATTTAAAATTGAAATTCTTTAGATAAAAATCCCCACGTATAATTAAATTAGAATTGAGGGATCAATTTTGAGAATGATGGAATTGATTAAATGGTTAGATAATTATTCTATAAAAATTTTTAATTAAATATTATAAATTAATTTTTTTGTTTTGGAATTAAAAATGCATGAAATGTTGTGAAATAATATTTTAATATTGATATTGAATTGAAATATTTAAACTAGAAATGGGCTATTGATTTGAAATATATGATTGATTTAAAATGAGATGATTTAACTATTTTTATTAATTGATCACTTGTGTGATAGGGTATTTATTGTTTCATTTAGAAAATTCATAATATGATATTTAACCCTTAATAATTTATTTAATATTCAATATATAAAAAAAATTGGTTCACTGTTATTATCCCCGATGGGAAGATGATGAGTCATATTCATCTTAGTCCCATGAAGTTTGAGGATCCAATATCTAGAAAATAATTTACATCATGTATGATTACCATGGTCCATATATTGTATGACATTATTATATATATAATTAATTATAGTACTATATTAATCATGGAATATTATTTATAGAAGTTATTTTATATAATTTTTTAACACATATATAAAATGATTTCCATCAATTTAAACTAATGAAAGTTATTTTAAATATGAAAATGAAATTTTATGTTATTCCTTATTTTATATAAATGGAAAGACTTATTTGTTTTTTATGAAATATATTATTGAACACATGGTGAGACCCTATAGTGCTTCATAAATTACCAAATACCTTTGACCATAGGCTTTTGATGATTTTTTTTATTTTAGGTCTGAGAAAAGGCATTGTTCCACATGGAGGTGGTTAATGGTATTGATCCTTGGTACCATATACTGATGATTGTGACTGATGGAGCTAAGTTCTACATGTTACACTTGGTTTTGAGACTTTTTTGATTGTTTATAGTAGTATAGGTTGATGATTCATTGGATTATTTGCCTCTCTACATGGGTATTGTTTTACCTATTTGACTTCTTGTATATTCTCAATGAGTATTGGTAATATAATGATTTTTATATTTGATTATATGGAACTTTTTTGGGATAAAATATTCCATTATTGATCTTATAGGATTTGAGGTACTAGTCACCAACTTGTAGGGATTTGGAATACATTTTTTTCTATTATAATGTCCTTATGAGAATCAGGTTAATTGGGTATTTGTGTTGGTTCATCACACATTCAAATTAATAATGTACATAAATTATTTAGAAAAGATATGATTTTAATTTGGATTGGAAATAATAAATTAATCTCAGATTATCATCCATACAACTGATTTTATTATTATTCATCAATAATTATATGATATGTGTAATGGATAAGTTTCATTGAAATATTTGGACTCAAATTCAATATGTGGTTATGATATTTTTGGAACGGTTCCTTAGAATGCATGGTGAAAAAAATTAAAGACATGGTTTAAAATACCATGGTTAATATAAATCTAATGGTTTCTATACAAAATTCCAAAAAGATTAAAATGGATTTAATATGTGGTAGTATACATAATAAAATTTCCTTTTTATGTCACATGATATATTAATTGGAGGATGAACATCAATAAAAAGTTATGAAGAAAAAAAATTCATGTACTTTAGTTATATTTATCATAATATTTCTATTTTTTTTGTTTTCGTGTTGTGGAGTAAAATATGACTATCTATATCATCTTATAAATATATAGGTATTGAGAATGTATAGAAATATAATATTAACTTACATGTATTAAATTTATATATGAAGATGACTGATTTTTAATTAGTATTCAGAAATGAAGGACTTCATGATTTCCATATATATTCTTATAAAACTATGAATATTTATCAAGAAAGATTTTTTTTACTGAGTTTCAATTTTAAATATAATTAGATATTATTTAATAATTATAATGAATGTTAATTTAGAGATCCACAATTTAGGAATAGTTCAGTAATACATAAAGGACATGACCTATTTTTTTTAAAAATGATGAATATAAAAATAAGAATAAGAGTACGTAATTATCAAAAGATAAATCATTATCATATTAATCCACTTATATATGAAAATGATATATCTAGTATGGAGTTTTAGACTTTATTTTGAAGTAAAAATCAAGGTATATTCTCAAAATGTGTTATAATATATTTAATAAAAATAAATTTTTATATAATGGTTTTTGTAAAATTATCTCGAGTTAGATTAGTAAAACAATATGAACTATTCTGATATGAATCTATAGGTAATATCCTATACTTCATGATAGTCCTTTAAGAAGTATTTGGAATTCGCAATTCATAATTTAATACAACTGGTATAGGATATAGATTCATCCTTGTGGGAAGGTCACTGTGTATATAAACCATTTATTGATTGGTCATTTATATGATGTGTGAAGGTATTCTCAAAATCACAATACAGTATACATAAAAGCATCAATGTGTGGTAAGAGGTAATATTGGAATGAAATATATGTAATGAAAATTATGCATGAACTCTTCCATGGATTGTTTTCACAAATTAGAAAACTATATCTAACCATGATTACAACGAATGTATAAATTGATATTCCATATAAAAATTAATGTGCGATTAATTCCATATATATATACACATGTATGATTAAATTTTTTTTAAGGAAATCATTGGAAATAAACATACACCCCATGGAACAGTGAGTATCATTATATGATACCAAAAAAAACTAATGGGTATAACCTATATGCCACATAAAATTAATGAATTTTTATTTTTATAAGACCAGTTTTCCTTTAGAGGGATCAAATATCATTAAATTATAATAATACAAATATAAAATTAAATGATGTTGAGGCAATGGATGCACAAGTGTTGGCATCAGAACAAAAACATTACTATGATTAGTTAGTGAAATTTATCTAAAGACCACTACTTCAGAAGAGTGTAAAAACGAAAATGGTTGTTTTGAATTCAATATAGTGGTTGATATATAATTCATTAGACTACTATTTTATATAAGGAAATTTTAATTTTTAATATTTTGAAGTTGAATTTTTTTTTAAAATTGAATATTGGATTCCATTGGGATTTTATATTTTACTATTTTTCTTGATTTGATGTCTTTTTGGGGTATTAAATCATAAAAAAAGACGTGGATAGTAATGAACCTACAATTGAAATATGAATACTAGGTTTTAGGTTTTTATTGATATATGTACATTTCCCCTAAAAACCATTACACCGATCATCATGCTAAATACATTTAAATCCTATTTGTCTGTGATATTAGAAATTATCACAATATTTTAATATTGGTTATCAAGGATATATTCATTAACATGGTCCATTTAAAAGATACCTATAAAGAATTAAAAGAATGATTGGTGAAATTAATAAATTCTAGTAAAACAAAAAACTTAAGAAATATATTAATGGATGTCAACAATAATACTGATCATGGAAAATTTATTTTTCATGTAGAAGTGTCATGTTTTTATGAACGATTATAGGGAGTGTTATTTTTTTTCCAAGAGAGGTATGTTCATAACATATTGAATATACGTACATAGTCATATCAATTGTTAAGAATAAATAATGGTTTTCTCTAAGGTTAAAAAGAAGTATAAAATAATTTTCTAGGGAACAAGATATATTAACATAGATCTATTGGTTTTTTAATTATCTCATAGTACATATATTTAAAAATGTATGAATGTTATTATTAATTGAACTATTTCTCATGTAATATGGTATGAAATTTCATTATGATATCATGAATTTTTACAAGAAGATATTTTTATTATGGATAAAATTTTACTACTTCATTTCCTAGGAAAATATCTTATACACCATGATATATACATGTGATGCACATTTTATTTGCAATTCCGAAAAATGTTTTTGATCCAAATAAAAAAAATAAAATTGGTACTTATATTTTTTCCAAAGAAGACAATGTTTGGTGTGTTCTAAAATATTTTTTGGGGGGATTTTTTTTAAAGAAACAACACATGAAATTTGTTGGTTATAATGTAAATTAAATAATTAATGGACCATTATTTGATCATGTCTAAATAATATTATTAAATCATTATAAATGTTTTTTCTATTCATCCTATAATCAATTTACATCCATTGATTACTTTTATTAATCAATTTCTGTTCATATAAGAAAATATAATGATCATTGTACTTCCTACTATTACATATCCTAGTGATTGGATACCTCCATTCACTGTTGAATATCCATAGTACTCTCTATCTTATATATTGAATAAAATTCAAATATATTGTTTGTTCATTCATGATAACAAGTAGAAGAAATTAAAACAAAAAACATGAAAAAAATATACAACGAAACCATTAATTTCCCCAGAGGATCACCTACATTGACTAATCAAAATTCACCAATAGAATGATAATGAGTGGATTCTAGTTTGTGAGACAAAAAATAGACTAGAGTTCAACCATTTTCATTTTAACAATAAGTGATTATTAAATGAGAGTAGTGGCCATCAGTGTTTGAGTATCCCCCTTAACTGTATATTAATCCTTATATTTTTCTTCAAGCATAGTGAATTCTTTTTATAGAAGAATTCTCACTTATAATCATTTTTTATAGTTTAAGAAAACTTGTTTCCTCATGGAATTTAAGAATTTCTACTTTTATCACTGAGTAGGTTTAAATTCTGTTAGATGGTCGAGACATGTCCATAATCAAGGGTTTGGATGTATTTTGTAAATAATATGTTCTCCACCTAGATAAATCCCAATGAAATTTTTATTTTGTATTGTTATAATTCATCAAAACAAAGTGGGTATATTTTAAAGGTAAAGTGGGTTTGGACTTTAGTTTATCAAAATTTTAATTTGATTTAATCTTGATTTTTTTCTAATTTTTTCATTGATATGAATGAAACATCTAGTATCCACATCATGTATTTCCTAGCATTTGTCGATGAATTGAAACTATCTATTATAATTGTTGCTGCATTGTCTAGTTGGATAAATTTTATTTCTTACCTCATATTAAATGCTTATACTCACCAGTGGTTATATTTAATAGTGATGTAATATTTTCATAAAAATATCAGATAGTTTGGATTTTCATTTTATGACACTGTAACGACCAGGACCCGACCAACCACCTGAAAAGTGTCGAATGGGTTGGGTGTTACGACCTAAGTCACACCTCCCCTGAATTCCCAAGGCTTCTGACTAGCAGCGATGTTCTGATTAGGTATAGTGGGGAGGCTATACCCTCTTGGAGGAATAAAAAATGGTACTGGTACGTGTAATAAACTATAAATATGCATCAGAAATAAATGACTCAGAAAACTTGAACTAGTCCGGTAGAGCGGATGCATATCGATTATCAATAAACCAGAGGATTTAATATAGAAACAACAGCGGCAGAATGTAAATAGAACTACATACTGAGAATACAAGCAACTACTACTCTAAACAAACAAGGCATGCATCGAAAACATGTCATTCAGCTCAATATAGAATGGCGCCATGGCTAACCAATAGATGCTACATAAAAAGATAAGAATGTTGATACAAAAGGGAAAACTAAACAATGTAACTCCATCAAGTCACGACCCCAAGGTATATACCAGTCTCCATACTAATAGTACTAACGTCCAGCTCCTGAGGCTGACCCTCTACCAGCACGCAATTTCATAAAGTCTATACACATCCCGAAGGGCCCGTGTATGGTGTGATACAAGTCTCAGTGGGATACCAACCAAGGGTGCATACCAAATATAAGTGTTTAGGCAGACATGCTTATATTAGAAAAAAAGTAAACAGTAAAATTCCCAAATGTAAACAAAACTTCAATAGTGCTCAGTAGCTACTAGGAAGTGTCACCTGCATCGGCCAACGCTGGAATATCTGGATGTAACCCGGCAACACATGCCACCTAACAATACGTGTCTCAAGTACCGACATCCCGAAGGCATGCCCATACATCTTAACCCATATCGGAAGATCCACCTTCTCATGGAACAACATCCGGAGGAACAATGATACCTATCATCAAAAGATATCAAGAGGGACAACGATGTCTGCCCTCAAATCACGGAGAGCCTCCACCCCCAACCAGACTGCCTCAAATTTGTCACCTGAAGCCTCCTATCCTTCTACGTGGCTTTCTATGGGAAGCACCCCCATACCAGAAATACCTAACCGCATCTACCGTGGGTCTCTACCCAGTGAGTGGCCTTACCACCTCATCTCAGAGTCTATCTGTGTGCACACTACTCAAAAGTACCCGGTGAGCGGTAATCACCTAAATAAGTTCCCAAGCCACAACACATCTAAAACCTCGTTCCCCTGCAAACCTGTCACTCAAAGTTGATGGCCTCGCCATCCATGTTACCCAGGCCAGGACCAAGCTGACAGTCCAACTGCCTCAACCGACGTCCATGACGCCCAATCCCGTGGTAGTAACCACCCAAAGTATACCGATCCAAAGACAGAGTTCAACACAGGCAATATCACACATTGCATATTCATACTTGGAAGCATCACTTTAGACAGGAAATTAATAAACGGTAAAATTGCACTAACTCGTGCTATCCCATTCCAGCAGCCATCTCATTCACAATTTAACAATTAAATTAAACAGTTTAACTCGAGACATTCAATAAGAAGTATAAACAAAGAAGTTTAAACAATGGTCCAATTTAGATGCATTTCATCACCCCCGGACGAATTGCACGAAACAAGAAACGACATATAACCCGGTCTCACTCAATCGAAACAGGGTTAGGAAATACCCAGAGGCATCCCACAACATAGATAATTAAATAAAAACAAATAAACAGGGTCTCGCTCAAAACCCGATGTTGCGCCCAAAGGCCACAACCCCCAAAAGTCTACGAAAACACGAACGAATGTATGCACCACCAACCTCGTACTCATACGATGACACTCCTTTGATATTATCCTCTGAATCTATCTGAATCGTGGTATATCTGTATTTCCATCAAATCTGAAAATTCTGTTCAGTTGGAATCTGAGGAGGAACAAGTGAGAAATCAAGGACAAAGAAGGGTGCATGGGGTTAGCCTTTCGGATGCGGTCTCGATGCCACTGGCTGATCGAAGAACGGAGGCTGTATGACGATTATAGGAGGAATTTTGTTCGTCGGTGGTTTTCAGAGGAACAATTCGTCCAACGGAGAAGAAGAAGAGGGTTTCATAAATAATCTGTGATGGCGTCTCAGATGATCAAATAAAAATAAAAGTACAGAGAGTTTATTTTCAAAGTACATGCCTTGTAGATGTGTTTCCATACTCCAACATAAGCGGAGTCCAGCACACGTCATGGACTGTGTACACGGTCAACACATGACCAGGGACTCAGTCTCTACATGGAAAAAAGTTACATGTCGTGTCAAGAAAGACTACACATCGTGTAGATCGAAATTTATACTTGGGCACCACATGGCATGTACATATACATTCACGGTTAAGGATACACAACGTGTCTATAAATACACACCGTGTAACAAGAATATTCTACACGGTCATCACAAGGAATATACTCGGTGGCCACACGGCCGGACACTCTGTTAACACATACACGATGTGTACTTAAATTACACAGCGTGTAGTCTAGAAATTTCTAGAAATTGTCCAGATTATTCAGACTTCTCAGAAACTAGTCAAAATTTCAAATAGGATCGAGATTTGACCAGTTTCTAAAAACCTGGGTTCTTACAAACTCCACCCCTTAACATAGCTCGTCCCCGTGCTACTGAATGAAACCATGAGATGGCACCGAACACACCCATCCCGGTTAAACAACCTGAACTACCTAGGTCTTATGGTTCTGCATGAATTCCTAAAAGGGCTCCCCACCTTAGGAACTACCAACTCAGTCTCAACCCGAACAAAGCTCAAAGAAAATCAAATAAACAAGCAAGGCCCAATGACCTGTTTTCCGGACCCATGGTCCTCCCGTGACATGTCATAACCCCTGCACCTCCTCAGTGCTCACGTGTCGCTTCCGAAGACCAACGTAACCCTCACCGCATCGGTTTCCACCTCCCTGAGGTCCTGTATCTAATAGATTCTCAAATCAAACCTGGTCCCACGCACCTCAAGTAACCCGCATACATAATGCCCCGATACCCACAACACCTCTAGTAACCTTCATCATTGATGCTCCTGATTCCACGCATCTCAAATTTATAAATAAAATATATAACACATCTGATATGATGTCAATCCCACTAATTAGAATCTAGTCAGTCCACAAGTATCTTTTGCAACTCATGCACTCAAGTAGACATGCCTCAAGAGGCCATGCCAAAAGAAAGCAAAGAACTCACGGACACACCCCCGGTGTACCTGCCACCGTCATGGTCTATCTAGCATGCTCAATCCCTGGAAGCTCCACAGCGTGCACCTAGCCTGAAGCACGACTGCCAGATGTCTGACCTCCCTTCGATGCCGCTCTAGTCACCAGCCACTAACCCCTTAGCTAGATCCCACTATCCATGTCATGTCCTCCGTGTGCAGCTGAACCTTGGCTACCCTCTCCTGGTACTGTACTTGAACCAATACCTGACGCCACAATATGTCCCAGTCCCTGCCTGCCGGCTGTCTGAGATGGCTGCCTGCAAAACCTCTCTAGATACCCGACCTGACCACATGCCCGGCACTCCTTCGGAGGCCTATCGCACTGATCCCAATCATGTCCCGGCTGTCCGAACTGAAAATAAACCACTGCTGAACTACCACGAGGTGGTCTAGCTAAGTCCTTGGCCTACCCGCCCTACTGGAACTCATCTCTCCCCCGCTTCCTGCTGTCCGTACTGTCACCTAAACCTATCACCCTGTCCAAACACAATTTCTCTCTCTCATTTCCCTCGGCTATGAGCGCCTGATTCACTACCTTGGAGAAGGAACCCAGCCTGAAGATGTTTAACTAAACCAAAATGGCATGTCGTAAGCCATCCTCAATGCGCCTCACTCTAGCTGCATCATTTCTCACCATACCAGGTGCAAAATGGGACAACGTTGTGAAGGTAGTTGTGTAGTACATGACAGACATATCTCCCTGTTGAAGACTCAAGAACTCTCAAGCTCTCTCCTTCGTTAGTGTCTCTAGATAAAAGTTCTCAAAGAAATTGTTCTCTAAGTCCTTCCAAGTGAGTCCCTCATGCCTACGAGCCTGTACCTGTACATCCCACTAACGCTTCACCGGTCCTCTCAGCATGTACGTCACCAGCTTAACCCTCCACCCTCGAGGCGTCTCGAGTTGCTCGAAGATCATGTGCATTATTTCTATCGAGTTCTCTGTCACCTGCGGACCACCCTCACCCTGAAAAAGAGGTGGGTGCGACGACCGGAACCCCCACGTCAGATATTCCATAGATGGCTCTGCACCCTGAGCGCCTCTGTTAATCTTCTACAAGACACGTATCAGGCTAGCTTGGAGCTTCTTGTCAAACCACGGTCCAAACGCCGCCAAACCCGACTGCTTCCTACTTGCACTGGATCCTGAACCTGATCATGTCCTTGATTGTGTACCTGCGGCTCATGCTCTGCATGCACCGGATTCTGAACCTGATCCTGCGGCACTGTACCATCTCCTTCCTGACGCCCCATTGAGTCGTGAAGGAGTAACCCGCTGAATAGCATAAATGTTAAGACATACCATATACACATATCAATATATTCTATGCAGACAAGGAAAGTAGTAAAAGGCAGTGCATACAACTACCCTTACTCTCCTCGACCACAACCGATGCCCTCGGCATCCCGACCTCATGGCCTCCATACCCTCCCTCAATAGAGCCAAGTATCAATAGTACCACAGGCCATGCTCGTCTTGAAAATTAACGTTGCCTCAAACCCGACGACCCAGTCAGCCCATCCTCACAGTTATACTACCTCACCCATAGTACCTACCTGCTCTCATAAGATCTATACCCAAATATCCTGCACATGAAATTCTACAAAATACAAAGCATGGCATACACATTGCAATAAACAAGAAATTCTATCAGGAGTTTCACCTATTCACATTTCAGAGCATACATAGCATGGAAATTGATTGTATTCACATGGTATTCTCACATCACAAATCATACGTGCAGTTATGAAATAGAAATACCCTAAAATGTTCCTATCAAAAGCCAAGAATCAAAATTTGCCATACCGGCCAAGGTTTACAATTCCTACTCAATAACATCACACAACAGGTGAGCCACCGAGGTGGAAATCATATAAACAGTAATATGAGAAAAAAAATTAACAATTCCTACCCACAGCATCTCAATCCATTCCTCGTACATGGGGCTACAGGCACCCAATCTCGAGTTCAATATCCAGTTCCAATAACCACCTATCTCCAGTCTACCATATCCCTAATAGTAAAACCGGCAGTAATAAAAAGATAAGTCTCAAACTCCTTAGTAGTCAGTAAAGCAATTCTACTAAATCCCTACCGAGAACTCCTTTGATAACACATTGTAATGACCCGGACCCGGCCAGCCACCCGAACAGTGCCGAACGGGTCAGGTGTTACGACCTTAGGCGCACCTCCCCTAAAATCCAAAGGCTTCTGACTAGCAGTAAGGGTCAGATTAGGTATATTGGGGAGGTTATACCCTATTGGAGGAATAAAAAATGGTACGGGCCTGAGTAATAAACTAAAAATATGCAGCAGAAATAAATGACTCTGCAAACTCGAACCGGACCCACAGAGCGGAAGCATATCAAATATCAATAAACTAGCAGAATCAATATTGAAACAACATCGGTGGAATGTAAATAGAAAAACATACTGAGAATACAAGCAACCACTACTATAAAAAAACAAGGCATTCATCGAAAAAAAGTCATTCAGCTCAATATAGAATGGATCTAATGGCTAACCAACAGTTTCTACAAAAAAAAATAAGCATGCTGATACAAAACGGAAAACAAAACAAAGTAACTCCTATAAGGAACGACCTAAAGGTCCATACCAGTCTCCATACCAACAGCACTAATGTCCAGCTCCTGAGGCTGACCCTCTACCTGCATGCAATTTCATAAATTCTACACGCGTCCCGAAGGCCCGTGTAGGGTGTGAGACAAGTATTAGTAGGATACCACCCAAGGGTGGGTACCAAATATAAGTGTTTAGTAATACATGCTTATATAAGAAAAAAATCAAACAGTACAATTCCCAAAAGTAATCACAACTTCACTGGTGCTCAGCAGCCACCAGGAAGTGTTACCTGCTTTGGACAGCGCTGGAATATTTGGATGTTACCCGACACCACATGCCACCTGACAGTATGTGTCTCAAGTACCAAGGTCCCAAAGGCACACCCAAACATCGTAACCAAGCTCGGAAGCTCCACCTGCCCATAGCACAACATCCGGAGGAACAACAATATCTGTCATAAAAAGACAACTGGAGGGACAACGATATCTACCCTCAAATCACGGAGAGCCTCCGCCCCAACCTGATCCCCTCAAATCTGTCTCCCAAAAGCTCCTCACCTTCCACGTGGCTTCCTATGGCAAGCACCCCAAAACCAAAAATACCTAAACGTGTCTACCGGGGGCTTCTACCCATCAAGTGGCCTTACCAACTCATCTCAGAGTCTATCTGTGTCCACACTACTCCAAAGTACACGGGGAGTGGTAAACACCTTTGTAAGTTCCTAAGACACAACACATCTGACGCCTCATGCCCCTGCGAACCTGTCGCTCACGTCTGATGGCCTCCCCATCCAAGAAACCTGGGCCAAGCCCAACCCGACAGTCCAACTGCCTCAACCGACATCCATGACGCCCAATCATGTGGTAGAAACCACCCAAATTATCCCGAGCCAAAGCCCCAACCTATGATCCCCATCACTCAACAATATATCCAGGACACACCCCAGACAACAAGCCATTCAACATAGGAAATATCACACATTGCATATTCATACCTGGAAGCATCCCTTCAAACAAGCAATTACAAAATAGTCAAATTGCATTAACTTGTTCTCTCCCATACCAGCACCTAACTAATTCACTATTTAATAGTTAAACTAAATAGTTTAACTTGAGACATTCAATAAGCAGTATAAACACAACAGTTTAAACAATGGTCCAAATCACACGCATTTCGGAACCCCCGGCCGAATTTCCCCAAATGAGCAACGACCTTTAACCCGGTCTCACTCAATCACAACAGGGTTAGGGAATACCCAGAGGCATCCCACAATACATATAATTAAATAAAAACAAATAAACAGGGTCTCTCTCAACACCCGACATCACGCCCGAAGGTCGCAACCCCCAAAAGTCTACGAAAACATGATCGAAGGTATGCACCACCCACCTCGTACTCGTACGATGACACTCCATTGATATCAGCCTCTGAATCGGTATGAATCGTGGTAGATCTGCGTTTCCATCAAATCTAAAAATTCCGTTTGGATGGAATCTAGGGAAGAATAAGTGAGAAATCATGGACAAAGAAGGGTGTGTGGGATTAGCCTTTCTGATGCAGTTTCGCTGCCACTAACGGATCGAAGAACGGAGGTCGTATGACAATTATAGAATGAATTGTGTTCGTTAGGGGTTTTCGAACGAACAGATCGTCCAACGGAGATGAAGAAGAGGGTTTCAGAAATAAGACTCGACGACGTCTCGAATGATCAAATAAAAATTTAAGTACATGATGTGTATTTTCAATGTAAATGTTGTGTAGATGTGTTTCCATACTTCGACTTAAGAAGAGTCCAACACTCATCTAGGACTGTTTATATGGTCAACACATGGCCCGGGACTCAGCCGCTACATGGAAAAAAAGTTACACGACATGTCAATTAAGACTACACTCGGTGTAGATTGAAATTTATACCTGGGCACCACATGCCATGTACGTGGCCTTACATAGTTAAGGATACAGGGCATGTCTATAAATACATGCCGTGTAGCAAGAAACTTCTACACAGTCATCACATGACATTTATTCGGTGGGCACACGGCCGGTCACTCGGTTAACACATACACGGCGTGTACTTAAAGTACACGGCGTATAGTCGGGAAATTTCTAGAAACTGCCCAGATTTTCCAGACATCTCATAAACTTGTCAAAATTTCAAACAGGTTCGGGATTTAAACGATTTCTAAAAACCTGGGTTCTTACTGACACTCTTTGTTTTCTTTAGATTCTCAGTGGATATTGTCCCTTTAGCATGCATCTCTATTTCAAGTAGCTATCGTTCTATTTTGAGATTGTGAATAATTCCAATAAATTGTCATCATCTATATAGGATGAGATACTTATCTCATGGAACATTTGGATGCATATTAGAATTAGATAATGTGGATCCCATATTTTATTAGAGAACATCATTGAATCATGGTAATGTGGATTCACTCAATCATCATCCCAATTCTATTGGTGGCTATAGAATGCCACTCTATAAGGGGAATGGGTACCCACATTTTCATTGAAGATTTAAAATATAAGTGTTTGTTAATACATCTGGAGAATAACATATCCTATGAATCTTATTAAAACATCAGTTTGTGGGGTTTTTATTCTTTATGTAGAATTTTGGATTGGGGTCTGTTAGTGGTTATATGGAATCTTGAGAGGTAGGGGTATAGTTGGAAGAGTTGGGAAATATTCGGGTAAGAATTTATACCATTAATGTGATAGTCATTATACTGACCATGAGATGGTTTTGAAATGTGTTATTATGGTAGGTATGTATTCCATTAAAGGGGTGGCACAATCAATAAATATTCTTCATTATATCATTTATTTTTTCCATTGTGGAATTTTTTGGCATGCATGATCAGCTAATGGTTCCCCCAATAGGTATACCAATATTTAGTATGGATGTAGTAAGATTGGAATGTGTCCATGAGTAGTGGTCAAAGTAATTTGACGTCACAAGACCCATAACAACAATGTCACTGAAGTTTCATAATATATTTGGGTAGGACACAGTCAGTATGCCGGATATGGATAGTTACTATGCATGGAATGGTCATTGTTGACCTTTTTAATTTTCCATCCATTAAAAAAAACATAATTTTCATCTTTTTATAGGGTAGTATTTTCCAATAAATAAAATTCACTCAGATAATTCAGTGTGGATTTACAATTTATTTTATGATCTGAATATATAAATAAACTCTATATTAAAAGAAATTTTTTAATTATGTTAAGATTATAGATAGTCAATGGAAAACACTACTTACATAGTAATTAAATTATAATTAATGAATTTCATATTATTATAGAATCATAGATTTAAAATATTTCTTCTCCCATCACTACCCAATAATTAATATATTTCACTCTAGTGAAATATTATCATTGGATTTAACTTATTCAAAAAGAAAAAATAAAAATGAAATTCATCTTTCCTATTTGTAAATTTACAATACAGAGAAGAAATAAATAAGGATTTTATCTCCTATGAAAATTATCATGAAACATATCTAAATTTACCAAAATATCACTACAATTTAATCAAAGTTATAGTTCAGTATTATATCATATTTAATTTAACAGGAATAATTGATTTATGAAAATTATATTCCATTTTCCACATTTCATATGTTTCCTCATAATAATGTTTAAATTTCAACATTCTTGATACAACTAAAATTAATGTGTTATTTGTCGATTTACCCCCATTATGGGTTCAATATTCCTTTAACTATAATGAACTCCTTTTTAACAAGGCCATTTTGAATTTTCCTATCTCCAATAATTTGGTGGAAATCATTATGTATAGATTATAATGTGATTATAAATTGATTTATTCAATTACTAAGAGACACCTTGTTTCCTTGGTTCAGAGACTCCCCATGGGATCCAAATTATCAAATTTTATTATAGGTTGAAAGAAATTATATCGTTTTCATTTATGTTTGATCCCTAAGGATTTCTATATCAAAAATGTCATCTTACCTCTGATTAAATTAAAAATTCTTGAGACATTATGTTATAAAATTGATTCTATAAAAATCATGTATCTTATACTACATCTCAAAGTGCTATGACCAACAATCCATAAAACCAATGATAATTCCCACTCAGTATTCATCCATGTCTCATAAGTTATAAAAAATTAATTACACAATTCAACAATTAATATTTTAAATCTTGGAAGGAAATCAATGAAGATAAAAAAATTTTGAAAATAAAACTGATAGCTATACAAAATGATTAATGTAAACAACTGTATTTATAGAAAAATTGTTTTTATCTATATTAAAATTATACAAAAAAATTACTCAAACTTGTTTATCTCTAACCCCATGTTTGATTCAAATATGATTATAGCTTAATTCTAGTATGAAATTGTTCACGATATGATTGTTCAATATAAAATATGTAGCTACACACAAATGAATGAAATATAAATGTTTGAAGTACATTATTTCTATATAGTAGGAATGTTTCTAGAGTCCTCCACATCTTATTTCTGAACATTCTCTACGTACTTCAATAATTGTTTTCCATTCACCTTGAAATGGTGTTCCGAACCTTATCCTTCAATATATACAATAAAATTTTAATATTATTAGTACCTTATTATGAAATATTCTATTGGAAATGAATCCTACCATTGAAATGTTTCAACCGTGAAACATAATATATATTTTCTTTTATCTCATGTTTGATATTCAATTTTATGGATTAATTTATTATGGAAGGATTTGGGTTCCTCCTTATAATTTATTGAGTTCTAATATTTCCTTCTCTTCAACTCCTCGATCTCTATTATTTTTGGTTTCCTCTATTCAATGTCATTTTAATATTTTAGGTTTGTTATTATGAAATCATAGTAGGTCTATTGGTGTAGATCATAGAGTAATGTATTAATGATAACAATAAAAAATTATATATGATAAAATAACAAAGATCGTCTTGTAGAAATTTTTAGGATCCCAAAATGAATACTCTATTTTTTAATCCATTACTTATGGTAGGGATGCCCTATTTTCTCCAAAATTATTATCACATTTCTATTGGAAACTACATCGAGTAAATTTTTCTATGGGTGGTAGGGAGTGAAGGTTTAATGGTGCACTCCATATTTTATCACGAGGAACTTTATGTTATTGTTGTAGAAGTTGGTTACCTAGTAACTTACTATAGAATGAATAATTCCAAAGATAAAAAACTATTTTCTTTTAGAAATTCTATCAAAATATTTAATCATTGGTCAAATTTTAACAAACCAACATGGGTCAACCCGTAACTGGTCACTAATGCTAATCAATGTCTGTGCTCGAAAGGAATTTCCAATCCTGATGGGCTATCAACAAGTGTTGGAAATTTGCATAGTACATAAGGGAACAATTTATCCTAGTAAATAAACTAGAAACTAAATAGCTGAATATGTATAGAATGTTTAATCTATAAGTGAAATTGTACATAACATCATTTATAAATTAAATAAAATATAACACAAAGATTCAAAATTTAATCAACTGGAAAATAAGACAGCATCATCTCCATGTTACCCCGTAGGTTACACTCTAACATAAGATCATCTATTTTCAAGGCTAAGTAACTCAATATGAACATGCATAAGGGATAAAAACTAAGAATAACTATAGGAGTGAGTATCAAAAATCAGTATGCTTTCCCGATAAATCTATTTACCCATTTCACTTCCTTAAAAATAAAAGAAACATTAATTTTCAAGTATGAACTACAATATATTTATGTTTTAGTTTCTATATGTTTACTAAAAACAATGTACAATCCATTAGTGGTATAATATCATTTTTAAGGGGAAAGTGATGATTTCATTGTCAACCGGTAAAATATAGTTTGAAAAAACGTTTTCCCCTATGGAAACATTTTTCAAAACATCATTAAGAAACCATAAATCATATTATTAGAAAAAACCACACAAGGGTACCAGAGTAATAACAGAACAATGGGAATTTAAATACACATTCATGTATCCCAATCATTATTTAAAATACCTATAAGATAATAGACAAATGTGAACATAGGATATCAATAAAAATATAAAAGACCCTAATTCCAGAGACCCCATCTTTATTATAATTCCACACACTGTGAAATTAAATCGATCTGTATGCTTAGCAACCCTTTCTCATGATATATTGAGGGAAAATACCATATAAATTAACCTAGTATATCTTCCTACTATGGGCCATTGGTCAGTTTGTAAAATACCAGTTCCGTAATCTTTCTTATAATATTATGTCAACATGCCAGGTTCCTATGTCCCACGTATATAATGGCGTTTATCAAATTGATTCCAGCCGATCATCCAATCACACTATATATAATGTAATAATTCATAGTAGGCCTCATACTTAGTCTCCCCAAGGACTAATATCATGTCTACA
The DNA here is from genome assembly GCA_963277665.1 of Viscum album. Lineage (NCBI taxonomy): Eukaryota > Viridiplantae > Streptophyta > Magnoliopsida > Santalales > Viscaceae > Viscum > Viscum album. The sequence continues at coordinate 96,524,650 of OY728141.1, read as the reverse complement.
AATAAATATATTACACAATGGTTCAAACTGAGGAACCCGAAAAATAAATCTAGAAGATTTTAAAAAAATAATGTCCCATACATTACCCATAGAAAAGGCATGAGATACATCCAATAGATGTTTTTATAATAAACACCTCACATCATTTTCAGACAGTGTCCGAACAACCCTTAAACATTCCTCAAAAGAAACTTTGATCAAAAACGAAATCCATCATTAAAAACAGCTATTAGACACACAATTTCATATTAATACATTTATAAAACTCTTTCAAATATTTCCATCACAATTTCAAATCAAAACGATTGTCAATGAAAATGAAAACTGGTCCACAATTCATCGTCACATGTCAAAATGATTTCAAAATCTAGACACACACTTCATTTAGATTAAAACCATTTGAAACCCTTTAATGAATCCCCAAATCCTAATTCAAAATTATATATATTTATTAAAAAAATATAACCACACTCTATATGCAATAATCAATTAAAAAAAACCAAACCAGGTATTCCATTGAACACATGGTGTGTACAAATTTATCAAAAGAAGTCTACATATCAGAAAGCATGGTTTAAAACATCATTGGAACACCAAAAAACAAACCTAAAGGTTTCATAGCAATATTAATAATGAATATATGGTGATAATATCATGGAATCAAAGTTCATTAAACAAAAAAGGCAAGTGTAAGGGAAATCTTACCTCAGATCCATCGTGCAATGATGACACCCCACCAAAGTTGCTTCATCAGGGGTCCACAACTGTAGATCTACCAAGATAAACCCTAAAAGAAAAAAACCCCCCAACATAATAAAAGGGGATAGTAAAAAACAAGGTTGACATGACTGTGAAAAAGATAAAACCCAGATAGAATGGGAGGATATGAAAAAGGGAAGAGATGAGAAGAGGAAAGGGAAGCACTTGATGAACGAAATACGAAGAGTCACATACCATTAGTGATAAATCACCTAGAAAGGAAACCAAAATTAGGGATAAGTAGTGGGACCTCTGGTCGATACCCAAAAGGCAGGGCTTCCAATTAAGAGTTGAATCACACAAATTGATGTTTTAAAATAAATTTTATTTTTATTAGAGTAGGATGCATAGTTTTTTGCACAGTTTTGTAAACATTGCACAGATCAAAAAAATTATTTTAAAAAATCTTCAACATTGTAGTTTTATGTTGCACAGTTTTGGAAAATCATTCTCAAACTGTGAAACCCCAAAAATTGGCCAATATCCCTAAAATGACACCCCCAAACACTAGGGAATACAACCCAATGATCCTTGAATGATTTAGATAGAATATAGTGACATCGTGGGTGTCAGAAACACTCAATCATGAACATTTCTCCAAATATAAATCATGAAAAAAACACAGGACAAAACTATACAATTTGAGACTTCAAAATTGAACACCCATCAGACCTAGAACCGTTGAGAAGTCCCGGATTCCCATGTGACCAGAACAAAAAAAATGAAAAAATGACTGTGGAAACACTCCACACCATTAGCACTTTCAGCCCACATAAATATAGACATCATTCTAGATGATAGATAAATGCCTAAGGATTCCATATCAAAATTATGCAACCTATAAATACTAGTAAATTTCATCGAAACCAAATAGAACCTTTTCCTCTTTCCCAAAATTAGTAAACAACCCAAAATCACTACCTTGGATCAACAGGAAAGATCAAACCACTTCATCCCCAACAACTACAAGAACCAATTACTTGGGTCATATCCCATAGATCCCAATGAATTACCATAATTAAAAACACTCAGGAAATCAATATATTTTGAGGGAGGTCTAAACGGACTCTCCACCATTAGAAATCAATTAAGACTTGATGACTTCTTAAGAAAACATTTATTGAGACACAAAATGAGCCTTCAAACCATTAATAACCATCTAACAGTGGCCAAAAGAGAATTGAACATAAAATGGAATTGGGGCTCTCCCACATAGGACAAACAAAAATCCCTTATAATATCATATCTACCAATGATAAGAGGAACACAACATGATCATTTAAACCACCCATTCCAAAATAAAGGGTATAAGAAGTTAACAAAAAAATTTCACATGGACCAAAACCCCCCACAACACAGTGTGAGGGGGGAAGGGGGCCTTTGAAAAAACCACTAAGACCACAACCGAAACATAGACACCACCACACCACTTTCTAGAGGTATGGGGTTTCCCAAACCTACGGTAATCCAATGACTCTTGTATTAAAACTTTTATCTTTATTTCAAACATAAACTTGATTTATTATATAAATTTATCTCTTGATACGACATAGATGGTGAAGATTTCATGTAGCTTTTGTTATTAAGAAAATTACATAAAAACTTAATACATTAAATACATGCCTTTATTAAAAATTTATTTTACATGACCACACACATTCCTTCATACTTAGTATGGAATGGGATAAAATTTGGAAATCCATAAGAAAATGGTAATATATATAGCCTAGTAAGGGAGTAAAAAAGGGATAACATGAATAATTGTGTATATTTTAGGAAATATTCATATCAACTGAGAATAAGATAAACATGAACATAAAGGCATGATATAGTGTGATTATCATAACATGGAAATGTGGTATCATCATTTTACACGATATTACCATGATCTAAGGATCATTTCATAGGTAGTATGAGTATACATTTATTTTACTTGAACTATCATTAGTAAACCCTCATTACACTTGACGATTCATGATATTAAACTTTAACCAATGCATTTGATCTCTATTATAGAGAAACCTTCTTATTCACTTCATTTCATGCATAAGTGTGCCACATGGATCATATAACATGGATTTATTAAACATCATTATCTATTCCATGATAAACGAATATAGAATTAAGACAATAAACTCTATAATAAATATGTAAATATGCATAATGGTGAATACCCTTGATAGAGAAATGTGCATGGTATTCACTACACAATGACGTTGTCTTGGAAAATCACGATGCAATTTCGGCAGTATAATGGGGTAACATAAGAATTCATCAAATTGGTTTTTGAGATATAAATGGTTGTCTCGTCATTTTTACATATAATTGATAGTAATGGGTTATATATATATATGTCTAAACATATGTAATGGAATTTAGATTCAAAATAATTTCTTGAATGTAAAGGTGATGTGAGAAATTTCTTCCCATATGTCGGCATGGTAACAGGTGTACTTGGGAGGAATTAATTAAATAGAAAGATGTCTATCATCATTAAAACATAATTTTTGAAGTTTTGGGGATGTATAAAGTCATACCCCAATAAATTTAATTGAAAAAATGGTATTACAACACAAAGAAATTTGGAAAAATGAGAAATGATGAAATCCCTTACTTAAAAATATGATCCTAAAAGCATGGGAGAGGCTTAAGAGAGGCTTATAGGTAGCTTGGGGTGACATTCTTGGATTATAGAAAGAATAGGGAAGGTTTCGGTCAATCTCAAATTATTTTTAGTGAAGCGATGTTGGGGAATGGGTGGGTTCATATAGAAAAATAAAAGGAATTATTTATTATTTAGGTTTTGGACACCACACATTAAAGTGATCAAAATGAAAAATCAACCCATGGTTTTTTCCCAAGGTATTTACCTAATGGGAATGGAAAAAATTATTTTATAAAGATAATTTCAGAACATCTTTAGATATTAGTCTTCCTTATTTGGAGGTGAGTCACACTCTAAAGGAAATCATTTTAAATTTTAAAATGATTTATATGACTTGGAGGGTCCACTAAGGCAACATAAAATTAATAAAAAAAATATAAAATCACATTATATTAAAGGTAAAACATATATTGGCCGAATATATTTATATATTATTTTATTACATCTCTATTGGGTCATAATGGAGTCATAATCACATTATATATTTAAACAGTATATAATTTTTACCCAAAAATTCCACTCTCTCAGAAAATTAATAAAAATTCCCTGTTGGAAAATTTAGACGTCCTCATTTCAAAAATAATATAAATTTTATCTAAATAATTTTCAAAATATGTGATGTTTTACTTTTAAAATAGAAACGGACAATTATAAAAAAGTCACGGGTTTGGACAAAAGTACTTTCAATCCTTAATAAAAATTACAATTATATTCATTAAAAATCATATGATCATTTATATTTAACAAAATTAAATCTAGTATTAATAATTATTTAAAATATTATTTAATTCAAAAATCCATTAATTCATCAAAATAGACTTCTTAATTGAATATTAACTAAAAATGCTATTTTTCCTTTAAAAACTATTTACAAAGTTACATTAATAAAATGAATGTACATTATCTATAAAAAAACAATGTACATAATCATTGTGTCGGGGTCTTGTTATATAACCCCTTAGTACAACCACATAAGACTGAAGGGTAAGATGTGTGATGGAGACAGACTCTTGGGGAGGATCAGATCACCTCGCTCGGGTAGTAATCTTTGTTAACATCAACTTCTCTCATTGTTGGTTCCACTCAGGCTAAACATGTTGAATCTCATCTTAGTCTTGTTTAAGAAAATATCCTAGGGATTCAACCTCCTTTATGAGCTTTGACAAATGGGATTCATACGGATCAATTCTACTAGATGAGGCAATCACATCCTTTATAAGATTAAATTGGATTTGTTAAATATATATATTTATACTAATCATGTTATCACTATTAAATGGCTATTTTAGAAAAAGTAACAATTCATAATGGCGTTTTTAAATCCAAAACAATAAAACCAAGAAATTTCATACGTTTTATAGAACTATTTTACATAATAATCCATTTAAATAGATAAAGAGAAATTGCCTTAATAAAAGTTTGGGTCATTACAATCTTCCACCTTATAAAATTTGTCCCCAAAAATTTATTTTTCCCACTCTAAAATAGATGTGAGTAACTCTTCTTCGTCAATTTATATAATTCCCATGTTTCCAATTGAAACTTATGGTTTCACCACAACATCTTGATGAGGGGCATTTTTTTATTTCTTATATCTTCTTCCATGCGATCTGAGATCTTCACTTGATTCTCTTTATAGGAGAGGTCATTCACCAATGGTACCACCTCTGGATTGAGTACATGTGTTGGTTTAGGTATGTACTTTATTCAAGAGTGATACATGTAATACATCATGTACTTGAGATAGTTTAGGTGGGAGTGTTAGTTGATAGGCCATGGATCGAATGAAATCAAGGATCTCAAAAGTGTGGATGTACCTTGGATTAAGATTTCCATTCTTCCCAAATCACTTATCTCTCTTCCATAGAGATATGTGGAGGAATACCATGTCTCCAACATCAAACTCTAGGTCCCATCCATATTACCATATATATCATTGGTCGAGTCTGAGAAGTATTAATTTGCTGCTAGATGGTCTTAACCTTCTCCACCATTTCTTCGTCCATTTATGGACCTAGGAGTTTTCACTCCCCAACATCATCCCATCATGTTGGAGTTTTTCACCTCATCAAATATAGGGATTCATAAGCAGACATTTGGATCCATGATTGTAAAAAGTTATTATAAGAGAACTCAACTAAAAGAAGATGTTGATCATGCCCCCTTTTATAGTACATTGAGAATTCTATAATCATTTCCTTAAGTGGAACGTTAGTATATTCATTTTGTTTATCAGTCTGACAATGATAATACATACTAAATTTCAGCTTAGAATTTAGAGCTTATTGAGGACTCATTCAGAACATAGAGCTGAATCTTGGATCTCGATTATATACAATTGATATAGGTACTCCATGCAGCCTTTCCACTTCTCTGATATATATCTATACCAACAGATCCAATGAGAAATCCTCTTGAATTGAAATTATTTGTGAAATATTTATAAGATGTTCCCTAAAAACCCAGATAACATTATTTCTTTTGGATGTATTCATATGTTCCGTGACAAAGTACAAGGCGATGTTCTCCAATTTCCATGATGGTATGGGAAATGGTTGCAAAATACCCTTAGACTTCTACCTTTTATCCTTCACTTGATGATTTTCCAAGAACATTGTATATACTTAAATATCTCTTACTTCATGTTATTCCACCTATAATTACCTTGTAGATCTTGATACATCTTTGTGTTTCCTAGGTGAATTGAAAAAATATGATCTATGTGAATATCCAAAATTTCACTTTGTAACTCCAAATTTGATGGAAGACATAGTCTTTCCCCAAATATTACAATTTTATTTTTCATTAAAATTGAACTCTGATTATTTCCATTTTCTGATAGTTTCCACATTTTAATGAATTTCCACATCACCCTTTTAAGAATCCGTTAACCTTTATAAAAGAGATTGTTGAGAAATAATTTTTGAGTTTATTTATGATGTTCCCTTATTTATATTTCCCATGTCTGTCTTCATAAAATATAAGAATATTGGATCCTTTTAAATTCTCATCAAAGATTCACTCGATGGATCATTTCTCGTTAGAGCGTTATCCAACTTGTTTGAATTCCCAAGGTGGAAATGGACTAAGAAGGCATTGTATTTCCTCAGTTCTAACCATCATTTTTTGGGAACGTTCGAATTTTTCTATGTGAATATATACTTGAGGGTTGTGTGGTCTATATCTATTTCACACTTCTCCAAAAAGAGGTAATGTCGCCATATATTTAAAGTGATGAATACTGCAGCCAACTCTAGATCATGTGTTTGATTGTTTTTCTCATTAACATTCAATTTCCTGGATGAATAGGTAATGAATTTGTCGTTTTGTATCAACAAACAGCCAAAACCCTTCATATAAGCATCACTATATACCTCAAAATGTTCTACACTTGTGGATAGTGTACTCATGTCCACAGTGATAAGCCTCTTTTTCAACTCATTAAATATCTCTTCACATTCACCAACCCCATCAAACATTACACCCTTCTGATTTATCTTTCTATGAGGTTTATAAAGTCATGAGAAATTTCTCACAAATCAGCAATAATATCCAGCTAACACCAAGAATCTATTAATATATGTCATTAATGTTTGCCTCATTCATCCCTCAATTGCAGCTTTCGTAGAGGTATCCATAGATATCCCATTTCTTGTGATTATATGACCCAAGAATGATACCTCCTTCAACCAGAACTCATAGTTTCTATAAATTGCATAGAGAATCTCCTTTCGCAAGTTCTGTAGTACACTGCCTAGAAGCTCATCACGCTCTTCCTTGGATTGGGAGTATATTATAATATCATATATAAATAGTTCAAAAAAATTTCTGAGCTAATCTCTAATGACTCTATTCAGCAAGTCCATGATTATTATTATGGAATTAGTGAGTCCTAATGAATTACTATGAGTTCATAGTCCTCATACCTTGTTTGAAAAGAAGTCTTGGGTATATCCTCCTTCTTCACCCTTACTTGGTAATATGTTGACTGTAAATCCACATTTGAGAATTATTGTGCTACACGTAGCTGATAAAACAAGTCATAGATTCATGGAAGAGGATACTTGTGCTGTATCATGATTTTTTAGCTCATAATAATCTATGAAAAGGTTATTTAACACATCAATAATCTTGATGAAGAGAACTTGTATAACCCATGGTGAATCTCCTAGGAATATAAACCCTTTATCTAGATTCTTTTGTAGGTGTTTATTCAGTTGCGCACTCTTCACAACAACTATTCTATAAAATGTCTTGGAAATTGGAAACACCCCTGGTATAAGATCAATTTATAATTCAACATCTCTTCTAGGAGGAATACGAGAAAATTTCTTGAGAAACACTTCATTGAATTACCTCACAATTGGCATGTCTTCAAGGATGAACTCTTATTTAGACTCAATCATATGAGAAAGATACACATGATCATAGGGTATTAATATCAATGGGTGAGATTATAGTGTTATAGAATATTCATCCTCCTCCTTGGACTTATACTTAATTAGGGGGTCGATTCGCCATATTGATAGTTATTTCCCTCTCATGGACATTTATTTTGGCTTTATATTGGGAAAGCCTATCTTTGATAACAATTGTATCAAATTCCACTCGAGGAATTATGAAGTGGTTTTCCGTGATGTTCAATCCACAAATTACGATAAGGGATAAGTTATATTACTAGGATGAAATGATTTCCATACATGTTGTTCCCGTTGAAAATCTTTACTTCCATGATTTTTGGTGATTTTAGGATTTTTCTACAAAACAGTTATGACATTAAATAATGTGTAGAACCAGAATGAAAATGTGTGTTCCCTATTCATGAATTAACAACTAGTGTACCTTTCACCACATCATGATCGGGGTTCATTTCAGTGGTAGTGAATGAAAAATATCGCTCGTTCAGCCTTAGAGGTAGTGGGTAGCCTCCGAAAACTATTGGCTTAGGGAACTGGTTTGCAATGTCCCCAGCTTATTTGCAGTTGAAGCAATGAAAAATGCACTGAGGGTCAAACAGAGTGTTCCACTCCTCTTCCATAGCTGCATATATTTCTTTTTGGACATCAATGGAAAGTTTCCCTTCTCTACCACACCTAAAGAATTCCATTGTTCCCTTCAGGAAAATTCGAAGGTGCTTCGTTCCGCACCACTGGAAAGTGGGTTGATGGATTCTCCTAGCACCATTAGATTTATTTATCAGATTTCTAGAATTAAATTTCACCTTATGATTCTTATCTAAATTATACCCATGAGATTCTCTGATCTCTATTTTGATCATGAGAGAATGTCACACAATTTCCTCTTTGCTCTTGATGTCTGGGATCAGTAGGGATATTTGTAGGCTAGGTTTCAGCCCAAAAAATAATCTTTCAACCTTACATTCGGGGGTAACGACAAAGATAGAGGCATATCATGCAATCATTTTGATGTTTTCGTCATATTCTCTAATGGATTTGTTAACTTTTATCTTATGGTCACATAATTTTCTTTCCATATTTTGTTTGAGGGTGTGGGGAAAATATTTATCGGAAAACAATTTCCAGAAATCCTTCCATTCCAACGACTCAATCTACTACATGGATTTGTATTTTTGGTCAATTTCCACCATTAATCTCCTTCACCCTCCATACGATAAGCATCCAGAAGTACCTTCTATTCTTCAGAACATTGATGGATAGAGACAATATTTTCAACAGAGTTGATCCATTATTTGAAAACTGTGGGATTAGATAATCCATTTAAAGTTGGAGGAAATTATCTCACGAAGATATCAATTGAATCATTTCTTCCTTAGGGGTGTCGAACGTTCCTCTTGACCCATGTTTCTTATCAAAACCATTGTTAACTATGAATGTATCGTGACAAAGTTCAGTATTTACACTCCCATCATATAGGGAATCTCATTTAAATAGTAATCACATTGATCTTCGCATCAATTGTTAGCCTGAGTCCACCTATTACCATCCATTTGCTGGAATAAAAAAATATAGGGGTAACACATAAAGGGTAATACAAAAAAACTGATGACTTATAAATTACTTTTATATCCTTAACTTATTAATTTATAGGCATAAATCTATGCTATCAATGATCTACATCACACCATATATTCATAAGGGTATATTTTATTCCCTTAATAATGGTTCATACTAAGCTTATGAATTTACCAATGCATATCCCCCAGGAGTGTCTTAACGAAAAGTGAAGTAAGGCCCATTTTCGTGCACCCGTTCTTGTTCGAGTCTAGCTCAAATTTGTGTTTTTAGTTTGTACCCCTAGATAAATTTGTGCCCGAGTCTCCTCTACCATCTCATATCCATAGAGAGACGTATTTTTTAAATAGAAAATTTACTCATTACTTAACAAAATATGGGGATTTTTTATTATACTTAGTCTTATCCCTAAGGATTTCTTTAGGTATTTCTTATCTTAATCCCAAAAATAACTAAAATTATCCTTAGATACCAACTATACCAATCATTCTCCAAATTACACACATAAAAATGATTTATTAAATAAAATTTTCCCTTGATACAACACAGAGGATTGAGAGGTATTTTTTATTTGGACTTTTTAACATTATATATCAACCTAAACCATGAAATATACATCTTTATTGGAATATTATTTTATATAACCACACACATACATTCGTACTTATCCTTGCAATGGATAACTTGAAGGGATGAATAAGAAAATGGCGGGTTATAAATCCCAGTAATGGAGTAAGAAAGGAATAACATGAAGAATACAGTACATGTTAGGAAATAGTCATATCAATGGACAATAAGAGAAAAATTATCATAAATGAATGATATAGAATTATTAACGAAACGTGGAAATGTGGCATCAACATTTAACAAGATATTTGAATGAGTCAAGGATAATTGAACATGGAGCATAAGTAAACCCTAATTTCATATAAATTAGCATGATTAAACCCTCATTACAATTGACATATCATGATAATAATCTTTACAAAATGCCTTGGAGTGCTATCAAGGATCACCCTTCTTAATCATTTCATTCCATGCATATGAGTGCCATGCGGATCCTATAAAATTGATTGATTAAATATAATCATTTATTTCAAAATAATGTAATGTGGAATTAATAAACAAAACACTATAATAAATAATTAAATGTCTGTAATGGTGAAAACCCTTGATAGAGAAATGGGTTTGGTATTCACTATACAATGACTTCAGCATGGAATATCGCAGTGCAATTTCCCCAGCATAACGGCGTGACATAAGAATTAAAAAAAATGGTTGATGATAGAGAAATAGGTTTCTCGTAATATGTAAATGGAATGGACATTAAGAGGGATATATAGATACATATCGCAACATATGTTATGGAATCTAGATTTATAATACAAAATAATTTCTAGAATGTAAATGTGAAGAATGAAATTCCTTACAAAATTTTGGCATTGTAACATTTGTACATGGGAGGAATTAATGAGAGAGATATAGGTATCTAATTACTCAAACATAAGTACGGAATAATGGGTTATGTGCATAATCATATCTCGACATTTTTAATTGAAAACACTATGGTATGACAACATAATGATATTTGGACAAAAATGTGAAAGGAATAAATCCCTTACATGGATGTTTGACCCCAAAAGCTTGTGAGATTATTTAGAGAGGATTAATGAGAGATTGGGGTGAATTGTGAGGGTTCCAGATAGAAGGTTTGTTTTTGTTCGATCACCAAAGGTTTTGAGTGAAGAGAAGTGGGAGCTTGTGTGGTTTTATATAGGAAAATTTTGGAATTATTTATTGTTTAGGTTTTGGACACCACACATTAAATTAATCAAAACCAGAAAACAACCCGTGTTTTCCCTTGATTTTTCCCAAGGGGAGTGGAAGATAGTATTTTATAAGGCCAATTTCTGAAATTCATGGAATTTAGGCTTTATTATGTAGAGGTAAGTCACGCTCTCAATGAAATCATTTTAGAAGTAAAAAATCTATTTTAAGTCTTGGAGGGTCCACTAAGGCACCATAAAATTAATAAAAAAAATATAAAATCACATTATTTTAAAGATAAAAAATATATTTTCCAAAAATACTTTTATATTATTTTATTATGTAACTATTGGGTCATTATGATGTCATAAAACACATTAAATATTTTAATGGTTATTATTGTTTACCCAAAAATTCGACTGTCTCCGAAAATTATAGAAAATTGACCCTTGGATAATTTTGACATCCTAATTCCAAAAATAATCTTTATTTTATCTAAATAATTTTCTAAATTTTCTAATTTTTACTTTTAAAATAAAAACTGATATTGATAAAAAAGTATGGGTTTTTATAAAAACAGTTTTGAAACCTTAATAAAAATTACCATTGTATTCAAAAAAATACAATACATTATATTTAATTAAATTTAATTTAGAAATTATGTTTCATTAAAATATTATTTAATTCAAATTTCCATTATTTCATAAAAATATATATCTTAATTTAATATTAACAAAAAATTAATTGTTTCTATAATAACTATTTACAAAGTAACAGTAATAAAATGAGTGTATATTTTCTATAAAAAAATAATGTACATAATAATAGTGGTAGCATATTGTTACAAAAGTCCTTATAACACCCACTTAAGATATATTAATAAGGTGTGCAATGGTGAAACACTCTTATGGTGGCACACATAACATTACTTGGTTGGTAATCTCTATTTACATCCACTTATATTGTAGGCAGTTCCTCCCAAACTTAACATGTTGAAAATCATCTAGGGCCTGGTCAATAGGGACGCCCTATAATGACCCATCCATTATGAGATTCAAAAAAATGGGCTTTTATGGAGTAATTCTACTAGATGAGGCCATCACATCCTTTGTGTGAGTAAATTGGATTTGTTAGAGACCTGTATTTTTAATAATTATTTGATCATTGTTCAGTGGCTATATTATCCACTGTACCAATTCTTAACGATATTTTGAAATCCAAAAACATAAACTATGGAACTTCATATGTTTATATATTCATTTTATATTATAATACATTTAAATAGATCACATTAAATTTTCATTAATAAAAGTTTTCGTTGTTACATCCTAACTACACACCAGATTCACTCCGAGTCCTATGGTTGTAGCTCTGATTACTATACAATCCTTTTAAATCATAGTCAACCTTTTATAATCCCAAAAATAATCAAGCATATCATTTTTTAAATCCATAAAAAATTAATTTTATATTTGAAACCTCACTTTTATTCAAAATAGGAGTTCACCAAAAGACCCACAATATCCATTACATTTTTAAAAAAAGTCAACACCAATGTAACTACCATAACAAAAGAAACCATACACAGGGATGATACTAAAAATGTAACTTGAAATGAGCCTCTCAAAATCAGATAATTTATTATGATTACCTCCCCAATGATTTCATGAAATGCACTGAAATAATTCATTCATGTGACCCTATTATCCACAAGAAGGGTATGGATTAGTATCTCATGAACATGATGGCCTCTTGAGACCCATCATTCCACATTCATAACAATAAGAATCCTTATTCCCATAAGGGTTTGATGAAAGATCATGAGGCCTTCAGATTCTGTGTCATGATCCATCTACTACCAACCTCGTCCTACACCTCATTACAAAATGGTTCCTCACTGATCTAACCTATTGATGGAGGGTGGACTACCTCAAGAATCCCCACTACCATAGATTCAATATAAGAACCTTGCCTCACCAAATCGATAAAAAATTATTTCTTGAACTCTGACCACATTCGATGCATATCAGAAAGAAGCACAATATAAAAATGTTGAGCTTTCATAGAATCAATCATAACAAATTCTAGAAGGTACAAAACAAGATCATTAAACTATGGAAAATACTATGACACTAATCCATATCCTTATTGAAAGAAACCCATGACCATTACATTTTCAACATTTCTTTATCAAAGAAAAATTAATGAATGAATGAATCCTTGATGAACGCCCATGTAATATCTTCATGTGGCTTGTTCCGAGATATAGGCTACCACCACTTCAACGGTTAACCTTCAAGAAATAATGTTGCATAGTTGACATTAAATTACATAGAAAACTCCATGAGGATAATCTTCCTTTAAATCATTAAAATCCTCTCTTCCACTCTAAGAGGACCTTCTTGACCATAAAATAGAGGTGGATCTAGTTCCCAGAACCCAAACACAAGATACTTGGGTTGTTCAATCGAAGGTTCCCCAAATGGGGAATAACTCGTAATGTTTCTATGATAACCCATCATTACTCCATGGGGGAAACCATTGAAAAAGAAAATCCAAGAACCTCATCATGTCAAACTCATAACAAAAACCATATAGATATACCACTGCATAGGTGACACACTTTGAAAACAATAAACCAATACATTATAGAATTAAAACATTCCTTTTGAAAACATATTTATTTTAAAATAAAAATGGTGGGTTGGTCACTCACCAATTTTATTGGTGGGGTTCACCCTCACATGTATGTCTTCTTGACACCCAGAGAACACATCCACCATGATATATCAAGAATATATTCACATTCCCATATACCACCGTGCAAGTAAGAACCCTTATGTAAATCTCAGATAAAATAAAACATCTTCATTTTCTAAACAAATTCTTCCATCCCATTTAAAAAATAATATACCCTCCAAAGGAAAACTAACCACTAAGTCAAAAATCATTTTTAGATTCCCACACATAAAACCATCACAAAATTCTTAGAAATGAAATCCCATATATTTACATCAAAATCATTTTCATTTTTATCCAGACAATTTCCAAAAAATCAACAATCCCCATTTCTTAAAAACCATTTGAATAAAAACTCACATATTTTTATTTAAAACAACTTCCCAAATAATCACCATTTTCCCATAAATCCATGTTTGTATTGATAAAGTACAAATCTGTTAAAAAAAATTCAATTTTCACCGTAAGATGTCATTTTCTGAAAATAAATTTTGCTAAATATTTTCACATAATTGATTCTGAAAATAATTTCTCAAACTCTCCAAAATCCAACCATGTCCACTAAATCCCCATATTCACAATTACAGTACAATTATTTTCCAAAATAATTTTCATAATTCAATGGAGACCCAATACTACACCAAAAAGGTAACTAGTGTTTGTGGGTTACTTGACCATATAGTTGGCAGCCATATACCTAACACAAAACCAACACAAAGAGCCTTATAATACCATACATCTGGATCGCCATGGAATTACATGGCTAGTGAGATAACTGTGGATATTGGTGAAACTCCCATGTTGCATCCCAGTCAACAAAAAAAAATTTTAAATACCCATAAACTAACAAAACTGAACATCCCATGGAAACACGAGGAATAAAATGACCAAGATTTATCGAATCTATTCTATCACGTAACTCTCGAGTCATGAAAATCCTACTCCATAAACCTAGAAATCCACATGTAATAAAGGGAGATCCAAAAATCAATTCCCACTATGATTTGACCTGCTATATTTCCATTTTTATCACGAACCAACTTGGTTCAACCCTGAACTGATCACCCAATCTGATATTTGGCATAGACTGTAGGGTGTTCATGATCCCCACAGGCTGGAAACAAGTGACAGGAAGAATAGAGTATAGAAGGAAAAAAATTTACCCCATAAATATTCCAGAAAATATACATCAGAATATTTATAAAGAGTTCAATCTATAAATGAAGCCAAACTAAACATCATTTATACAAGAAACTATAAACACATCCATGCTAAAAAATACACCCAACCCAACAAGAGGGATACACCATCCCCATGTGACCATGTGGGTCACTTTACAACACCATATCAACTACATCCCAAGGTGAATGAACGCAAGGTAAACCTCTAGAAGGGATTAAAATAGAGATAAACTATATGACTGAGTATTAAATCTTAGTATGGTAGCACAATAAATTAGATTCCCTAACTAAAGCCCTATAAAATAAATTAATTTTCATTATTTAAGAATGAACTAATGTATATAAACACATGGTTTCCTATATATTTAGTCAATACAAAGTACAATACATTTCCTTTATTCATTTGAAAAATCTGGATTGATCCATTAGTGTTACCATATCATTTTGTAGGGTAATGTGATGATTTCATTGTGCACAGGTAAAAGATAGTTTTAAAACACGTTTTTTCCATTGAAAACGTTTTTATAAACATATTTGGGAACCAAGACATAATTTTTTGTGAAAAATGACATATAAGAGTACTAGTTAGGTCACATATTAAGGCAAATGTAAACATACATACAAGTATCCCCATCATCATTAAAAAAAGCTATAATCTAATAGACATTGGTGAACTAAGGAGACTAAAAATAATCAAGAATAAAACCATACCTGAAACATCGTATACAATATCCATCCAAACAAGGTGAAATTAATACTCTTTGTATGCTCAGCTACCCTATATCATGATAAAATGAGGGTAAATACCCTAGAATTAAACTAGGTATATATGACTACTACTACCCACTAGCTAGTACATGAAATACAAGTGCACTAATAATTCTTATAATATTCTCTAAATAAGACAAGTTCCAATGCCTCACTTACATATTGGGGGTGAGACAAATAATGCCATCCAATCATCCAATATGAATAAATATAATGTAATAATTCACATCCGGCCTCACCCCGAGTCCCCACAATGAATAATATCGTTACTTAAAATAAATATATCATAAATGGGTTTTAACTAGGGGACCTTGATAAGGGATCCTGGGGAATCTACAACAAGGACATCACATCCATCAGATGTAGACAATTCCTGAGATATATCCAATGGAGGTTTTTAAAACAAAAACTCCTCAACATTTTCACAAATTTTCCAAATAGTTTTTTATACAAACTTCAAAAGAATCCTTGATCAAAAATGAAATCCACACTACTAGAATTCAATGTATTTGCAACAGGTTATTTGCGATGGGATCCCATCGCAAATATGTTTTAGCGATGGGGCCTCATCATAAATAGCTCGTTATAGAAAACATCGTCACAAAAAAATATTATTTGCGATGGGCCCGTCACAAATAATATTTTTTTTGCAATGGAAAACATCACCTTTGCAAATAAGTCTCCGATTATATAATTTATATATCTATATAAGATCTTTTTCGACAGGCCCATCAAAAATACTATTTTGCGACTAGCCTGTAATCCCGTCGAAAATGCTTTTTGAAAATATTTTTTTATACTATTTGCGACGGGCCCGTAATCCCGTTGCAAATACCTTTTTTAAGAAAAACTTCTTTAGATTATTGGTGACCGGATCCCGACGTAATAGATCCCATTGGAAATAATAAATAAGTTTTTTAAAAAATAAATTTAATAAAAATATGATTATCGAAAAATTATTTTTCATATTATTAAAATAATAAAAAAAATAAAAAAACCTAAAATTTTCAATATTCCGAAAAAATATAATATATCATAATATATTATTTTGATTATTGAAAAATTAATTTTAATAAGATTAAAAGAATTAAAATTCTCAATGTTCAGAAAAAAAATATAAAAAATTAATAGATAATAATAATAATAATAATAATTAGTAAAATTAACAAATATTAAAAAAATACTGAAAAAAATATATTTAATAAAATTATGATTAATGCAACATCATGTACTAAATTTTGGAACTGTGATGGATTTGAAATAAAGTTATTAGTTTCTTCTCTAGAACTACATTCACCATGTTGATAACAAAAAAGATAATCTGGTTGAAAACAAAACCGCAAGAGATATCCCATATCCTTGTCCAATGTGTCTAACGTTCCAAGAGCACATTTTTTACAAGGACACTTAATTGTGTCTTTTGAAACATACTCTAGTTTTGATTATGCAAATGATAAGAAATAATCAACACCCTCAATATATACAGGATTTAAACTAGAAACATTTGGATTTCTGTGCTGATTTATCCAAGCACAATCATCTAATAATGATAGATGTCGACTTCCTTGTTCCATATTTTTCAACAAAATATAAAATCATCACTGTTTTTGAATGATTTGAAATTATAAAAATTCTATCTAAAAAAGATGATAAATAATTACTACTACTTATTAATAATTACCATTAATTAAAGGAGACACAATTTCCTGTGGATTGACGGCTACTCTTTTGTCTGACAACTCATTTACTTGCATCTTTCTCACACTAAAATCACAATGAATAATCTGGTTAGAGGTGCACATATTCATTCATGTATGCACGAGAATGAATTTACATATCTCCAACCAGATTCATCTTTGTGATTTCAATGTGGGAAAGATGTACGTAAATGAGCTCTCGGACAAAAGTGTCCCATTTTTTTGATGAATCGTCTTCTTCCAACTGTCACCGCCTGAAAAAATTATAAAATATATGATCCTACGAATGCATATCCCATCTCGTGGATACGAGATTAAATAGGCCAATGTAGTAGAACATTTTTCATATTGTCTTGAGTTAGTGAGAGGTGAAAGGAGAGAAGTCATCGAGAAAAAGGAGTGCCGTCATTCCACTGAAAATTGTGCTAGGTTCTTGGAATTTATTAAAAATTATTAAAATTCATTTCTAACTAATCCTAAATAGTTATTACTTTTTATTAGTATTTATTGCTATTTATTGGTAATTATTCCAATTTATTACTTATTATTCTTATTTATTACTAATTATTCTTATTTAAAACTATTTATTCATATTTATTAATAAATATTACTATTTCATACTAACTGTTACTATTTATTACTATGTAATACTATTTATTAATTTTTATTACTATTTATTTCTATTTATTACTATTTATTACTAATTATTAAAATTTATTACTAATTATTAAAATTTATTCCAATTTATTACTAATTATTCCTAATTATTTCTAAATATTCCTAATTCTTGATAATTATTGCTAATTATTTCTATTTATTTCTAATTATTTCTAATATGTTCTAATTATTCCTAATTACTCTTAATTATTGCTAATATTTAAAATTTATTTCTATTTATTTCTAATTATTTATAATTATTGCTAATTATTCCTAATTATTACTAACAATTCCTAATTATTCCTAATTATTCGTATTTATTTGTAATTATTAGTAATTATTAGTAATTATTAGTAATTATTACTAATTATTAGTAATTATTAATAAAAATAGATAATTATTACTAATTGTTGGTAATAATTCCTGATTTTTGCTAATTATTCCTAATTTTTGCTATTTATTCCTAATTATTGCTAATTATTCCTAATTATTTCTAAATATTACTAATTATTAGTATTTATTCCTAATTATTAGTAAATATTACTAATTATTAGTATTTATTCCTAATTTTTCCTAATTTTTCCTAATTATTACTAATTATTCACAATTATTACTAATTATTTCAAATTATTTCTTAATATACCTATTTATTAATATTTATTGTTATTTATAACTAATTATTGCTATTTATTACTAATTATTGCTAATTATTGTTAATTATTTCTATTTATTTCTATTTATTTCTATTTATTTCCAATTATTGCTAATTATTGCTAATTATTGCTATTTATTGTCAATTTTTACTAATTATTGCTAATTATTATTAATTATTGACAATTATTGAAAAAATTTACTAATTATTTACAATTATTACTTTTTTTGTAATTATTGTTAATTATTTCTAATTGTTGATAATTATTCCTATTTATTGCTATTTATTGATAATTATTAGTATTTATTGCTAATTATTAGTATTTATTAGTAGTTATTACTAATTATAAGCCTTTATTGCTAATTACTACAATTTATTACTAATTATTACAATTTATTACTAATTCTTATTAATTATTGCTAATTATTGCTAATTACTAATAATTATTGCTAATTATTACTAATTATTTCTAATTATTCCTAATTATTGCTAATTATTCCTAATTATTGATTATTATTACTAATTATTAGTATGTATTACCAATTATAAGTATTTATTAGTAATTATTCATAATTATTCCTAATTATTACTAATTATTCCTATTTATTAATATTTATTTCTATTTGTTACTAATTATTTCTATTTATTACTAATTATATCTAATTATTTCTAATTATTACTAATTATTCCTAATTATTCATAATTATTTCTAATTATTTCTATTTATTTCTATTTATTGCTAATTATTTCTAATTATTCCTAATTATTGTTAATTATTGACAATTATTAGTTTTTATTATTAATTATCATTATTTTTTAGTATTTATTACTAATTATATCAATTTAGTACTAATTATTACAATTTATTACAAATTATTTCAATTTATTACTAATTGTTATTAATTATTGCTAATTATTATTAATAATTTCTATTTATTGCTATTTATTACTAATTATTGCTAATGATTACTAATTATTTCTAATTATTCCTAATTATTTCTAATCATTCCTAATTATTACTAATTATTACTAATTATTACTAATCATTACTAATTATTTCTAATTATTAATATTTATTCCTAATTATTCCAAATTATAACTAATTATTACTTATTATTATCCTATTTAGTACTATTTATTGATATTTATTACCAATTATTATTAATTAGTAAAAATTAATTATATACATTACTAATTATCGATAATAATTAATAATTACTACTAATTATTAAAAAGTAATACTAAAAATTTCAATTTATTAGTACAAATAAATACTAATGACAAAAGAATTTAAATTTTATTTAATTACAACTAATCAACAATAAAACAATTGACATAAAAAAATGAAATAAATAATAAAATAAAAAATCATAAATACCTTTATGACTGATTTTATATTGATACAGACGGCTTCACAACTACTTCCTGAACAAAAAAATTAACTTAGAAAAACTCTCTCTCTAAATTCTGAGATTAGAGAGAAAGAATATCTAAGATTTGAGAGGAATGAGAGGAAAACAGATTGGGGTATATATAGGTTAGATTATTTGTGATGCGACCCGTCGCAAATACATATGCTCGCATTAATTATTGTCGGTGGTTAAAAAGTTATTTTCTACGGGACCCATCAAAAATAGTCCCTGCCGACACACCTTTTGCGACGGGACGACATCCCGTTAAAAAAATCTATACACCGCCGCCGGTTCTTTGCGAGAGGGCCCGTTGCAAAGACTTAAATATTCGCGACAGTGGGATCCCACCATCACAAATAACCTTCACACGGTTTGGCGCGCTATCCGCCCCAAACTATTTGCGATGGGAGAGGAAATCCCATCGCAAATAGTGGGTTATTTGGGACAGGTCGTTACCCTCGTCGCAAATAATCTCTTGGATGGACTTTTTGCGAAGGGATTTATTCGGTCACAAAAGGCCCATTGCAAAAATACCTTTTCCCGTAGTGCCATATTTTCTAAGAGGATTAAATCACACCATATAAAATTAAATAAATTTATAAAATTCATTCAATTATTTCCATCACACTTTCAATCCAAAACCTTTTTCTATGAAAATGACTATTGGGCCACAATTCGTCATCACATGTCAACCGAATTTCAAAAGCCAAATATACATTTCATTTAGAATAAAACCATTTTAAACACTTTCTAGAAACCCCAAATCATCTTTCCATATGAAATATATTATTAATAAAGCCAAACCACACTATAAATACCCTAATATATTTGCAAAATCCAACCAAGATTTCTATTGAACAGTTGGTGGGTCTTAATTTAGCAAAACATGTCTAAATATCATAAAACAAGATTTAAAACATCATTCACAATCCTCAAATATAACAAAAGGTTAAACAGCTGTATTAAGCATGAATATATGGTGCAAAAAGAATTAAATGAATGTTCGATAAATTAAAATGTAATTTTCATTAGAAAACCTACCTTGGATCGATTGTGCAACGACAACGATCCACCAAAAACACTTCATGAGGGTTCCAAAACCCTAGATCTGCCAAGATGAACCCAACTTGAAAAAAATCCCAAACATTAATGAGGGGAAAAATGAAAACCTAGGTTGAAATGACCATTCTAAAAGAGAAAAATAAGAATGAATTATAGGATATGAGAGGGAATGATTTGAGATGAGGAAAGCGAATGACATGATGAAGAAAAAATAAAGAATCACTAACAATTGGAGATACATCTAAAAACACTTGGCCCACTGTGAGGGATAAAGAAGTGGTGCGGGACCCTATGCTCGATACTAAATAAGTAGGTATTAAAATGGGATGTGGAATCTCTCAAATTGTATTTTTAAATTTAATTTCATTTAGTCATAATGGGATGCAGGGTTTTTCTACACAAATTTTGTAAACCGTGTGCACACTATGAGGATGCTACTAAAAAAATATCCAAATTTTCAAGTTTAAGTTGAACTATTTGGAAAAAAATTTCATAAACATTGCATCCTCAAAAATAGTTCGAAACCCTTATATGATACACCAATCACTTGGGAAGCGTACACAAAGATCCTTTGAATGATTTAAACACAATATAGTGACACTCTAGGTGTTAAAAAATCTCCACCATGCAACTTCTTCCCAACACGAATCATGTTCCAAACAAGAGACAAAAACTAGACATTAGAACATGTCAAAACTCAACACCCATCACACTTGGAACCTGAGAAAATACTAGGATTCCCATCAGACTGAAATATGAATGACATCCTGGAATCTTAAGGGTGACATTAATTGTGTTTAGCCTCAATCCACTTAGACACATAGTCTACTTACAAAAAGATATTGGATGACCTAAATGAAAAAATATACAATCATATGATATGAATTCCTCATACATCGAATATATCAAAAACATTAAATGACATTGGGGATTAATTATATTTCAGAAATGACCGAAGTAAACTAGTTTTTTGGGCATTTTAAAAAAATCGTTTCAATTTTAAATAGATTAGGGCCAAAAAAATCCAACTTTAGAAGTTTCTCTACCGGTTATTAGTTGTAAAATATGGCCACCAAAAGGAAGAGTATGATGAAAGGAAAGAATAGAATTTATTTATTCTTTGGGAATGAACCTTCCAATTAATTATTCATTTCAATTTTTTTATATGTATATATTTTCCCAAACATACGGTTTCGATTCGTATTTCAATTTAGTAGTTTGATGCTTGGAGGAAAATAATGGAGACTTCTGGTGGAAAAAATATAAAATGCTAATGTTCTAGGGAACTCATGTTAGGCAATATTATTTCTCACAATTTAATGAATCATTAATAATGGACTTTGGTATTTTCTCAACCTCATAAGTATTATATTTAAAAGTCATGTGGTGAGCAACTCTATTTTCAGAGTCCTTCTTGTCCTTAACTTCCTGGGAAGACTATTACCGCAACAACATCTAACTCACTGTTTTGATATTTAATTGTTATTCTCGATCAGATATCTTAAGGCTTAATGATTAGAGTAAATAATTACTTCACTTGCTAATAGATAACAAATATGTTTCTAAAAGTAAAAAAATCAAAAAAAAATTAATTATATTTGGTTCTGTAGTTTATCTTGGTAGTGTCCTATGATTGTGATGTTTAGGCTATGTTGTTTTCTAATTCTATCCGTATTTTCAGTTTCCACAGTCCCTACATCCATAATATAATAATAAAATCATATTTGAAAGGGGTGAACCTAGTTTGGTGGATATATAATGCGATATGTTCTCATGAATTATTCAAATTTTACAAAAGCATTTTAGATTGAATCACCAAAGAGAAATTATTTTTTTCATACGTTGGTTATTTATGGTAAAATAAATTTATCAAAATTCCTTATTAATCCTTTTATAAAATTCCACATTGACTTGAAATAATCAAATTCGGATGATAATGGTATGTTATGGTAGTGTAGAAACGATAGTTAATATTTATTTATGAAATTCATCCACATCATAAAAGTTATATGTGTTAATTTTTTTGAATATTTCACCGTAAAATATCATTTTTTGGAAATTCAAAAACAATTTTTTAATACATATTTGAATATTCATTTCACATTACTTGATTATTTACGAATTATAGTCCCATAAACAATAAAAATACAATGGAATACATCTACGAATCTCCCAATCGGGTCAGAGAAAATACATACCATGCAACCTAGAATCATTACTGGGGAATTATTGTGATTGAAAGACATCCTTCGCTAGGAAAATGTACTGAATAGGAATTGGAATGTCATCTTTTCATGGTCACGTGGATGTATTGGGACATGAAAATATTTACAAAAATCTTTAAGTGAATAGTAACGACTTTCCCCCATTAGAATCTCCAAAATTAGATCTACAAAGGGTATGAGGAAATGCACTTTTCATGTCACATCTTTTAATCTCATGTACTTGATACAAACTCACCAAATAATATAGATTGTAGTGGGTACTAATTATTTATTTTCATTCTTCACATTTTTTTAATATCATATCATTCTGGAAATTTGAAAGTGACTCGCCCATTTATAGACTCGGATGGGATAAATGTTTTCATCTTTTATAATTATTTATAATTCTTTGTTTTCATCCTCTAGAGTGTTGGGTTGATCCTTCCACGAGTTTTTCTCACTAATATGGATCCATCAACTAAAAAATATAAGTGTATATGGGTGGTATAGATAATTACTTGATTTCCTCAAAACATACTGCCTATGGGCCTAGTATTATTTTTAATATTTCTCATTGGTTTTTTCTTGTCTTGGATCTATGTTATTCGAAAGAATCACAAATACTTTCTTTTACTCCTTTCAAAATGCATATTTTAAATTTCAGGGAAGATATTTTAAATCAAAATAATATTTTATTTTAGATATGTATTTATATTAGTTTTCTTTATGTTGGGTACCTAAGAATTTGGGATGTACATATTTGTGTAATATTTAAAAAAATCATAAAATTAACATTCATTAATTCATTCCACTTTCTAAACATTTAAAACTTTATCCATATGTTGTTCATTTTCCAAAATATAATTTTATAAAATGGTGGTTGTTTCATACACATCTCCATGTCTATTTGTTACAACGAACATTTCAATTTCCATGGTCTATGGATATGGGTGTAAAAAATGTTTTAATTTAAAAAACTATATTCTTTATGGGGGTGTTTCATTGAATTGGGTACATTAAAATGTGTTGTTTCATTACTAAATTTCCTATAATGAGTTCATTAATTGTGTTGTATTATTTTCTTTTACATTTTTAGAAATATATTACCCAATATAATGGGGGAGGGTTATTATCTTCTTTACTCCATGTATATAATGTAAAGATAAATATGAAATGGATATGTAGGTACACTTGCAAGGATGTCATCAAGGACACATTTGAGGTTGGAAGATGTTCTATTGGTAATTTTAAAAAGCACATAGTTATGTATATTTTTATCCATACGTAAATAAGATTAAATGGAGTAAGGTAATAAATAAATTAATTCCCCCATGTCAATGAGTGTATTGGGTATAATTATCTTACCAAGTGTGCAGGAACAAGAAAAGTAGCCAGATCTTAAATATTTTTGGGGATTTTATGGCTAACAATAGAATGAAAAATCATTCCCATTCATATTTCTTTATATTCATTTAGTCTCGTTCTACTATTGCACATGTATATAATGAAATTTTCATACCATATAATTTGGATAATGGATTTTAATAGGGGGATGATGATCTCTAATTGTTTAATGACTCATAGTATCTTTTATTATAGTGACTCATCAATTGTTTTTTAGGATAATGAATTCTTAAAAGTAATGTAGGATGGGTTATCCTAGATCATCCATGGTATTTCATTTTTCATATGAGTTTACAACCTCCCACCCCCAGTTACTTTTTTCTTAGGAATATTATTCAGATGGTTGGTGTTTTTCATGTACGTCATCAATTTCCTAGTGAAATCCTTTAATCACTTCTTGTTATTTTATACTCATTAATGTAGTAACATATATTTTCTTTTGGTAATTATATATTTCATGGGACTGAATCTCATATGATCCTTGATTTACATATTTTTGGGGGTGGTCATGAGCTTTCAGAATTTTTATTTTAATTCAATTAACTCTTACTCATGTGTGGTGAGGGCCATATTTTGATTATTTTTTGCTTACATTAATTGTCAAAACATGTTCATAATTGATGGTTATTGTGGATATTCTTACTGGTTTCTATTTTAATGTCAAAAATTATATCTATGAAATGGAATAGGTTGAAAATGTTTTTGAGAAGCGAAATGAATTAGTGATCTTTGTGCTTATTGGATGCTATCTCTAAACTAGTAGGTAGGAAATTCGCTAAATCATTGATTGATGCCTCTATTATTTTGGATTTTACTCTGTTACATGGAATGGGAGATTTTAGTCCCCCTCACTTGATGGAATCCATCCGTGAAATTGTCCTTAGATTAGAAAAACTATAAGACCTCAATGGTGTGGTTAGTGATGATTCATGTACTTTTTTTACAAATAATTGTCTCACAAGGGAATTTCGTTCTTCAATTTTTTATTTAAAAAAAATTGAGTTGGGATATTTTTATTTAATATTCCCCAATTGTTAATGATTTAGTACAAGTATTTTTTGGATATTGTTTCAATCAATTCTTTGACTTCAATTGGAGACTTACAAATTTGGTCCCTTACAAGAAAAATAAACTTTTAGTTCATGTCATTTTCCCTATATCCTTAGTATAATAATTCCATAAACTGATAATTTTTATAAGGAATGTGTGGTATATTTGTGGTCAGTTTCTTGATTCTATCTAGGAATACAAAAACTGTTTCACTAGTAATTAATTTGATTCCAAAAATATCCTTTCAAGGTTGATCACTTTTTAATGAATAAAATTTTTAATCGAATAAATATTCTATATATCCACACATGTGGTGACTTCATGAGGTTGAAAATTGTGGAGCCACACCATGGATATCCCGTTAAGTGAGAATGTAAAAGCATTCTAAATGATTTCGTTTTTAGTGTCTCATCGTGTTATGAATCCACATCATACATTTCTAAATCCTCTTAATTTCTTACTTGTTTACTTTCATGATTTTCAATGAAACATGGGTATTATTAATATCATTCAATATTTTTGTTCATAGATTTCTCTATCATTTAATTGTAATTATTTGTTTAAAATGTAAAAATTTGATTTATATAATTCTCATTTATTCCATTTAAAATTATTTATATTATATATCACGTTTCACTTCATATTGTTTATTTTGATATGGATGAGACCGAGGTTAGAGAAACATCCAATAGAAAGGTGAAAAATTATATTTCAAGTTTCTCTATGTTATTTAGTTTTTTTTTTCCTACTATATATTCACATCAACAAATATATCAAAACTAATGAGTCTAGAAGAATGAGATCTATTCATCTGATAAAAATAAAAATAAAAATAATCAAAACACTGGATTCCTCATCAAAGATGAAAATTTTGATGCATGCCTATTACCGGGCACTCAGAATTGATATTTTAACCAAATAAAATTATAAAAATAGTTGGAATCATTTTTTTCGTAGATAAGATGATACTACGTTTGTTAGGAAATATTGAGTTTGTGTTTAATTTTAAATTAATAGCATGATAAATTGTTTTGTTTTAAATTCAATTTATAATGAAGTTTTCAAGCCTTGGATCATTTCTTCATTCTCATATGGATTTAATTTCATTTGTTTATATTCAATCTATAATAAAATTAATCCAAATGATGTTGTTTATTATGATATTTATATTTTGAGAAAAAATAAATTTATCATTATATTTTCAACCTTTTCATACTGTAGTGATTTTATACCCTTATTACTCATTTACTTCCACCACTACATACAATCGCTTGTAGTGAATTAAATCAGTGTGGATTGTGTATGTAATTATAATAATATATACCTGAAATAAAAAGATAAAACCATAGTATGAAATTACTAATTAAAAACATGCATATACATAGAGGAGTTAGTACATTGAATGATCAAATTTCATCAATGGTGGGGGTGATTAGATTTTCCTCGGTGCGTCTACAAATGCCTTAGTGTGTTTTCATCATAAGTTTAATAAAAAAAAGAGAATAAAAAAATATATGTCACTGGTATTTTGTTAGTATTCCCCTCATTTGTTATTTATTCCATCAATTTTTTTCAGAAATTTAAATTCATTTTATTGGTGAAATCTTTTATATCATGCATCCCTCATTGTAAAGTGATATTTTTTCAACATAGAATTTAGTACTGTCTTTTTTTAATAGATAGTAGGTAAATATTTTATTAGATGGTTAATAGAGATTCAGTATAAAGGGGTTGGATGAGATTTTGAGGGAATCAGTGAACCTCCCATGATCCATCCATTTTCATTTTGATATAGGAGTGTTCTGGTTCTTCGCAGCATAATCGGTTTGTTAAAAGGAAAAAATTGTACTGGGATTTATTTTATAGTCCTTATTGTTATTTTATCCCCCCAATAATCATTTTTTTTATCAAAAGAAAACATACACTACTACTATATGCCACTCATATGTCCCATAATTGATCAACAAATGCCACAGTCACTTATCATAAGCACTACATTTCATTATTGGATTGATTTTAATGCTCACCACTGGTTTGAAACATACACCTTCTAGTGGATCAACTAAATGGTAATGGTGAATTATAAAATCTTCAATTTATCTGAATTTTAGTTTGATGAATCTCATTGTTTATTTCATATTTTCATGAGTGTTTCTTCCCATTCCGTATATCTCTGGTTTATGTTGGAAACAATTATCATTAAAACACAGTGGAATTAAAATTCCTTAATAGAGGTGATTCAATCACAGCCTCTTCACACATGGATCAGTCATCTAGATATCATCCTATGCCAATAAGGATATCGAGTTAGATTATAATAAAAGTGTGACTCTTCTGGTGAGGTGGCTTCACTGAATCGTTATCTCATATTTCTGGGTGGTAGAATATTTTGGTACTGAATGGGTATGTGGAACCATTTTTTTAAATGAGGCGATGGTCGAGAAGTTGTGGTTGAAGCATCATGAGTAGAACCCATCCTCTATAACATCATAAAGATTATGTCAATTGGGATCTTGTTATTCATTGGTAGTGGAGGTTTGGTGTATGTTCATGGTCATATGATAGTTTTAGAGGATATAGTATGGTAGGAACTGGTGGTAAAATCTATCACTATGTATGTCTACCATGAATGATAAGGTCAGTATACTGATATTCAGAGAGTGTTAAAATTGGTTCTTATAGTTGGGAATATTTTACCATGAATGGATTTGAATGGTTAGTAAATTATATCATGAGGTCATCGGTATTTCCTTTGAATGGGTTTTTATCACGCATGATCATCTGATGGTGCTCGAGGCAGGTATTCCTACTTTGAGGACATGTTTATTATGGGAGAAAAGTGACCTTGAGAATTGATCACAGTATTATTAAGGAACAATCAAAATAGAAATAATGTCATAGAATATTCTCATTGCGGTTAGGGGGTGGGGGTGATGGTACAACAAAGTTACCCATAGTTATTATAGTGAACATTCTCGGCATGATCACTTTTGGCCATTGTAATTTTTGACTTGTAAGAAAATATAATTCACATTTATTTTAGTACAAAACATTTTTATACAATTAAAATCCACACTAATAATTCATCATGAATTGTAAATTTATATCAACATATGAATATATAATTAAAAAACATATTTATATCCAACTTCCAATTATGATACAATCACAAATTGATAATGAAAATCATGTTTAATCAGTAATTAAATTATAATTGTGGAATTTTAAATGAATAACCAATCATAAATGTCAAAAATTACATCACACATAAACATTTTACTTATATTTCTTTTGTGTAAAAAAATTATTAGATTTCAAATAAATTTATATTATCTAAATTGACATTCAGTTTTAACCATCGGATAGTACCTGAGAAAGTACAACAGAATTAGTACACAGTAAATGTAGATATATATTAAACATGATCAAAGGGATGTGGTAGTCGTGTTCTAATTGATGAATCTGGTCTTGGATTATTTTAAGGATGTTTTAATAATTAATATAAAATTATAACACCAAATGATGTTTATATCTATAACAAAATAGTACATTACAAATTTTTATGTTTCCTGTAAAGAAGCGGCACTATAACATATTATAATATTTATTTATATAGATATCGAGGGAATTTTCATTAATGTGATAATATGTTACTATTACAGTAGATAATATGGTAGGTTACTAATATGGTAATTAAATTATAGTACTCAATTATGCTATAATGTATCGAATTTTCTCATGTCAGTGAGGCCACCATTTATATATTTTCATTAAATACATTTTGAACAACTATCCCTATTCACAATAGAAGCTGTTAATATAAAAAAGTATTTACATTATCAATAAAACAATACTTGGCATGCGATAAATTCCCTAATGGTTAACTATTTTCTCTAGTGAAAGTGTGACTAATTTGGAGTCTCTACATTGGAAACCTATTCCTTAAAAATTATATTATATTACTATTCTTGAAATATATTTGTAATTGAATATCTTATCACATGATGATTTTTTATTTATGATAAAACATTTGATATAATTACATTTGAGTATTTATCATAATTATTTGTCATAATAGTCCACCACTATGATGGAAATCTTGTAGTGGATTGGAGATATTCTTAAAAATATAATCTATAGTTAGGATAAAATTATATTATCAGACATGTACTACACTAATTATCTAGTGTGAGTACTTGTGGGAGTATGAAAAATCATCTCATGAATCTTTCATGTAGTAATCATCAGGAATAAAGGTTGTTAGAATAATCTCACTTATTGGAATTATATAAGTTTATCGGTCGTTCGATATATCTATTGGCCAACATGTGTAATAATAATAATAATAACTATTATTATGATATATCATGAGTTTTATAATTTTACATATTTACTTAAACTGTGACATTCTATGTTCACTCAGAAGTAAAATATGTTTTTTGTACCATGGGTGATTGAAATTAATATATAAGTCAACAGAGGATTTGTACCTTATGATTAATGATGTTGACATATCAATCCATTTGATTGGAATAATATTTTCAATCTAAAATTTTATGGCCCCGGTGTATTTATGGGATAATTTTATATAGACAAGGAAATGTGAATCGATCATATTTTTTGATGTGATTGGAATGCAATCTACTAGATTATGAGATATCATGCTAAAAGATAGATATTACATATATAACATTATTATGCCATTATTGATATAGAATCATTACCATATAACTATATGTGTTCTATATCATGTTAATAGATGACGATTTTCATCTTTCAGAAAAAATACCACTTGAAACTGAGGAAGAGTCCTAGAGGGTCAAAAAAATAGTTTTTCTATTATTCATTGTTAATTTCTATTTCAAAAAATGAGTCTGAAAAAATTTTATTTATCAGAAAGAAGAATAATATTTATGTACGGGTTTTTTGACTATAATTATTTACTCAATAGTTATATTGAAATTAATATCTATGTATGTGTTGAATTCTTATCCATAAGGTACCGAAAAATTTTATTTTACTTAAAAAATAAATAATTATACATTTTTTAGAAAATGAAAATTAATATTTATTCAAGAATATATGTAATAAAATGTATCTTCATAACTTTTTATATGAAGCAAAATAATTGATAATAATTTATTACAAATTATAAAATATCTTGATAGAAAAATATTAATAATTTTTTTCAGAAGACTTTTAAACAAATTATTTATTTTTCTATATATTAATATTTATTTAATTAATTTTATTTATTCACTATTTAGAAATTTTTTGGAGAGGATAGTTTCACTAAGATAAATGTTCAGAGTCAATAATCAAACAAGCTTGGAATGTTTTTAAATATATATATATATATATATATTATTTGGTTATTATTATATTTTATGAATGTATAGGTTAGAAAATACTATGTAAAACTATTTTTTTATTATTACTGGCATGGAAAATATATTAATTGTTTTATTATTTAATTGTGTGATTATGTATAATTTTCAAATACTAAACCATAGCTCTATATATTCACAACTAATATTATTTTAGATTGTATGTGGAATTATTGTGCACAATACATTATATTTTCTAGAGATTCTCTAAAATAAAATCACTCTGAATTTCAATATAATGAGCTATCATCAACCAATTCCTCATCTCTCTAAATTTGAGAGAACATGTTACATTATCATCAATATAGGATAATCACTTATTTTGATAAAAAAATGATAAAATAAGATTGATTACTCTGTTTTTGTACATAGAGATTAATCAATGACCTTTTAAGATCAATGATCATGTGTTTATCACTACTATAGGGATACTACAATGGAACCTTATATAATGAAAACGAAACCTCCTTGTTGAGGTAAAAATATTCTCAATTTTTTCAAATTAGAAACTCCAAAACATTGGTATTTATTATTATTAAAATAAATAATTAATTATCTATATTAAATTATCTCCCTATGTTTTAGGATTCTATCTATCTATTATATTTTTTTTATATTCATGAGACATTAAGATTAATCACCATTTGATTATGTATTATTCACTGGAAAAGATAAAAAACCATCAATGGGAATGGGACCAATCATTTATCACTATGATTGAAAACAAAAATCAAGGCATGGGATTATGGTATATGTCCTAGAAATTATATGTGTATATGTACCAAATAATCTACCACATGGAAAAATTTTCTATATCTAGGATATATATATATAAATAATGACATAATTCCAAAAAATTTATGGCTCCCTCTTAAATATTTATTAAATTTAAAACCATGCATTCATGATTAAAATGTTTTCAAAGAGTATGTCATATAACAATATATCGGAAACCCATTCAATTACCAGGATACCTATTATAATTTCATGAATCTACATTCCCTATGAAATAATAACCTTATGATATCCCAACCAAAAATATCAAGGTCAATATATAAATCTCTTACATAACACTAAGATAATGGTCAAACATAATCTAGCCTCACTATGGCCCAACATCGGAAGAAAACACCATTACTAAGTGAACTCCCATTACCTATTCTCAATAGTAATTTTTATTGAACCTATATACGAGGCTATATACACACATAATCAAAGACATGTCCAATTTATAGAATTTATCACCATAAGACTGTAAAAACTAATTCATAATTATTCATAATAAAAAATAAATCTATATTAAATTTAAATATATGACAATTTCATTCATATTCAAAATAATATATATCAAATGAACCCATTAAAACATAAAATTAAACAAACCATCCTAAATAAGTAATATATTATAGATATAAGCATGAGATATACCAATTGACTAATTCAATATAAATTGAGTTCCAACACCATAACCCTGAATAAACACGCATCCACACATACTGATTTGCATGAAAAAAAAAGTTTTTAAACATGGAAATTTTCATACAATGTTATGAAATAATTATTATTATCATCATTATAGAAAATAATTAGAACTGAGTGTAAATTTTTTAAATATAGACACGTTTAATAAATAGTGTTAAAATGAAAACATTAAAATAATCTTATCAATTTTAAAACATTCAATCATAATTAATACTTTTCTATTTGGGTGCATGTTTTTGACATTCCCCACTTTTTTACATTTTTAGTCTTTTGAAAATTTCATTCCAAATGAAAGTGGTGAGTAGGAAATACCATGGATATAACGACCCAAACATTACATGCATTGTTATTACATTGGAATTGAAGTATATTTATTACAACATATAACAAATATATGGTAGTACCGTATAGATATAGTGTCTATAGAAACTGGGAAACATAAACAACTGGTCTAAAAATAATCTACATTATCTCCCATTTATTTCATCATATCTAGAGTCCCTTTTGGAATATATTACTTAGTACCCTTCTTCCTAACCTGGGGAAAATAAAATATACAAAAAGGTGAGCTAAAATGCTCATTAAGGGTAAACAAAAGAAATATCATTCATATCATATTCTTAAGAACATGACATTTTGAAAATCATAACCTGCAAAAGAGATCATAATAACATATCTTGGGATAAATCATAGTAGTGAAATTTAATCCCAATAATCATAACATAAAACATGAAACTTTTTGTCATACACAAATAATCATAGAGAATCATTTCCTATTAGTCAAGACTCATTGGCAAGACTATCTTAGCAGACAAAGTCCATTTCTGAACCGAGTTCACTCCTCGTTTCAGTCATGTTTCACTGAACCGGATTAGCCTGTCATTCCAGCCATGTCTATATCATGAGATATAAATCTTTACCCAGTGCATTGGAGGGAGATATATGTCCCACCCATCTCATAATGAAACCATTCTTATGTGTGTCACAAAATCAAAAATCATACATCATAGCATAACCCATGTATTAAAAATGGGATTCTTAATCATCATGCCATCATAACACAATCCATATAAGATAAAAGGACATCATAAAAATAATTCCTTCATATCATAATCAAAATAATGTAATAATAGGGATAGAAACAGAAACCTATATTATCTTAGATGGAAAATAATTTTATAAAACACTTGAACTCCATTATTGAGGAATATATCCTTTCTACTTCAAAAACATTTTCCATTATTAACATGTCATATAATATTAAACTAAAATAAGTTGATTAAATATAAAGTTGAAAACATGTAAAGTAATCTTCATGGAAATAATGTTCTAAAAATATATTCATGCCGTATAAGTTAAAAAAACATTCTTCTCGTACTTTGGCCGGAAAAGTCAAAAAGTACCTCGTACAACAAACGACAAAAGATTCCTTTCATATCATTTACTAAAAACTCACCGAAGTGTAAAATTGGATTTAACCAATTTTAGTAGAATAGAAATAACATTAAATAATGAGGAAACATGGATGTGGATGATAAATATTCCCCTGTAAATTCTGAAGTATAAACAATCTCGGATAAAAATGAGATTGCGAGATTTTCCCATACCGTAGGTCCGATTTTCTTCATAAGTGTCTGAACCTCCTGTATGTTGATTTAAATAATGTCATTGACTTATTCCAGAATCATACTTATTGTTATTATATCATATATGGTCATATTAGTAGCTTCTTATTAGTAATATTTCATTGCTACTTGTTATTCGGGTGTTTATTACTTTTTGTTCTTTTGCGTGTTTTGTCGAATAAATTCTTATTATTATTTTTAGGTTATAGATAAATAATTTCCAGAATGGTATTAGTTTAATATATATCATATATATTCATTAAATTTATTTATATAATCATTATGCAGTGAAGATCATGTAGAACGAGTTGCATCACATCGTGGAGATGGTATTCCATATGCACGCACGAGCGATGATATCGTTCCCATGATCGTGGAATTGTATTGAAGTGTATGTATAATATTTCAGAATCAATATCACTTTAAAATAATCATATATAGTTATTATTTACACCATTATAATCATCCAATTAAGGTGGTGGTGTAAAATAGATTACACCACGGCGTGGAGACAGTATTCCGTACATATGCACGCGCGATGATTTCATTTTTCGTAGGATGGATAGATGGTGAAATAGGGTTGTTTCATACTAATAAAAACATATAAGTATATTAGTGATACTGATGTTATTACTTAATAATGAAACAAATAAATAAGAAGTTGTAGAAGAAAAAATAAAGTTGAAAGAATTGTTAACAGACATTACCTCTTATTTGAAACGCCTCTTTTTTAACCTCATCTTAGGGCACTAAAGATGGTCTTTGAAGAAGTCCAGGACCTCTAAGATATTTATAGGGAAGTGGAGAAGGGAAATTTTCAGGGGATGGCCGAGCTGGATGCCTCAAAGTGGTGTGAGGAAGAGAGGGAGGAGGTTCCCTTTGATAAGGGAGGAGGGGGGACCTTAACAAAAACTAAAAATATTATTTTATTATAAAGACATATTCGGTTTTTAATAGCTCAAAATTTATTTATTTCAAAGCTAAGGTGGGGATGGGTCGAAACCTCTCATATAATAGAATTTAGACATGTTTAGGATTCTATTTTGACCTTATCATTTAGATTTAACATTAAGTTCAATAATTTTACATTTACCGTGTCTTATTGTTTTCTTACACTATAAGTGTAATAAACATACTATAACAAGCCAAAAGAACCCCAAGTTGTTTATTATTAATATATATAACCTTATCTAAGTCATTTAGCCGATCCATAGATTTTTAGGAATTAAATAACAATTAATAATATAATATTTTTTTTAAAACAATTTTATGTCAATTTTGACACTATTTGGTAATTAATATTTTTTTAAAATCATAATAGAATTATTAGTTCTAAAAAAGTTAATTAAATATATACCAACATGTCATATTTACCTATAAAATTAGTGTAATTCATAAAAAGTCTCAAATTACATTTATTAGTGTATTTATAACATCAATTATGTCAATTTTTCATTAATAAGATAATTATTGCATCATCATTGTGTCATAAATAAATTAAATTATTTAATGTCTAAAAATTATAAATAAAATACCATTATATAGGAAATCGTTTTAAATTTCTAATGAATATTTATAGTCCAATTTATCTTATGTATAACCCGATATTAAAAATGATTTAATTATTAATCATTGATTTTATCTATTTTAACTCTTCTTTAAATAAATTAATAATAAATGTCCTAATCTAATCCAAGTGGGCCTAAATGGTCATATTTTATTTCTAAGGTTGTTTTTGGTAGAATAAAACTTATCCAATATAATTAGGACATGCGTTAGGGTAATAATAATATCATTTTTACCCCTAATTACCCTATTTACTTTTAACCGTGGTAAAAAAAGAAAAAAGTTACTATTCAAAAAAATTATGTTCATCTCATTGAACCACATTTTAGTCCTTGATATTAATTGTGTCTCTCGGATTTTCAAAATTCCACTCACAGAATCCATCAAATTAAGTATTATGTGAATTTGCAAATTCTCCTCTGAGGTGGGGAAATGACGATGAAAAGTTCAATAAAATATTTATATATCTAAAATTATTATAAAATGACTTCAATTTATTACATTGAACTTATATAGGTTTTATGTATCAATTTTCACATAATATAAATTTAAATAAACTCAATAATTATTTAAATAAAAAGTCGGTTTTTAAATAGTAACCCAGTGTTTTCACTATTCATCAAAAATGGCATGTTTTCAGAAAAATACCAAAATTTCACCCTAGGATAATTTCGATATTCCGAATCTAAAAATGAATTCCATTTTGAAAGATAAAATGTACAAAATTTTAAAAAGTGGGTATTACTATTCATAACGCCTAGTTTTAATAATATTTTAATAGCATATCCTTGTTTAGTGAAACTCGGTATTGCGTACGACATAAGCTATCGAGGAAGATCGCGATTGCGTGTAAAGAAAGTCAATCTAGTGTTTTTTGTAGTGAAATATTACTTTGATGATTTATAAAAATACATTTCTCATAAAAATATGGGGTGTTACATTCTACCCCCATAAAAATGAATTTTTCCCTCGGAATTCGTCAATTTGTAACAAACAGATGAGGATAACTCTCCCTCATCATATCCTCAAGCTCTCATGTAGCTTCTTCTAATTGGTGGTTCCTCCATAAAACATTCACCAAGCGAGTGGTTTTGTTCCATAGGACATTTTTGCTATGATCCAGAATCTCTATTGGCTGTTCCTCATAATAAAATTCTTGCTCCAGCTGTACAACTTCTGAGCTGAGTACATGTGAAAGATCGGGTATGTACTTTCTCATTAGAGATACATGGAACACATCATGAACTTGAGAGTGATTCAGTGGAAGTGCCAATCGGTAAGATACCGTCCAAACATTATTCAGTGTTTTTAAAGGACCGATATACCTAGAGCTCAGCTTTCCTTTCTTTCCAAATCTCTTTACTCTCTTCCAAGGAGATATTCGTAAGAACACTTTATCACCCACTTCAAACTATAGGTCTTTTTTTTGGTTATCGACATTACTTTTTTGTCGACTCTGATCTTCTCTAATGTGTTGTTGAATAGATCTGACCTTTTCTGCCATCTCATCAACAAGATTAGGTCATAATAGCTTTCTTTCCCCAACTTCATCTCAGCAAGTTGAAGTCCTGCATTTATTTCCATAGAGAGCTTTATAAAGAGCCATATGAATACTGGAGTGAAAGCTATTATTATAAGAAATTTCCACCAAAGGTAGGTGTTGATCCCAACCTCCTTTGAAATCCATAAATAATCCTCTTAACATATCTTCTAGAGTTTGAATTGTTCTCTTAGACTGACCGTCTGTCTGTGGATGATAAGCAGTGCTGAAACTCAACTCTATATCTAAAGTATGCTGAAGACATTGCCAGAACATTGAGGTAAACCTCAAATCCCAATCTGATATAATGGAATGTGGTACTCCATTCAATCTTACCACTTTCATTATATATATCCTGGCAAGATGATCCAGAGAAAAATCCTCTTTAGTAGCAATGAAGTGTGCAGACTTTGTAAGACGATCAACTATGACCCAGATAGCATTATTTCCTTTATATGTTTTAGGAAGTCCGTTGACAACGTCCATAGTTATGTTTTACCATTTCCATCCGGGTATGGGTACTGGTTGTAACATCCCCTTCGAATTCTGTCTCTCAGCTTTAACTTGCCAACAAACCAAGCATCGAGAGACATATTCAGCAACATCTCTTTTCATTCCATCCCACTAGAAGTACTCTTTCAGGTACCTATACATCTTTGCGTTTCCAGGATGAATAGAGAATGAAGAATTATGACCCTCATCCAACATCTCCTTCTTTAATTCTGGGATGGGAGGAACACACACCTGATTCCTGAACATTATTGTCCAATCGCAATTAAGGTTGAATTTAGGAACATTTCTCACCTTCTTTTGTAACTCTACATCTTCATTCTATTCATCTTTAATCTTCACATGTATATATGGTTGAAAATTCATTTGAGAAAGATACAATTTTCCCCTTTCCATTATAAATACAATATCCATTCTTTGTAAATCCATAAATATTGGATCTTTTGTGATCCTCATCATGGATAATCTAGCATGTTCTTGTCGACTTAATACGTCTGCCACCTTGTTTTCATTCCCTAGGTGGTAATGAATTGAGCAGCCGTAATCCTTAATCAGCTCCAACCATCTTCTTTGGCGCATATTCAGCTCCTTTTTTATGAAAATATACTTTAAACATTTATGATCAGTATAAATATCACACCATTCTCCATAAAGACAATGCCTCCAAATCTTTAATGCCAATTTGCCACAGGTAACTCCAAATCATGTGTTGGGTAATTTTTCTCAAGGATTTTCAATTATCGTGAGACATAAGTTATCACCATATAATTTTGCATAAGAACACACCCCAACACCTTCTTGGATGCCTCAATATAGATCACAATCCTTTCTCCCCTACAAGGAAGTGTGAGCACAGGTGCACTGGATAACCTTCTTTTTAACCCCATGAAATTCTCTTCACACTCCTCTGTCCAAACGAACTTAACTAATTTTCAAGTAAACCGGGTGAGTGGGTTAGTCTATTGTGAAAAATCATTCTCAAAACGTCGATAATATCTATACAAACCAAGAAATCATTGGATCTCAGTTACTGTTGTTGGTTTCGACAATCTTTCGATAACCTCTGTTTTTGCTGGATCCACAGATATCCCCTCTTTTGAGATTATGTGACCAAAAAATGAATCTTTTTAAAGCCAAAATTTACACTTGGTAAATATGGCATAAAGATTCTCCTTTCTTAGGGTCTTCAATATAATTCCCAATTGATCTTCATGTTCTTCCTTGCACTTTGAATAGACAAGAATATCGTCAATAAAGACTACCAAAAACTGATCAAGATAGTCTCTAAAGACTCTATTCATTAGATCCATGAATATAGTAGGTGCATTAGTAAGACCAAATGGAATCACAATAAATTCATAGTGTCCATACCTTGTACGGAAATCCGTCTTTTGTGTATCCTCCATTTAACCCTTAATTGATGATACCCTGAACGAAGATCAATCTTGGAAAAGTATTGCGCTCCACGTAGTTGGTCAAATAAGTCATCAATGCGTGTGAGAGGATATTTGTTCTTGATATTGATCTTGTTAAGTTCTCGATAATCAATGCAGAGTTTCATTGATCAATCATTCTTCTTAACAAACATAACAGGTGATCCCCAAGGTGACGCACTAGGGAATATGAATCCTTTATCAGGATTCTCTTGGAGTTGCTACTTCAATTCCTGCAACTCAATTGGAGCCATTCTATAAGGTGTCTTTGAAATGGTCTTAGCACCCAGTATGCGTTATTTTGAAAACTCAACTTCGCGATTTAGTAGAAGACCTAGAAATTCCTCTGGAAAGACATTATGAAACTCTCGTACAATGGGAATATTCTCAATAGTTCGTTTCTCGCCAACCATTTGACATAAATAACCTTCATTTAGTTGAATCAAGACCAATAAGATGGAAGAAATTTCCACTGTAAGGTTTTGATCATCCTTGCATCGATAGATGATCATAGATTGATCTAGAATATGAAATGTGACTTACCTTCTTTGTCAATGGATATAAGCTCCATATAAAGAAAGCCAATACATGCCAAGAATCACATCAAATTCCACTATAGGAACGATCACAGGATTTGAAGGAAGCACTTTCCCACAAACTGTAATCAGAGAAGAATTTTAAACTATTGATGCAACTTTTGTTCCAATAGGGGTTGTCACAGCTAACTCAACATCTAATTGTTAAGGTAATACAGAGATACCCTTAGAAAATTATTCATAAATAAAAGAGTGGGTGGATCCAGAATCAAATAAAACATTTGATACTTTATAGTGGATGGTAAGTGTACCTTTCACCAGTTCGTTATCGTACTCCACATCACCGATATAAATTGCATGTGACTTTCCTTTGTCTTTAGCCTCAAGAGTTTTTTGATGTCGATCATCATCAACAACCCTTACATTATGGCATTGATTAGCATGATTCCCCATTTCCTTGCACTTGAAACATTGAAGTGTAGGAGGTGCACTCTGTCTGGCCTTTTCTTTGTTTGCATCACTAGACATTTGCATCCCATCATTGTGGCATTCAAATGCCCGATGACCTTCTTTTCCACATTTGAAACATTTACTTGTCCCTTTAAGGCAACTACATCTATGTTTCTTTCCACACTTTGAGCATAAGGGAAAACTCATCTTCTTTTTAGTGTGGTCTTTAGATTTTATGTTGAATTCCATTTTCCTCTTCATATCAAACCCATGTGACTGATGGGTTACTCCAATCTCCATATCAACTTTGAGATCACATCGAGCGATTTCCTCGTAGCTATTGAAGTCCCTTATGGAAAACACCCTTCAAAGACTTGGATTTATTCCACTGAAGAATCGTTCAATCTTACTCTCAGGTTGGATAATAATCCTAGAAGTGTACCTTGCATGCATTGTAAAACTTTCTTCGTAGGTACCAACAGATTCATCATCCTTTTGCTTCAGTTCAAGAAACTCCTTCAACATCTTTGTTCGAAGAATACGTGGGAAGTACTTATTGAAAAATAAGTTCTTGAACTCGTCCCATTCCATGGACTCAATTTCATCTCTTGGCCTCGTATTCATGATAATATTCCACCATTGATCAGCATCACCTTACAAATGATATACTAAAAATATGACTTTATCATGTTCAGAACATTGAAGAACTAAAAATCTATTTTCAGTGGTACTGATCCATTGT
The DNA here is from genome assembly GCA_963277665.1 of Viscum album. NCBI lineage: Eukaryota > Viridiplantae > Streptophyta > Magnoliopsida > Santalales > Viscaceae > Viscum > Viscum album. Next base: position 96,483,369 of record OY728141.1, on the reverse strand, counting down.
TCAGCCACTAATGGATCAGTAGACCCAGTGAATGAGGGTGGACGTTGCCTCGTGAATGATTTAACAGAATGTTGCTCCTTTATTTTCTCATTTGGAAGTACTGCATGATTCATAGCTTGAGAAAGTTTTGTGAGCATGGATACATGATTTTTCATTCCATCTCCCATAACGTTTGGTTTCTCAGGGGGACAATCATTGCATTTCTTGTCTCATTCCGCATTAACACGGTTCCTTCGGGTTCCAACAATTGACTAAAACCAAGAAGAATAGTGTGAGAAACACTAATTACAATAGGAAAACCACATAATCTGGAATAAAATTTCACACATAAGGTCTTATCATAGGTTGTTCATGGCCATTTTAAAAACACTAATATTGTGTTCTATGCTTAGACTTATCCTTAGGGATCTTACTAAGGATTTCACATCCTAGTTTCTAATGTTTGACTATAACCTCTCTCTAATACCAACTATAAAAACCCAAGATTTACATGCATTCTTATTACTTCAGAATTGAAGTATAATTATTACAACATATAACAAAACCATGGTAGGGCCATATAGGTATAGTCTCTTTAGAAACTGGGAAACATAAACAATTGGTTCATAAAGCATCTACATTGTCTCCCATTTATTTCATCATATCTAGAGTCCCTTTTGGCATATCCTACATAGTACCCCTCTTACTGACCTGGGGAAAATAAAAAATACAAAAGGGTCAAATCAAATTCTCAGTAAGTGTAAACAAAAGAAATATCATGCATATCATATTCCTAAGAAGATAACATTTTGAACATCTTGACCTGCAAAAGTGATCATAATATCATAACATGGGATAAATCATAGTAGTGAAATGTAATCCCAATAATAATAACATAAAACATGAAACATTGTGGCATACACACATAATCATAGAGAATCATTTCTTAGTAGTCAAGACTCATTTCCAAGACTATCTTAGTGGACAAAGATGATTTTGGAACCGAGTTCACTACTCGTTTCAGTCCTATTTCACTGAAACATATTAACATGCCGTTCCAGCCATGTCTATCTCATTAGATATAAATAATTACCCAATGCATTAGAGGGAGATATAGGTCCCACCAATCTCATAATTAAACCATTCTTATGTGTTCCACAAAATCATAAATCATACATCATAGCATAATTCATGTAATAAAAATGGGATTCTTAACCATCATGCCATCATAACACAATCCATATAAGATAAAAGTACATCATAAAAATAATTCCATCATAACATAATAAAAAAAATTAAAAAATAGGTATAGAAATATAACCCTATATTTTCTTCGATGGAAAATAATTTTGATAAAACACTTGAACTCTATTCTTGAGGAAAATATCCTTGCTACATCAAAAACATTTTCCTTTCTTAACATGTCATATAATTTTAAACTAAAAGAAGTTGATTAAAAACCAACTTGAAAAATTTTAGAGGAATCTTTATGGAAATAATGTTCCAAAAATCCATTTATTCCGTATAAGTTAAAAAAACATTATTCTCGTACTTTGACCGGAAAAGTCAAAAAGTACCTCGTATGAAAAATGAAAAAAGATTCTGTTCGTATCATTTACTAAAAACTCACCAAAGGGTAAAATTGGATTTAAAAAAATGTAGTAGAATAGAAATAATATTACATATTTATGAAACATGGATGTGGATGATAAATAGTCCCCAGTAAATTCTAAAGTATAAACAATCTCGGATAAAAATGATATTTTGAGATTTTCCCTTACCTTATGTCTGATTTTCCTCGTAAGTGTCCGAAACTCCTGTATAATGATTTAAATAATGTCATTGACTTATTCTAGAATCATAATTATTTCTATTTTATCATATATGGTCATATTGTTAGCTTCTTATTAGTAATAATCCATTGCTACTTGTTATTCGGTTGTTTATTACTTTTTGTTCTTATCTGTGTTTTGTCGAATAAATTCATATTATTCTTTTTAGGTTATAGATACCTCATTTCCAGAATTTTATTAGTGTAATATATATCATATTTATACATTCAAGTTTTTTATATAATCATTATGTAATGAAGATCATGTAGAATGAGTCGCATCACATAGTGGAGACGGTATTCCATACGTACGCACGAGCAATGATATCGTTCCCATGATCGCAGAATTGTATTGGAGTGTTTTTATACTATTTCAGAATCAATATAACTTCACAATAGTCATATATAGTTTTTATTTACACCATTATACTCATCCAAGTATGGTGGTGGTGGAAAATAGATTACACCATGGCGTGGAGACGGTATTCTGTATGTACGCACGCGCGATGATTTTGTTTTCCGTAGGATGGATAGATGGTGAAATAGGGTTGTTTCATACTTATAATAACATATCTTCATATGATTGATACTTATGTTATTACTTCATAATGAAACAAATAAATAAGAAGAAGTAGAAGAAGAAATAATGTTGAAAGAATAGGTAACGAACATTACATCTTCTTTGAAACGCCTCTTCTTAACCTCCTCTTAGGGCAATAAATACGGTCTTTGAAGAATACCAGGACCTATAGGATGTTTCTAGGGAATTGGAGTACTGAAATGGGTTGGGGTTGGCCGAGAATGAAGGGTCATAGTGTTGTGAGGAAGAGAGGGAGGAGGTGCCTTTTTATAAGGGAGGAGAGGGGCACGTTAGGAAAAACAAAAAATATTATTTTATTATAAAGTCATATTCAGTTATTAATAGCTCAAAATTGATTTATTTTGAAGATAAGGTAGGTATGGGTAGAAATAATCTCATCCAATATAATTTACACATGTTTATGTTTCTATTTTAACCTTCTCATTTAGATTTAACATTATGTTAAATATTTTTACTTTTACTATGTCTTCTTGTTTTCATACACTATATGGTTAATAAACATACTATAACAAGACAAAAAAACCACAAGTTGTTTATTATTAATATAGATAACCTTATCTATGTCATGTGGCCAAACAGTAGATTTTTAAGAATAAAATAACAATTAATTATATAAGATTTGTTTTAAAAACTATTTTATGTCAATTTTGACACTATTTGGTAATTGATTTTTGTGAAAATCATAACAAAATGATTAGTTCTACTAATGTTAATTAAATCAATAATAAAATTTAATATTAACCTAGAAAATTATTGGAATTCATAAAAAGTCTCAAATTACATTTATTTGGGTATTTATAACATCAATTATGTCAATATTTAATTAATAAGATAATTAATGCATCATCACTGTGTCATAAATAAATTAAATTATTTAATGTATAAAAATTTTAAATAACATATCATTATGTAGGAAATATTTTTATATTTATAATTAATATTTATAATCGAATATATCATATTTATAACCCTATATTAAAAATGATTTAGTTATTAATCTATGATTTTAACTATTTTAACCCTTCTTTAAATAAATTAATAATAAATGTCCTAGTCTAATCCAAGTGGGCCTAAATGGTCATATATTATTCAAAATGTTGTTTTTGGTCGAATTAAACTTATCTAATAGAATTAGTACATGTGTTAGGGTAATAATAATATCAATTTTACCCATAATTACAATATTTACTTTTAACCGTGGTAAAAAAAGTAAAAAGTTATTATTCACCAAAAATTATTTTCATCTCATTGAACCAAATTTTTTTCCTTGATATTAACCGTGTCTCTCGGATATTCAAAATTCCACTCATTGAAGTGGTAAATTTATGTTTTATGTGAATTTGCAAATTTTCCTAGGAGGTGGGTAAAAGATGGTGAAAATATCAATAAAATTTATATATGTCTAAAATTATTATAAAATGACTCCAATGAATTAAATTGAACTTATATAGGTATAATGTATCAATTTTAACATAAAATAAATTTCATTAAAATAAATAATTATTTAAATAAAAAGTCGGTTTTTAAATAGTAACCTAGTGTTTTCACTATTCATCAAAAATAGAATGTTTTCAGAAAAATACCAAAATTTCACCCTAGGCTAATTTTGATATTTAGAATCCAAAAATGAAGTCCATTTTGAAGGATAAAATTTACAAAATTTCAAAAAGTGGGTATTACTATTCATAACATATAGTTTTAATAATATTTTAATATCATATCGTTGTTTAGTGAAATTCGGTATTGCATACGACGCACGCTATCGAGAAAGATCACGATTGCATGTAAATAAAGTCAAGACAGTGTTGTGTATAGAGAAATATTCCTTTGATTATTTATAAAAACAACATTTCTTATAAAAATCTCGGGTGTTACAATGGAGACATTTTTTTATCTTAATGGCTGACATTATGGATGTTGTGTCATCCCTAAATGGTTCATATTTCACACTTTTAGACACACTAATTGATTTAATATGTATTTATGAAATAATTCTCACATGTCTCCACAACCGTGGTCTCTTTGCCAGCTGGGTCAGGCACAGCCATTGGCTTCACAACGCACCCGCCACGCCAAACAAATGTCACTGCCGGTCGCGAAGGATGCTGCTGAGGTTCATTCAAGAATAGTGGTGGCTTCTTGCGACCACATAGGAGAAGTTGCAGTTGCAGAGATTATAGACGTAGAGTGAAAGGAGGCTAAAAGTTCAAACTCATTTGTGTGTCTCAAATGAGGTATTGACTCTTCCATTTGTAGAAAAGGAAATACTGCGCACATCCGAGCAGATCCTGTGGTGATCTCTGAATGACTTAAAATGGGTGAGTTCACAATCATTCCAGGGCTTTTCCATTCTAAATGTGCACAACCCATTAAAATTGATGATCTAAAGGAACACATTTATCTGATTTGAGGCTTCTCATCATGGAAGTGTGTCTCACTCGGTCAGGGATACATTCATATGATTTTCCCCACAATGGTATGAAAAGTTCCAGCATGGGGATTTGGATCCATTTCCCTCAAACCTGGGATTATCCACTTGCGAGAATGGGACAAAAAATTTAATCCCTTCGAGGTTGGTAATAGAAAAACACAAACATGGGTAAGATTCTATGGACAAAACTGAATTCTCTAGCATCCCAAAATTTTGTATGATATTTCCTTGAACATTGGAACTCCAATCAAAATTGATAAGGAAATAGAAAATGTCTTTTTTGGTCACTTTTCTAGGTTCATGGATGAGGTTGAATTGGGATCGACTCTTGTGGAAAAATTAATTCTTTCAACTGATGATGATATTATTGAGCTTAATATTGTCTATGAAAAACTGCCAAAATTTTGCAAAGACTTCAACGTTATTCGTCATGACACTTCTTCCTGTCGGTGAAATTTAGTAAGCAGCTTCTCTTCTTTGTGTGGTCATGATGTGAATGCTTGTTTCAAGAAGAGTAACCCCAAAATCCAGAAGAAAAATACACCGTTGTTTCTCGGAGACAAGGATGTGTGTGGGAACATGAAGGATCACTACACAATAGCAGACCATAATGGGAAAGAGGATCATGAAACTCATAAAGAAGCTGTTGACATCATTGAATGTGTTACCACATCTGAAAACAAGAAGAAATATTGGGCAGTGGTTTGTATGGAATAAGAAACATTTCAACATTCTGATGCTCCTAGGAATGGGAAATATCAAATCAGAGATGAAAAAATACAGCTCGAGAATGCTCACTAAGGGTTGGTCAGCACAGATAATAGAAAAGGTATGCAACTAATTGTTCCTGAGCCTATAGTTATCTCAAAGGTTGGTCATGTGAAACCAAATATGGATAATGGAGGATTTAAGATGGTTTCTTACAAAAAGACACAACCCATGATAGATACTCAGGCAATGGATGAGCCAGAAAAAAGTAAGACCCTTGAATAAAAAGATGCTTCTACTGACTAATAAAATAATGGAAAAGACAACAGCTCTGATTCTGGACAGCTAAGAAGGGAGATGAACTGTGGAATGGAGACAAATACGGCCACATTCACTGCAATAGAAGTGGCTAAACAGGGCAGATCTCCAGCTCTTCATGTTGGACAGCTGATTAGCAATTAGATGTAGGCAGAAAAAAGCTGCTCTACTAGGAAGCAGCGGGCATAACCAAAGGTAGAAAGGATAGAGGAACACCATCTCGTCATAGATGAGGAAGGATGGTAAGATATGAAATGTGGTAGGAATAAAAATTATTGTGGTAAGGGGCATGATAGGGATGAGTCTATGGGATATGAAACATCAGACTCAGATACGGTCATTGAAACCCTTCTACAGTAATCGAGGGAGCTGGAAGAGCTTCAATTAAAAGGGCATAGACATGGGCATGGCCGTGGACGTAGAATCAACTGGGCTGATCTGCATGAAAAATAGTGTGAGATTGGCATAAAGATCATAAAGAAGCTTGGACTATAATTGTATGGTTTTCTTTATGTCTCTCCCACTTTCTCAATATTTGTACCTTTGATTTTTATTTAAATAAAAGGGGTCATGAACCCTCACCTTTTAATAAAAAAAATCATAATCATTACCTCAATGAATGTGATCGATTATAAACATGAACAAATTTGAACAAATATATATATATCCAAATTATTCCATCAATATCATTGTGTATAGATATACTATGTTTTAGATCCAGATAAATGGGATCTCATAAATTTACTGTAATTGAGGGAGAATGATGGTGTTCTAGATTTGGGATTTATTCGATGAGAGGGGATAACTATATATCCCAACAAGGTGAATTAGAAACCACATACTTTTGTTCCCTAAAATGGAAATCATTATACCATTCAGGGAAAAATGAACATTTTTATGATGGTTCAATTAATGGTAATGCAAGCTTTCTCAAAAGTAATTAATTTTTAGTTTGTGTATACTAAACCCATTACATGATGTCTGAAATCATTTAAAATGGAAAATATCCTATATTGTTTAACATGAAAGAACTTTAATTACCTGTAATAAGGTTCATAGGGATGTTTTATCTTTGAAATATGTGTTAATGAATCTTTCATATCCATCGCATTATATAACACATGTGAAGGTGGTTCATGGTTATTATCCTCAATTTGATCCCCACATGTGGATGTATAATCCTTTTCCATAGATGACTAAATATTTAAGGATGGATGGTATGATAGAGGATATAAAATAATTAGAAATAGATGGGTCTTATGAATTATATAAGTCATGTGTTATTTAACTATGGATCATTATACAGACCATTAAGACTGAATGGATCCTTGAAAGATAGAGGGATGATTTATTTTTAGATGCTAGGATGAACATCTTGTGCTATGTGGATCTCAATAATGACCTATCAAAAAGTACCCTTCTGATTAATGGATTACATGATCTATGAATCCCTGAGGATAATATATTGGGATAAAACTCATTGTGTATTTGTAATTATCAATATTAGAGTATAACATAATCAAATAAAATCATGGTCATTTGAAAAATAAAATCATGTTCCTTTGGATTCCATGGATGAGACCAGAGTAAATAGGCGCCCTATGTAAAAAAGGAACCAAATTCGTTGACATAGTCAAACAGATTCATGGGTATGGGTCTACTAGGGGTGTGTCATTCAATCATGGATGAATTTACTGAATGGGGTGCTAATATTGATTTTCCAGGAACATGGAATTGTAATCTCTATTTAATGTCCATGTTGTTCTCTTATATGGATGGTTAGGGTGAATGTGATGCTATCAAGGATTATTTTGAAATCATTCTTACTAGTATAGAATTTTTGGTTATTTCTTATCTAAATAAAAATTCCTTGAAGAATGGGGTCCCATGTTTATGACATTAGAATGACACATTTAGGATAACCTAGTTGCATTTCCACTTTAAAAGACCTAGGAGGATAGTAAATGGGGACTTTGGGAAGAGAACCATTCTATTATAGAGAACTAAAATATGAGACAGTCTATTGGGTGACCTCTAGGAATTATTGATTGTTATTTATTTAATTCTAAGCCACAAATTCATTTTTGTGAATTGGGTGTCGTAATTGAACTCCATAGTTTCATTACAGTACATATTTGGGATTCCTCTTCACCGTGTCCTCAAATATATCCTTGAAAATGATTCATTTGAATGTTCATATGCTTGAAAGGACACAAAAACTACTATAATCCTTATTTTAAATTTTCGGGGAATAAATTTACTTTATTTGGATCTTCAAATAGTTGGATGAAAATTACCTACGCTCATGAGTATTATATATTCCCTTCACTCACAATTCACACTTCGTTGACCTCAGAGTTAAAATTAGAGGCATATAAATCATTATGTTGGAATTAATTTAATGGAATCCAATTAATATTTGTCAAGTTATTTGGGGGAACTATTAATTTAATTTGGTTTCCTGACACATGTTCAGAAAGGGTTAATAATGGGAAAAGAGTAAGTATAATGAAGATAATAAATGAAACTTAAATGACCTGGCATGGTTTTAGTGGTGATAGGGAATGTAGGTTCCATGTTGATCGAGGTGTGAAAAAAATAGTCCCCTTATAGTTTCACCCCCATGATAATTTTTTGCATCATCAAATAATTTTTGAGATGCATAATTTTCAATAATTGAAGTATCAAAAAATACCCCCCTATAATTGGATCTCACCCATATGAAGGGGATAAAATTACTTAGTAAATATGACTAGAACATGACATAGGATCAATGAGTGTTTTTATGTTGATAGAGAAATGGTATTCTATAAAGATAAACTATTTGGTTTTAATAATCATATTGTTTTTAATATCAAATCTATTGTGATTCATAAAGATTTATTAAAAATAAATACGGACAACCTCCATAAATATACCCTTAAAACAAATTAAAATTTATAAGAATTTACTCTCCATTTTTTTCAACATTTATGATAATTTTTTAGAATTTACTAAGCACCACCCTCTTCTCAACACTAGGAGATTGGGATATAGTGAAGTAGATTGTTGTAAGAGACATGGGTTGGTCGGTTCTAGGTGCACAACTCTTGTATGTGAATTGATCAAATATGAATGCATGAATAGACATGAATGGATACATTTGGGTATAAGTAACTATGTTTTGTGACCAGATATCCATAAAATAAGACTGAGGTATTGGGTGAAAATTTTAAAATAATTAAAATATCACACTCTTAATACAATCCCTTCTCCCACAATCTTATTCTTACATCCCCTTTGATTACAAATTTATATCACCTTAAATTTAATATCATTGAATGATCATGTATGAAATGTATTGAACATAAAATACAATTTTTCACATGGTAGAGGATGGTTCATTATTTAATAATAATGAAAAAATCCAATTATGTTAGACCACGAAAAGTTAACAATATATATTCCATTTTTATATGACCAAATAAAAGAGCCATCAATTTGTTTGGATTTTTTCCCATAATGTACTTGTATACTCATGGGTTGATTAGTGATGATAAAATCTCATAACCCTACTAAAAATTTCCATTATTCTCATTTACCTTCATCTCAAGTATAGAGGTAGTTAAAAAATTTTGGAATGATAAATTTATGTAATAGGATTTCTTTTACTTGAAATACATCATTTGTTATAGGAATTTCATCCTGGGTAATCACAAACCTCAACTAGAGACATATAAATATTACTACATATCAATCTACCACCACAAAGCTACCAATTAACACAATGGACTGAGTAAATTATGGGGCTTCTCTGAATTGTTGCATCTAATCCCTTGTGGATGTTAGATGACTAGGCCTAGAAACCGTGTCATGAATTAAAAATTAGCACCAAGCTACAATGATATATGAGGTAATTTTGGTGGTGTAGATGAACCCCTACAAGAATGTTCACAAAATAAAATTTTACCTCATTTAATTTAGAATTTAGATGAACAGATACAATTTTTCATATTGAGTTGTTTGAATCATCTAGAAATATGTATATAGGATTTCCTCAAAACAAATACATTTATGTATCCTGATTTCCTCCAACTAATGGCCATCTATGTGATGTCTATTAGATTCCATCACTATCACTTTGTTTTATTAAATGACATTAAGAGATTATACTGTATTTTTATTAACCATCAATTTAAATTACATTCAACAAAGTGTATAATTATCTTCTCAATTATTCCTATTGATGGATGAACCGATAATCATCTTACAGTGTTCTCCAATGTTCATAACAATGGAACATGTGAACATACTAGCTTGAACTACAGAAAGAGCATCACAAAAAATGGGGTTACAGATCTAGTACAGATATAGATCTCCAAGTATTCCATGTTAGAACTTTGGTTATATTGAATAATAGGTATAAACGTTTATCATGTTATACACACAAAAGTATGATACAAAGAACATTTATGATGGAGATAATGACAGTAGATGTGATGTTGAGGATGATTAATGTGATCATGCCAGTTCTAGCTATGATATATCGATTTCTCATTTATATAACTACTATGGATAGTCATTTTTCATATTTTTATACAATTACTGATGAAATATATATTTATAAGAGCCCATTTTGGGGCTTATGAATTCCTTATTTTGATACTTAAAAATATTTTCTGTCATCAGAGAATGGCACGAATCACGGTTACTTGTATTGTCGAACTCTGATATAGTTTAAATTTTACAAATTTAAATTTACACCTCAACATTTTAACCCTTGAAAGTTAACAGGATATAAATGGATCTTATTATACTTTACCCCATAAAATATCCCACATGAAATGATGAATATAATGTAAATAGATACGGTAGAAATTTTGACAAGGCTCAACCATATTATGGTTTTAAATATCATTATTGTTTTTAGGTCAAGACCAAAACATGGATTTTACAATAACATAAAAATTAAATTTATATGTATTGGGGAGGTGATATAATCTAACGCAGGGATATCTCCCAATGTTATGAGTATTCAAATTCCCCATTATGTTTTTCATAATTAATCATTAATGATTATAAAATTCCATCCACTGTTGAATAAGATCAAAAAAACATCAATCAAATTTCCATAAATCAGGTTATATGATAATTCTTCTTAAACTTAGTATTTAAAATATTTATGAAAATTTGATAATATAATTTAATATAAATTTCTAAAAATAATCATGTAAAAATATATTCCATAGAATCAAGGTCTCTTAGCATTCTTTACTTTTAAGAATCATTTTGACATCAAACCCATATAGATCCTCAATCTGAAAAACTCATATAGAAGATGAACCATAATATTTCCTAAAACTCTATCCCAAAACTTTTATAAATGATCCTACAATATATTCTACTACAATATGTATATCAAAGTACATTTCATGGAGCCTTCGTATCCTTCCAACTATCTTTTTTTCTTCTTCTTTTTCATCATTTAATTCTTCTAATACTATTATAATAAATATTTATTTTCAAATTTTCATCATAAACTTATTATTTTTAATAACCAAAAAGAAAAAATTAATAAATAAATGTTCATATTATCTTTTAATAATCTACAGTATCCTTTTCTAAAAATTCAATCCACTATTTTGATTCTATCTTTCTTCTTCTTTTTATACAGTACTGAAGAATTTGACTAAGGATCTATGAATTATCTCTCCTAAATTTTGAATATCTTTCTTCATTGTGATATACTAAAATAATTATGGAAATTTTCAATTGATATATATATAAATTACAAAATTATCTTTTTCAAACATGTCTTAATGGATGACATAACATAATTCTTTCACTACATGTATAAATCATGTGTGAGTTATCATAGCATCCACCACGACATGCATGGGTATAACCATTTCTTAGATGAATGTGTCTCAAATGGAACACCTATATTCAAGATTATCAATTCATTATATCACTATTGTATATTCATCATGGAATGATATGGATCATCACAATATGATAACCTCTCAAAATATAGACCAGTACTTATGTAGAATCAGTATTTTTAAATCAACATCACAATTTAATATTCTTCATCCAAAAATAAACCATTAATTTTGAAAACATGGAAATATAATGCTGATTCATGGATTAAAAATCATCCAATGAAATTTTTTTCATGGTGTTTGATACAACATAATTATAGTTATTTACTCATAATATTTATTATGATATGAGTATATTATATTTTTAGATTCCCAATATCTTTCTATTTTTTCTAACTAATAATACTTTTGCATCATTAATTTTTTTTCATATAATAGATGATAAAGATTTTTATGTAATGAGTAAAAAATATTTACAATTGTTTTTTTTGAAATAAAAAAATTTAATAATACCTGACATGATATTATATTCAATAAAAAGGTTTTTAAATCATTGAATTTTATTATTAGAAACTACACTATCTTTTTTATTTGGATTTCCAAATACTAATGTACTATATTATGTTTTCAATTAGAAAAGAAATCTTTGTTATTACTATATTTTATACATATAGAAATACAATATTTACACATAAATTTCGTTATCCACATTCCCAGTAATTACTCAATATAATATAATGCATATAATCCTATGCGAAAATAAAACATCTTAATGATGTTACGGTATTGTCATATTTCCACAATTAACTATAATATTATATAATTCCATAACTGATCATATATCCACTTCAATTCTTCTCCTAGAATTTTTAATCACATTAAACATAATCAAATGAAACTAAATAAGATTTTAAATTTAACAAAATAATTCTAATACATTTTATAAATATTTCTAAAACCTTATTAAATTTAAATACTATAATATAATTATGTCAATATATCTAAATTTAATTTTGGAATAGAGATTATTTTTATTATTCTTGAAAAGTTATATTTTTTATATTATTCAAATATTTCATCCTGAAAAATGTCTTATAATATAGATATTAATTCATATATATCAACTGACCTTACATTTATTCCATATCGATTCAGTAAATAATGATTGGAAATAATTCACAATAAGTTATATGGCTATATTCTAACAAATATTGTACCATTATGGACCTTGTGATACTAATATGGTGCCCCATTAATGGTATCCTAGTGAGCTCTAGTGAACCTCCCAATACACCAGAGGCTATCTACTTGAGTGAGGGTCTAATACAACACATGAGGATATTACTACCAATTTATAATATTATGCCTCAAAATATGTAATATGAAATAATTAAAAAAAATTATAATTTATCAAAAATATATTTACTAAAACATGGTGCAATACCACAACCAAAATATAAATATGAAATTACATTCCATATATTGCATAATATAAGGAATATCAAAATAAATATAAAGTGTAAAATCCAAAAAACAAGCCCAGTCACCCCATCCAGATCCATTATACATACACATCCCAAGCATGAATCATACATCTATTACAGGTCCCTTTCCCTCATCCTAACATATAATCATGAATTCTGCTAAGGTACCCAACGATAGACAAAGAAGGGTGTGAGTAGAATTCAGCAGGCCACATCCATTGATGTCTAAAATATATCAAATTTTAATTGATAATATATGCAGGTATATAATGTTTAAAGAAACAATGAAAAGATAAAAAAAGTTATATTAGTTAATAGGGTTCAGTTTATACACTCACATCGCTTATTCCATGGGGTTTCCACTTTTATGAAATACACTTCGGCCCATGCTAGTCAAATAAGAAATGAAAAAGGCTGAGAAATAATGTTCTCAACATCATAAGGTAAAATAATACAGAAGACAAAAAAACATACCATGGAGCTTCATTCTATGTATTCACACCACATGTAATCATTAATTCAACTTCATAACTCATGATAACATGTCATCGAAGTTATATTGAGTTCTATCTCATCATAATACAATTTTAAACTTAAAAATTATATTTCATGTTTAGTGAAGTGGAACATCCCAAGGGTTGGCTATAACCTAGTCTACTAATCCTTAATGCATAACATGGGGATAACTGGGTTTTATTCATTATTAAATTGACTAATAATATTCTCAGTCCTTAAATTTATATAATAGTTGACTATCATTTGAGATGGTTGATGTGTTGTGTGTTCTGTGTCATGGAGGTAAAAAAATTACATAGGTATAGATTATTAAGGACTATATAGGTATAATATCTGAAAATAGAAAATAAAAAGTTGAAAACTACTTTCATGAGTTGTAAATTCAACTGCACAATGTAAATAAAAGAGTCCAACAGACTTAATATTTGTAGAATCATCTGAAAAATAATAACATTAATTGAGTTAAAAAACACTATTAAGAAATATTATTTAAATATTGTTTACCCTAATGAAATATGATGAATATAATCTAGAAAGGCTTTGGTCAATTATCAAATTATATTAAATGTGTTTAATTATATCCTTTTTTGGAGACTAAAAATGATTATGCATCAATATAGTTTAGTTATAATTCATTGGGTAAAACCTAGATACCTGGTTTTGTATGGTTAGATACACTATAATAATGATAAATTTCTCCATGTTGGGTGAATATGTTACTGGTTATTTGATGGGGCTCAATATACTCTATCCCATGTTAGGGATTTATTATCAAGAACATAAATTCAAATAACCAGGTATTTTTGGTTATGTATATAGAATGTTTTAAAATATTATTCAATTTAATTTACATAGGTGAATGTATCCATTTATTACGATTCACCTTTTCTAAATCATTTAAATTTGGATACATTACTTCTTTCAATTATAGAACCTCTTTTTCCTGAAGGATCCACATTATGTTTCAATTGTCAGTTAATTGGTATATGAAACGGTCCCTTTGAGTAATGAAAAAATACTATGAAATCAAAATCTCATTCACTAATTATATCCCCCATCATATTACTCTTTATGACACTAAAATTTCCATTTCAAATTTTATTTCCTTATATATCCCATGGAAATGATAGATATCTCCAAGAATAGAAGGACATTGTGAAACATTCGAGTGATAAAATTCTGCTCCCAGTTAATGGGGGGTGATATAAAGCCTAACCTCCAATTTCAAATAAAAAACTACCAAAAATAATATCCGATTTCATTAAATTTATGATAGAATAAAAAAAATGTAGGATATTATAGTATATATTTTTTGAGGTATGTCTGAGGATTTAGTGGTATTTAAGGGGATATAAAGGATTTATTTCTTAAGATCCTCATTATTATCTAATTTGATAATTTGTTTGTAATTCATTAAGATTATCCAATGAATCAATATTATTAAACTATCACTATTCTAACAACGAGATCTACAGAAATTTATTTGTCATGTCGGTACATCAGAATGATTAATGAAGATTTTGTTAATGTATATTACATATCAACCTAACTCTCTTTATGAACATCCAAAAACATCATCTAGGAATATTATATATGGGTTTTCCAAATGAGAAGGAATCAATATATCTAGATGATGAGATAGAAATTTAAATAGTGATTTTTCCCATTCCCAAGATGATGCCATGCTTGTGCGGATGAACCAACAGTAGGTGGTATTCATATTGATTTATCAAAAATGTTGATAATAGAAATAAAAAATATTTTTTAAAATCTATGGTTTATTACAATAACAATTTGGATATCCCATTATCCTCAATAAATTAATAGATTTATATCACTAAAAACAATGGTATTTTTCTCACCCAATGTGAATTGATGATTTTTTATTTCCTGGTGTCACCTATGGGATATTTTTCAATCCTTAGGCCTCTTTCATTTTAGTGGTCTATGATTTATATGGTGTCGAATGATATATGGATGTTGATCCATGAAATTACTATTAGATAATTGTTACATCAATTACACAAACATTAATATATGTTTATCTCCTTGGGTTAATATTTTTTTTATTGTATAAAACATATTTCTCCACAATAGAAATTGGTGTTGAGGAAGTGTAGGCTGAGAAAACCAGGTTGGCTCATTCTTGACGTTAGTAAAACATGAACCATATAGAATATATTAAAATGAAGCATTCAGAGATTACAAAAAATATAATGGTGTTATACATGCATAAGTAATTTCTATAATCGATGTGTTCATGTGGAATTTCATGCATCTGAAAAAAGAAATAATTTAATAGTATAACATTGAAAATGAATGTGTGATTTACGAGGATTACAAGGTAGGATAGGGTGATACAATTGGATCCAAGAGGATAATAATAGATTTGGAATAAAATACTTTTGGGATTCATGGACTTAGTTATTCTATTGACAATTCAGAGTGAGAATTGATCCAAAATTAAGTATTTATTGCACTTTTGTTATATAATTCCATAAATATAATTTTATAGTATGGTTTTTAATAAATCATAAAGGTGGTCTAAGTCCATAGATATTATAATATTTTTAACTAGTAAATGTAAAATGTAATTATCAAGAACTATTAACAATTTCATGGATACTATGTTTCCATGACTCTAAATTACTGATAATCATTGGAACTCATATAGAATAGTATCGTAATAATTCAATCCATGTAAACATTGAAGGAAAAAGGATAATGTAAATGATAATTCATGAATTCCTATGTTAATTATGATTTTCGTATAACAATCCATCATCTTTCAAAATTTCACCGTCAAAATAATATTGGTTGGCTGGATATGGTGGCCCATATACATTCACCATAAGGTGAGGTGCATCCATAATAAAATGGATTATGAAATCTTAGTTACACTTGATATTGTACTATTTTCATATAAGTGGGGTTTATATGATCTCACATATACCATAACTACAAATTAATTTTGTCTATTTCTGATATTATAGAGTTCAATGAATCAAAATAATGAAAAAAAAATTAATTTGTTTCAAAATGTTATTTTATATTCTAAAAATAGACCTTGTTCCATAAAAAAATACCATCATTAATTATAAAAATATTAACTGAACTAATATATGTGAGGAATAATATGGATCTCTAATGTTTTCCAAGGTATATGGACCAAGATTTAATAGCTCAATCTTATTAGGGATGAATATTTTCCATTAATCAATATATGTCCTTCCAATATTTCCCCAAACTTTTTCCAAATCAATGAATGGGGAAGGAAATAATAGGCATGTATATGAAATTTTATTAGGTTCCCCTTTACATCTTTTGAATAAAATATTTTTTTTGTTCTTTTTTTTAAAAGATCATTTAACCTAGGTTCTGAAGAGAACATTTCTAGTGAGTAGAGACTTGACTTTTTCTCTGGGATGCACCTTGTGGGTTTTCACCTCTTTCTATATTACATCGCTTTCATTGGTTATCAAAAGTTAATGTCACTCAAATAAATGAGAAAGAACATTTATGAAAATATAACAATGAAAAAAATGTTCAAAAGATTACAGTCATGCATCCATCACCAATGGGTGATATTTTCTATAATGAAAATGGATATGGTAGAACCGATTTAAACAAAAGATTAAAGATAATATATACCACCTCAAATATTGAATTATGTAGTTTAATTTCAAAACTCAAGGAGCAATATTTTTTTGGTATTTTACGTCATACAACAATGAACAATGGTGAAGGGTATGGGCGTGCATATAATATAGAGGTAAGGAATACATAACACGAATAACTGATGAATTACATTAGAATATAGATCCTTGGAAAATATTGATGTAGTTCTTTAGCACCACGTTTTTATCAGTATTAAAGGTTACACATCTTTTATCCATAGATGAGATAGTCTATATAACAAGGGAAAATTGAAAAAACGTTGTGAATTAGAGACCATTACAAATATAGATCATCTAATAAAAAGGTGTACAAATTTATGGTCATGATTATTAGACCAATAATAATGTGTGTGATATAGAAACTATATTCGAATCATGACCTTACAGTTCTCCAAAACATTTAAATAACTAATGAAAATGATATAAATCATAACCTTAGCTATTTGAATAATGATATTTAGAATTGGATTAATAATATTGAGGTTGATCATTGATCAAATTTGAATGTTGATCCCCACATTAGTATTGTAAATGTCAAATGTTTTTAACAGACCTCCCCATAAAAAAAATATTCCACTATAAATTAATTCAAATATGGTGTCATAGATATCAGTATCATGTATAGTTATACATTTATAGTCAAATTAATTTATTACCAATATCCATGAATGATTTATTGTGATCCAAATAAATAATGTATATATTTTGTTGAATAATAATTTAATATTGAAAAATGGTCAGAATACATTAGTCTAAACATAACTTAGGTTTGGATGTTAATGGATATTTATGGGTAGTGGAGGTGGCTGAAAATTTTCTTAATGGAATCCTTGGTCTAAATTATTTTTTATGCTAACTTTCTCTAAATGATCATATCTATCCAAAATAAATTTGTGTAACTTTCAGTAGTAGAACTAATTTATGAATATTGAGTATTAATATAATAGAGAATCTACCACAATTAACATGACTCATATAATTTCATTATATCAAACTAACTGGTAAGGAAATTGAGAAAAATGTATGTCTATAATATTTCATAAAGTAATAACCTAACACACTTGTTTTTGTCAAAATCACTATTTTATTCTAAAATGAATCCAAAATGAGTTTCACTTTAGTATAATGATAGATCGATCACCAATAAAATGTAGATAATTGATTATATTTTTACCAAAGATATAAAATTAAAACTCCAAACTAACTTCTTTATCATTGATATTTTATGTAAAAAGGGGTACCAATAAATCTCGAATGATAATTTTGGGATACTTTTTTAAAAGTTATTAATGATGTTATATGAAATTAAATTTCAGGATTCGTTATAATAAATTTGAATTTAATATTTTTATGTTAGTGGAATGTCCAAAACTAAATAAATACTTTTAATTTGACTAAAATAAAAAAAAATGGACATAGTGATCAAACATATTTATAATATTTTTATCTATTTATGGGATAATATTAACTCAATCAATTTTTTTAAGAACATAGGATATACATATAAAATTCATTCACGGATTTTAACAACTAAAATCCCCATATATTTTATCATTTTTATCATTGTTGATAATAATTAATTTTCTTATTTTATTTGAACTTATTTGAATAAATAAACATAAAATTTAAATGTTTTAAGTATTCAGGTTGTACGTGTTATATAAATTACACAATAATTTTTATCCCTTCTAATTGATGATTCTGAAACCAATTATGAAAAATAATATTAATTTATTTAAAATAAGAGATAATTCTTGTTTAATTATGTAGAAAATGGGTGAAAAAACTAATCTTTCCAATTACATTATATTAGAAATAAAAAAATCAGTACTCTAGTTAAATGTTAGTTGATTAATTTCAAATTGTTCCCATTAAAATCAATACATTATTTAAAATGAAATCATCGAGTTGTATAAAAAATTTATCTCACTGGTTAAATGGATAATATTATTTAGTAAGAAATAAAAGATCAGTATAAACATTCTAGATCATAATTTTTTTACATTTGATTTTATTTAAACCATTAAATTTTTTGTATATATACATATATAATTAGTGTAAATGAATAAAATTATTTAAAATAATGTTATGAAATTACTCAAATCCAGTAATTCAAGGTACAATTATTTATATAACACCATATTTCTTTGGGTGTGTATTTTTGGATGAATTACTATGTTCCTATGAACTATTCTAATTATTGGAAGGACCAAATTATATTTTCCCAAAACCATTCCACCTCCACTATTTTACCCACTTATTATGTTAACTTAATGAATTGACCTAGAGTGGTGATAGGTTTGAGGTCTATAAAGGAAAATGTGTTTTACATTTTTGTGAGAGTGGTTGCCTTATTTATTAAGAAGGTTAATGAAAAGAATATTTATTAAAAGAAATGGGAAATAAATTTTATAGTCATGTATACTAAAATGATCATAAATTTAAGTTAATTTAACATATGTTGATAATGATTTTGTATGGAGTATAGTCTTAAAATTTTACATTCATTTCAAAATGGAAAACTCAAACAAGCAATTAGTATTTTTAAAATCATTTAATATAATTTGAAAATAGTCTAGATAATTTACTTAATAAAAATAAAAACACTCCATTAGAAAAGTAATTTCATAATATTAAAAATATGATAAAAACATATTTAAAAATAACAAAAACATGTCAATAAAATTTTATTGATGTTCATCCTTCTAAAAAATTGACCAAATAAATGATCACATTTTCCCATAAAAATTACAATACCTAACCTAATATATATCCCATAAAAATATATAGTTTCCACATTTACATCAAGATAAATTTGAAATCACAATTATTATTCATTGGAAATCCATATAATCGCTATGAGAAATTCATATTTAAATGTTGTTATGTAAAAAATATAAAAAATTAAAATTCACCACATCATCACAAGATTTCAAAATATTCATGGTGTGTTTCCAAAAAATATATATGTAAACTATTATATAAACATGACCACATCAAATTCCCTTAAACTAAATAAGTCAATAGGGAAAAATAATTTTTTACAAAATATCTCAAATAAGGTTCCATTTGTTCTATGTTGTAAAATAATATGAACAAAAATGTTACGTTCATCTTGGAGATCACAAGAACCCTCTCATGTTTATGAAAATAAAAGAAAAACAAGTTGAACCCACAAATTTTTTTTCGTGGGCCTCAATACTCATGTAACATGGTTTAGACCAATGAAATTATATATTTGATGATTTCATGATTAATGAAACCATTTTTTACATTATTAATTTATTCATGTCATTAAACGTCATCTATTTAGATTGTGTCATCAAGTGAACACATAGACTTGAATCATTATTCCCATTCAAAAAATTTAATCGTTATACAAACCACCATAAAATGTTTAATCCATTAGATGGATGTCACTTATAGCCTCTTGACAAACCTATTGAGATGGTGTCATCCCATAACTTTCCAGTATTATCGTTTTAGAAAATAACCCATGAATACTAAATTTATATTGAAAATTAATATCAATAAAATTATTACAAAGCATGTGAATTTTATATTAGGGTTCATATGTTCAGACTATAAAATATAGACAGAATTAATAATTCCAATAATTTTTTGTCTAATATTACTATCATTCTATTTCTCATCATTTCAGTGTCTTGTTTTTTTGGGTTTTTATCTTTATAACTATTAATTTAATATAATTAAGACTAAATGAATGTACCAATGTAAAATATTTATTTGAGTAAATATATCGTAAAATCAAATTTTTTGAATTTATCTTGAAGAGTATTGTATATAATTATAATTTTAGTTATTATGATGCAATCATATAAATTTTTTATTTTTTAAAAACCAGACATGATGATTGATTTTTCAAAACTATGCAACCTGCAAATTTTTCAATGGTCTCATACTCAACATCTGACAATATCCTCCTTGTATAGTGGTTTCTTCATTGAGAGAGATAATTAATTACGTTTTGTTTCAAAACATTTATATAATTACAATATTTAAATTTTATTAAATCATACATAAATGATATATAATAATTTTCCATATCTAAACAATAAGAATATTTCACGTAGATCAAAATTTAGTGTAATGGGAATTAATATTTTACATAAATTTTATATGTGCATATAATTATAATAATATAATATAGAATATAAAAAATAAAAGAATTAAAATATATAATTTAGTTAAAAAAATTCATAATGATATGAATAATCTAATTAATTATAAAAAACCATGAAACAACACATCCACCCCTACATTATTGAAGTTCAACATTAAAAAGAAAATAATAAAAATAGAATGTAGGTTTTGTAATCAACTCAAATTTTTTTGTTATTTCTCTATTAACATTCTCAATTTACTATTGTACATATAAAACCATTAATGGGTGTAATAAATTCATTCAAACCCTTATAAAAATATATTTCACTAATCTACATTTGATAAGAAATCTATAATCACTATATTTATGAAAAAATTAAAACCATATTTTGGGAATGTGTAATGAGGTTATACCTCATCATTAATGTCTCTTTGTTGAGTATGTTATGTAATGTAAATATTTATTAATGATTCTAGGAACAACAACCAATA
The DNA here is from genome assembly GCA_963277665.1 of Viscum album. NCBI lineage: Eukaryota > Viridiplantae > Streptophyta > Magnoliopsida > Santalales > Viscaceae > Viscum > Viscum album. The sequence continues at coordinate 96,461,346 of OY728141.1, read as the reverse complement.
TATTATGTATGCATCATCCACCATATCTAATAATATGACACCCAATTACTTCATTATTCACATAAAAATGTCAAAATTAATATTGAATGTTTTAATATATACAGTCACACATAAATATTAATAATAGAGAAATCCATTAATAAATATATATACATTACAAGAATTATAAAATCGTAATGAATATTGTATATACACTCATCTAGGTTATTTAAAAAAAATTAGTTGATCATTTTTATAATTATATTAATCCAAATTATTTTTTTATTTCATCAATAAAAATTATAATGTAATCCATAAAAAACAATAATTTTCAATTAGATTCTATTCTTGCCAATATTACTATAGGAAGAATTCACATGATGATAATAGATAATTTTTTTACAAATAAACATATCAACAATAAAATGATATTAATGATTTTGTTTGAATATGAATGGTAAAATCCTCATGAACTACATGTATTTATTCATTAAAATATCGATATAATTTCATTCAATGGTGGATTATTATTTAATATTTTCTAGTCATTGTTTCTTTGTTATAAAATCTTATATTATTTAGGATGCATAATATGGGATCACACTCCATTTCCCCTTCAAAAAAAGATGAACAACAAGTAATGAACCCATATAACTATATTTAATATGTAAATCCATGATTATGTTTTGATAATCTTGATGCATATACTCTAAAATCCATTATGAGACCATTTCATATTTAAATTGACTAAAATAAATTTAAATTTCATTTATTTATATAATGTATATATATTGAAAAAATCACCTTGTTGAATTAAAATATGAAATATCTTTCTTATAATTTTAAAATGATAAACTCATTAATGTAATAAAGAAATTATTTATAAATATTTGTATTATTAAATTACTATATTCCACTATATAAGAAAAATAAAATAATTTCATAAAAGTTTATTCTAAAATAAACTATATTGTAGATCCATCAATGTAAATAAGATACAATTTTTAATAATGAAAAACAATTTGTATACCTCAATGGATGTATTATGGTAATAATTATGGTTTAAAATTTCATGATGGTATTATATAGCCATATTTCCTATATCAAATAGTCCTTTAATACACTATCTCTAGAAGTCACTATAAGACCTCTAAATTAAATATGGTTTCACTCTAAAAAAATATCACTATAAATAAAAAAAATATTTAATATTTTATTTTCATATAGTTCATATAACCAATCTATAATTTTTTTTTGGTATTTACAAAACATAAAAATCCCATTATTCTAAATTTAAATCATAAGAAATAATGATACCCATTCTATCTCATTTCATTAACAAGATAAATCATATAAACTATCTATTTTCGATCTGCATTACAAAAATATGATATCTATCTAGAATATTTATCCCATGTCTTCATTATTTGTTAATGGGTGGTATAATGTTATTAGTATCCTCCACTAATATAAGATCACACTAATTATTTTAAGTCCATGTTACATAGTATCTCAAGACAATAGAACAAACTATCAAATATAAATTCCTACTCTATAATGATCAATCAATAATTTAAAATGTTATAATGATCATATATTATGTTCAATATCAAGTCTTGGGAACACATTGTTATCAAAATAAGTTTCAAATCTGAAGAAACCTCTAATTTTATCCATTAAAATTATTATTTTATAAATTATCCCAAAACAATGAAATCATACCATCATGAAAAGAATTATATTAGGTTCATTTAACTTCAAATGGTGAAACATGTTTCTAATAAAATTCAATTAACGATTAACCAATTGTAATTCAGACCCCATTAGAGCATGAAAATAATTAATAGCTAAATGTCTCACAATTAAATATAGATACAATATTCCATATCTATTATATTGTGATTTGACCAAGGTGTGAAGAAATGTTTAGTGAACCTCAGTTACACTCCAATTATCACATACCTATTTTTGTATCTTACAGATTACTATATTTATTACATGGATATATACAAAATTCAAGTATATTTCATCAATTATTATTATATAAATGGATAATTATAAAATAAAATGTTGAATTTAAAATTTTATAATTTCATAATAAATCTATTATAAAATATCATGTACAAAAATAATTAACTACTAAAAAGATTATTAAAGAAAAAAAATCATACATTGAAAGTAATTATATAACCACCACAGTTAGTCAAAAAGTAATTCCAAACATCATATAGTAATTAATAAAATAAAATTCTTTATAAAATGGTGTGTCATACTGATATATTGTATTTAAATCCAACAGGAACTATTTTCATATCATCCAAATTAACAAAATTTATTTGAATACCATTAAACAATGGTTCTATGAAAAAAAATTTAATACCATTGCGATAGGCCCCAATGATACAAAAAACCCTCTATGGATTAAAATTAAGATGGCGGTTCCTACCAAATCCCACCTCTTATAACAACGTAATATTTTGTGAAATATATTTTTAAAATAATTGTAATTTCTTTGATAACTACATACAACATAGAGTTTTAATGAACAACATTATACAATTATTTAAATGTGTCTATTATAAGATAATTATTACTGTTAGATTTATGAATAGGAATAAAAACCATTAAAATGGTATTACTAATTGTTTTATAATAATAAAATATACTCATAAATTATTACCTAATTTTCAGTAAATTCTTTATTTTTATTAAAACTACATTTTCCTCAAAAAATTGATAATTATTATTTTTATTAACATATACTAAAATTAATTGTTGATTTTTTTGAATATTTATTTTAATAATATACCAAATATTTCGAATAAACATGTATATATTATCATAGGGTTAATTGTTATTAATTTTACGAAAATATTAATTTACAGTGAATAGAAAAAATACAGATTTTTATTTAAAATTGAATTGTTGATTAATGAATTTATAACTATACATAATATTTTTTAATGTCTGAAGAGTAAAATTTCTTCAATTTTATATTTCTTAATAATATTTAGTTCACTGTAATGTTTTTCCTAAATAACATCAGTAATAAACAATTCAAAACTTATAAAATTTTCACTTTCGAAATACACTTTTTCCCTGTGTCTACATGATTAATTTCAAATCAAAATTTTCTACAGAAAATAAAGAAATTTGAAAAATTCGATTCCATATTTATAATAATAATATGTTATCTAATATGATAATGTAAAATTAATTATTGGTAAAAATTTATTGTTAGATCATTAAAAAGGGATTATCAATATTGTGGTTCGAATGGTTTTAACAGGTGATTTAAAAATGATATGGTCTAAAATGACCTAAAAAGGTAAAATTATCATTTTATTGTCACATTTCCTTGAATATTACTAATAAATGGAAATTATGAGTTTGTTTTTATTCCATTCATATTTTCAAATGATCTTATTATATTTATGGATTCAATGAATATGAAATTTTAGGAATACCATGATAAATTTGTTGTAGTTTTTATTGATGATATTGAAATATATTCCAAAAATAAATAAGATAATGTGGACCATACAAGGGTTATATTAAAAAATATTTTGAATCATATTGTTTTTTGTGAAATTTATCAAACATGAATTAATGCAACCAATATTTTCATTATTGGGGAGGATTATAACCATTAAAGGAATCGTAGTTAACCCTTTAAAGACAAAGGATATAGAAGAGTGGCCTCATCCCAAATAAATATATAATATTTCTATTTTCATTTTTTTAGATGGATATTGTAGTAGGTTTGAGAAAATAATTCATGGAATTCTAATCCACTAATCTTGTTTACTTGAATATGGGATAAGTTCATATGAATATATCAGGTTGGTGAGTGATTCCAAGAACTAAATGAATTACTGGATACTATCGGTATGTTTACTCTCCCATCTATTTGATAATTAATTATTATTTATTTCAATTAATCTTTGAATGTGATTTGGTGCATCCTCTATAAAAATTATGAGGTGATTACTTTTACATCTTGATAAGTAATGCCTTGTGAGAAAAATTAACCTACATTTGAACATTATTTATCAATGATTATTTTATATTTTAAGATATGGCGGAACTATGTTTAAATAGAGAAATATGATATGTACATAGACCACAATATATTTAAGTATATTTTAGAAAAAATGTAATCGGGAAATAGACAGAGTGGATTGTTAGAAATTCTTAAAGACCATGAATGTTCAATTCATTATCACCATGAAAGAGAAAACAAAGCTACTGAGGCATTATGTAGGAAATACAATGTTTTTATGGTAATGGTGATGATTCTAAGATATCCATTTATAAATGTCATAGTAAAACCGGACATGGGAATAATATGGTAAGAAACATAATCAAACTTATGCCATGTAATTTCTCAACCATTATTATTATATATGATCAAGTTATCTCAAAGTGAATTTCCACTCCTAAAAATCAATATAAATTTAGTGAAGAATAGGTTGTTTCTTGATTTCAAAATTGATCAATAAGTTTTACATCAATTTCATATAATGTAATGTGTTCATTTATTCTAGAGACTAATAAGGAGTTTTTGGATAATGAAAAAAGATCTACATTCTACAAAAATCATTGAACCACTACAAATATTATAGTCCGTCTTGATCATTATTGTTTGGATAGTATAAATAGGGATATTACACACTATACTGGAAGGTGTTTGGTATTTCAACTATTTAAGGAAGATTGACATCCTCCAAGAGGGTTACTGCAACCACTACCCATACTAAAATCAAAATTAGACAATATCACTCTGGACATTTTTACCTGAATCCCTAGAAAATCCCATGAAAATAATGGGATATGGGTTACATTTGATCATATCATCCAGAATACCACTTTCATTATTATTAAGTAAGACTTATATGTTGACTAACATTTTAGGATTTAAATAATGGTATTGGTGAAGTTGTATGGGGTGCCACTTTATATCATCTATGATCATGATCTAAGGATCACATATAAGTTGAGGAAAATACAACAACATTATTTGAATAATGAGTTTATTTTTAATACAACATATCACCCCTAGAAGGATGGTCATTTTGGAAGGCCAATTCAGAAACTTGAGTACATGATGAGAACATTCCCAATGGATCTCAAAGGATGATGTGATCAACATATTCCACTAGATTATTTCTCATGAAATAACATCTTTCACCTAAGTATTTAAATGAATCTATTTGAAGATCTATATATAATGTGTTTTAGAACTTCCTCTTTCTTGTATGTAATGTGTGAGAAAAGAATTAATGGGCTTGATCTTGTGAATGAGATGATGGTAATGGTTCATTCCATACACAAACACATAAATACTTTTCTGAGTTAGAAGAAGAGTTATGATGACAATTAGAAAAGGACATGAATTGTGATGATATATATATTTTTATGTTAGGTATCACTATATAAAAAAGGTTCTATGAAACATGAATACCAACATAATCATTGTGTGATAGAGGAAATGTGATCGTTGGTCAATATTTCAATTGTAATATATAAGATTATTTGTAATTTTAACTATTATAATTAGTTATTATATGTAGTAATGACAATGGAAAATTGATATGTAAAGGAGAATTGATGGAATCAAACAATAAAGTCATGTCTTTTGAAATACATTTGTAGAAACATAGGAGGGAGGTATTGTCATGGGGTTTTCCCTTGACAAAACCCATGATGAGAATTAATAAGGAAAGCTTTAGTGAAATCTCTTATGGGATAGGTTAAAGATATAATATATTACCATTTGGTCAATGATAGCTGAGGAACCCTATGAAACCACTATAATTATACACCATACCCTTAGGGCATATTCGAGTGTAATAAAGGGTAACATATCCATTAATTGGTTATGTAATGTGTAACATAATTTGTATAAAAATATTAATATTCCATAAATTACTTTTAAGACATTTTTTAAATAAAATACTTATTTAACTAAGATGAATTTGATAATAAGATTATTGGATGAAAATAAATCATAATTATAATTTATCTGGAGTATATATTTTATTTTTATAGTAATATAAGTTAATCTATGTATTATTTTTTAACGAAATTTTATTTAAAAAACACCTTTAAATAAATAATATGAGATAAAATAATTTTATAATGGTACATGAAATATTTTATAACTGTCTTAAATTTGATTGTTCCTTAAAAACCAATACATTAAAATAATGAAATACTTTTATATTTAAAATAATAAATTATAATATATAGGGAAGTAATATAACAATATAAACATCATTTTTGAATTCATCATGTAAAAATTAGGTTATGGTGAATTTATATGAATTTTCTAAAATACATTATTTATTCTAGTATAATAAAAAATCGAGTTTTATTTATTATATTTTATGACCACTTATTTTTCCTAAAAGGATATAATAATTAATTTATGGCATAACATTACATAAAATATGTTATTTTATTATTATTATGAATTGAAATATATTTTAATCACATTCCAATATTATATGGGACCTTCCAATGTCTAAAAATGTAAATTTTATTTTTAAAAATATTACATTGTGGAATATATAATTTTCCATTCCAAAATAATTAATTAAAAATGAATTTGTGTTCTTGTGTATTTATATAACATAAAATATGACCCAGATTTTTGAAACCATGAGAAAAACTAAGGGTATGCCAATGGTTTTTCATTTTCTAAGACCTAATTTTCCAAGACCAACATTTGGAAATTATTGTACAAATCCTCCACTTATACTTTAAATACCCACCAATTTTTTATTTTCGATTCACTCAAAATACATCCTCCAAGAATTTATGATTATTTTTTTTATATGGTGTCCCCCAAAGTGTCTTTAAGAACCTAGGATGTCATCCTGGGATTTTTGGAACAACTATTCAATGTGTGGGAAATATTTACTTCTCTTTTCCATTAAGGTTACGACTCCATCTTGTATATACTTATATTTACAAACTATGACCTATTTGAATATTAATTTTATCCTATTACTATAATAATTTTCATTGAGGATGGGGATACCCTTGTTCCCTCTCATTTTCCATTTTCTAAAACCCGGTTTTATACTCATCCGAATGCCAAATTTACTTTTCAAATTCACCACTTTTACATGAGAAATAATATAATATTTTAATTCTTGAAGTAACAAAACCAATTTTTTCAATATATATTCAATTAAATTTAAAAATTATGTTTTGATTTTGGTATTTTTATATATGAAACATTAATTTACATTCATGGGTTACAAATGATGTAAAGATCATGTATTTAAGAACTTTTGTGTGCAATGATTTTGATAATAAACATGTTCCTCATTCTCCAAGGGTTGTTAATGAAATTAATTATCATAATCTATGTTAAAAACATTAAATTAGACATATGAAGTGTGTGAAATTATACTGATCCGATTCCTTGGGTAAATTATTTAATTTCTTGATATGATGTGATTAATGATACCTTGGGGAATAACCATGGTAATTTTTATTTATGACATTGTGGTCACAAACATTATAATGTGATTATTAATGTCTAGTTTAAATGTTATAAAAAAATTTCAATTTTATGATTCATGTGCTTATTATTACGATATTTATGTATATCATTCCATATTGTTATGCCTCATATTCTTTTTCATAAGTCCTCTAATCACATGTTATATGTCCAACTTGTTTACTCTCATATATAGGATTCATGATCAAACCATTCCTTTTATGTATGTCCCTAGGATATGATATATATTAAAAGGTACTTATGGTGAACCCATAATGGATTCATCAAGTGGACTTGTAAGTATTATTTATGTTTTTTGTATTATTATATTTTATTCATGAAACTGAACATGAAAATATCTTATCTATATACCATTTAATGAAATTTTTTGTAATAAAAATGTGCGATTCTATAGTTGGTATCAATGGATTGTTTTTATATTTAGGTTAATTTATACATGATGTTTTTATAATACACCTTGGAAAAAGTATCAATATATGAAACCATTCTGGTATTTTTGTGAAGAACAATGTAAGTGGTTTCTGAGAAAAGAAATCCATGTTTAGATACGAACAAGTGGATGTGGATGTGGAAAACATAAATCTAGGGGTAACACCAAAAAACACCAAATTGAGTTAGAATTGAATGGGAACCAGTTCTTAAAAATGGACCCTTATTCACCAATGCATTGATTCTCCCTGGGGATAAGTTTGGTTAATCTAAATTCTTTTAGGAGAAATTATAAAAGATATAATGAAAATTTAGTTGTAATTTTATGATGTCAATAACTTATTTATATATGATGTTTTATGACATAAAATATATTTAGAATTACAATATTCATAAAAGATACAAAAATTACACTACTTTTTATTATTTTAGGAAAATTTTAGAACATATAATAATTCTATAATATGAAGTGTGAAATAAGAAATAAATTTATAGTATTACAATGAAATATAGAATGAAAATATTCACGAATATGGTAAATCTATTAACTTGAGTAATGGAAATTAACTTGAATCAAGTCAACATGTTGTATTCACCCTAGAGGGAAAACATTCTGTTGAGTCCTTCATTTTTCAATGACCACCTTCATTCAGTGGATCTACCAACACATTAATTTAGGGAAAATAGATAATGTCAACACAAAATATTTTATTTATACACCATCTTTTGAACTATGATAAATTGACCCTATATTTATACTTCTTTGATTTATAATATAATCAATTGGGGACACTAATTAGAAACATGAATCCAATAATTGAGATCGATGTTATTGGGATGGGAGAGTGTGGGGGAATCTTTTTCAATAAATATTTAACCCATTTAATACAAAAAATGATGGAGATTGAATTACTAGAATTAATGTAGAGGGAATATGATTTGGATGGAATCTAAAAAAAGTTCCATAGAAAAATTTCTGGATACACCTATAGATTCATTCGAGATCTTAATGAAAAGGTTGATAGATTCTTCAGTGGACTGAGACCAAATCTATAGAGAAATATTTAAAATTGAGACTATGAAAGATATGGGAAGACAATTCAGAGTTCTATGTAGGATAAATTAATGTTTTAAGAGACATTTTGGTAAAATAATTTGAATTAAAATAATACTCTAATGGATCCAAACTCAAATAATAACTATGCCCAAAAAATAGGTTGAAATAAAGTGAAACATTCCACATTCCTGAAATGTGTGAAGAAGAATTCAGGGAACTTATTATATAGAGGTGTAATGTTCTAATATTGTGGAAGATATGGCCACATAGCTTGAAACCATCTTTGTGAGGTGAATCCTAAAATATTAAACACTAATAACAAAGGGAAGATGACCAAGCTCAAACAGGAGATCAATTCTTCATGTGTGGAAAGCATGGGTACTTTTGCAAACAATGTCAAAATCATAATATAATGGAGGTGAACCACCATCAACCTCATCATATTCTAGTAAATTAAATTTTATAATTATTTATCATGATGAATGAAGAGGATGATCCAAATTATGTGGTGCCAAGTACACTCTTTATGCTCTAAAATCATGAAAGTATATTATTGGATTATATTTATATGCATGCCATTATATCATACAGGTTTGCAAAGAAGAAAAAATAAATCCCATAAATTATATAACTAGATTTATCGGTCAAGATTCATTATGGAACATTCCTATAATCAATAATGTATAACAAATATTGCATTAACTTTTCATGTAAAACATCATCACAAATCTAGTAGTGATTCACATGGTGGAATTTGACACTATACTAGGGTTGGAATTGCTCTCAATGTAAAATTATAATTAAAATAATAGATGAAATGAAATTTAAATAGTCTTGAATGAATAAACCTAAGTCATTTTCAAATGGGAGATATGTCATTATGATATTTTCTTAGAAGAACCTCTCATATCATACGTTATGGAGAATATCAGTGGAGATGGAGATAGAGATGAAAGTGTAAAGATATAGAATATTTCTACCATTTAGGAATAAATTGACATATTTCCTATGATGTTACCTGGATGTACCCTTGAAATATTCATAGAGTTATCCATATAACTCATACATATATCCATTCTAAAATCTAAGACTCCATATATAATGAAAAATATGGATTTAGAAGTATTAATAAAACAACATCATGATCTTATAAGGAAGGACTTATTTGAAGAAGTGTGTCTCTTTAAGGACCACTTATTTTTTTGAATAAGAATAATGGGTTGATGAATCTACACATTGATTATAGATAACTTGATAGGGTCACAATAAAGAACAAGAAACATATCCCAAGCATTGTTGATTTATTTGAATATCTTCATTTGGGCTCAATTATTCTCCATGATTGACCTCCCAAATGGGTATCATCAATAAAGGGGGATAAAAGAAGATATTCCAGTAAATGCCTTCAAAAAATGTTACATGCATTATGATTTTGTTGTTATTCCCTTCGTATTGTATATTCTCCCTAAATAGTTTTTAAAATTTATGAATAGAATCTTTAAGGAATACCCTAACAAATTAGTTGTAATTTTTAGTAATGAAATTATTATATACTCCAAAATCTTGGAATATAATGGGGATCATCTAAGTGTTATACTAAAAATTACAATGAAGGAGAATCTTTTTGTAAAATTTAGAAGATTTTAATTAATTTTAAAATTATCTTCATTCTTGTGTAACATTGTAACTAATTCAGGTATCCTAATTTACCTAGTGAAGACAAATGCTATAATAGAGTGTCCTCAGTATACAATTTTAACATAGAATTATAGTATCATTGGTTTAATCATATATTATAGGATCTTTTTTATATAAAATAATTAAATTATATTCCACTAATAATGTTAACTAAAAATTGGGCTATGTTCATATAAACAAAGGCATGTGATGAATGTTTCCATGAACTAATGATTAGATTGGTTATCACAACTGTTTTAACCATACCCTCAGTTGTACCATGAATTTTTATTTACAGTGATGCATCTCAAAAAGGTGTTGGTTGAATTTTCATAAAAATGATAGGTGATAAATTATGTAATTTGATTGTTATATCATCATGAACTGAACAATCCTATGTGTGACTAAGACTTATTTAAATTTATTTTTTCTCTGAAAATATGGTGTCATGATCATTAACTATATTAATGTGATATTTAAATATAAGTCTAATGTTTGAGGTATATTTTAACGAAAAATTATGACTACATGAGACAAGGTAGATGGTTTGAACTTTTTAATGACTTTGAAAATTCAATTTATTATCACTTCGGAGGAGAAAACAAGTTAATTAAGGCATTATGTAGGAAATACCTAGTTGTGTTGATATTGATGATGGTTCAATGAGATCCTTTGATAAAGGACCTAGTAAAATTGGACATGGGAATCAAATGGTAAGGGAAATCATCAACCCTGTTCCAAATTATTTCTTAACCATAGTTACTAGACAATATCAATAGAGCTAAAATATAAAATCCATTATTACAAACTAATATATAGGCTATAATGATTCGGAATTTTCTCAATAAAATATTGATTATGAAGGTGTACTAATATTTCATACATGTATTTGTGTCCTATCTCTCCCATAGACTACTATAGAGATGACAAACGATTCACATAGGTCAAAATTTATTATATATCGAAGAATTATTAAAATGTATAAGGAAAATGTGATCATTATTGGATAGACAAAATGAAAATCTAGATTAATGACAACAATGCAAGGTTATTTTTATTCCAAAAAGTGATAATGGAGTGGGAACATTTTAAAGGGGTATTGAAACCACTATCATAACAACATAAAATTTGTAACGTATTACTATATACTTCATCTAATGCCACCCTAGAACATACCATGGAGTAAATTTTATATGGGTTATAGTTAGTTGTGTCACCAATACTACCCATTTAATTGCTATTCAAGAAGATTTATATCTTTAACAACATTCCTTGATATATGTTAAGGAAGTGGTGAGATTTGGTGGGGTGTAACATTATATCATTTCTAATCATTATCCATTATTAACATCAAAATTATGGAGATGTTTTACACATTCACTGAATAGTGAGTTGAATTTAAACATGGTATATCACCCTAAACTGATGGCCAATCAAAAAGGTATATTAATATAGTCATAGAAATTATATTAACATTTAACGTGAAATTTAATGTTGGATGGAATCAAAAAATCAAATTATTTAATTTATCATACAATAACTACTTCTACTTGAGTATTAAAATAGAACCATAGGATGCTCTATATTTTAAGTGATATAGAATGCCAAATTGTTGGGATGATGTTTTATAGTGTAATTTTTTTGGTACTGATGTTGTGCAAGAGATGATAGAAATGGTTCATTCCATCCGAAAAAACACCCGATCAGATTTCATCGATGTGCTATGGTGAAAATTGTGGAAGGGACTTGGAGTTTGATGTTTGAGGAAAAAAATTTCTTTTTATATCACCATAAAATAGAGAAATGTGGGTTTTAATGAAAGGAATGATTATACTTACTTACATTTACCCCTTTGAAATCCTCGATCATATAAATGCAATGTATTATCAAATAGAAGTTTCACCAAATATTGAAAGGGTTCATGATTTATTCCATTTCTGTCCATTAACAAAGTATATAACCAATCTCTCACATTTACTCTATTTTAAGGTGATAAAACTAGAACATGACTCCAATTATGTGAAGTATCCAATGTAAATTATGAACCATATGGACAAGCTTCTAAAAACATGACTACATATCTTTCCAAAGTGTTGTAGAGAAACCCCAAATATAAAGAGGTGATGTATGAACTGGAAGCGAAAATTAGACAAAAATACCCATACCTTTTCTCATATGAGAATAAGTGTCAAATTTTCTAGGATGAAATTTCATTATGGGTGTCAAATGTAATAACCCATAATTTTTTAATGATATATGTGTCCAAAATATTTTTTGTTTGCATATTATATAATATTATAGAGATAAAAAATAAAAAGAAACCAATAAAAATATATCCCTTCAACAATGATCAATACATTAGTCATATATTATAACATTTAAATTTTCAAACATTATAACGTTAGAAAAAATATAAAATACAATATCTAAAATGGAAAATTATGGTGCACCCCAATCTATTAGAATCATCACTCCAACATAAAAACCATATAAATAAAAAAATATTATTAAACTTATAAAGGTATTATAAAAATGAAAATGTAACCTTTAGATAAATTATGGTAAACATTGAGTTAAATATTATAGATTTATTTATATGGTATAAATAGAAATGTGAGCATAGGGATTTGACTGTTATATGACCTTTGGTTAACATGCATGTTGGTCAATCTAACCATTTGAATTTATAACCTTAGTTAATAATTTTTCCATTATAATATTTCATTATAAGTAGTAATGAATAATGATAATTGATATAAAAAGGAGGATTAGTTGAATAAATGGGTAGATTCATGCATTTGGAAGCCCATTTTTTCAAAAATGAGATGGATGTATCATCATTATGCATTTTTCTTTGACAATCCCAATCTGATCCCACTAGTACTTCATGATCATTGTGTTTTATTAATGGATATTTTTTAAAAAAATAAAGTATTAAAATGTAAAAATTCATGGTTCCCTATAGTTGTATCATATAAAAAATTTAGTTAACATTTGTAACTAGGATGAAAAAACATTAGAGAGGTACTTATGGATGATTCTAAGGATAATACTATGTAATTAAAAATATCCATGAATCCTAGTGAAGTATAACATGGGTGGTTTTAATGAAATTATATCCATTAGGGATAGTAAAATTGGTCTTGGTTCTAATATAGTTGTAACTACTAGTAATATATACCCAAAAGGCATGTTGTCTTGACTTGTGGGATACATGGTACATGATAATGGTACTTAATGAAAACAATGTGTAACAATTATATGGGATCCCGTTTTTAAATTCCATAACACTTTACAAACCATCATGGAAGGATTAAATAATTAACATGTATTTCATTTTCCAATCCTAAGGGGTCATTGAATTAAAAGAGGATTCATTGATTTAATCATCTTACAAATGATTTTTGACTATTATGTGGTTCTCCAATATGAATATTGTTTCTCACAGTAAAATTTTTGGTTTTAGTCAAATGAAAGAATGAGATTGAAATTTGTTAATGTTTAATGTGAAATACTATGTGTTGATGAGAAACTAAATTGGTTGATGAATAGAGTGAATCATGTATAGAATATTCATAATCAATTATAAGGATATATATGATTAAATATATAAATTTTAGCAAACTATCGCGCTCAACAAAAAAGCAATTTATATAGTGCATTGAGTGTTTGGGAGATGGTATGTAAGGAGGAAAATATCCAATTTCATATATGTAAGGAATTTTTAAGGACAAATAAATGGGATGCATCAAATAAATTGGAAAAACATTTATTCATTGAGAAGAAGGGCATTGAGAAAGTAATTTCTGTGGAAAAATGAAATGTTTAGTTCACCTAATGTATGGGAATATTGGTAGCCCATTGTTATTATAGCAAAATGTTTTTTTTAATAATGGAATTATGGGGATTATAAAAATCATTTTCTTGGGGGAAAACTCAATAAAAATATGATCAATTTTGAAAAAATAATATTTTTTATTGATGATGAAGAGACAAAAAATGGCATATGAACAGAATTATGTGTTATGGAATAATATGATGATTCGTTTTTTATGGATTATGAATGAAGTTTTATTACTGATTCTTATTTATAATGATGAATTTTTTATATAAATCTTGAATTATATATAATCATTTTTATGTATATATTTTTTGTTAGGGATTCTTAAGAATATGAGAAATGGTACTGATGAATGGTAGTCATGACTAATTGGAATGATGATATTTTATAAAAAACATATTATTATGGGAAAGATAAATTTAATATGATTCTAGTATTGAGATAATAGTGCTTAGTTTGGATAAAAAGATGAATGATATAGATATAGTAATTGGATAGTATCGATGACCTTAAAACAAATAAATTATTGGATAAAAAATTATATTTTGTTTTCATTAATGGAGTTTGATTTTTTTATTTTTATTTAATATATAAAATAATCATGGATTTTATATTGGGTTTAAATATTCATTTGTTTAATCAATGATTTTTTTTGTAATTCTGGATATTACTATATTTTTGGATATTATATGACAAAATTATTCACATATTTCGTATGTGAAAATTTGGGGTCAACATTATGAAATTTAGGTGACCAATGTTATGATTATTCTACAAAAATATTGACATTTTGTATAAATGATTTTAATTATTAATCAGTATTATGGATATCCATTTTTGGATGGTTTTAGTTTAAATTCAGATATGTTTTTAGATATTGACATAATATTTCATCATATAATGTATTATCCATACTGGATAAAATGTTTTCATCATTTTAGAATAGTTGATAACTAGATAAATCTATAATGAGTTATTATTATATTATGATCTTAGGACCAATTTGTTATTAGGGAAAAATAATCCTCATTTATTAATTTAAAATTTGATGTTCAAAATGAAAGAAGAAAATTGAAAGGATGATTTTTGTTTATAATTAGAAAGAAATAATGTAATAACATATTTTAATGTTCAATATTATGATTGAAAAAATTTCTCCAACATTATGAAAAAAGATCATCAAAAAAATCTTTTCTTACTAATTTCATTTTTTATTAATCTTTGTTTTATTATCACATCACATATTTATTGATTTGGTGTCCTTAACTTTATACTTACAATGTTCTCTAACATTATCTATTACTGTCTTGGAGTTATTTTCCAATTACATTTATATATTATCAAATTCCACAAATATTATCCTATTTGGTAACCTAGTAATGTGATGACCTTAATGTCTTTCATCCCTCTTTTAAAGATGAATATTTTTTGACCCTTTTTATGATGTGGTTTTCCGTAAAAGAATTTTCAATTCTCAAAATTTAGATTATTATGATCTAGTTATATTATGAGTACGAAATTTATTTCGGTGGGTTGGAATGTAACTCGATAATATTTTATGAAATATATTTGATAAATATATATAATTTCATTAAAAGATTATGTTATATGCCACACCGAGTTATAATAAACTACAATATACTATTATTTAAATATTATTTTTATCACATAACCGTTAAACCTGGTTGTATGACTAAGAAAGACAACATATTAAATATTAATAATATTTTTTCACAAAATGAATACATAAAGATAAAAAGTAATTAATGTTTTGTAATATGTTTATATGCTAGAAAAAAATCATTACCTCCTAAAATGATATATTTTTTTAAATAAAATAATAAAATAATAATAATAATTTTCTAAAAAAATTTAATAAAAATTATATCATTTTTGGAATCAACATGTCCAATTTTTCAAAGGGATAATCTTATATAATTTTCAGAAAAGTTTAATTATTCAATGAATAGTGAAAAAATGCTAAACTTTATTACAAACTACAATTTCATTTACACAATTAATAATGGTACATATTTTAAAAAAAATAAAAATTTTAATTATTTCAATTATATTTTTAATAATCTAATGTATTTTGTTGAACAATTTTTCATTTTGAATTTGGATATTAATACATTATATACCAATGAAAATTTTCTCTTTGGAAACCCACTTTATTGTCGCCCCATTGAGATTAATATAAAATTAAAATTGTCCAATTCTATGAATATAACTTGGAAAAATAAACTCCATATTTTTGAAATATAATAATTAATATTACATAAAACTTTTAACTAAATTTTAGCTCGTAATGATTATTAAAAATAATAAAAATTCATTACCATGGTTTAGGTTAAATTGGGCTTACAATGGGTTAAACTAAACTGATATGTGATAAAATGACCTATGCTATTTTCCAAATAGTATGTTATGAAAATATTTTGACTTCTTTTACCTTATTATATTTTATTATTTGATTTTTTTCATGTTTTTATGAAAGCGAAATATATAATAATTTAATTAATGAAAAAGTTAAAATGTCTCTATCTTGCATTTATGTTTGAAGTATATATTCATATAATGAAAAAGATAAATGTGAAAGAATATTGAAGAAATTTTTTAGTATAATGAATTTAATTTCAAGATATTATTTTATTTTATTTTATTTTAGTCATTAAAAAAATGCTTCAAATGTTTATATTCTTCGAACAGAAAAATCATTTTAGTAAAAGAAAAAAAAAACAAATGATACAAAAAATATAAAAAGTAATATAAATTGAATGAATTATATTATTTAATTAATTATTTAAATTATTATAATATTATATATAGGTGTGAAAATAATATATTTTTTCACTTTGGCGTTGATATTTTTAAACAAAAATTAAATTAATTGTATTAAAATTGACATTATTGTTATTTTTAAAAAATAATATTTTATTAAATGATTCGAAATTCATAAATATTGTATCCCATAAAAATTTATATTTATATTTTAAAAAATCCAAAACATATTATATTTATGCTTACATAGTACTTTTATATGAATTAATTGACCCATAAATAGAAAATACATTTTTACCAAGGTAAAGGGTAAAACGATGGTTTTCATGTTTAAAGATCTTGTATTAATATTAATGTTACAATCATATTGTAATATAATTTAATAAATTGGATTTTATATTTTTAATCATTTGGAATAAGTTAACTAATATGTGTCATTTTATTTCTTGTTATAAATTATTAATTTCTTAGATGAAAATCTAGATATCTGGTGAAAAAAACTGTGACAATAATGAAGCATAGATGTTAAGGAAAATCATGTTTGAAACATGTTTCCTTTTTTTTTCTATTGGCCATATAATCCATCAAATCAATTATTTTTCAATTTTCTAGGAATTTTGGGTGTGCGTGAATTCTAAATATTGAATGGTTTCAGTTATTTACTAAAATGTAACTCATTCCCCATTCCAAAAGGCCACCTCATCTCCTTATTTTTCACACATAATAATCCATTTGGAATGAAAAAAACTATAAAAAATACAACTCATAAATCCTTAAAAAAATTTATGTTTTATATTTTTTCCAAAAGATCATCCTTATTATCCTTCATAATAGATCATCTTTATTATCCTTCATAATAGATTTAATCGTCTTAATGGATCACCAACTTTCTACTTATTATTTTTTCATATTAAACATTTTGTTATAAATAAAATATTAATAACACCATTTACTAAAATATAGTGAGTTGTTTTTATGTTTATTGTATAATATTTCCTCTTATCTTCTTCCATCAAATGTGAAACGAAAGCATCATTCGTGTTTATAGTGGACTACCACCTTATGAAAATATGTAATTCATTTTCCATCATATACTCTCATAGTTGTTTATAATAATGGATATAATGATTATATATGATAATAATTAACTATTATACATTTTGGATAATTCATGTACCATATACATTATTATTAAGCCAATATTTGAAAATTACAATGTCATTCATGTGTATAGCGGACTACCGCCATGCTACATAATGTGATTCATTAATATTGTCTCTGCCTAAAATTTTCATATGTGTAATAGTATACAATAATATAATATTATATCTATCTCATAATTACAATATTATTAATGTAAAATAATACTTACATTCTTTCTTTCATTTTCATAAATAAATTCGAAATCGTACTCAAGTGTATGTATGACATGTTCTCCGTAAAAATGTAATGTAATTTATATAACATAAACATATTCCATCGATTGTTTTAAATGTATTATATATATATATAAAGATATTATGTCTTTTTTACAATTTTTTATATAATTACATAATAATATAATTGACGTTAGTGAACTTCCCAATGTGATTCATTATATATCAGTCTTTTGTAGTTAAAATGCCTGATGTCCAATTAATCAGAATTGTAATTAAATATGGAATGGAAAAAATAAAATAAATATATAAATAACCATTAATTTTTTTTAATTATTTAAATAATGAACATTAGTATATTCTTAAGGAAAATAAATAAAGCACGCGACAAACTGGGCCTGAGGTAAGGGATCACTGTAAACTACCCTTTTCATCATGTTATTGTCACTCCATCTCTATAAAGTATTATATTTCTCATTAATGATATGAACTAATTATATTACATCTTATATATTTTTTAAATATATACCTATGTTATTATAACTTCCATTTATGGGGTCACACAAGCCTTATTACCATTTCTCAAATACCATCTCAAAGAAATTTCATTTGATTATTTTATGAAAGAATATATTATCTAACCCATTTCTTTTATTTAGTAATGCGTATAAATAAATATATATAACATATAATTGATTTCATAATATGGTAAACATATTCATGTACATAATATGAATTTAATCGGTGGTCTCATAAGAATATACCCCTCAAATTCATCGGGTAATGTTTTATTCTCATGAAACATCACGTTTTTTATTCTGGAATGAAACACATCGATTATGGTTCTATATATAACATTTGATGTTTTATTTTAAGTTATCCTTGAAATTTTTTGTTTCATGTTTTATGTCTCTAAAATATTTATTATTTTACCATTATCTGACAATACCATTTCCTTTATATTATTCTTCAATTTTATTAATCATGTTCATTCTAATTTATGATTTCATTTTATACCTTTGACCCACTTATTTTCCCCCTTAATATTTCTACTTCATTAATGGGTTATTTAGTTCTGAAAATTAATTCATGTTTCCCTAGGTTATCCCATGAATGTTTTCGAGATCAAATGGTTTTTGGGATCACACTATATAGAATAAATTAAAGATTCCATGTTTTTATTTTCTTTGATATAGTATGAACCTAGTCCTCCAAGGACACTAGAAAATTATTATCAATTTGTTATATAAAAGGTTATTTATGATTATAAATCATGTAATAACATGTGAAAAGGTATTGGTTCACTATACATACCATAGGTTATAGTCTATTAACATGAAAATATGAAGTATAATCATATAAATAGAAGTAATTAACCTATAATACATGTATTCATGTAAATATAAAAAAAATATTTAACAACATATATAAAAAAATTATGTGAAATATAACTATGGTTGAGGGGATATATGTAAAAAACTAAGAAAATAATAATATAACTCTAGACATAAAAAAGCTAACAACAATTTAGTAACATTTTATTTTTAAAATTAACATTTAAAAATATTGAAAAAGATCAAACACCTATACTACTAGATAGGTACTACATTTCATATTGAACTCCATTATCACCTTAGTGTATCCTTAATTGAAAAACACTGCATACTGCAAACCTCTTTGATATCTTCAAATTTTTTAATTTTAAAACCTTCAAAACTATATCAATGAAAATGATCCTAGTAATAGGAGATTATTTAAACTTAATAAGTTTTTACTTGATATCATCAATGCCAAATATAATAATTCATATGAATACTAGGATAATAACATATATTATCAACTTCTATGTTTAGTACCACACTCTAGTAATTAAAGGTTAAAAAATTGTAAAAGACTATCTCAACCTCAATTCCTAAAAATATATTCTATTAATGTTTATAATAATAAATTGTCTTTAATTCATTATCCATAATTTCTACAAGGTAGAAGAGACTATAATTAAAATCACTATATATATTTCATTAAAAAATAAAGATAACTATTGAGATTCATATATGAAAAATAAAAGGAAATAACAGAAAACATTAAAAAATTAGGAATAAAATAAAAATAATAAATTGGATATATATCTAAATTACTAGACCAACACTCAACCGTGGGGAAAATAAGTTTGGGGTGTTTCAAAACACAAAAATAGTGTCAAATGTCTCATTAGAAGTAACATTACCTTGGGGGAATTCGAACCCCTCTATCATATGACTGATGGAGTCTTGATCAATGAATGTATCATTTATATGGATACTCAATTGTATGACAAATATATGGGATCAGAATCCTATATTTAAAATTTATATTCAAGGGGATACTTGACCCCTTATTTCTACTAGATCCCAGATTCTGTGCCATGTGGCCCCCAATCCTTATTTGAGATTTGTGGAGGAAAGAATTTGTATGAAATTATATATAGAATAACTACCAGTAATATATAAATAAATTGAAAATATGATCACAATTTATTTTAATACTCATCTCTAAGTGGATATTCTATTTTCATCATCAACTTCCAATATCTATACATTGGGATTCATAACCAATATCGTTACCAGAATTAACATATTAGAGAGACAATCCCCTATTAAATACCCCATTAAGTCATCAATCTAATATTTATGACAAAAAAACTTGGAATCATTATAATAGGAGATAAAAATAAATTAGTTATTTTCAATCTTCAAATAGTCTTGTCAAAAAAATTAATCATAAATCTAGTGTCATTTACATATTTGGTATATTAAAATATTTATATAGAGAAACATATGAATTAAACCACTTATTTAAGTTAAAAACTATAAATACATTCATTTCCTAATTTTGAATTAGTTTATGACCCAATATTCAACTATAATAAAAAATAATTCCTAAAAATATCAGATAAAAAAATATATTATTAATTATTCCACTATAATGGTAAAATATATAGAGTATAAAAAACTATATAACTATATTCACCAAAATAGCTACAACTAGTGTGTTATAACACTTCATTGTGTATGACACCACCATAATCAAGGACTCTAGATGATCGTACTCTAAAATGAATTGATAATATTTAAGAGACCATGATATTGTGAGGGAAAAAATGAAATTTAATTAGATTGGTGTAATTACTAAGAGAAGTTTGTGATTAATCATAGTATTTTAGAATATATTATATATAAATATGATAATATGACTATTAGAATAGAATATATTCAATCTAACCCCTAGAATATAAAAAATTCGAACCTAGTGAATATAATATTCATGAAAAAACTTTTCATCTAATTGTCTAATATAAATAATAAACTAATTTGAAAAAAATATATTACAAAATTATATATCAATATATTTATATGTGAATTGTAATTTATTTAAACATGAATGACATTAAACTAGAACACGATTTAATATAATAATGAGATTTTTTTTTGTCTCTGAACTCATGATTTTGAAATATCGATAGTGTTTAAATAGCAATTAAAAATTATAAAATATAGACCATTATATTCATAAAAAAGAATATTAATTTTAAATTATTATGTTGAAAATATTCAGTGGTGAAATATTTAAATAAATTGTGAGAAAATTACATTCTTTGGAAGATAGAAATACATGCACACCAGATTGAATTTTTATTCTGAATTAATTATGATGTTATAATGAATAAATAATTAATATTACTAGATCTATGACCAATAATGGATTACATTTATCCGTATTTAATATTACTATAAATAAAATTATTTCCCAAGAAAATAAAAACATTTCAATTCATAATATTTTTATTTACATTTCAAAAACAATTTTTTATTGAGAATTGATATTTATATGCACATATTAATATATTAAATTTGATTTCTATTCTCCAAAAATATGGAAAAATATATCTTAAATGTCCAAAAATTAAGTCATAATGGTAAAAACCAATATATATAACTTTCTATATGAAAATAGTTTTTGATTTACAATAACGTAGTTTACAAATAATTGTGTTTATAGATTTAATAAAATTTCTACGTCATTTTCTATAAATATCCACAATTCGAAAAAAATTATTTATTAAAAATTTAATGAGAACATTTCTTCTCCCTTGTTCTCTCCATAGAGTAATTCCCAAGACTTTCTATTAATATAAGTTGTTATTATAAATATTTAAGAACATACATTTTATGTTCAAGGTTCTTGAACCTCCCATTTCCTTTTCGATTTGAATCTGTTTCTGATGATATAATTTAAAATTACATTTCTTACACTTTTATTATAGTGATTCCTCGTAATAATCATCCCATTGATAGTTTATAGTGGGTTATTACTTATTTTATCTCAACATAGAACCTTCATAATATGTAATTATATCGATGTGAGGTTATGAAATTCATTATTTTAATCTACTTGTATAGTCCTTTCCAATTCAATTACATTTTATTGTTAAATATTTGTTCGTTTCATTATAATTCATTCCATATAGTATTTTCAATTAGAAAACTTATTCCCATCACATTATAGATCACTAATTCTACATTATAATTCCCAATAATTAGTGGAAACCCAAGTTATAAATCTATATATTAGAATTTTTTTTAGAAATTTGGAAATTAAAATGTGTGAGGTTCCGAGAAATTAAAATGAGACTATAACCGAGTTGTATAGGGTGGTGCATAGAAATAAAAATAGTAATATTAAATTTTATAATGGAGGGATTATATGAGTTATTGTAGTCATAATATTATAGGTACTAAAGAATTTGAACTAAACACTAAAAATGGACCAATGATTCATAGATTTGATCCTCTGTGCTATATGGTCTTTAGGAAACAAATGGAATTCAATCCATAGGGCATGCGTGCCAACACATGCATTGAGACAATGGTGTGTCAGACCATCAATAAGACTTTTGGATTAAAGGAAATTGGGGAATTAAGTAGTCGGGTTAGGTAGCACAAGATCATTCCCTAGAGGAAGAATCAATGAAAGAAACATCTAGTAGTCTAGAGAAAACAAGATTAACAATGTAGAGAGGGACATAAAAAATCTTCCACTTGGACCAGCCACAATTCATCACTATTTGTGATAATTCTAGATTATCTACCACATGTTGTGGGGAGAAAGGAAATATCAAAAATGAATATTTTAAATAGTGTTAGTTCTGGTGTTTTGGGGTCTTTAAGAAAACAATACTTGTTCTATGAATTGTTTCATTAAGCCCCTATATAATATTTGGGTTCTATCCCTTCCTCGGTTAAAATATTGGATTATTAAAAAATATAAACATGATATTTTAATTTAATTTTTTTCCTAGTAATGAAATACCTTACTAGATACTACATATTGATGCATACTATGGATCCAATTTTCATTGATTAATAATGCTAAAAAAGGCTTCTTAGGTTTTAAATTGAACTTCAATTTGTACAAAACATAATGGAAAAACTAACAATCTAGTTCCCACCCCTTGTAGATATGTTTTGGATAATTAATATGATCATTATAAACCACAATAAATAATTTTAATTTATTATCATCATGATTTAATGAATTTTTAAATTATATGTTTTAATTATTTTAGTGCCTCACCAAATTATGAATTGAGGGTCTATGGGATATTTTTTAATCAGTTCCATAGTCTCATACAACTTTAAATAATGGAAATTAATAACGATTTATTATATTTATTTTCATACCTTTAATGTACCTAATATGATTATGTCATTATCATTCTACTAATTAATTCCTTATTTTAAATTGTGAATACTCTATTATTTCATTGTTGGAAATTTGATATTCACCTATATACCCATGCAATTATATTTAATTTGGAAAAAGTAATATTATTTATATCCATTATTTTATATGGATACATATTTTCTATAGATCCAACATTATATGAGAGGATTATTATAGAGAATTTTGATGTGGATTTTTTGATATGGATTTTTTTTCAATAATTTTCATATAATGGATGAGTTAGAATTATAATTTTATGGGGGTATTGGAAATACATAGCATGTTGAGGCATTAAAAGTCTCATGAGAAAACTAATCAAGGGTATTTGGAATATTTTTGACCCATTTGTGTGTGATGTCTTGGAATGAGGCCTCAATAATATATATTTAATTTCTAATATATTCAATTCCATGAAAATTTGATAAATTATTATAATTATTCCTGAATATATTTATTATTTAATGGATATTTTATACTCATTTTTTGGGATTTTATGTCATTTATTTATTCCTATAATATTATATATTCAATGCTTCGGTTATGATAGATTTACTTGAATGACATAATTTACTTAGCATCATATTTCAGCCATTTATATTGTTTACCATTCCCCCATGAAATAAGAAATATTTCCTCATATTACATATATATGTACATGAATAGAATATGATTACATAAAAAATTCATACAAAATATCATAAATTATTAAATTAATTTAATGTTAATTTATGAATCTAGTTTCCTTATACTAATAAATAGTTATATTCTCTATAAAATGAAAAATATTTTTTTGAAATTAAAATAAAAAGAACATTGGATTTCGAGAAGAGGATTCAAGATGTTACAGTTTTCATTAGAGATTGGTTAGTAGAAATTATATGAATTTATTTAGAGGAATATGGTTATAGAACAAATATTTTTAAATTTATATCTATGAACATGGATGGAGAAACCCATCCTTAAATATACTTTATGTTATAAAAAATAATTTTCTAGATTTAATAACATGAAACTATAATAAATGTATAGTATTTTATAACATTGATTAATATTTAATTTTTTATCCAAGAAGTAAGTATGAATATGATGATTATTATAAATGAAACCTAAAAAATGTAAAAAATGGTATCGACACCCATAATCATTATTGAGATGTCTCTCCCAATTAAATTAATAAATATCGGTTTGGAGCATATCACATTATGAATCTAATAAGATAGATATATCATCTTTTTAAAAATAACATTTCCTATTATATTATATATTCAATGCTTCGGTTATGATAGATTTAGTTGAATGACATAATTTTCCTAGCATCATATTTCAACCATTTATATTGTTTACCATTCCCCCATGAAATAAGGAATATTTCCTCATATTACATATAGATGTACATGAATAGAATATGATTACATAAAAAAATCATACAAAATATCATAAATTATTAAATTAATTTAATGTTAATTTATGAATCTAGTTTCCTTATACTAATAAATAGTGATATTCTCTATATAATGAAAAATATTTTTTTGAAATTAAAATAATAAGAACATTGGATTTCGAGAAGAGGATTCAATATGTTACAGGTTTCATTAGAGATTGGTTAGTAGAAATTATATGAATTTATTTAGAGGAACATGGTTCTAGAACAAATATTTTTAAATTTATATCTATGAACATGGATGGAGAAACCCATCCTTAAATAAACGTTATGTTATAAAAAATAATTTTCTAGATTTAATAACATGAAACTATAATAAATGTATAGTATTTTATAATATTGATTAATATTAAATTTTTTATCCAAGAAGTAAGTATGAATATGATGATTATTATAAATGAAACCTAAAAAATGTAAAAAATGGTACCGACACCCATAATCAGTATTGAGATGTCTCTCCCAATTAAATTAATAAATATCGGTTTGGAGCAGATCACATTATGAATCTAATAAGATAGATATATCATCTCTTTAAAAATAACATTTCCTATAATAACCAGTCTATTATATCTCATGATAGTATATCAATGTTTGATTGATTTGTGTCAAAGTAATGTCAATATTTTAATTTAATTAATAGCCCCTTAATGGCATAGGAATGGAATTAATATTTATAGAACATATTCCTGTCAATGGGATGCAGCAGATAAGAAAATAATTGATATTGATAATTTTTATGTGTGAATATTTTCTGTATAATCATTCTTTTCATGTACATATTTTCGCTAAAATGGAATAAAAATTGACACTATAATGACAAAAGTGGTTGAATAATTTTTTAAACTAATGAATATAAAAAATGTATCTGGTTTTCTCAGTATACATAGTTCAAATCAAATATTTTAAAGAATTTCTATAATTATCTAATCATATAATAATGTTAACACTTAATGTGGTGAAATTCACATAGTCAAAGTAATGTGATGATATATTTTAAGAAATAATTAATATATTAATCACCACATAGGTATTAACCTTACAATTGGGAAAATATGGATTTCTATATATGATGATTCCTCATGGAAATTAATATGGTGTTACATTATGTGAATTTATATAGTGGTTTTGTATTCCATATTGTAATTAATTACCCATGAGAAAAAATATCTAGCACATAATCTTGATATGAAATATATAATATTTTCATTAAATATGTGGTTTCATGATCATTATGGTAATGGATGAGACATATATATAATTAAAAAATGGTTAAAGTATATATTCATACAACATAAATCAATATTAGAAAAATGATATTGATGTCACTACTCAAGGACTATGACAAGTTATAACACTACCACAATAGAAAGGAAAGAAAATTTTGTAGATTCTTTAAGTAGAAAGGATCATTTTTTCCATAAAATTCCAAATACATAGAGCCCATGTTAGATATGGGGGTATATTGATAGCGCTAGCCTAAACCCACCTTCAACATGAATCATGAAGGTAACTAGAACCAAGTATTCATTTTTTATAATATTTTTGGAATTATCTTATAAAAACCTGAATAAATACAAATAACCAATAAAAAAATTATATAGAATACAACCCATACATATATCAATTTTCAACTGAATTTTAAATGATGCAATTCATGAGAGTAAAATGCACTAGAGCATCCCAAAAATTTAAGAATGGGAAAACAAAAACAATTTAGGAGCCTCCAACCAATAATAAATTAAGAATATCTACTATGATACATGTTCTTTTGGATCACACTATTGATATTAAAATTATATCCACTATCAAACCCAACCATTATTCATAATGTGTTAGAAAACATACCTACACTTTAGCTTCAAACAATCCACACCATCTATATATCCTTGTGATCTTTTCCAACCTACTGCATCATCATCACTAACATGACTTGTTTGGGAAGATGTCCCATGCTCATTTGAGTTTAAAATAACAAGGAATACTCCCATGAATTATTATTAATACTCAATATACTTATGAATATCTGATAGATTATGAGTAATACTTAATCCATATATTCTCATTTACAAGAATATTCATGGAAACAGAGTAGTTCGGGATATCACTTCCCAATGACTTGAATATTATAATACTCATGCCCCATGTGGTAATTTGAAAATTTATGAGTCCATAATGATTTCTATTTTCAAGTAGTTTCAACACCACATCTCTAAGCTAACACCTATTATCGTATGGAAGAAAATTTATAAAAACCCAAAATTAATAGCCTTCATGGAATAGAGGATCAAATACTTCTAGTAGTGTAGGAGTAATAATTACATCAGTGGAGGATAAGATTATACACCCATTATATTTAGATAGAGGTATAAAAATATCATTAATAAATTATCCCACTATACATATATGTTGGGATATTATTTACCATTTTTGATACAGAGGTAGAAGATCCTATGCCTGAGGACCACACTAATCAGACAGGTGGAATACCAAATATATAATGAATGTGGCATGTGAAAACATTTACCTCGGATAACTAAACAATCATATAGGGCTTTTATTTTCTAAGAAAACAACAAATCGAATAATGATGTATGTATTTCTAATAATATAAATCATTCCTTATTTATATGTTGCATATATATCTATCTTCAAAAAAGGAACCTTTTTCTCTTGCAACATGTCATAGAACTCAAATGTATTGTTTCTAATTCCTAATATGAGCCTAAAACTAATAGAAAAATCTATTGGAATTCTCTAGTGTATGTATATTATGTGTATAAAACAACCCACTATATTTCCACATAATTTCTCCAACATATCACGTAAAACATAAACTAATATCTTTTTGAATGAGTGACCAATGTGTTGGATTTGATGATATGATCAGTATATACATTTTCTATATGATTCTTATTCCTTATATGTAATGTGATATGTGGTCCCATGTACATGACATATATACTACTATACTTCCTTGGGTGTGTATCTCTTCTACATTCTATGTTGGGTGTTAAAAGAAAATATGTATTTTGGGTTAGTACGGATGATGTATGATGTTTTATTTTGTATAATATCTGTATTTTTAAATCTCCTTAAATACATGGTGTGTGTTCTCTGAACTAAAAACCCTATTTTTGGAATTTTATAGACACAAATTCTTCTCTTATAAGAATATTCACATCCAATGTTTTTCATGAAAATCCAACCATGATGATCACTAAATTTAAATTGACTAGATCGATTTAGAGAGGTTCTTTATTGGATGTTAATCCCAAGACAACATTCATCCAATTAGAATCCCAAACATAATATAAAACATACCTTATACACTCATCCAATTAATTATATCTAGAATTAGATACAATTTTTTTTCATAATTTTTTTTAATAACATGAGCTTTAGTGTCTCAATTAATTAGCTCTAAAATTATAATATGAACTAATGGAATTGATTAACACAATCTATTTCAAAAACAATTAACCACTAAATGATAACTAATAGATATAAAAAAAGAGGCTGAGAACCAATACAAAAATAATGTTAGATTATATGATGGCCTTTTTGTACCAGGCCATCTTTCATTGGGTTCAAACGGAGGGTACAATTATCCAATTGTAAGTCAATATGTAAAATATTCCAAAATCATATTTCTATTGAAAATTACATGATTCAAAAAGAAACTTTTTTAGATTAAGAGTGTTGCGAGAAAAAATTATTAAAAAAATTAATTTCTTTTCAATTATAGTTAACACACCTAATTTAATTAAAATAATTTTTTTAATCTTTAATTTTTTATATTCTATTAAAATGTTAACTTTGTTGATAAATTGGATTAAACGATGATGTTGTTTTATTTTTTTATTTTTTGAAGTAATTACGAAGACACACATGAATTTTGACTTGAAATATAATTTTTTGAGTCAAAAAATAACATAACATGTTACAATTATTTCATTATAATTTTTTAATTATTTCAAAACCCATAAATTGTAATTTTTATATAAAAGTGAATTGGGAACATAGGAATTGTAAAATTTCTTAAGGATGTTTTTTTGTTATTCTTAAAATGATGAATTTTTTTAGTGACTCATAAAATGATGGAAATCATTTTGATATAATTATGGAAAAGAAAAAGGTATTAACTTTTATTATGTTTTAAAAAAATTAAATATTATGATATAAAAATTAGTTTCTTCTAATGTATATTTGGGAATACAATAAATGTCTACACTCTAGTGTGGTAACATGATTATTCTATCAAAAAATATTCTCACTTGTGTCTACTATCATCCATGGAAGTATACTTGTTTTAACAATTATCACAAATTCATTCTACTTCAAATATTCTATAACCCAAGATATGTTTTTTACTAGGACATAATGTTATTGGTTCCCAAACCAAATTCAGTAATAATAAGGAAAATTTTCTTCTATCATACTACTTTCATTAAACTCTACTATAGTTGAGAAAATAAAATGATGTCTATAATTAATGTAAAATTATTTTCATTCAAAATGAACAATTCAAAAATCAAGATTATTAATACTACAACCACTATAAAAACTATCAACATATACAATGTTTTTGAATTAGTTTGATACCATTATGAACATCCAGTACCCCAAAATTATTTTATTTTCTATGTTACCTCCATCAGTAGTACCTCCCCAAATCGTCAGGTGCTTGAAACGTAACTTGAATCCATGGGATCCCGAGGATAATAACTTGTTTATAAAAATTAAGAAATTATTTGAATCTATCCAAGAATGGAAGAATAAAACTCAACCTCGATAAACCATCACCCAAAAAAGAAGATAAACTTGGGATCAATGAAATAGGATTGAAGATCCAATGATCCAATGATAATGATGATTCTTAATAAACTCATTCAGTTCCACTAAAAATCATTGAACGTGATTGAAAAAGATATGATTCACCATAGACCCTTACTGATTACAATAATGGATAGAAAATAATTATTTTAATGTTGAAGGAGTTTTATAAATGATAAACTCAATCTAGGTGGATTCTTGATTGTAAACAGTCTAATTATGGAAGGTTGATGATTAATTGATTATTCTGAACCTATTTTCAAAAAAATGGTGAGCATTCAGCTAGTTATCATCTTACAAAATCTAATTTTTGAATCCATGCCACATGAATTTTAGTGAACAAAATTTTTTATGCCTATTAAAAAGTTGAATTAGGACTGGATTATGTGATTATGTTGTACAATGAACTCATAAAGCATGGTTTCAATGATTCAAAAGAACCACCATTAAAATCGATCAATGATGCTTTTATAATATTTGATCATTGATGAAAGAATGAACATCAAGATTTTTGTGCTAGGAAAACCGAATCTGGTGGAAAAATACTGAATATGATGAACTATATATCATGCATCACCAAGAATTAGTTGGGGCCATGGTCTATCAAATCATTATTTCTATTGAAGAACATCTTTAGTTATTAAAACAATTTTTAAAATACCGAATACTCTATGAAAACATTTAAGTTAGCATAGAACAAGAATGATTGACCCATAAAATATGAGTTATATATAGTAGAATAAATAAAAGATGATATAATACTCACAGTTCCATGTTGATGTTGGGTAGTGAGGAAATGAATTTAAAAATAATCTTATTAAAAAATATTAACAACCAAATAAGATAGTGATATTCTTTTTCTCGATGTATTTCTCCCTATTAAGGTATTTACGATTGGTGGGGCATCATATCGATCCCATCACACCAGTTACAAGGCTATCTAAGTCTGCAAACATTCTACTCCATCAATATACCCAATGAGGAAAAACATATCATGAACTAACACATTATTTACAACATGAGACTAAATGGAACTGTCACTATTCTAGCACCCATCCTACATCCATCCGAGTCATATGGAAGTTTGGTGATAACCTCAATTTCCCAAAATGATAAAAACACATAGACATACTAGTGAAATTTAATATGGAAGAAGATAATTGTAAGCACAGAATACACCATCCAGATTCTAACTAGAAAATCATTAAAGTTTGGAGCTCCCGAACATTGAAAAAATTACCAAGTCAATCGAGGTTTGTTGAAAACATATATGAAGCTATAGATTTTATATTATTTTCTCACAAGATATATAAATTTATTCTCTGTGCATATTTGATAACCAGAGATAGACTTTGAAATTCCTCAATACTACAATTATAGTTCCATTGCTGACCAAATATTATATGATTTGTTATATGAATCTTTGATATAAATGACAAAATTATCCATTTCCTCATTAATATAGTATTATACTTGTTTCAAATCCCATAAGTGTATAATAATGTCTGTTTAATGAAATGAGGTGACATCCAATCCCATGTTCCTATATAGTCCCAAATTTGATGATTCACATATGTAAGACAATACCAAAATTTTCATGCCCACTCCGAACACTGAAAATTCAATCTGTATGTTCATCACTCAAAATCTCACCAAACAGAGAACAATTTTCTACTACATCCACAAAAGAAAATAACAGCCCACCTCCAAAAATTATTGAAGGAATAAATGAACATGATATAGGTAGATAATAATAATGGAATAATTCATGATTAATGCTATCACTAAATTCACCAATGAAATTACAGTCAAGATGATCATAAAAAATAGAGGATGTCACTACTCGAAAAAGAAATTGTGGGACATTTCCGAAGTCACCTGATGTTGATAAAGGAACCTGTGAGCACAAATGGCCAATTTTAAGAACACAAAGGATATCAAAGTAATATTATATAAATTTTGAACTATTTAGAATGCTGAGGGTTCAAATTCTCATACTCACACTCAGATGCTTCTTTGCAATCACTCTATCAAGATACAATTTATTTCATTCATTAATTTCTTTTTAGTAATAACTCTTATGATGGAACTATAAAACATAAGATGATGATATGAGGAGATGTTCCTTATACATATTTAGTGTATTCTTTATAATAATATACTTTTAAACAATGTTAATATCTATACTGAGTAATACTATATAGACATTCGACGAGTCAATATTTCATACATATTGAATTTATATTCACTTCTTCTCTATATTGCACACAATATCTACTTAGGTCATCTCCATTGAATGATACTATGATATGTGTGTTGATTTATTGGTTATTAGAGATCATTTATTTCTAGTATTGTAGTGAATGGTAAATTTAGTGGTCATTGAATCTATCAAAGTAAAATATAATTTTTAGTTGAAGGTAATCGAGTGATATTTCACATGATTAGAGATAATATAGGAGTGTGAAAATTTGTAAATTTTCAAATATGAATAGTAATAAGAGATCTAAGTTTAATCAACATATTTTAATATTGAATACAAAACCATTCTAGTAAAATATCCAAATTGGTTTTCACATGATAAACCAACTAAACAAAATCAAAAAAATTATATATCATATACCTATTTGGATGAATGTCGTAGAAAACTACTGAAAAATTTATATTATGTTTAATTATTTATTTTTGGGTCACCTCACAATAGGAAACTCACAAAACCTAGATTTATATTTGAGGAATCTAGTATTTGTTTTAATAATTTTTTCTTATTTCATAAAATAAGAAAATAAAATTCTTCTTACCACATTTTTTAACCCATATGTTCATATAACCTAAATAGGGAGACTAACGACTTTATGAATCATTGAGGAATAAGAAAGGGAGTTTGTCACTATCTCATTGTGTGAATCATTATCCCCTTATTCTAGTTCCACTAGAGTAACCCATTAAACATCCTACATGCATGATAATCGTGTTCATGTAAAGAGGGTTAGGTCTACATGATATGAAATAAAATATTTGTTTTGATGGTGTATATGACAAGTAACACTAATATTAAAGGTCCCATATACTATTTTAACGTTTTAAAATAGTTTATAAAATTAATGGTATGAATATTGTTAATGAAAGTATGAAAAAAAAAATACATATAAGTTAATATTATTTATAAATTCATAGTAAATAATTAATCAATATTTTTTTAATTAACCTTTTTCTTCTAAATTATTTTTTCAACAAAAATGATCTATATTTTTTGAGAAAGGGTTATAATAATTTTACTGAGATATTTGAATTTATTTTGATAAAATTAGATTTATTTCTGAAACCATCGTCTCCCAATTTAATTATCTTGGGTTTTTAGAAAATATATATTTTTATTGAATCGTTAAACAAGATAATTTTATATTTAGAATTTTATTTATTTTAAATTAATTAAGTAATTTTAAGGTACAATTTAAAAAAAATTAAAAAAATTTAATATTTATTAAACATGATTTTGTTTAATTATATTTATATTTTATATTATTATATTTTAATATTTGAGGTTTAAAAATGGGAGTTTTCAATAATAAATTATATTGTGTATAATGTTTCTCATTTTTAATTACTGAAAACAAATCATGATGAGGAATGATTTAAATAAATTTAAAATATTACATATCTATAAAAATTAATTGAAGTTCATCAAAATAATTAATATTTTTATTTTTAATATAAAATTATCTTTTTCATTAAAAATAAACTTCTTGAAAACCCTTTTTTGATCGAGACTATGTGTAAAAATTCAAATTTAACATTTGAAATTTAATAAATATAATTTTATAAAATAGATTTATTTTGTGGAATAAAATTTTATTTCATTATTTTATAAGGTAAATTTTATTTATTTCTATAATTAATTATGAATATATTTACAATTAATTAGATCACTTATGTTGAAAACGGTTCTACGAGCAGGTTAAACTAATAAGATACAAATTTTAATGAATTAAACAATTTAATAATATTTATTTCATCGACATATTGAAACATAACAAAGTATTATTATAAAAAATTATCCAATTTTATCATTTTTCATTTAAAAACAATGATACAACCTTTTCTTTTAAAAAATTTACAATGTGGAAATATCCTCTCTTTTTAAATGCCATGCTCTTTCGGCTCCTAATCATGTATTAAAAACCTTTTTTATTTTCCAATACCCTACCAAATTTATTATTTACTTACCTCAACAAATTTTATATCCCTTATTGTAATCCAGAATACATTTTAAAAAGGGTTTTTGTTCTTACCTAAGAAGGGTGTCTGGAGAAGAGGTATTGTTCGTAACCATTTGTTATTTTGTTATTTCATATTCCACATCCTCAAAATATTTTTCAATTATTCAAATATAATAAAACATTATCCAAATATACTTATATGTTATTATATTAATATAATAAAATAAATTTGTATTCACTTCCATCAAATGGGATACGAAATAATCCTTATTGTGAATGACACACTACTTCTACATGAATTAATGTCACTCATTTTCCACAATCACCTCTCACAGCTAGTTATAATAATTAATTTAAATTATAACTATGATATTTATAACATATTTATACTTAATATGTTATTTTGTCATATACATGTTTCCACATTCAATTCTATGGTAGATATGATAACATCGTTCATGTGTGTGGTGGACTACTACCTCACGAAACGATGTGATTCATTTTTCAGAAACACTTTATATGGATGTTATTAAGTATAAATTTAAATAATATATGTTATATACATGAAATAATTATGATATTATTTAAATTCTTATGATTATGAAATATAATATATCATTTTTTTTCTTTCCCTGAAAAATGATAACGTCATTCGTGCTTACGTTTGGACTACGAGCTCTTTGAAGTTATGTGATTCTATATTCTTCAACACAACATATGGAATATATATATAAATATATATTTATATTTAAGAAATAATATGGAATTTGTGATATTATTTTCATTCTACAAAACTAAAATGAAATATAAATGTTTTCCATAATTACCATTGGAACATAGAAACATTACTCAATCGTGTGTACGTCTGACCATCCCCATCATCGTAACATAGTTTATTTTTTATAAACCAAAAATATCTATTGGATTTAAAAGTAAAATTTATTTAGTAATATTATAAATATTGTAGGACTATTAGTCTGTTAATTTTGAGATAATGAACTATTTGACCATGGTCAACAGACTGAAGAGGATTTGAAATAATGAATTGAATGTCATCAAAGCACCTAATGTGGACTGAATAGATTTTAAATTTAATTATATATTATAAATAAATTAAATATATTATCTAAATATATGTTATTAAACTTATTAATGTTTCATAATAAAACTAATAGTACATATATGATTATTATATTGAAGTTTTTACCACATATGAATAACGTCAGACCAAATGTAAGGGTTTCTCATATCACTATTATTTCTGTAAGACAAATAGAATATTCACCACTTCTTTTTGATGTGTGGTATATATATCCAATGAATATATTTTATGGTTTAATTCATGAAATTTATTTGGATTTACAATTATATATGAGGTTATATTGTTTAGGGGGTTTTGATCTAGAGAATACCAATGTTGTACGTGATTTCTTGTCAATGTACATTCATTGAGGCGTATTTTATTTTTTATTCTCCTAATTTTATTTTTATGTTTTATATATTACCAGTTTTAAAATTAATAACATGAATCATTCATGAATCATGTTATTATAAGTTATAATTTGATTTAGTTTATTCAATGAGATTGACATGATAGTCACTATGTGGTAAATAGTTTCTTAACTCAGTAACCTTTCCATTGATTAAAAAAATTATTCCTTGACACTAATATGATATGAGAACGTTTTAATTAAAATATTATTTCTTTATTATTTATTACATATTATTTATGGATTTAATTTTTTTATATATAATTTCTTAATTTATTAACTCTTAATTCACTAATACAATATTTTTAAGGGTTAGTCATCCCAAATTACTATCATTGGGACACATATTTATGATATGAACCTATATTCTTTATGTAATTTATATAAATCCATTTTATATGTTATACCATGTATCTCATTATGTTCATTATATTTAAATTATCACTTGATTTTATCTCTTTATGGGCTTACGATTGAGGTGTTACCAAAGAGTCAATGGAACTACGTTACAATCTTCTTTCTATAAAGATTATTTAAGGACATGCATACTTTATAGGAAATTAATTAATATTAATTTCATAAACCAAATATATTTTATTATCATATTCTAATGAATTTATTTCACATGTTTAATTTCCATTTACACCCTTAATGGTTGATGATACATCAATAATGATTTTTATTATTGGTATTGATCTCCAATTTTATTTTTGACAGGGTATCCGCCTCTTCCATATATATGTTTTATAAACTATTTTAAAAAATTTACCTTTATAAACAAAATTACTTCAAAAATTCTATATGACATGATTATTTACATATTTGAAATGGGTTTCAAATAAAATTTTAGAATTTTTTCAAAATATGCTACTTTTGATATAATTTTTTCAATAAAATATTAAAATAAAGATTTTTTAAAGATAATGATTGCAAGAGATTTTCCCACTACCATATCTACTATTTTTCTAGAAGTGTCCTTTATATTTTTACAACTTTATTTCTAAATAATGGGAAATTTTAATTAATTTTCGAATTTTTAGTTTTAAAAAGTAAATATTAAAATTTAAAATTTTAATTTCCTCATTAATGTTTTTAATGATATTTTTATGGTATTTTAATTCATAAAAATTAATTAATTTTTTTGGTAATAACTCCCCAATAGATATTTTTTATAACTATGACGTTTGTAATCTTTACCGATAAAGAAAATGATTATTTTAGTTAGATGGTTATAGAAATTGTGTATTTTTAATGTGTTAATAAGTGTTCAATGTAATTATTAGAGAAACCAATTCTTTTATATGGTTAAATCATGTTTCAAATATATAATCATGGAATATATTTATTTACTATTTAATGATGACTCTATTAATGGAATTAGGATTATTTAATTAGATGTATGATGTATCAAATGAACTATGTTCTTTATTTATGGTTATGGATAATTATTATAATATGTGGGAACCTAGAAAACGTCAGGTGAGCCCAATATATATTATATAATTCTGGTGAAAATAATGTTGTAGCCTTCCCATACTAGCAGCCTCTAGAAAGGGGGCTTCGATCTGGGTTGTCTACGTAACCAAAAGTATAGCTTTCAGAATTCTAGAGGCTACCGACATAAGCGAGGGACTTTTTTACATGTCTGTGGGGAAGACAAAGCCATCATTGTTAATAAAAAATATAAAAAAATGGGAAACCAATTTAAAAAAAATTGAAAAAGCATGTAAAATAATCAAATTGTATTAGAAGTAATTAAATAACCCCAACAATATAAATAATAAGTGTGGATGCTGATAAATAATCTAGATACATAATGATGTCATCCTATGATGTTTTTTCTAAAGTACGATTATAGAAAATAAGAATACAAGGATAAAATGATATTTTTAATGAAAATGAAAAAAGGTGAAACAACTGCATCTCAATTAAAATCGTTGTCCTTTCCCCCATGCTCCATCCTATGAAACATGTCCCAGTCAAGAATTAGAACCACTACTAAAAATAAGACAATTAGCGACCGCCATTGGCGGTCGCTAAAGGTCTGTAGCGGCCGCGCAGCGACCGCCATTGGCGGTCGCTGTTGCCCCGTCGCTAGAGGGCTTTAGCGACCGCCAATGGCGGTCGCTATAGAAGGCCGTCAGATCGGCCTTCAGCGACCGCTTGGCGGTCGCTGAAGGCCCCCTGCCGGGCACCCTATAGCGACCGCCAATGGCGGTCGCTATAGTGGGCCGGCATGGCGCCCTATAGCGACCGCCTATGGCGGTCGCTATTCAAAAAAAAAAATTTTTTAAAATTTTTTTTATTGAATTCAATATAAATATATATATATATTTATGTAAAAATATTCATATATATACTATTAAATACAATATTTTAAATATATATATATATATATATATATATTATATATTTGAAATGTTTTAATATATATTTAATACATATATAATATCAAATCATTGTGTTATAATAATTTAAATATTCTCTATATAATATATTTTAAATATTATATATATATAATATATTTCGGGTCGTTCGGAGCACGTTTGCTCCGAATCGGACCGCCGCACGCCGTTTTGTTTCCGGCCGCCGCGGTCACACGGCACCTCCGAATGAGGTGCCGTCTGGCCGACCATTTCACAATTCACGCCCCGGATGTTGTCGTCCGGTTTCGTGGCATTCGGAGGTCGTTCGGGTGGTTTTGACCCCCCAACGCGCCATTTCAGCGCGCGCCGCGCTGCTGAATACGGCACAATCGGACGTGCCGCGCGAACCGCACGTCCGATGGACGTGCGGCCTCCTCCTGCATCTCAGGAATAATATTTCTATCGTTCCCGTGCGGTTTCAGGTCGTTCGGAGCACGTTTGCTCCGAATCGGACCGCCGCACGCCGTTTTGGTGTTTAATGGCGCCGGAAACGCGTTTCCGGCCGCCGCGGTCACACGGCACCTCCGAATGAGGTGCCGTCTGGCCGACCATTTCACAATTCACGCCCCGGATGTTGTCGTACGGTTTCGTGGCCTTCGGAGGTCGTTCGGGTGGTTTTGACCCCCCAACGCGCCATTTCAGCGCGCGCCGCGCTGCTGAAAACGGCACAATCGGACGTGCCGCGCGAACCGCACGTCCGATGGACGTGCGGCCTCCTCCTGCATCTCAGGAATAATATTTCTATCGTTCCCGTGCGGTTTCAGGTCGTTCGGAACACGTTTGCTCCGAATCGGACCGCCGCACGCCGTTTTGGTGTTTAATGGCGCCGGAAACGCGTTTCCGGCCGACACGGTCACACGGCACCTCCGAATGAGGTGCCGTCTGGCCGACCATTTCACAATTCACGCCCCGGATGTTGTCGTACGGTTTCGTGGCATTCGGAGGTCGTTCGGGTGGTTTTGACCCCCCAACGCGCCATTTCAGCGCGCGCCGCGCTGCTGAAAACGGCACAATCGGACGTGCCGCGCGAACCGCACGTCCGATGGACGTGCGGCCTCCTCCTGCATCTCAGGAATAATATTTCTATCGTTCCCGTGCGGTTTCAGGTCGTTCGGAGCACGTTTGCTCCGAATCGGACCGCCGCACGCCGTTTTGGTGTTTAATGGCGCCGGAAACGCGTTTCCGGCCGCCGCGGTCACACGGCACCTCCGAATGAGGTGCCGTCTGGCCGACCATTTCACAATTCACGCCCCGGATGTTGTCGTACGGTTTCGTGGCATTCGGAGGTCGTTCGGGTGGTTTTGACCCCCCAACGCGCCATTTCAGCGCGCGCCGCGCTGCTGAAAACGGCACAATCGGACGTGCCGCGCGAACCGCACGTCCGATGGACGTGCGGCCTCCTCCTGCATCTCAGGAATAATATTTCTATCGTTCCCGTGCGGTTTCAGGTCGTTCGGAGCACGTTTGCTCCGAATCGGACCGCCGCACGCCGTTTTGGTGTTTAATGGCGCCGGAAACGCGTTTCCGGCCGCCGCGGTCACACGGCACCTCCGAATGAGGTGCCGTCTGGCCGACCATTTCACAATTCACGCACCGGATGTTGTCGTACAGTTTCGTGGCATTCGGAGGTCGTTCGGGTGGTTTTGACCCCCCAACGCGCCATTTCAGCGCGCGCCGCGCTGCTGAAAACGGCACAATCGGACGTGCCGCGCGAACCGCACGTCCGATGGACATGCGGCCTCCTCCTGCATCTCAGGAATAATATTTCTATCGTTCCCGTGCGGTTTCAGGTCGTTCGGAGCACGTTTGCTCCGAATCGGACCGCCGCACGCCGTTTTGGTGTTTAATGGCGCCGGAAACGCGTTTCCGGCCGCCGCGGTCACACGGCACCTCCGAATGAGGTGCCGTCTGGCCGACCATTTCACAATTCACGCACCGGATGTTGTCGTGCGGTTTCAGGTCGTTCGGAGGTCGTTCGGGTGGTTTTGACCCCCCAACGCGCCATTTCAGCGCGCGCCGCGCTGCTGAAAACGGCACAATCGGACGTGCCGCGCGAACCGCAAGTCCGATGGACGTGCGGCCTCCTCCTGCATCTCAGGAATAATATTTCTATCGTTCCCGTGCGGTTTCAGGTCGTTCGGAGCACGTTTGCTCCGAACGGGACCGCCGCACGCCGTTTTGGTGTTTAATGGCGCCGGAAACGCGTTTCCGGCCGCCGCGGTCACACGGCACCTCCGAATGAGGTGCCGTCTGGCCGACCATTTCACAATTCACGCACCGGATGTTGTCGTACGGTTTCGTGGCATTCGGAGGTCATTCGGGTGGTTTTGACCCCCCAACGCGCCATTTCAGCGCGCGCCGCGCTGCTGAAAACGGCACAATCGGACGTGCCGCGCGAACCGCACGTCCGATGGACGTGCGGCCTCCTCCTGCATCTCAGGAATAATATTTCTATCGTTCCCGTGCGGTTTCAGGTCGTTCGGAGCACGTTTGCTCCGAACGGGACCGCCGCACGCCGTTTTGGTGTTTAATGGCGCTGGAAACGCGTTTCCGGCCGCCGCGGTCACACGGCACCTCCGAATGAGGTGCCGTCTGGCCGACCATTTCACAATTCACGCACCGGATGTTGTCGTACGGTTTCGTGGCATTCGGAGGTCGTTCGGGTGGTTTTGACCCCCCAACGCGCCATTTCAGCGCGCGCCGCGCTGCTGAAAACGGCACAATCGGACGTGCCGCGCGAACCGCACGTCCGATGGACGTGCGGCCTCCTCCTGCATCTCAGGAATAATATTTCTATCGTTCCCGTGCGGTTTCAGGTCGTTCGGAACACGTTTGCTCCGAATCGGACCGCCGCACGCCGTTTTGGTGTTTAATGGCGCCGGAAACGCGTTTCCGGCCGCCACGGTCACACGGCACCTCCGAATGAGGTGCCGTCTGGCCGACCATTTCACAATTCACGCCCCGGATGTTGTCGTACGGTTTCGTGGCATTCGGAGGTCGTTCGGGTGGTTTTGACCCCCCAACGCGCCATTTCAGCGCGCGCCGCGCTGCTGAAAACGGCACAATCGGACGTGCCGCGCGAACCGCACGTCCGATGGACGTGCGGCCTCCTCCTGCATCTCAGGAATAATATTTCTATCGTTCCCGTGCGGTTTCAGGTCGTTCGGAGCACGTTTTCTCCGAATCGGACCGCCGCACGCCGTTTTGGTGTTTAATGGCGCCGGAAACGCGTTTCCGGCCGCCGCGGTCACACGGCACCTCCGAATGAGGTGCCGTCTGGCCGACCATTTCACAATTCACGCCCCGGATGTTGTCGTACGGTTTCGTGGCATTCGGAAGTCGTTCGGGTGGTTTTGACCCCCCAACGCGCCATTTCAGCGCGCGCCGCGCTGCTGAAAACGGCACAATCGGACGTGCCGCGCGAACCGCACGTCCGATGGACGTGCGGCCTCCTCCTGCATCTCAGGAATAATATTTCTATCGTTCCCGTGCGGTTTCAGGTCGTTCGGAACACGTTTGCTCCGAATCGGACCGCCGCACGCCGTTTTGGTGTTTAATGGCGCCGGAAACGCGTTTCCGGCCGCCACGGTCACACGGCACCTCCGAATGAGGTGCCGTCTGGCCGACCATTTCACAATTCACGCCCCGGATGTTGTCGTACGGTTTCGTGGCATTCGGAGGTCGTTCGGGTGGTTTTGACCCCCCAACGCGCCATTTCAGCGCGCGCCGCGCTGCTGAAAACGGCACAATCGGACGTGCCGCGCGAACCGCACGTCCGATGGACGTGCGGCCTCCTCTTGCATCTCAGGAATAATATTTCTATCGTTCCCGTGCGGTTTCAGGTCGTTCGGAGCACGTTTGCTCCGAATCGGACCGCCGCACGCCGTTTTGGTGTTTAATGGCGCCGGAAACGCGTTTCCGGCCGCCGCGGTCACACGGCACCTCCGAATGAGGTGCCGTCTGGCCGACCATTTCACAATTCACGCCCCGGATGTTGTCGTACGGTTTCGTGGCATTCGGAGGTCGTTCGGGTGGTTTTGACCCCCCAACGCGCCATTTCAGCGCGCGCCGCGCTGCTGAAAACGGCACAATCGGACGTGCCGCGCGAACCGCACGTCCGATGGACGTGCGGCCTCCTCCTGCATCTCAGGAATAATATTTCTATCGTTCCCGTGCGGTTTCAGGTCGTTCGGAGCACGTTTGCTCCGAATCGGACCGCCGCACGCCGTTTTGGTGTTTAATGGCGCCGGAAACGCGTTTCCGGCCGCCGCGGTCACACGGCACCTCCGAATGAGGTGCCGTCTGGCCGACCATTTCACAATTCACGCACCGGATGTTGTCGTGCGGTTTCAGGTCGTTCGGAGGTCGTTCGGGTGGTTTTGACCCCCCAACGCGCCATTTCAGCGCGCGCCGCGCTGCTGAAAACGGCACAATCGGACGTGCCGCGCGAACCGCACGTCCGATGGACGTGCGGCCTCCTCCTGCATCTCAGGAGTAATATTTCTATCGTTCCCGTGCGGTTTCAGGTCGTTCGGAGCACGTTTGCTCCGAACGGGACCGCCGCACGCCGTTTTGGTGTTTAATGGCGCCGGAAACGCGTTTCCGGCCGCCGCGGTCACACGGCACCTCCGAATGAGGTGCCCTCTGGCCGACCATTTCACAATTCACGCACCGGATGTTGTCGTACGGTTTCGTGGCATTCGGAGGTCGTTCGGGTGGTTTTGACCCCCCAACGCGCCATTTCAGCGCGCGCCGCGCTGCTGAAAACGGCACAATCGGACGTGCCGCGCGAACCGCACGTCCGATGGACGTGCGGCCTCCTCCTGCATCTCAGGAATAATATTTCTATCGTTCCCGTGCGGTTTCAGGTCGTTCGGAGCACGTTTGCTCCGAACGGGACCGCCGCACGCCGTTTTGGTGTTTAATGGCGCCGGAAACGCGTTTCCGGCCGCCACGGTCACACGGCACCTCCGAATGAGGTGCCGTCTGGCCGACCATTTCACAATTCACGCCCCGGATGTTCCCGTGCGGTTTCAGGTCGTTCGGAGCACGTTTGCTCCGAATCGGACCGCCGCACGCCGTTTTGGTGTTTAATGGCGCCGGAAACGCGTTTCCGGCCGCCGCGGTCACACGGCACCTCCGAATGAGGTGCCGTCTGGCCGACCATTTCACAATTCACGCCCCGGATGTTGTCGTACGGTTTCGTGGCATTCGGAGGTCGTTCGGGTGGTTTTGACCCCCCAACGCGCCATTTCAGCGCGCGCCGCGCTGCTGAAAACGGCACAATCGGACGTGCCGCGCGAACCGCACGTCCGATGGACGTGCGGCCTCCTCCTGCATCTCAGGAATAATATTTCT
This sequence comes from Viscum album, assembly GCA_963277665.1. NCBI lineage: Eukaryota > Viridiplantae > Streptophyta > Magnoliopsida > Santalales > Viscaceae > Viscum > Viscum album. Next base: position 96,417,141 of record OY728141.1, on the reverse strand, counting down.
ATCGTTCCCGTGCGGTTTCAGGTCGTTCGGAGCACGTTTGCTCCGAACGGGACCGCCGCACGCCGTTTTGGTGTTTAATGGCGCCGGAAACGCGTTTCCGGCCGCCGCGGTCACACGGCACCTCCGAATGAGGTGCCGTCTGGCCGACCATTTCACAATTCACGCACCGGATGTTGTCGTACGGTTTCGTGGCATTCGGAGGTCGTTCGGGTGGTTTTGACCCCCCAACGCGCCATTTCAGCGCGCGCCGCGCTGCTGAAAACGGCACAATCGGACGTGCCGCGCGAACCGCACGTCCGATGGACGTGCGGCCTCCTCCTGCATCTCAGGAATAATATTTCTATCGTTCCCGTGCGGTTTCAGGTCGTTCGGAACACGTTTGCTCCGAATCGGACCGCCGCACGCCGTTTTGGTGTTTAATGGCGCCGGAAACGCGTTTCCGGCCGCCACGGTCACACGGCACCTCCGAATGAGGTGCCGTCTGGCCGACCATTTCACAATTCACACCCCGGATGTTCCCGTGCGGTTTCAGGTCGTTCGGAGCACGTTTGCTCCGAATCGGACCGCCGCACGCCGTTGTGGTGTTTAATGGCGTCGGAAACGCGTTTCCGGCCGCCGCGGTCACACGGCACCTCCGAATGAGGTGCCGTCTGTACGGGGGTGGCGGGGGGCTGTACGGGGGTGGCGGGGGGCTGTACGGGGGTGGCAGGGGGCTGTACGGGGGTGGCGGGGGGCTGTACGGGGGTGCGGGGGGCTGTACGGGGGTGGCGGGGGGCTGTACGGGGGTGGCGGGGGGCTGTACGGGGGTGGCGGGGGGCTGTACGGGGGTGGCGGGGGGCTGTACGGGGGTGGCGGGGGGCTGTACGGGGGTGGCGGGGGGGTGTACGGGGGTGCGGGGGGTTCTCCGGGGGTGCAAAGGCCATCCCATTGATTACAAAAGTGAAAAATAAAAGTGATAATATCTAATTAATACATATTTCTTTTATCGATACCATACAGAAATTTATAAAAAATATATTAATAATACATAATCTATAAAATATTTAAAAGACCACCATGGATGGTAATAATGCATTACTTAAATGAATAAATACAGTACATCAATGTCAACCCTACCAGTAAAAACAAAAAACATATCTCGTGAATATATGGTGCGTCACGTGTTGCCATCACTACTACCTCCTTCTGGTGGGCCAGGTGCCTACAACAATTTTATATATAAATTGACAAATGTTATATATATATATATATATATGTCAATTACATAAAAAATATAGACAATGACATTCAAACATACCTCGACCCTGAGACGTAGATGCCTCAGATGGATGATGTGGATTTTCTGCCTCTTCCCCTGACATGTCTGCAGTCATACAAAATATCAGTAATGAGTCCAAAGTGTTTAAAAGATAAATTGGATTGTTCTTAATAAATCAAACTTGTACAACTGTTAATCAAACAAAAAATGGATTGAATAATTAGTTGTGAATGAATTTTAAAAAATCAGAAAGTTAATCAACCTAAATATTTATGACTGAATTAACTTACAAAAGTGAGGATTAAAACTTTTAAGGATTTATAAAATGATTAGATAATTTATGATATCCTAGGACATTCTACTGAATAGCGGGAAAACAATTATACCTTTCATTAAGCATGCAAATCGACCGTTTCTCCTTCAACAGCCGCTCTGACCCAATAAATATCTTCTTCACGTTGAATTACGGTATGTTGATCAAGTTGTTGGTAAACAAACGGAACAGTCTCGGGTTCATCTTCTTCAAATAAAAACACTCCTCGCCGAGACATTTTGACAACAACTTGCCAACTTGGATCCGAAGGCAAAGTAACGAAGAATACTTGTTCCGCTTGTGATGTCAAAATGAAAGGTTCATTCTCAACTCGTTCATTATTTCTGTATAACATATAGTTAAAATTCACCAATGAAAACTGATATTGATCGACTTTACATCCACGCACTGGATCAACCCAATTACACTTTAACAATATGTACTTCAAACCGTGTGTATATACAACTTCAATGATGTCTATCAATTGACCATAGTAATAACCAGAATCGACAAAGGGACAACCGATGCCACTGTTTTGTGTTGCTCGTTTGTCGTCAACATCTTTAATGCGAAATCGAAAACCATTAGCATCAATAGCTTTATAACGACGAGCCGTTATAGATGGACCCTCAGCCAGTTGGATAAATACTTCAGGTAGCGTGGGGTCCCCTAACTCCCTCAGCTTACGAACCTACATAATTTATAAAAATCAATACTGATATATGCAGAAAGAATTAGTTTAATACTTCACTCATAATGAAAATCAATTTATACATACATAATCCTTGAACCAATCATGAAATGTCGCATAATGAGATTGTTGAATTTGCAACTCAGTCGCACGATGCATCTCTTCTTTTATCTCATTAATGTGTTTCCTGCAAATGATTACGCGATGTTTAAAAGATCAACTTATGCAAAGAAAACATGTAAAAGTTATACAAGCACATTGATAAGATACTTACTGCATTAATGGTGCAACTGATGGAGTATTGAACAAGATATATCGATGTGCTTGTATCCACTCGATGTTGTCCATATCAAATGTGGTTCCTTCTCCAACTGGACCATCATGAATCCGAGAGGGCTTATCTAATTTTGTTTCAACATCCGTAAGATATTCTGCACAAAAGGTAGTACACTCATCCATCAAATAACCATTGGCTATTGATGCCTCTGGACGAGCTCTGTTGCGTACAAATCTTTTCAATGTACTCAAATACCGTTCAATAGGATACATCCACCTGAATTGCACTGGACCAGCAGCCATTACTTCATCAGTTAGGTGCACTGTCAAGTGGACCATAACATCGAAAAATGAGGGGGGGAAAAGTTTCTCAAAGTGACAAAGCGTAAGTACAATTCGGTCCTGCAAACTTTTTAAATCACTCATTCGTTGATTTCTTAAACAAAGCTGTCTAAAAAAATTACTCATCTCAATCAAGGGCTGAACAACATTGGGGGATAAACAATCACAAATTGCGATTGGAATCAACTGCTGAAGTAATATGTGATTGTCATGACTTTTCAACCCTTGCAATGTCTTGCTCGTCAGATTCACACACTTTGAAATATTAGAAGAGTAACCATCAGGCACCTTGACCATCTTCAAAATGGAAAGAAATGTATTTTTCTCCTCTGTAGTCATCGAATACTGTGCAGCAGGCATATATGCCTTGTTTCCCTCAGCTAACTGTAAATGCAACTGTTTCCTTAAACCCATTTCTTCCAAATCACGGCGTGCATTAACATGGTCCTTTGACTTTCCACTGACACCTAAAATGGTCCACAATATGTTATCACAAACATTTTTTTCAATGTGCATGACATCCAAATTATGCCTCAACATGTTAGTTTTCCAATACGGAAGACTATAAAAAATACTTTTCTTTTTCCAATTGTGACTGCGCTGCCTACCCGCAGCACGAATATTACGTACTGGAGGAGCCACCAAATCCTGAATTTCATATACCGTGCGAATGTTTTCTTCCTCAATCTGCGATAACATTTCGACTCCTGTCATGATCTTTGGTGCTGGGCTGAACTCTCTAGAACCATCAAATGCCACTCTGTCCTTTCTGAACCTGTGCTGGGGAGGGAGAAAACGCCTGTGACCCATGTACGCCCATTTTTTGGAATGTTTAAGCCATACAGATTTTTTACTTTTATTGCAACAAGGGCAAGAAAATTCCCCTTTCGTACTCCAGCCTGATAAATTTGCATAAGCTGGGAAGTCATTGATTGTCCACAATAAAGCTGCATGCAGTTTGAACATTTCATTCGTTTCGCAGTCATAAGTCATCACACCATCGCCCCAAAATTCATTCAACTCATCAATCAATGGCTGAAGGTAAACATCAATCTTATCCCCCGGACTTTTAGGTCCATCAATAAGAGTGGAAAGTAATATAAATTGTTGCTTCATACAAAGCCACGGAGGAAGATTATATGGAACCAACACCACGGGCCATGTGCTATGAGTTGCACCAACCATAGACTTGAATGGATTGAAACCATCTGCTGCCAATCCCAATCGGACATTACGAACATCTTTAGCAAAGTCGGGATGTCTCTTATCAAAATCCTTCCATGCATGAGAGTCTGCCGGGTGGGTTAACATGTCACTTTCATGAACTCTTTCTGCATGCCATCTCATTAAATTAGAAACTTTAGATGACATAAAAAATCTTTTCAACCTCGGTTTAAGGGGAAAGTAACGCATTTGCTTTACGGCAATCGGTTTCCCCTGTATCGCAATCTGACTTTGATGAGTCTTATTTCCCCTGTTCTCTTTCCACCTGGAAGCGCCACAAACCGTACAAATATCCAAATGAGCAGTTTCATTTCTAAACAACATACAGTTGTTTGCACATGCATCTATAGTCTCATATGTAAAACCTAAGTTCTCTGTCAACTTACGAGCATAGTAATACGACTCAGGAATCTTAGCGTCGACAGGAAGAACTTTTTTCAATAAAACCAAAAGCATGTCGAATGATGTGTCTGACCAATTATTCAAAGTCTTCAAATGCAACAACTCCACGATAAACGACAGTTTATTGTAAGAAGTACATCCAGGATATAATTCTGTTTTCGCATCATCAAGTACTTCATAAAACCTCCTCGAATCACGATCTGCACCAGAGCGAAGATTTATCTCACCGGTCTCAAGATTCTGGATGTCAATGACTTCAGGATCAAACCCACGTACCATTTCAGTAAGCATTTCATGCATTGGATCAGTCATCCTTGCATCAACATCCATCTGAGCTGCATCTGTATTTTGACAACGAACATATTCTTCTCCATGACGAGTCCAACTCTTATAATTTTTCAGAAATCCATTAAAGAAAAGGTGCTCCCTCACAGTATCTCGTGTGAATTGATATCTGTTAGCACATTTTCTACATGGACAACTAATATAGTCACTTTCAAATCCTCTCGTGAACTCAATAAACTGCATAATGCCATTGAAATATTCTCTAGACGTTCGATTTGGAAGATCAATCCAACTCTTATCCATAATAATATCTGTATAACAAACATTTACACAATACTTATTAAATTTACATTTTTCAAATCAACTATATTCAAAATAAATATTAACCATTTGTTTATGAACCATTGATAAAATAATAATGTAACTGAAAGCTCATGTTACCTGATTGAGCTACAAACCTGAAAGAGAGGGGAGCCGAAGGCTGTGCTGCGAGGGAGAGGAGGCAGCGAAGGGGAGCCGGAGCCAAAGGCGGTGCGGCAAGGGAGGGGACGGGCGGCGGCGGCGGCGGGGAGCTGGAGGAGAGGAGGCGGTGAGGGGACGGGGGACGCGCAGCGAGGGGGGGGGGTGTCTGGGGTCGGAGGGGGCCTTCCGAGGTGCGGGGAGGGGTGTCTGGGGTGTCGGGGGCCTGTCAGGGGTGCGGGCAGGGGTGTTCGGGGTGCGGGGGTGTCCGGGGTGCGGGGGAGGGGGGGCTGTCTGGGGTGCAGGGGGGCTGTCGGGGGTGCGGGGTGGGGTGTCCGGGGTGCGGGGGGCCTGTCCGGGGTGCGGGGGGGCTGTCCGGGTTCGGAGGGGGGGTGTCCGAGTGCGGGGGGGGGGGGGGGGGGGGGCTGTCCGGGGTGCGGGGGGGCTGTCCGGGTTCGGAGGGGGGTGTCCGAGTGCAGGGGGGGGGGGCTATCCGGGGTGCGGGGAGGCGTCCGGGGTGCGGGGGGCGGTCCGGAGTGCGCGGGGGGGTGCTGTCCGGGGTGCGGGGAGGCGTCCGGGGTGCGGGGGGGCGGTCCGGAGTGCGCGGGGGGGGGGTGCTGTCCGGGGTGCGGGGAGGCGTCCGGGGTGCGGGGGGCGGTCCGGAGTGCGCGGGGGGGTGCTGTCCGCGGTGCGGGGAGGCGTCCGGGGTGCGGGGGGCGGTCCGGAGTGCGCGCCGGGGGCTGTCCGGGGTGCGGGTGCCGTCCGGGGTGGGGGGGAGGGCCGAGAGGCCGGAGGGCGGCGGCCGGAGGGCGGCGGCCGGAGGCCCGAGGGCGGCGGCCGGAGGCCCGAGGGCGGCGGCCGGAGGCCCGAGGGCGGAGGGCGGCGGCCGGAGGGCGGATGGCAGGCGGCGGGGGAGGCCAGGCGGCCGGGGAGGGCGGGCGGCGGGGGAGGGCGGGCGGCGGGGGAAGCCGGGCGGCGGGGGAGGCCGGGCGGCGGGGGAGGGCGGGCGGCGGGGGAGGGCGGGCGGCGGGGGAGGGCGGGCGGCGGGGGAGGCCGGGCGGCGGGGGAGGCCGGGCGGCGGGGGAGGGGAGGGCGGCGCGAGGGAGGGCGGCGAGGGAGGGTTAGGGCGAGGGATCGAGGGAGAGGAGAGTGCGCGGGGGGGGGGGGGGGGGGGGGCGCAGAAACCCCCCGAAATTTTTTATTCAGCTTAGCGACCGCCATTGGCGGTCGCTAATGCTGACCTATAGCGACCGCCAATGGCGGTCGCCCGAGTCTGGGGGGCTCCAATGCCCCCTTTTCTAGTAGTGAACTGGCATGCTTCCCATTATCCCAACCTCTGAGCATAAATTTTACTCAGGCACCAAATGGTACATGAGTAGGAAATGAGATAAAATCCGGGTATGTCGACACCCACAATGTCTAAACCATTTCATTTCATGTTTTAAACAAAAGTATTATGCCAATATATAATAAATGAATGAATATAAATAGAAAATTTAAAAAATATAGAACATGGTCTGGGTCCTCAAGGATAGTAGTCCATTACAATCTTCTTTGGCCTAAGACAGGGTTCTGAATAATGCACCTATAACACATAAGATTCATATATATATATATATATGGCTAGAAATAAAAAGGATTGAAAAAGGAATACAACCCCAATCCTGTTCTTTATATTTTGGATTAATTTATGTTTCAGTATACTGTGCTTCAACGCACCAGAAGATATCACCATTCACATAGGACTGAGGAAATATAAATAATAACCATCCATGCATTATCATTATTATAATTTTTATAATATGAGTTGAAATTTGAGCACATCCTGTAGGTATTTCTATGGTACATGCTTCAATTTATCCAGTAGCATCGAGCCCATCCAAAGAAATATTCTAAAATACCAAGTATCGCTCAGGGGATGGATTTATCATGAGTCTATCTTATTATCACACATAAGGGGTCACATATGAACCGAGGAATGGAGTAGCCACCTTTCAAATGGGCTTATCCTTAAATGTCTCTTTAGGGAATTAGTATCACCCCTGAGTATTTAGAATCCCAAGGAAACCCTCATATGGGATAACATAATACAGCACCTCCCATGAGTATTGTGTAACTGGTACTGAATATAAAGTCCTTATGTAGTTCTTAATAGATAACCCATGTTACCTCACCTCCCAAAATAAAATTAGTTTTCATGGAAGAGGATATCACATGTCATGAATTTATGATTTCATGAAAATAATACAAGAAACTAAAGGCCACATACTAATGATCATTATAGTCAAGGAGTTACAAGAATAGAAATTAATCATCCAAAGAAGAAAAAAATGAACATATCATTTTATAATTGCATGATATGATACTAATTTAATAAGGAATAATAATAATTATGAAAAGATAATGAAATAAAATTATGGTTCATAGTTCACAATAATCCCAAATAATCTATTTAATTTAAAGCTCAACTAAAAGGGTGTGATAGAACAAATGAAATGAAATTATATAATTATTCATGGTTAATAGATAATGAGGGAAAGAATGTTGGCATGCCGAAAGGGTTTCCAAAAATGTTGAAACAATTTAAATAGTCTAGATTATATCAGTCTAGGGTGTAGTGGTGAAGGAAAGTAGTTTATTAAATTTATAGATGGTATAATTAAGCATCACTTGTAGGAATCGATGAGAAAAAGACCATTAATTTTTAAAAATACACAACAAAATGAGGGGAAAGAGATTATATTCCCTACCTTGTACTCCTACATGATCCTTTTTCCTATGAAGATCTGGGATTTGACCTAAAATGGAAGAAACCAGATGATTTTAGAAATACCCTACTTTTGGGTAAAACAATACATGGAAAATTTTGAGACATATTTAGAATGAGATTGTATGATTCCTACTACATGGGTGTAGCATACTGAGAGCTTCATATTGTACCAGCCGATGTCAAAATTTAAGGAGAAATGAAGCCATATTGGTTTTCTAAAATAACTGGGTGGTGGTGTGTACCACCTATTAGGGTGTGGCGTGATTCACCAAGAGAGTCTAGAGAGGATGAGTGAAAAGAATCAACAATAAAACAATGAAAGAAAAAAATGAAAAAATAAATAATATTAATAATTATGACATGGTGGAAGATATGAAATTTTTAATAAAAATGGGTTTTTTCCATTTATTTAAATTTCCCTCAAATTGTTTCTATTTTATTATTTATTTCAATCACTCTATGAAATCCATTGATTTTTATTTAAATTTTATTGATTCCATTTTAAACCTCTTAAATTATTTTTATCTTGAAGGAAACACTAAGGCACGAAGTAAATATTTTACTTAATTCCCAAGGAATTATTTGATAGAATTTAATAGATATTTGGGACCCGCAACAAGGGGCATAGGCACGCACCTTTGATAGAATTAATTTTTTGGACTAAAAATTTAAATAGTTATTTTTTTGATTATAGTTGGGTTGATACAACCTCCACTCATTATGAAAATGAATCCTCCAATTTCCCATCCGAGTGTAGTGAAACATCATCTAGGAAATGAATCTACCATTGAAAATAAAAATCAGTCTCTCACTACCTTGTATCATCCTGAATGCTTCCATCATTACGTAACACTTAGAAAAAATAAACAGACCAACCTCATAGAACCATTTTGTTATGGTTGAATGTATTAATTAGACACTTTTCAAGGGATGAATTACCTTCGAGCACTAGTTTATCAGAATCAAATGAATGAGATGGGTCTGGATGATAATATGAAAGCTGAGATACATGGAATACATCGTTCATGCAATGGAACCTCTGATTTTATAGTAACTGATATGTTACTGGACCAATATCTCTACTATTTTGAAATAATTGAAGTATCTCAGTGACAATTTCCCATGTCTCTTGAGTCACCTGTGACTCAACCTCTGTGAAACATGTATAATGACTCGATTTCCAACCTTGAACTCGTGAAGTATGCGATGTAGATCAGTATAAGATTTATATATGGATGGATCTATAGTCTTATGTATCTGAATCACAAAAACATTCCTAGATATCTCCTAAACGAGATGAGGACTCAACATAACTACCTCACATGCTTCGAGCCAGCATAATGGTGAACGGAATGGTCTACCATATATGGACTCATGCAGATACATTTGATTCATCTCATGAAGGATTTAATAAAATGTAAACTCTACTAGAGGATTTGTTTTTCCCTAGGGACCTCTAAGATAAAGGATATAAGCTCGTAGAATATCCTCTTACACTCGTATTGTCTCCTCAGACTGCCCATCGATCTGAAGGTGATACGTAGTACTCAAGAGTACCTATGAACCCATTGGTTTTTAAAACCATTTCCAAAACCATGATGTACCAGGGGTGTCTCTGTCTGAGAAAATAGAATAATGTATGTCATGAAGTCTCACTATCTCCCAAATAAACATTTTTCCCAACTCATCAATTGATGTTGTCTCCCTGGTAGGGAACAAATGCATGAATGTGGTTAACCAATCGACAATCAACAATACTGCATCATTTACTCAAGGAGATATTGTAAATCCTATAATAATATCCATGGTTATGACATTCAATTTCCACTATGGAATGCATAGAGACTGTATAAGTCTAGACGATTGTGATTTCTCTCCCTTCACCTGCTTACAGGTGGAGCACCGGGTGATGAAACCTACTATAAATTTCTTCATACTCGACAACGTATACTGATGAAACCTGTCTATGTACATCTTGGTAAGTCCATGATGAACTAACCAGATTAAGGTATGATATTAAATCATTAGTTCTTCTCAAATATTTAATGGTACCCATACATGGACATAGAAAGATGAGTTCCCCTACCCCCAAAAACTTAACAAGGATGAGAGCTCTCTCCTATGATGCTTTCCCAAAAAATGAGCCCCTCTAGATCATATAACTATTTCATATGAAAAATATATATGATAGAAGATTTCCCTCTACAATCTATTAGAATTGGATTCCCAAGCTGTTTCCAAACCTCCAAGTACATATCAGAAAACAAATCCATCAACTTCTACTCACTAGAAGCTTCATGGATGGCTTGGTTTTTTGTCATGTGACTAAAAGAATCAACCACAACATTTCCCTTAACAGTGGTATAAGAATGTTCAAAATAAAATGGATGAAGGTACTTGTCCCACTTGTGTTTCCTTGAATTCATGTCTTCATGTGTGGAAGTATTCCTCAAAATTTTGCGATCTTGGTAAACCATGAACCTCTCACCCAAAAATTAGTTTCTCCAATAGCATAAAGAATGATCCACAGATGATACCATATGGTGTCATGTAGGATTGTTCCACTCATGAATTTTGAGTTGGATGGATACATAATCGACGACTTGATTTCCCTGTATCAAAACTACACCAATTATAATTCCTAAACCATCATTTTAAACATTATAGATTCTTACTGGATCAGGAAGAATCAATATCATATTTGAGGTTATTCATCAATAAGACAAATGAATAGATTTTTCTCAAACTTCATATGAGATAAAATCACAAAAATTATTATTCAGGGCTCTAAAAGGAACTACAATTTGGGAGAAATAATGGTCAAAAGACCTATAATAGAGAGTAAGCCCTATGAAACTATGTATTTCAAAACATTTATGAGCTACTCTCATAAAACATTGACAATCACCTTTTCTGGGTTCACTAAAATGCCTGCCTTGGATATTATATGACCCAAGAAGTGGACCTTATCAATATAGAGGTGGAATTTTAGGATATTTTAATATATTTGGTTTTCTTTTATTGTACATAGAATGATCACATGATGGGTTTCCTAGTCGTGTCTATAATGAAAATACAGAAATATGACATCATAAAAACCACAATTGAATCTATGTACAAGTATAAACCATGATTCATCAATGGAATGAATTTTACCGAGGCATTCATGATGTCGAATGTCATAACCAGATACTCTCACAAGTTGCACCTACACCTCAACACCATACGTGGAATGTCAGATGGTCGCACATGAACCTAATTATATCCTAACCACATATCAATCTGGGAGAAAATAGTTGCTCCTTGAAGCTGGTTAAAGAGGTCCTTTATATAGTGATATTGATATTGATTGTTCACCATAATTTGGTTGATCCGGCAGTAAAGTACATAAATTATAAGGGTACCATCAACCATTTTGGTGAAAAGAAAAGGTGAACCCAACATCAATGTGCTAGTTCTAATGAAATCCTTATCCTTGTGGTATTCACGCTTCTTTTTGAGTTCATGTAGCACGGTTGGTGCCATCCTAGAAGGAGGAATAGACACTAATGTTGCACCTGGAACTAGCTTGATAGCGAACACCATATCCCTCATGGGGGTAAGACAGAAAAATCATTAGGGAATACATCTATGAAATGATTCAAAATGGGAGTAAAGTACACTAGTTGTGTTCCCTGATCTCTCGTGAATATAATTTTTAATTGAGCTATCACTCTTCCAAGCCCTTCACATTTATGTCTAGCTCAATTTTCCAGAATATCTCATTCTTCTTTGTGTAGATATTTTTCACCCTCAATTGATGTGAAAAACACCCGATGTAGATATCATTAGACATGGGCATGATAATGATTGAGCCAATTCCTACAATTAGTTACATCGATGATAGATATATCGATAATGTAAATATTCCAAAAGAAACTGTACCCACCTATCTCAAGGGGTCACTCTTTGCTCTTTAGTATCCCCTCTATTCTAACCCTAGAACAATGTTGAGAGACATGAAACCACAAAGGTACATGATTTTAAAACAAGGGATTTCCACAACTGTAGTAGATTAAAAGGAATGGAATTCACTAATATCATAAAAGGAAAAAAACTAATGTAGAGGTTACTTGAATAGTTCTTCTAACCCTAGATGGTCACACACTCTACATCTCTTGTGTCGGTTGAACTACGTACACCATACTGAAACCACGATGTTGAGATACTACCTCACTTGAATGAGCAGGTATGCTCTACTGGTATTAATAATTTGAGACTTGATTTCCTTAACCACGCTCTCCACCATCACCTCAGACTGATCGTACAATGGAAAATGAACTTCAAGCCTACTATGGAGTCATACATCCCATATATGGTAGAGGTGTTGATATGGATCCTCTACCACTAAATACTGGTAAAAATAATGGAAGATATACTAAAAGTGACCAATTTTGATGTAAACATAGCAATCCATCAAGCCTCTCGTGCATGATGGATTATTATGGCCAACTCTACTGCACTGATGTCATGTGATAGAGTGGTCAAAATTTGATACTTGGTTAGGATTTACTCTATACGAAAATTCAAAATGAAGCTTCTTAATGTTTGAAGAACTATCATCTTATTTCATAGCTGAACCACCATGGCGCATAGGATTATCTTTTCTAACATTTCATTGTTAAAGGATAACCTAATTCATGATCTATGTAACAGTGGTAAAATAAAACATTTTTACCTACAATCTGATGGTATATCAGAGTCCTTCACCAAAGTATCTCACAGTTGTTTGTGCATTATGAATCAAATATCTTGGAAAACATTGAAGGTATATGAAGCAATTAGAATACTATAACACGATCATAAAGACCTATTAAATATGTAAGAATTCCCTAAAACAATCATCTCTCAGTGTCCACCAAATGAAGTCATCATTGATATATCATTAGAAGTTTTCCCAAACCAGGTCTCTTGTGCTCTCTACAATAGATATAGCATCCCTCCAAAGCTTGGTGGAGTCATAAATAATGTAGATTTCATGTTTGACCCTCCTATCTGGAATCATCTCAAGATGGACTTCATGGATTCTATCTATGATTCTGCTGCATGGGAATCATCACTTCGCGTGAATGTGGGAGGGTCCTTCTATAAATTTTTGTGTGATCTCTACCATAGGTAAGGTTAGTTTGGGAACATTCTGTACTAACTACATAAAACTAAAGAGGCTTTCCCTAAACTGAGTGTTAGGGACAATAAGAATATTGGTAAAAAGTGGTAATACAGGAGGCACCATGGTTTGTACTACATGTAACATTATAGGATGAAATACAAGAGGCGCTTCTGGTGGTTTAGGACCCAACATATGTGGAGTGTACTCATCTCCACCCCCATGGGGAATGCCATAAAGACATCACGGTGGCATTGGTATATAATATCCAAAAACAAACCTTTAGATTGAATTCATAGGAAATACATAATAAATTAAATGGTTCTATAAGTAAAGTTTTTATATAGCATGCCTAACAGCACTTCACAACTGATTACCCGCTCTAAGAGCCTGGTTTAGTTGAGGAGGAGAAAACAAAATTGATCTCTAAAATGATCCATACCTCATATTTCCAAGATAAAGCAAACATAACATCTAACAAACAATCACAACAGTATATTTAGAAAATAGACACTTCAAAAATTTTCATCTAGGCACAAAAACAAAATAATAAAAATAGGTTTATGCACAGTTAATGTAGATATGACATGGCAATATGAATTTCATTTTAATCCAATGGTTCCTAAAATGATTCATTGAAATGAATTTCACTCTTATCATCAGGATGTAATGATAAAAACTGTTATTTCAAAAATTTCAATTTCAATGACAATACAAAACAAGTGTGTCACTCAACAATGAAATCATATCTACAACAATTGGCATAATCATTTTTGGCAATCCCAACCAAGGAATTTCAGTTTTCCTCAAACATAAGTTAGATTTTTCTAAGAATAGTTTATGTTCTCAATACCTATATCGTAGTCTCCTATCTAACCCAAACAGTAACCCAAAATAAAAAACATCCTTTCATGCCACATTTTAGCATCCCTATCATGGGATCCACTAGAATGATGCTCCGAGCCGGGTAAGCCACGTAACATTAATCACAACTTCCCAAACACCAGAGGTCGTTGAATATCAGTGTGATTCTTTTTAATGTATCTATATGGAATTCTTGTCCCTCATATGTAATAGGTAATATATAGAATAATAAAAATAGTTTATAACAAATAGAGGAAACATATAAATAATAAAACTATAGTAGAAACAACTAGTGAAATAAAAATAAATAAATAATAATTGTGGAAGCTGATAAAAAAACTAGATACATAATGATGTCATGCTATGATGTATGTGCTAATGTAAGGGTATTGAAAACAGTGATACATGCATGAAATCAATGATTTAATGAAGATGATAATAAGTGAAAAAAATCTATTTTGAGAAAAAGCTCAATCCACTTCCCCCAAAATCCATCCAATGTAGTAATCCACACTCAATCACCAAAACCGACATGCTTCCCATTATACCTACCTATGATTGTAATGTATACTCAAGTGAAAAATAGTGACTGAGTAGGGAGTGTGTTAAAATCCCAATAGGCTGAAACCCACGATGTCTAAAACATTAAATTTAACGCTGTAAATAGAATCAGTGTGAAAATATACTATAAATGAATGAAATTGAATTTGAAAAATCAAAATTAGTTTAAATTGGTTTGGGTCCTCAACGACTCCCATCAATTACCACCTACATTAGCCTAATCCAGAAATATAATGAATGTTCATGTAATTCATAGGATGAATATATATATATATATAATGGATATAAATAAAAAAGTATAAAAAATGAACACACCCCCAATCTATTACTTTAGCATGGGGTCTAATTTATGTGACATCAAGGTGTTATTCAAAGAACCAGGAGACATCACAATTCACATAGAACTCAAGCAACATCAATAATTACCTTCCACACATTATCATTATTATTATTTTTATGTCATAAGATAGTGTATGAACTCATCCTAAATGTATTTCTATGGTACGTACACCAATTTATCTAACTCAATCGATCCCATCCAAGTCGATCTTTCGAAATTCCATGCATCTCGTGAGTCATTGCATTATCATGATTCTGTCTTGGTATCTCACAAAAGGGGTCAAGTATCAACCAAGGCATAGTGTAGCCACTTTTCCAACGGGTCTATCCTTAAGTTTTCTATTTGGAAAGAATATTAATCATGATTATTTTTAATCCCAGGTAAACCCTCGTCTAGAAAATCCTATGACATCGCCTCTCTAGCATATTGTGAAACTGGTCGGGAATATAAAGTCCTTGTGTCATCCGTAATACAAAACCCATGTTGTCCCACAGCACTAAATTTTATTATTTGTCAAGGAAGAAGATATCATAAGGAATGCATTTTTAATTTCAAAAAAATAATATAAGAAACTCAAAGCTACATACTAATGATCATTCAAGTCATTCATTTACTTCTATGGAAATTAATTAGCGAAATAAGAAAAACGCACTTATTACTTTATAATGGAATTTTTGGATAATAACCCAACCATGGTGAAAAATCATTAGGCATAGATAACCAACCAAACTCGTGGATCGGGGTTCAAAAATAATCACAAATAGTTGATTTTATTTAAAGCTCAACCTAAAGTGGGGAACACAACACATTTAGTTAAAGAAATTTATTTATTCGGTGATAACATAAAATGAGACCAAAAATGCTAGAAAATTAAAAGGGTATCCAATGATGTTTATATAATTTATATTTTCTAGATTAGGTCAATCATGTGTGTATTGTTTAATAAAATTATTCTATTTAATTTAGAAATGGTAAAATGAAGCTTCACTGGAATGCACCGACGAGCCGCACAACCTGAAATTTAAAAACATGCAATGAAATGAGGGGAAAGAGAGTAGATTCAATAACATGTACTCATAGAAGATCCTATGATCCACAATGATCATTAATTTGACCTAAAACGGAAGAAGCCAAACAATTTTATAAAAACCCCAATTTTTGGGTAAAATTCATCTATGGTACATTTGTTTATAGATTTAAAACGAGATCGTATAATTCCATGTGTGTGGTATTATCCTTTCCTAGATATTCATAGGAAGCCTTATGATATCAAATTAGAGGGGAAATGGGGATTCTATGGGATTCCAAGGAAGAGGGGAGGTGGTGTGCACCACCTAGTAGGGGGAGGGTTAATACACCAAGAGATGGGGCAGGGAAAGGGAGAAAAGAAACAGAAAAGATAAGATATAAAGAAAAAGAAAGTAAAAAAAGTAAAATGAAAATTAAATAAAAAGGAAATAAATAAATAAAATAAAAAAAATAAAATGGTCGAAAAATTGAAAAATGTAATAAAAATTGGATTATCCGTTTTTTATTATATTTTATTTCTCTCCATGCATTTCAATTCTATTTTTTAATCTTATCCCTCTTTAATATCTATAAATTTCCTTGAATTTAATTTTTCTTTTTAACCCTACAAAATTATTTATTCCTTGAAGGTAATAGTAGGGAGCAATGTAAAAATTATACATAAATCCCTAGAAATTATTTAATTATTCTTAATAGATGACTAGGACCCAAGATAGGGTTTGTAGGCTTGCGCCATAGCTCTCTTTATAGTTTTTGACTAAAAATTTAAATATGCGTACCTTGATTAAAATTATGAGGTTAAAATGTTTTCGAGTGAGCTTAATCTAGCATATATGTTGGATGCACCCAGATAGCACATGGTGGGACTGGTGTAACTTATATGATAGGTGTTCCCAGATTACACTTCATTATATTGATTAATAATTTTACATTTCATATAATTATATTAGAATTCAGATTTATATTTATTGAAACATTAATAGTTTTATAAGGGTTATAAGAATAAAATATCCCAAGATATCCACATGTTTTTTATGATGGTACAGGTTATAAAATAATCCTTAGATCAACACTAACATCTTGTGGCTCATGATTATTGAAAATGATGACTCTTATATTTTTGAAAGCCTTATACCATGATTTAATTTTTTTGATCTGGGTATTTGTTGTTATTAATATTCTAATACTAATATCATGTAATTTGACAATGTAATAATACCATTATTCTCTCCTTATACTCAATAATTTCACTTAATTGTTAATGCATTATTACCCTTGTTGATCAATTTGGATCATCCTTCTTATGTTTCCTTTTCCCCATGTCATTCATAATGATGTTAAATTAATTATCACTATGTGGATTTCATATGGATGATGTTTATAAACAAATATGGAATATGAAATTCTAGGTATAGTGGTAAATATAATCTTTTTAATTCCTTGGTAATGTTTATGTAAGACTTTTTTCTAAACTCACTAATACTCTAAACTAAAAAGGTCTTACAGAATGTGTGTTGTCCAATCTCTAATATTGTATTTATTATGTTTTGTTTGGTGATAATTGGGTCACCTTCATCAAATTAATATCTATAAATTTATTTTTTACATTTTCAGTAATGGGTATTGGATTATTGTAATGGGGCTTTATAGTCGGTAGCAAATAAAGGATTAGATAAATTTATACAATATTAAGATTTCATGAGAGTTAAAAAATAAAGTTACAGATACCATTATTGTTCTATAAGTTTATTATTAGTCATATGTTCTACATATATGAAAACCATTTTTTTTGTTAGTTGTGATAAAATATTAAGTTGATTTATGACATTTTCATAGACATTTAGTTTATTTAGGTGTATATTTCTTATAGGTTTATAGTGAAAAGTAATTTGGGGAATAATAAAATTAATTTTGTGGAATCTAGTAAATGGAATTGATGACCATTAGGGTTTACATGATATTTTCTTTTTATTTAGTTGTGGGGACCAATATTTATCCTATAAATAAACATGGGATTTAAATGTGATTTGATGACCAATTTATTATTGTTATTTATAAATAAAATTTCAATATTTGTCAACTTTTATAATAAAAGTTATGATATAATGGTTTAGGATAATTAACTCTTTAATGTTGAAGTTAATTATTTTTTTGGGATATATGGTCATTAAGTTAAAATAATTTAGTTTTCATTTTTTAGATTAATATTTTATTTACTCAAATGAAGGTTTATTCATTTTAGGATATTTATCTTCTAATGATCTGTGTTTAGTTTTTTTTATTATCTAAATGTTGGTGGAATATATTTATTATACATTTTATAGTTATGTGGTCCTTCAATAGATGATTTTAGTGTATTATCCAGGAAAAATTCATCTTGAATACTTGTTGTTTAGAGAAAAAGAAGACATTCTTGAGGAAATTTATTAAAGTAATGAATATCAACATATCTTGTAGGTATATTTCATTATTTTATTTATGTATATGGTTAGAATTACTCAACCCTAGGATAAGGATCTTGATCAAAAAATTTATACAATTACCATAATGTATGATGATATCAGTGTCCTTTTATAAACCTCTATAGTTTATGAATTTGTCTTCAATGAATTTCCCATGATCATTAAATTTATTATTATCAATTATCTATATTACTCATCATTATTATTTTTGATTTATGTTATTATTCCATGTCCAAATAATCACTCCCCACATTTCTTATCTTGTTTTAAATCCTAGTATGTTTTACACTAGTTAACCCCTAAACATCCATTTCACTCTTATCATGAGGGTGTTTTTTTCATCTTTCTTAACATTTGGGATTCCAACATTATTATTTTTTTCAAATTAAAAATAATTTTTTATTTATTTCATGTGAAAATTTAAAGGATAAAATTTATTAATGGGTTACCGGAGGTTATAGAAAAAAGAAATATTTTTTAAAAAATCTTATATTTGATATCGTATTCAACATAGAATAATGAGCTCAAATAACATTGAAATATATAACCATTATAAACTAGATATTAAATTGAATGATATGAATTCAATATGGTATATCATGAAATATATATATATATATATATATATCTGTGTGTGTGTGTGTGTCTGTCTATATCAACTCGATCCCAGTAATCTTGGAGCTGGTGTCTACTATAAGGACCCGGACATAAACATTACATAGTATAGAATTAAATGAATAATTCACATTGAGGATATTTTCAGGTTTAGAGTTTTAGAGAATTATGACATAACTATTATATCTCAAAGATTACAAGGTAAACACTTCTACTCAGCTTCCATTTTTTCAAAAAATAAAAACTCTTGAACAAAAGAGTCATGTCTAGTTCCTTGATTTAGACATCCTGACATTTCCTTCATCCCATCCTTGACCCTACTCAAATTTAAGTCCTGTGAAAAACCTTTCAAATAAACTTAGGATGAGCATAAAAAGCTCAGTAAGTGTTATAAAAATACGGAAAGAAAAAATTAGTCCATATATACATAAGAATCAATGAAATCATACATTTATCATAAATCATAAGCATGTTAACATACCTCATGAAATCATAAGATTTATGAATAACTCATAGAAATCATAAGACATAAAGGTAACCTGAGGTATTCATAACATTATTACGTATGAAGTAACCCTCAAGGTTATGTTTGGAATACCCATCATAGTATACTCCCTAAATCTCTTAGGAGAAACCTTAGCGTTTAACCTCTTCACATTACCCAATACATTGGAGAGCTATATCGGGCTCACCGGCCCATAGTTTATCACTGAACCAATGGTCTTCCTAAACAATTCCCAAGAAACATAACATAATCATAGAAAATAACTTAATCATGAAGGAAAGATAATATTCCCACATTGCAATAACAATATAACATTTTAAGATATTGAAATAATGAATCTATTCAACAAAACATTTTCAAAACCATTTAAAACATTTAATAAAGCGATTTTTGAATCAATGTGTCCCATACCACCTTGAATCGTTTAAAATTTTAAACCATTAATATCCATATAAAATAAATCCTTAAAACCATTGTGAAAACATGGATATAAATTAGAAATATTTATAAGAAGAAATCATTAAAACATTTAAAGCGATATTTAAGTTAAATGGTTTTAACAAAATTAGAGACACTTCAATACAATAATTTAGTAATAACATATAATAAGAAATTTATAATATCATTAGAATAAATGTATTCATGATATAATATTACAAAGGAAATTATATACACCATATAATAGTGAATTGGTGTATAACAACAATGAAGCCTCAATATAAATGTAAAATGAGAAGAAATCCCTTATAAAGAAGTTATCCTTAAATTAAGGAAAAATCAATCTCATAATTATGTGTGAAAAATATAAATACACCAAATATAAGTGGATATTAAGTTTTAAAAAATAAAATTTCATTCAAACATATTCAAAGGATGACATATTCAATAACTACATGTTGAATCCAATGAAATCGAAATTGGGTTAAAAAGTTCCCTTGGTAAGATTCGACAGCCTAACGACGTCACTTTAAAATTCATAAAATCATTTTCTGAGAGAGAAAATGGTATCTCATCACATGGACATAAAATTTGAATCAATAAGGATATATAATAACATATCCCAATATAAAAATATGTAAATTAAAAGACATAACAAAATATGTCTTTTAAAAAGAGATGGGTGAAAGGTTCCCTTACCGATTTGGGTAACTTTCGAAACGTGCACCCCATGAAAGAATGAATATAAAACATTGATGTAAATAGTCATAAAAGAAATTATATTACCCAAAGAGTAGAATATTGGGAAGTAAATATACCACTCAAAAGGAAATCGTGTCCAATGTAGCATGAATCTCACAAGAATAATAATTAGGATGAAAATCGCCTTACGAAAATTCAGCAGCCAAACGACGCAACATAAAACATCCAAAAATGGATTGATGATATCAAATAGGGTCTCTCATCATATTGAAATAAAATTGACAGAAATAGGTATATAAAATAACATCCCCAACATAAATATGAAGATCTTAAAGTATGTTACAGAAAAAAGTGTACTTAAAAAAGAAAGGGAGAGGTAGGATCCCTTACCTCAAGTCCGACTTTTCTTGTTCGTTTCATTATATTCATGAATAATAAACATTGGTCAATTTAAAATTTCTTATGTTCCTTCTTTTAAAGATTATTTTTCAGTTCATATCACATATTATAATTTTATAATTATTTGTTAATAATGTGAGTCCATATCAGACGTTTTTGTTGATGTTTGGTACATAAGTCAAAAATGAACTTGTTTGAAAATGATTGTCCATGTAGTTATAAGTAAATAATCTCAAGAAGAGTATTAATGATTTAAATATAATATATATCCTGTACATATTCATTTTATACTATTACATAACATTTGGATATAAAAAGAAATGAAATGCACCGTCCATGGAGACGGTAGGTCCTACGTACGCATGAACACTACTTTCATTTCATTGTCATATTAATGGAATTAAAAATATTTGAGAGATATATATATTATAATTACTGTATAATATATATGTTTTATAGGTCACATAAGTTCATTAGTTTCATTCATTATACATACTATGTATTGCATGAAAGAGTCACATCACACCAGGGGGCGGTAGTCCACACTTCCCCGTATGAAATTATCGCAATTGCACAACATGCAAAGCATAAAGGTATGTTTTAAATATAAAATGAAAAAGCATATGGTAAACATAAATACCATATATATCATATATAAAATATAATGACATCATAATGGCCACCATGAAAGGTGTTAAGAGAAGATGGAACAATCATCGTTTCGTGAGGCAGTAATTCGCCATCCACAAAAACAGTATGTTCTTTAACCATTAGACAGAGTTGTGTGTAAGTGTAGCTCGAATACTTCACATAAAAACATCCTATTATATTAAAGATACTTTTGTTGTTACAAAATAATGGAATAAAAAGAGTTTAGGGGTTTGGAGAAGTAAAATAAAACAAAATAACACAAGTAAAGACATTACCTTTAAATCGGGTAACTCCTCTTGGTTTGACCCAAAAGGGTTTCTTGAAGAGAATTCTTCCAAAGGTGAGGCTTCAATGATTAATATAGGGATGTGGAGAGATGAAATGGGCAGTATTTGGCCGATCCAAATGATTTAGAGGTGTGTGTAATGTGGTAGAGGTGGGGGCTTTTTATGAGAGAATAGAAGGGACACTCTTGGAAAGTTATAAACTATTACTTTATTATAAAATGATTTTTGGATGTTAAAGGTCCCAAATTGGTATATTTCGAGTCTAAGGTGATAAGGTTTACAAATACACCAATCCAATAGGTTTTTAATAAGTGTAATACTTCTATTTCACCCTATCATTTCATTTTATTTAAATCATTCATTTAAGAGGTAATCACTGCATCATCACGGTTTCATAAATAAATTAATTTATTTAGTGTCTAAAATTTATAAAAAAAATATCATGATGTAGGAAACTTTTCTATATTTATAATGAATATTTATAGTAATAAATATTACATGTATATCCCCATGTAAAATTTTTTTTAGTAAAATAATACATGTTTGTGACATTGTAATTTTATCTTTAAATAAAAAGTTATTAATGTCATTTTCCAACCAATGTGGCTCCATGGAGTTCCCAAGATGACCCATGTATTTTATTGGTCGTCAATGACACATCCAATAATGTTAGAACATGTGTCAAGGTCATTTCATATTATTATAACATTATCTTTACCTTAAATTACACTAATTATCTTTAATCACGATTAATAAAACATAAAAGTTACTATTCACCAAAAAATTATTTAAATCTCATTGAACAACATTTCACTTTATAATGACAACCATGTATTTCAGATTGTTGAAAATAAAATCATAGAAGTGTTATAGATTCATTTAAACAAAAAATCAGTTTCTTTAACTACTACTTAGTGGTTTAACTATTCATAAAAAATTGATGATTTTCAGAAAAATACAAAAAATTCATCCTATGATATATTTGATATTCCGAATTCAAAAATGATGTCTATTTTTCAAAATTCAAAATATATAAGTTGAATTGATTAATTTAATAATTCATTCCCTCTGTCAAAACAATAAGCTTAATTTTAAGAAACATTATTTATTAAAAGATTAACACTAGTTTAAGTCCAATTTCAAAGTGAAATTAATTACAATGACCACCATTGGATTAAATGGTAAAAATATATTTTAAATACACTTTAATCTCAATTAAAACGATAATCTATCCATATAAATAATTCAGATTAAAAGGATGTTTTGAATTAAAATGCAATATTTTCACTAAAAATGATCTTTATCAGAAAAATAAAAAAAATTTACACAGTGTCAATTTTGATGTCTAGATTCTAAATAAGGATTTTATTTTGTCAAATACAACATATAAAATTTTCAAAAGTATATTTAAAAAGGGTTCTCCATCAAAATGTGGTTAATCGACCTTTTAAAGAATATTAGAAGATTTGTGCTTAAAATTGGATTCATTTTCATTTAGAGCCTCTATCATTTATTGGATAAAAGTAAAAATATTTGAAAACCATATATAATCATTTTGTAGTTAGTTCTATTCATTTCTTCCATTACAATGGCTAGGCGTTAACTACCATTTAAAATAATATTATTTTATTATTAGAGTGCAATGTAAGATTTCAATGAAACTTATTGTTGAGTATTGGGTACGCCATCGAGCATAGTGTTCCGATTAAAGTAATATTAATATTTTATTCACAAATATGGATAAATATGAAAAATTCATATTCATTATTTACCTAGGGTGTTACATCCTTACCCCCTTTTGGGAATTGCATCCTCTCAATTTTAAAATTGGGCTTGGAAACTTCATCGAAAATCCAACATCGGAACAAGAGTCAGTAAAACTATCACATTAATATAAAGAGAGAGAAGTACAAAGGTCACCCGAGTTAACCCATACTCGGATTTCATATAGGAAAACATGGACATGGAGGAGAAAAAAAGGGTCATGTTCTGATGGAGAGTGATAGAAAACATGATTAGGAGAATTTTAACCATATGAAAATCACAAACTTGTGATGGGTTAAACGATATTTGATTCCCCAATAGGAAAACTTAACAGACAACATTTTTTTATGTTACTTTTCATTGATGAATTAATTTATGATCTTAACCAAAACATAAGGAAACATACTTACTAGTTATGTTGACTTTCAACTTTTACTGGATTTAATACACAAACTCATATTTTCTCCAAAAGATGAGTATTTAAGATGACTTGTTCACATTAAGAGAGCTATAATCAATTTATAGAGAATCAGCTAATCCACAAAAGATAACTATATACTTCCCGTGTCTTTAGACCCTAACGAAAACTAAAACCAAAAATGTTATTACGAGATTAGATAATACCCAAAAAGGATAATCCTTTAAAAAAAATTCTATTCTTAGTCTCCAAAAATTTTCAAACAGTACCCAAAGTTCAACAAAGACCATTCAATAAAAATAAATCCATAAAATTCATTAACGTAATCAAAAATAAGACTGAAACCCAAATCTATGAAGGATTTAATCACATAGTCTTCCAAGATAAACCTTAACATTTATCTCCAAATAACATCATTTACTCTTAAAGTCTCATACAGAAAAGTAATTAACCTAATCACATATCCTCCATGATAGGTTATAATTTCCATAGATAACCCAAAATAAAATTATTCTAGATTCATAAGATCATCTAACTAAAAATAATTAGTCAAACTAACTAGGGACTTCACGTAGTCCAGTGGTAGGTGATAAAAACAAGTCACACTTTGGTTGTGGGTTCGATTCCCGTAGCTTCGTCAGACGCGACATGTTGTCACAGGGTATACGTGTTGTCCTTTGTCCAAAACTGCATAATTCTTATAACATTCCCCAAAAAGTGATAAAATATTCAAAAATAACCATAACATAATTTAACCTCATATTTATCTCATGTCTTTCATATTCCATCATAACATATAGTAACTCATAATTACCTCAAAAGTAAAGATCATATACACCCTAATGGTTACCTTTATAATTATTACATGAACATCCACGTCGAGTTGGTTCTCTCGTACATGATGCATTAGAGAACTCACCAAGGTTCAAGTGGTTGATCATGACTCTGGATAGTTGGTTTAGAATAACCATGAGATATCTCATTGAATCTCCAATTTCATCCAGTCTCTTAATCATAGTTCCGCCCCAGTTTCTTTCAAACCCATTGTCACTTTGGATCCTGCTAGATCCATCCATTTACTAAATCCAAAAAATATCAGTGTGAGTATATCAACAAAATCATTATGTACTAATAAAGAAGATAAACACTAAGTTATATTTACTCATTAACATTATCTAAAAACTATGACACTTTCAGAAATCCTAGCCATTATGGTAATGTCACTTATGCTTAAGGAATACTCTAACCTCTAAAGTTATCTAAACTGACCTTTGATATCAACTATAAGGACCCGACCTTAAACATTACTTAGTATTTAATTAAATGAATAATTCACATTGAGTATATTTTCAGGTTTATAGTTTTAGAGAATTAGGACATAACTATTACATATCAATGATTACAAAGTAGACACATCTACCCAGTGTCCATTTTTTCACAAAATAAAAACACTTGAACGAAAGAGTCATGTCTAGTTCCTTGTTTTAGACAGCCTAAAATTTCCATGATCCCATCCGTGACCCTACTCAACTTTATGTACTGTGAAAAACATTTCAAAAAAACTTGGGATGAGCATAAAAAGATCAATAAGGGTTATAACAATATGGAAAGAAAAAATTTCTCCATGTATACATAAGAATCAATGAAATCATACATTACTCATAAAACATAAGCACGTTAACATTACTCATGAAATCACAAGATTTATGAATAACTCAAAGAAATAATAAGACATATAGGTAACTTGAGGCATTCATAACATTCATACATAGGGAGTAACCCTCATGGTTACATTTGGAATACCCATTAAAATATATTCCATAATTCTCTTCGGAGAAACCTTAGAGTTTAACCCCTTCATGTTACCCAATACATTGGAGAGATATATTGGGCTCACCCGCCCTTAGTTTATCACGGAACCACCCATCTTCATAAAAAATTCCCAAGAAACATAACATAATCATAGCACATAACTTAACCAAAAAGGAAAGATAACATTCCCACATTGCAATAAAAATCTAAAATTTTAAGATATTGAAATAATTAATCCATTCAAAAAACCATTTTCAAAACCATTTAAAACATTTAATAAAGTGATTTTTGAATCAACATGTCCCATACCACCTTGAAGATATTAACATTTTAAACCATTCATAACAATATAAATAAATCCTTAAAACCATTTTGAAAAACATGGATATTAATGAGAAATATTTATAAGAACAAATCATTAAAATATTTAAAGCGATATTCTAGTTAAAGGGTTTTTAACAAAATTAGAGACACTTGAATACAATAAATGAGGAATAAAATTTAATCCGAACTTTATAATATCATGAGAATAAATGGATTCATGATATAATATTACAAAGGACTGTATATACACCATATAAGAGTGAATTGGTGCATAAAAACAATGAAGTCTCAACAGAAATGTAAAATGAGATGAAATCCCTTATAAAGAAGGTATCCTTAAATTAAGGATAAATTAATCTCATAATTATGTGTGAAAAATATAAATACAAAAAATATAATTGGAAATTAAGTTTAAAACAATAAAATTTCATTCACACATATTTAAAGGATGACATATTCATTAACTACATGTTGAAGCAAAGAAATCAAAATTGGGTTAAAATGTTCCCTTGGTAAAATTCGACAGCCTAACGACGTCACATTAAAATTCATAAAATCAGATGATGAGAGAGAAAATGGTATCTCATCACATGGAAATAAAATTTACATCATGAAGGATATATAATAACATATCCCGACATAAAAATAGGTAAATTAAAAGACATAACAAAATAAGTCTTTTAAAAAGTGGAGGGTGAAAGGGTCCCTTACAGATTTGGGTATCTTTCGAAAGGTACACCGCATGAAAGAAGGACTATACAACATTGATGTAAATACTCATAAAAGAACGTATATTACCCAAATATTAGAATATTGGGCAGTAAATATAGCACTCAAAAGGAAATAGTGGCCAATGTAGCATGAATCTCACGATAATAAAAATTAGGAGGAAAATCCCCTTAGGAAAATTTGGCAGCCTAACGGCGCAACATAAAACATCCAAAACTGGATTGATGCGATCAAATAGGGTTTCTCATAATATTAAAATAAAATGTAAATAAAAAAAATATAAAATAAAATCTCCCAACATAAGAAATAGTATCTTAAAGTAAGTTACATAAAAAAGAGTACTTAAAAAGAACGAGAGAGGTAGGATCCCTTTCCTCAAGTATGACTTGTCTTGTTCATTTTTTTATATTCCTGAATAATAACCTTTGGTAAATTTTTAATTTCTTAAGTTACTCATTTAAATATTATTATTCAGTTCATATCACATATTATAATGTTATAATAATTGGTTAATAATGTGAGTTCATATCAGACGGTTTTGTTGATGCTTGGTACGTAAGTCAAAAATGAACTTGTTTGAAAATGATTGTCCATGTAGTTATAAATAAATCATCTCCAGAATAGTATTAATGATTTAAATATCATATAAATCTATAAAATATTCATTTTATACTATTCCATAACATTTGGATATAAAAAGAAATGAAATTCACTGTTCATGGAGACGGTAGCCCCTACGTACGCATGTACAGTACTTTCATTTCTTTGTCATATTAATGGAATTAAAAAAACTTGAGAGATATATATATTATAGTTACAGTATAATATATTTGTTTTATAGGTCACATAATTTCATAATTTCATTAATTATACATTCCATGTATTCCATGAACGAGTCACATCACTTGAGGGGGCGGTAGTCCACATTTCCCTGTATGAAATTATCGCAATTGCACAAGATGAAAAGCATAAAGGAATGTTTTATATATAAAATACAAAAGAATATGGGAAACATAAATACCATATATATTATATAAAAAATATAGTGACAACATCATGGCCCCCATGAAAGGTGTTAAGAGATGATTGAACAATCATCGTTTCGTGAGGCAATAATTTTCCATCCACAGAAACAGTATGTTCTTTAACCATTAGACGGTGGTGCGTGTAAGTGTAGCTCGAATAATTCACATAACAGCATACTAGTATATTTAAGATAATGTTGTTGTTACAAAATAATGGAATAAAAAGAGTTTAGGGGTTTGGATAATTAAAATAAAACAAAAGAACACAAGTGAAGACATTACATTTAAATCGAGTAACTCTTCTTGGTTTGTACCAAAAGGGTTTCATGAAGAGCATTCTGCAAAAGGTGAGGCTTCAATGATGAATATAGGGATTTGGAGAGATGAAATGGGTAGGGGCTGGCCGATCCAAAGGCTTTAGAGGTGTGGGTATGATGGTAGAGGTGGGGGCCTTTTATAAAAGAAGAGGAGGGGCACTCTTGGAAAGTTTTAAACTGTTACTTTATTATAAAATGAATTTTGGATTTTAAAGGTCACAAAAGGAATTATTTTCAGGCTATGGTGATAAGGTTTCCAAATCCACAAATCCAATAGGTTTTTGACATGTTTAAGACTTATCTTTCACCCTATCATCGTATTTTATTTAAATCGTTCATTTATGAGGTAATCGCTGCATCATCACGGTGTCGTAAATAAATCAATTTATTTAAGGTATAAAAATTATAAAAAAAATATCATGATCTAGGAAATTTTTTTTTTCTTTATAATAAATATTTATTGTAAAAAATATGAATTTTATAAACCCATGTATATTTTTTTAGTAAAACAATACATGTTTGTGACATTTTAATTTTAACTTTAAATAAAACGTCATTAATGTCATTTTCCAACCAAAGTGGCTCCACGGGGTCCCCAAGTTGACCCATTGAATGTCATGGTAGTCCATGACTAATCCAATAAGGTTAGGATGTGTTTCAAGGTCATTTCATATGATAATAACATTACCGTTACCTAGAATTACACTAATTACCATTAATCGTGATTAATAAAACATAAAAGTTACTATTCACCAAAAATTATTTTAATCTCATTGAACAACATTTTAATTCTTAATGACAACCATGTATGTCGGATTTTTGAAAATCAATTCATAGAAGTGGTAAATATTCATTTTAACGAAAAATCAGTTTCATTAACTACCGTTTAGTGGTTTCACTATTCATAAAAAATTGAAGATTTTCAGAAAAATACCAAAATTCACCCTATGCTATAGTTGATATTCCAAATTGAAAAATGATATCTATTTTAAAAAATTAAAAATATATAAGTTTCATTAATTAATTTAATAATTCACTTCCTCTGTCAAAACAAATAGCGTGTTTTTAAGAAACAATATCTATTAAAAGATAGACAGTAGTTTAAGTCCAATTTTAAAGGGAAATTAATTCAAATGACCACCAGTGGATTAAATGATAAAAATATATTCTAAATACACTTTAATCTCAAATTAAATGATAATATATCCATATAAATAAATCATATTGAAAGGTGGTTTTGAATTAAATGAAATATTTTCATTAAAAATGATCTTTATTGGAAAAATAACAAAAATTTACACAAAGTAAATTTTGATGTCCAGATTCTAAAGAAGGATTTTATTTTTCCAAACACAACATATAAAATTGTCAAAAGTATATTTAAAAATGGTTCTCCATAAAAAGGAGGTTAATTGACCTTTTAAGAAATATTAGTAGATTTATGCTTAAAATTGGATTCATTTTCATTTTAAGCTTCTAACCATTAATTGGATAAATGTAAAAATATTTGACAAACATATATAGTCATATTGTAGTTAGTTCTGTTCATTCCTGCCATTACAATGCCTAGGCATTAAATAGCATTTAAAATAATATTATTTTATTATTAGAGTTCAATGTAATATTTCAAAGAAACTCGTTGTTGTGTATTGGGTACGCCATCTGGCATAGTTTTCCCTTTAAAGTAATATTAATATTTTATTCACAAATATGGATAAATATAAAAATGTCATATTGTTTATTTACCAGGGGTGTTACATCTACTACCATTACACTGACATTATTACAAGAAATCAATTTCTAGGGACTGAAGAGTTTAGTATTCTTTGTGAACCTAAAACATACATGGGTATTGTATTAAAAATTAATATAGTAATTCTAACATTTTTTTTCAAATATAAAATTATTCACACTTATCATATCATTGAATATCATTATTAATACATATTTTCGAATCATAGTGAATTAAAAAAATAGTCTTAACACTAATTCTCAGTAAATGTTGTGTAAAGTGAAAAAATAATGAATAAATGAGAATAAGAAATACGGAAATTTAAATAACAAAACACAAATACCATACGATTTTATAAACTGAGAGTAAAGTTCATAAAAAAATGAAAATATAATAACTGGAAACACGTGGAATTCTGATATCATACTAAGGAATTAATCAATATGGAATGGTAAATAACTGAAAAAAAATCTATTTAATCAATAAACTCAGAATGAAATGAGTCCATATATATCATTCCTAGTGAAAATATCATGGATAATGATAATTAAATCTAAATGATGTAGTTCCAATTTATTGGATTCCATGTTTCCTAGGTTTAATATAACTCTACCATCATGGATATTCATAGAAAATCATGAAATATACTTGGTGGATACCCACCTAATTCTACCCAACTGACTCGTGCCATGATTCTATCGATACATCATGGGGATATTTTTTACCAGTCCCGACCCAGGTCATACTTGTACAAATAATTCTTTAATTTTCAAATAATTTCTTTAATTCAATAACTATATGCCTTATCAAATATTAGTATTGATTAAAAGATAAAAATTTATCAATATTTCCTCAGATATAAAATAAAATTCAATATAAAAAATGAATGTAAAATTGGTATACATTTTAGGAAATATTCATATTCCTAATGAAGATATGGTTACATTAGGGAAATTTAATGTTCACCAATAAAATGAATGTGAATATTTCATGGGGAATGAAGAAATGAATCATGTAAGTGAATTTTAATACTATCATTGGACAAATAATTCATAAAACTTCCATGGAAATAATAAGGATGGTATCAATCCAATATATAATGAGTGGTTTTTGGATAATGGGTTGTTTTCATTGATGAATAGTAATACTGTAAAAAGGAAAAACAAAACCCTTTACATTTTGAAAATTTCTTTACTTTTAAAATAACTTTTAAAATTATTTCAATTGGAAACATATTTGATAATTTTAAAAGAAATAATCAGTTATATTATGGAAGGTAACTCCGCACATGTTGTACAAGGTAAAAAGAAAATTTCATTTACATGGTAGAAAGGTCATAAATTTGTCTTGTTTAGAAAGAGATAATAATACTTCTTTTAAAACATGTGAAAACGAAAAAAGAGCTAAAATTTTATTTAATAATTTTTTTTTAAATTTTATAAAGCAATTTTGAAACCATTTTTATAAAAAAAATTGAGAGAAAATATATTTCGAAACAAAGTGAAAAATAAAGTCATGTTTTCTTAAAAATATTTTATAAAACATTGTGAGTACCAAAGAGTGGTAAAATAGTAATTTTACATTACAAATGTCAATAATATCCATATTCAAAAAACAATTAATGCTTTATTTGAATAATGATCATAAAAATTCCTTTAATGTAATTCTATGAATAAGAAATCATTATTCAAATGATATTGTGAAATAAACCATTAAAATGACCATAATGTTGACGTGATACTTAATCAATGAATTGATTATGTTTATCAAAATAAAATATAAATATATGAAGTGTAACTAAATTAATAAATATTAAAAATAATTATACACATAATCTTATAATATTAACAATAATGAAGAATTAATATGACCTAGTTAAAAAGAATTGTGTTATGAAATATTTTTACCACTTCCTAACAATATGTTCGAATGCCCATATATGAAATATATAAAATTGAATCTCAAAATACCAAGAATAATTAATTTTTCATCATATTATATGTTTAGGGATGTATATACACTATATATAATTATATTTTTACATAACATTACAATATTCTTCAATTAATTTAAATTGATGTAAAATTCCTTATTACTTGGTATCATTAGAATTATAATACTCATGAAAGAAATAACAAAAAATTAAATAATAAAAACTATGAGTAAAAAATTATTCATGATATATAATAAAATATTGGAATTTTATGCACCACATAAATAAAATAAGTGGTGAAAATGTTTTATGCCTCATTGTATAAAATGTGAGAAAGAATCCTTTACCTTGAATTTCCTTTTGGGTGAAAATCATTTAACAATATATATATCAGTTTTATTAATTATATAAACTTATAATTGAAAAATAATAAAATATATAATATCATATATTATCTTCTTATAATATCTCATTACCCTTTTGTTAAAAATATTTCATTACTAAAACTATTATGGCTATTAATTGCCTAGTTTTTCAAGTATGTTTTGACTAGTTATTTTTTCATATTTCTCCAATCATGAATTTATCTTCTCCAGAATTTAAATCATGATTCAAGTATTATATATAATTAATATATAATTATTTTTATTATAAATCATTATATTGAGAAATTAGAAATGAAATTAACCGTTCATGGAGATGGTAGACCATGTGTACGCATGAATGCTACTTCCATTTCATTATCATTTCTAAAATAATAATAATTAAATGATATATATCTATATTAAAATTATAGTATCATATTTATTTCATATATGTATCAAAATTATATTCAAATAAATCTTAATTCATGTCATATATATTATTAATGAATCGTATCACTTTATGAAGGGGGTAGTGCACACGTCAAGAAACAATGATTCGGTATATCCATAAACATGAAAGCATAAAGGTATGTGTTATATATAAATACATAATTACAAATAAAATAAAAATAAAATATATATCATATAAAATTGTTTTACCATCATAATTTTTAAACATGATATGTGGTAATGAAAAAACTAATGATGTAGTTTGGCGAGGTCATAGTATACCGTACACAGGAATGGTAAATTCATTGCACATTTACTAGAAGTGTGTCTAGGTGTGTGTATAAAACTAAACATAAAAAATATAATTTTATTTAATTTAAAATTTTATTATATAATATTGGAATAAGTTTAATTTAATGTTTTGGAAAAGAATTAAAATAAAAGTGATCGTTAAATATTTTTACCTCTTTTTTCAAGTAACTCCTTTCGTTTTTTATAGAAGAACATCTTTAGATTGCCTTGTTCATAATTTATGGATTATAGTTTGAGTGAAATAGTTTTTATAGATTATTTTGGAAGGTTATGGATAATAGGAATGTTTTTATATGTGTGATTATGTAAGGGGGTGACTTATACTTTAAAGTGGACGATAAGTGGCATTCCTGTACATATAAAATGTTATACATGATTAAGATAAATAAAATACATAATAATCCATAAATAATGAACACAATAAGATAAAAATTATTATATAAAACTAATTTGGAACGAAAAGGGGTTTTAGAAAAGATTCATTGTCATTTATGCCCTTATATTTATGGTTTAGTCCCTTGTTAAGCGTTCTTTTTTCCTTAGTGGATGTATTAAATTTTAATTACACACAGAAATAATTTTGAAAAAAAAATTTAACTTTTTAAAAAACATAAATTATACTGTTTAAAATTAAAAAATGTATTAACTTATGTATTATTTAACTAATTTTACTTTTTAAAAAATTAAAAAATAATATATCTAATTATAAAATTATTTGAAAATCTAATTTTCAATTTAATATTCAGTATTTTTCAGTAGTCATTAAAAAATAAAACATCATTGAAAATTTTAAAAAATCACTATAATATTTTTGATGTTATTATTTCATAAAAAATGTTATTTTTATGGGTATTATTATTAAAATATCCAAAATTATGTTATATAACGTTTTCCCTATTAAAATGATTAAAAATTTCCTTTTTAAAATAATACATTTTTTTATTTTATAAACGGATTTATTCTTATCTTATGAGTTTCAAATATTTTGGATGAAAATGAATATATTTTACTAAATATATAATATTTACATTTTATTAATCTAATTCTCTAATATTAATTATTTTTATTTATTATTATGAAATTCTTTGGCACATAAATATTGTATTTTTAAAAACATCCCCTTTATATTCAATGGGTTATTATATTGAATTCTTATTAATTTTTAACCTATGAATTCAAACATCTATATATTCATTTAATAGTTAATAATATTCATATTTTCGAATATAACATCTAGGTAAAATCTTATAATTATTAAATTTTAATAATATAATTTTGTTTGTTGATACTCGGTTTTTTTGTAATGAAAGTAATCGAGGAAAATCATATTGTCTGATGTAAGATAATTCAGTTTTTTGTGAATTAAAACATATAATGTAGATTAAATTTATTTAAAATAGTAAATAAATTATGTTGTTCTTTTTATAAAATCATTGTGTGGTATGCCGGTAAATATATTTTATACAAATTGATTCCTCAACCCCAATATTTTCGATATCATGTTTAATTACGTTATCCTTTTTATAAAATAAATTAATATAATTCATCTGATGTTCTATAAAATGATATGAAAATTCATAATATGTACTTATTAGATATCCATTTCCCTTTCGTTTTCAATAAAAACTATTATTTTTCATGGAATAATAATATAATTTTATAGTTATTTAAATTTCATTAATGTTCATAATAACACAAAAGGATACCAAAACCATTAAACTAGTGTCTATATTATTAAAGGGAATTATTCCTAAAATATACTTTCCACTAAAAAAATACTAAACAAATTAGTTTTTTTGCATTGAAATTCTTATAAAATATCATCATTATTGGTATAACATCCTTACATAAAACCAAAAAAACTTCTTTTTAAGACATTTATGTTATGATCAACCTTAATTCTACATCCTTATGATGACATCCACAACTCATAATTTAATGAAGAAACATGTGATTATTTTAAAATAATCAATGTATATCATAAGGTTATGTTTAATGTTCTATATTTTCCTAAATCTATTTTTAAGGGGTCCTACTAAACTTCATCTGATACAAATGTTTTTCCCCAAAACCAGTATTCCTAGAACATGTGGATACTACCATTAAATTCCATGATTTTAAGGAATAATATTTTAAAGGACAAAGGAGTTTTGTGCTCTCGGTAATATAGATAATTATATGAATTTTTATTTCCAATTAATAAACTAATGACACTACAATTTTTCTCCATGATAGAACTATTACCAAATAGTATATCCTCTCATATCATAGTACACATCTTGGTTTCCGGAGAAAGGGAAAAAAATAAGGGTGAGATAAAATATTTATTACGGGTTACATAGCATGGAAAAAATAAATAATCAATGAAAATAATAAATATAACAAGGTAAATAAATGAACAAACATGTCATACAATCAATAAACTGAGAGGGATGTTTATAAACATAATGTAATTTAATAACGGGAAACAAAAACCATTTAAATAAATAGATAATACAAAATTAATATAGAAATGTAAATTACTAAAAAATTGATATTTTATTAGTAATCTTGCAATTAAATGCATCCAATGATTTTTCCATAGGGATAATCTATTAGATAATGATAACTCAATATGAATTGTGTAATTCTTAATTATTGGACACCATTTTTCCAAGGAACATGATACCTTTATCATCAAGGCATTCCACAATATAGTTTAAAATATAATAGGTAAAAACATCACTAAGGATATCCAATTGACATTTCCCATTAGAATATTGAATCATCTAGTTGATATCTATTATAGTGACAAACATGTTTTGTGACTATGTAAATCGTCATCATATATTGAATAATAGAGTTGATTCACCAAAAATATGCCTTCTAAAATATATTCATTTAATAGAAGATACAAATTTATCTTTATTTCCCCCAATATTAAAAAATATTAATTTAAACCCCATATGTAAAAAATGTAATACGGTTTAGGAAATAATCATATCAAAGGTAAAGGATTTAGATATATGGGGGAAATTTAATATTCAATGATCACTAGAATGTGAATATTTCTACGGGACTAAACAAATGAATTAAAGATGTGAATGTTAATACAGTCATTGGAAATATCCATCACAAACCATCAAAATGATGAATAAGGACGATATGGATATAAATACCTAAGTTGTGTAAGGATAGAGGTTAATTTCCATTGTTGAATATAAATAACATAAGAAGAAATAAAAAATAAACTTTTGATTTTGATTTTTTTGACAATCCCTTTCCATTTATAATAACTTTTTAACTGTATTGAAAAAAATAATATCTATGCAAAATTGTAAATTAATCTTCAAATAAATGATGGATGGTAATTATGTGATTGCCAAAAAATTAAAAAAATATCATTCCTTTTTCATGGTAAAAAGGTTAGAAAGGTGATGTTTTTTGGAAATAGGAAATAAGATTCATTTGAAATAAAATAACATGGGTTAAATGTTTTTAATGGGTCATTTTGAAATGGTTAAAAAAGTTTTGAAATAATTTTTAT
This sequence comes from Viscum album, assembly GCA_963277665.1. Classification (NCBI taxonomy): domain Eukaryota; kingdom Viridiplantae; phylum Streptophyta; class Magnoliopsida; order Santalales; family Viscaceae; genus Viscum; species Viscum album. The sequence goes on along the minus strand of OY728141.1, from coordinate 96,380,415 downwards.
AGAAAACAATAAAAATAAAACTTATTTCCTAACAAGGAGATAAATGTTGTTGGGTTTTCTTTAAAACATTTTCTAAAACACTTTGAGAAAAAATGTGGGAAAATTTTACTATTATATTAAAATACTAATGAATAATAATAGGAGAATAAAATTAACATTTTATTCCAAAATGATCCAATAAATTCATTTAATTCAATTTTAAGAATAAGTAATGACAATTATAATGTTCTTGTGAAATATAACCTTAAAATAATCATAATATTGAAGTGAGATTTCATAAATATAGTTATTAGGATTATAAAATTTAAATAACCAAATAATTTGTGTAAATACCTAAATAGATAGTAAAAGTCGTTAAATAAATAATCATTGAATATTGATGAAAGTGAGAAAGTAAAATAACCCAATGCAAAGGAATTGATTTATGAAATTTTGTTACCATTTAATAATTTTATTTTCATATAACATTAGATGAAATAATTAATATTCAATATTAAATTACAAATAATAATTATGATTTCATTATATTATATTTCAATGGAATGTATACATACCATATAGAATAAAATAGGCGCATAAAATTTATAAATGCTTCAACGAGATGGAATTCTAATAAAATCCCACACCAGATAAAAAATTTAGAATTATAATCCCTATGAAATATATAAAATAAAATTATACTCTAAATAAAATTATTAAAGACTTATAAATAAAATAAAATAAAATAGTGGTAGTATGTTCACTAGTCAAAAGAAATAATTTCTGAAAATGGTATATGTCGCAGGGATAAAAAGGTGAGGCATGAATCTCATACCCTGTGTTTCCTTTTTGGTGAAAGTCCTTAAAAAAATTTAATGGTATTAATAATGTTATTAACTTACTATATAACCATAATATTATTTACAAAATCATATATTATCTTTATAACAATTTATGACTCATCTGTTAACAATCATTCATTATTTTCACTATTTGAAATGTTAATTGCCTAGTTTTTAAATATGTTTTGACTTATTATTATTACTCATATATAGATCATGATTTATTCATACCATGAATTTAAAATATTATTTAATTATAATATATATTACGGATATATTTACTTGAAAAAATCCATTATATTTGGAGATATGAAATGGAATTCCCCATTTATAGAGAATGTAGGTCATACGTATTTATGAACGCTTCATCTATTTATTTGTTGATTTTTAGAGTGAATGTAATTTTCAATGACCAAGACAAAAAATATTATTATAAAAGTAGGAAAATTTGCAAGAGTCTGAAAGAGGAAATTTTATTACAATATTTTTCATAATAAAGAAGGAGATCAACCTGTAAATCATGACTCCACGTAATATCTTGGATGATACCATTGTTGGAAAGAACATAAACCACCATGTTTTCTTCCCGGTAGGTATGTGTGGAAATGTATCTTATCTCCATGAGCGAGCTAAGAAAAATCTTCCAACATGCTATAATAGACCAAGAAAGGTTAACCACACCATTCCAAATAGCCTGGATAATGTTGGTGGAATCACGTTCAATAGAAGTATTATTCCAACCTTTTAGCTTAATGAAGTTGACTGCATGAATCACCGCCATCATCTCAGCCTCTAGGGTGGAGGTTGATCCACTAACACCAATGAAGCAGCCATGAAAATTTTCAAGAGAGTCTCTGAAGATGGCCCCAAAGCTGGCAGGACCAATATTTCATTTAGAAGCCCCATCAACATTGATTTTTATCCAGACAGGAATCAAATATTGCCAGAACACTTCAAAGAAGTACTTCAGTTGATTATAGATCTCATTGATTCTAATCCGATGAAGGATGAAAATGTCACCAACCGATTTAGCATAGTAGGCTTTCTAGAGGGTGGATGCATCCCTCATAGCAATAAGAATTCTCACCTGACCTGCAACAAGATTGAGTGAGGAGCTATTGTGGATAATATCATTTCTATCGTACCAGATAATATTGATGAGCTCTGTAACTACGGATAGAAAGATATTTTTAATTTGAGGCAAGAGATCTAACTCCACACAACATCTGATTAAAGAGAAAATAGAGTCAGAAAGTATCCATCTGCAGTAAAAAAATGTATGTAACAAAATTCCAAAGAGAAATGGTTGTGCCAAAAGAAAAAAATAAGTGATTGATGTCCTCCCTATGTTGTTGACATAGGTGACATCTAGAGCTGAGTTGGATACCAAAGGTTTGAAGGAAATCCTTTATAGGTAAGCGCTTATGAGAAATACACCAGCCAATATTATGCCTAGAATGTTTGATACAAGGTTTATCAAAAGGCTTCAACAATGAAAAATTAGACTCATAGGAGGAGAAAAAAATCTAGTAATAAGTTTTGGAATCAAGGATCCCATTGTGAGATGGTTCCCAAATAAGACTGTCTTCAACATTCGAAAAGGTTTAGTCATCAAAAACATGTTTTATATGATGAGGGAGGTCTAATTGAGGGGAATGAATTACTTCCATTATGGTACAGTCAATAGAATCCCGAACAGCATTTGAAGGAAGCATTGAATTGAGGGGAACACCAGCTGAGTTCCCAAATCATAATTTTAGGGTTGAATCAGAGTTAACCATCCATATGTAGTTGTCTATGATATCTACAAATGAGTTTATAATGGATAACCGGAGGAAAAAATTCACATAAGCAAAATTATGGAATTTGAGCTTATCTAGGAAATCATTTTTATGAAAATAAATAGTGTCAGATTTGTTTTTTATTAGATTCCTTGTGAGTTTTTCCTGGAGGGCTTCATTAAAGAACATGAGGTTTTTTGTTCCAATCCCTCCTTTAATGAGGGGTTTGCAGAAATTAGACCAATAAACAGTGACAATATTCATATCAAGGATACTCCCAGTCCAAACAATTTTTTTGATATGGGTATTTATTTTCTTAAGGAGACTGGCTGGACATCTGTAAATCATCAACGAGTAAACCATTTTGGAGACAATAAAAGCTTTCACCAGGCAGATTCTATCAGCTATAAAAAGATATTTCCCATTTCAAGAGGAATGATGATTAATGATTTGGTCAACGAGATCATTTAAATATGAAGATCTAGGTTTATCCCAAAAGATAGGAAGCCCCAGGTAAGTAAAAGGAAAAGACCCTTCTTTGATACCAAGACTCTCAATGATGTAATTTTTTATAGAAATGGGGAAAAATTTTCCAAAGAAGAAAAATGATTTGTTCCAACTAATGGATTGACCCTAGATCTCTTCATAGTGAGATAAGGCAGCATTTAAATTATTAATGTTGTGTTTTTTACCCTTAAGGAAAAGAATAATGTCATCCACATAGAGTAAGTGGGTCAGGACATTAAGGTTTCGGGCATCTTGGATGGCTTAATTGTGTTTTGAAGCACAAGAGAGGTGAGTAAACTACTAAGGTAATCCTTTACAATGGAAAAAATGAAATCAGAGAGGGGATCAAGTTGTCAGACTCCTTTCGAGCATTTTAAATATCCCTTATGGGAGCCAATAATAAGGATAGAAAAAGATGACGAGGTAAAAAGAGAGTTGATCCTGCTAATAAAAACAACATTGAAGACAAAACCCCGAAGGAACATAAAAATTAAACCCTAGTCGATAGTATCAAAAGCTTTCCTAATGTCAAGCTTAATAGCAATGCTTCCTCCACTAGAGTTTTTATTGAGAGCATTGGTGGATTCAGAAGCAAGGAAGATGCAGTCCTGAATAGACCGCCCCATGATGAATCCAAATTGGTTCTAAGATATAATTATGTTACATAAGGAGGAGATCCTATTGGCCAAGATCTTGGTAAAAATTTTATAGAGGGAGTTGATAAAAGAAATAGGTAAAAAAGGTTTATTTTAGAGGCATTGGTCACCTTAGGTATTATGGTATGGAATTGGGCGTTCATACCATGAGGATTGGGACCATTAGAGAAAAATTTCTTAACATGTTTACAGACATCCTTTTGAATAACATCCCAGTGATGATGAAAGAAGCCATTGTTGAAACCGTCAGGTCCTAGGTCACTTTTAGGGTTGAGGATAAATATAGTGTCCTTAGTCTAATGGTCAAGGAGTGTGCATAAGAGACAATTATTTTCTTCTTCCTGGACCAGGGATGGGATGCTCCCTTGTAGGAGTTCCCTATTAAGACGAGCCACATTGAAGATATTCTCAAATTATTAAACAAAATGAGAAGCAATAGAGGCCTCAGAGTCCAAGAGGATGCCATTGTCTTCTAGAAAGGAGAGCAGATGACAGACTTTCCTAACCCTTTGCAGAGCATTGTAGAATTTATTGTTATAATCACCATTAGAGAGCCACTTAGTTTTGAAAACTTGTTTGTGGATGTTATACTTAAGAACTTACAAGTAATTGAGTTTCATGGAAATGTTGTTCTCATGCTGCTGATCAGAGGAAAATTCGGAATGGGTGACATTATTTTGTAATTGGTTGAAGTCAATCTCAATAGTGGATATGTCCTTATGAATTTTATTCAATTTAGCTATAAACCAACCCTTGATACGAAGTTTTAGGTGCTTGAGCATTATAGAACAAGTGAAGGAATCCAAGTGCTGACTCATCAAATTCCTGAAATTTTGAATAATCATGAAACACTCTAGGTCACCTGACTATGCATTGTTAAATTTGAAGGGAATATTGTGCTTGGCACATTTAGAGTGAAATATAACCAAAATCGGATGATGGTACGAGCAAAATCTATGTATGGTGATGATAGAAATGGTGTCCCAAGCATCCAGAGCCGGGAGGTTCACGAGGGAACTATCAATATTACTAGCAACCATCAAATTATAATGCCTTATATACCATGTAAACATGGAACTAGTGAGTTTAACTTCAACCAGATTACAGTTTTCCATAGAGGATCTAAACTCCCTGGAAGAGATTTGAGAATGAGAAGCACCATGTTTTTTACAACGGGAAATAATGACATTAAAATCTCTAATCACAAACCAGTGGTCAGTTATTGAATTAAATAAGATTAACATTTCATTCTAAAGGGGACTATGATCCTGGTATCGATTGTTAGCATAGAAAAAAGTGCAGTACATATGGAGGTTATCAAAAAAATAATCAATAGGGAGAATTTGATTAGTAGAGTTTGTATTTTTAACATCTCTCAGTGATGAGTGATAAAAGATCCAGAGGGATTCAACCATATTTCTATTATTGAAAGTACCTAAGAAATTATATCCAGAGGAAGAAAAGTGAATAAATTTCAAATAGAAATTAACTTTTGGTTCAGCAAGAGAAAATGATTTTGGTTTATGAGTCAAGATAGCTCTTCTAAGAACAAAAATAGTTCCAGAGTTAGCTATACCCTGACAATTACAAAATATAACATCCATTAAAACCTGTGTTTGGTGCTTGGCTCTATTTTGTATTCTTGAAACCACTCATGAATTGGTTCCTCTTCGATCTACTAGGTTTTGAGGAAGAGGCCGCAGTAGTCTTCAAAACCTGTTTTCTCATTGTGTAATCAGACAAAAGATTTCCATCATCTAGGATGCCACTTCCATTTTTTTGTGTGAAAGATTTAGTAACTTTATCATTGAACTCGGAGGGATCAACAATCTCAAGAGGAGTTCAAGATTGAGGAACAGAAGACAAAACCTGAGTGGCCTGCATGTCTATTATCCCTATCAACTGTAAAGAAATATCCTTATCATTTGGAGTAGATGATATAATGCTCAAGGATGAAATTTGGGGATCAGAGCATTTAATAGGATGAGTAGTGTTGCGAACATGAACTTCTGTGAGATTCATACCTTAAGAGGCATACTAGGCAGTGAGCGTGGAAGAGCAATTTGCAAGGTAGGTTGTCTTTGGTTTTGTAACCACTGGGACAACACAAACACATTCATCATGGCGAGTGGGCATGGAAAAACTATCGGGAAGAACAACTTCCTTTGATTTTCAATCCTCTGGTACACCATGTGAAGCCTTGTACAAATCCACCAAGGGCTCAGCATGATCTTGAAAAAATTAAACCACATAATCCTTTGAAGAGGATTGCAGAGGAAGTTCGCAAATGCCCAAGAACATCTATTGAATATCTTCCATGATTTCAAGGTCGATTTCAGCGTCTTCCTCTGCTTCGACCTTCTCTGCCAAGGTAGCTCCCGATCTCTCACCAGGAAGATTGACTCTCTTGACCCAAACATCCGAGTGATTTTTGTGAGAATCATGTATCATCAGAGCTGAGGCTTTATTCTTCTTTTTATGATTAACTTTCGTCCATCCATCATTGACGTTCTGAGCAACATGGCTTTTCACCACCTGTAATTTCCATATAGTGTGGCCCACGATCTTACATGACTCACCATATGGAGGAATTCATTCATTTTCAAAACGAATCACAGTTTTATACTCATTTGTAGTGAATGAAATGACATCTGGGACCTTATTAGAGATATCAACTTCGACTATATCCCTTATATAATGACAAATATCGGCATTCAAAGTACGTTGATCGATTTTAAGTGGCGTACCTATGCAAGAAGCGATGTCATTGAGGGTTTTTGGATGCCAAAAATACCAACTGATCCCATGTTGATGCACCCAAGTCTGAACCATGGAATTTCATGCAGTGTCCGGGTTGAAGGTGATGTCCCAGTCAGAGATACGAAGAACCTCGTGCATTAGTTGTAGATTTACTAACCACCAAACATGATCAAGTGCCTCTTGTGATTTTAACAGCATGTGGAAGAACCTTTTGCTGATGGGAACTAGATTCCAGTCAGAGTAGCCCCAGATGGGTGTGATTCTTTCTTTGATCTCTAGATCGTCCCATGGTTTGTCTCCTTTGAGGTACGATATGCGACCCACTATCAAAAATTTACACATCTGCGAGCGTTGTTGCATCACCCCGGGGGCATCTTCGACAACATATTATCCATCATCTAGATTTTTGCAGAGGTAGGTACGTGCTGCCGAGGCATTATATAGGTCCAAACCTCTAAGAGATTCGATGAAGGAGATACCTTGGGGTGAACCACCGTAGATGTCTTTTTCTTTTGATCATTGATTTGAAAAACCATAGTGGTAGTCTCCCATTTGGGATCAAATCCATCTATTAGAGAAGATCAAAACTAGACCAGATGAAATTATCGTAGTCGCGGATTGAAGAAACCCTAGGGTTGACGAAGAAGGCGGTGAATTTGAGAGTGAATCACCAAACAGTCATTTTTTATCCTCTCGTTTTCCACCCTTCTACTTATTTTTTTTACTTACAATAATGAAATAAAAATGATATATATTTAAATTATAATTACAGTTTCATAATTATTTTATTTATGTCATAAATGTTTTTTGAAACAATTATTAATAAATTCTACGTATATCATGAACGAATCACATCGATTTGAGTAGTCTGTTGTCTATACATTCACAAATAATGTTATCATATACCAAAAAATGAAAAAAACTAATGTTTCCATTATATAAATATTAAATAAGTGCTAATATAACATAAATATGAAATATATCACATAATTATATTTCATATATCAAAATTCCTAACCGTGAGAGGAGATAAATGAAAAATGAACGACATCATTTCATGAGGTGGAATTCCACAGTACACATTAATTGTAAATTTGATACCAATTTGATGAAAGTGTGCAGGTATAAATAAGAAGAATTAAATTTATTCATTTTTGTATGTTATTTATAATTATTTTAATAAATAATCATTTAATGAGAATAATTTAATTTTTTATCATTTAATCAACAAAAACTGATTGTGGAAGAATGTTACCTCTTTTTAGGTAACTCTTTTTGGTTATCACAAAATGGATTCCTTGGATTCAATTGTATAAAAATTAATTAATCATGGTTAATGAGAGTAAAATTGGGAGATTTTTTGGGTAGGTTTTGGAAACACTAAATTCATTGACAAGTGTGATGATGAAATGCGGATTAGTGTCTATTCATATTGGAGGAGGGGGAGTATTCATGTAAAATTAAATATATAAAAATTACTAAGTTGTATACCATATATAATGTGCCTCAAATAATGAATTAATATACAGAAAATGTATCATATGGTATAAATATTGAAATAAGATAGGTTTTGGGCATGTTTCTATGTCATTTTCTCTTATGTTTATGGGTTTTTCACTTGTTAAGATTAACATTAACATAATCACTATTATTAATTTTAATTAATTTCACTACACTTTTTTCACAAAATATATTGAACTAATTAAAATAATAAATATTAATTATTTCAATCAATGAAACATTATTTCCAAATTCAAATCACCTAAGGTTAAGAAATTAATTTAAAATTAATCTTACATATGGGATAACACAACAGGGTTTTAATGATAAAATGATAAAATAAATTGAAATATTTCTATAATATATTGGAATGATAAATTTATTTTAATGACCTTAATTGGATTCAAATATGTATAATATATATAATTTTATTTAAAAAAATTATAATTTACTTATATAAATAAATTATATGAAAAAACTGGTTTTAACCTAAAATAAAAAATTTCTGAATTCAATAAAAAATAAAACATCACATAAAAATACAAAAATTTATCTATAAGAATATTTTTATATTATGATTTCCAAAAGGATATTTATTTTAATAGATTAAATTTTTGTAACTTCCAAAATTCAGCTTTGGAAAGGCTTCACCATTAAAATGAAAAAATATACTTTTAAAAAAATACAATTTTTATGCGTAAAACTATATTTATTCTTATATTATGCCTATAAAAATTTTTGCATGAATATAAAAAATATTCTATTGAATAATATATATATATATATATATATTTCATTAATATTATTTGATAATCATACAGTTTTTATATTTTATGACAAAACAATTTGGTGTATAATAATATTTTTTATAAAAACATCCCCTTAATGTTCAATCGGTTCTTATATTCATTTCAAATTAATTTGTTTCCAATGAATTCAATAATATATATTCATATGTTAGTTAATCATATTCATAACATCGAATTTAAGTGTTAAGTATTATATTATTAAGAAATTATTTTTTCAACATATCATTATTCAAAGAAACTTTGTCTTCTATGTAACATAAGATATCAAAGAAACTCATGGTGGTTCTGAAAAAAGCTAACTAGGCATTTCATCCATTACAAGCTATATTTTGTATTTAATTTATTTTAAATCGTAAATATCTTGAAATCTATCATGATATTATATCCTAATATATTATTAGTGTTTCATATAATCATCTATATTAAATAAAAAAGTCTTTTAGAAAATTTTTGGTGTTACATATATTTCATTCTTAATAAAAAATTATTGATAAATTATTAGTAAATTGTCAATAAATATTTAGTTGGAAAACATTTTTTAATGTAATTTTATCTAAAAAATGATTTATATTTATTTTTAAGAAAAAGTATTATAATTAATATTTAGAGCCTTGAGAATATTTATTTGACAATGTTTTATTCTTTTTTTGAAATCTTCTAATCAAAATTTATATAGGGTGGAATTTTCGATTTCTTTGAAAAAATATTAATTTCTTAATGAGTTGTCAAAATACTGATTTTGGTTAAAAAAATTCAATTTTTAAATTAAAATTTTAATTTTAAACACCAATTATGTTTATAATATTCTATGATATAACATAAGAATTAATTATTAAAATTAATTAAAAATTAAATCATCCTTATATTAAATTTTATTTTATATTCATTTTTGGGATTAAAAGATGGATCTTTATGAAATAAATTAAACTCAACAATGTTTCTCATTTTTAATTTATTAAAAACACCTAATTACGAATAAACTAAATAAAATTGATAAATTATATATCAATATTTATTAATTAATATTTAAAAAATAATTATTCATATTTATTGAATTAACATAATATCATTTTTTTCTTAAAAAAGAATGCTCTTTTTGAAAACCCTCATTTTCATACTGTATGTGAGTTAAATTTTAAATAATATTTTCTATCATATATGAATATAATTGGTTAAAATGGAAAAAATATATATTTAATCATAATTTATATTATATAATATTTTTAACATGACGTTTGACCAGAATGAATAGTCAACTTAATAAAAATTAATTTCTAAGGCTTTGGGGAAATGGGATTAGAGGGGGGTAAAACGGAAATTATATATTTTAAAACTACATATAATGTGTAAAAATAATCTTATATAGAAATATATACATCTTATAATGGATATTTCTCATGAATAGTTTATTTTGGATCCTTTTGGAATATGATAAATGTGGGTCTGTATTTTTCGTTTCAAAAATTATGTTTTCCACTCACCTCACGTATAAAATCCCACCCCCACTTATATGAAATTCACAGTATAAAATCCCATTGGATCATACAAGACAAACTAAAATGTCTTCCTTTCTTCTATAACAAATCATAGAGCCCTTTTTTATTATGAATTCGTCATAATAATGCTTTGGTGCATACCTAAGGATGTTGTTCGACGAAAAGATATTATATTTAACTAAGTGTTATTATTTTATTTATTCTTCAACCTCCTTGAAATAATAAAAAATTATGAATATATAATAAAAATATTATCATCCATATATATGGATATTATTATGGTAATTTTATACAATAAATATATATCATCTTTTATCAAACAGGATTCAAAAACATGATTCATTTTTATAGCATACTCTTGTCTCACAAAAATATGTCATTGGTTTTCGATAATTTCATATCATGATTTATTTTTACATTCAATAAAATTTATATATAATAAATTTGTAATATATTTCCACTTCCTGAGTTATTATATTATTGGTATATTCTTAATTTCTATTTTTTTGTGATACGATAATGTCACTCATGTGTACGGCGATGTACGGCCTCATAAAGCGATATGATTCATTTAAACTAAATATTTACCTAGAATTTAATAAATATAATGTTAATAAATATTTGTGATATAAATGAAAAAATTACTATATTCATGTCAAATTTTTTATTCTGAAAAATATAATATATAATTTAATTTATTTAACGGAAGAATGGCAATTTTATTCATGCTTATGTGTGCACTACCACCAATATGAAGAGATTTTGTTTTTTTTCTTCACAAAAATATATGGATGATATATATAATTATATTTAAAAAATATTTTTTATATGATATTATTATAATTTATTAATGATAATAAAATACAATCCAATTTATAATAATTATCATTGAAAAATGGAAACCTTACTCAATCGTAAGTAAGGCCTATTTTATTGTAGATCGTACATAGTTTATTTTTCACAAAAATTATTATTAGTATTAAAAGTATAATTTATGTACAAATTTGAAACAATATTCAACGTTATTATTCGTTATATTTATAGATAATGACCTCTTTTAACATGCCCAACCCATCAAATCCATTTGGAAACAATAAACCAAATATCCTGAAAACACACATTATGTAATAATCTAACTAATTATTTTTGTATGTAATTTGAAATAAATTAAATAATTTATGTATTTATAATGTATTAAAAAATAAAAACATATCAATAAATATTTTAATTAATTTAATTTTAATATACATAATGTTAAAATATGAACAAATAAAGTCATATAAGTGGTAACAGTTTCTCGTATCAATTTTTTTGTGAGAAATATGCCATATTCACCACTTTTTGGTAGTGTACATGATGGATATGAATATAATTTATGATTATTTTCATTATTATTATTATTTTTAACAAATATATATGACTTTCTCTCGGTCATGGGGTTTTGATCAAGATATTGTGAATGTCGTAAGGGATTTCATCTCAATTTACACTCATCGAGGCTTCGTTTTAAATTACACACTTATTTATTTTATATGTAGTATATACTACCCATTTTAAATATATTATTATATACACATCATATATCATGGAATTTTATGCCACAACATTTATTAATTTATCCAACTAGATTTACATGAATGTTACCAAATGGTAAACAGTTTCTTAACTCAATTTTCTTTCATTATGTAATAAAAAAATTTCATTGACTCCAGTATGATATGATTATGAGTCAAATGATATAAGAATTTTTTAATTACTTAATACATATTTTGTATTTATTTATATTTTTTACACATAATACCCACATTCAATAACTCTTCATTCGTGGATATGATCTTTATAAGGGTCAATCACCGTAATTTCCTTTTTGTAGGATATATTTTTTTATAAAGCTATTTTATTTATAAGGTGTATATAACCCTCATTTAAATAGTTATAAAATGTATTTATTTATTATTATGATAATTACTGTTTCACAAAAATTTATTCTTTCATGGGGATTATGATTGAATAGTTACCAAAGTGGTCAAATCATTATGTTATAATATCTATTCTTTTCGAATTATTTATGTTAAAGCTTCATTTGGAGTAATAATGTGATATTATTTTCCTAAAACACATATATTTTATTCCCTTCATGTTATGAAGGTATTTTATACATAAATTTCCATTTAATCCATCATTCACTGTTGAAACATCATTAGTTTTATTTGTATGTGATATCAATCGTGTATTTTTTTTAGATATCTTCATATTCAATATCCATGCCATCGAATATGATTTGAAAAATTGTATTTTATAGAAATAAATTATTACATAAATCTATATATAATGATCATTACATTCTTTTAAAAGGTTTGAAATAAACATTTCTTAGAATTTTCCAAACGGGTCACTTTTGACTCCATTTTATCAAAACGTATTGAAATGAATTCTTATTCTAAAAACTTTTGACCTAAATGGATTTTCTACCTTCATGTCCATTATTTTCATGGATTTTGTCTTTATATAAATCATTACTTTTTTCATCGAAAATTATTTTCATGTTATTTGGGGAAATTTTAATTTCTAAAATTGATTTTCAAAATGAAATATATATTTTAATAAAAAATTATTATAATGAAATTTTAATGGTATTTACATTTCTCAATGACAACTACTATTGTATTTATTTATTATATAATGGGTATATATTTTAATGATACCATCATCATTCTTTCTATAGACAGATTATGATTATTTCAATGTAATTGTTCGGGAAACATTTTCTTTTCCATAGGTTAATCTTGTTTTTAAGATATAGTTATAAAACCCATTAATTTCCAATGTGTTAATTATGTTTCAAATAGATTTTCATGGAAGCCATATCATTTCCCTGGGGAATCTTATTATATATTATTATCTTTGTAATCCATTTATTTCCAATATCTTAATCATGTTATGTATGTAATAATTATATTTTTAGGTATTTTATGATGAAACTCAATATCTTTGTACTTTTTATGGTTCTTGGACATTAATATATGGTCGGTTCACCAATATAACGTCATTTGATACTAATATAGCTTATACGATGGCTTCAACCAGATAGAGTTCTAATGTATTAGTAAATTATTTTGTTCCCCAATGAATTATATTTAAAATTTTGAATATGTTTATTAATGTTTTATTTGTTTTATGGGTTTAAATAAGTTAATTCCCCAATATACCAACAAATTTTTATATTTCTATATGGGTTATAAATGATTTTCATGATCAAGATTGATATCAAATATCTCATGATAATTGATATTGATGATTCTTTCCTTTCATAATGTCTTCTTCTATGTTTTCATATTTGATAATCCAGGTATTAATAGGTATTAATACTCATATTTTATGCTCATGAAAATTTATTATGTCATCAAAAACATATTATATTGTTATACTCACTGATGAAATTGAATTTTTAATTCCTATATATATCCATATTTTGGATTTTATTTCATCCTAATTCTGTGTTATACCACACAAGTTATATGACAAAAGCTCATTATTTTACACTAATACATGATTAATTACATAAAACAAAAATTAGTACAATGTTTATGATCCAGAAGTCTAGTGTCATTGGGAATTAGTACATTACATAACAAAATTAAACAAGGATTATTACATCTTTATTGAAAACATCATTAACAAGATCAAAATAATCTTTTGAACATAAAACTGTATAGCTTAACCTAGGACTTACATAATATAATGGTGAGCTCGAAATCCCATTAAGGGAATAAACATGGAATAACATGTAGAATATCATAAATGTTAATCTATATGAATATCAATGAGAAATAAAAATAATAGGAATCATAGACTGTAAAAATGAGACATGATATAACATGATTTTCAAAACATAAGAAATGTGGAAAAAACATAAAACACTTCATCATAAATTTATTACAATGATAAATATGTTAATGAGTCATGGTTTACAATGTCGTGTAAATGAATCAGATTCACTTACTATCCTAGAATGGCATATCATGGTACTAATAATTACCTAATTCATTGGAACTCTATTTAGATGAATCCACCATATTCTTTTCATTCTATTTCTTTTGTGTTCAACATTGATCATATTTCATATATTCATTGATCATCATAATTTAATTCATTATAAGGTATTGAATAAATGATAAATGAATATCCGTAATAAATATATATATGTATGTACGCTTAAACATTAATACCCTTGATAGTAAATGGGTTCAATATTCACTACACATTATTTTCGTCATTGAAAATCATGGTGAAATTTTGTCATCACAACAGCATCACATAAAAAATCATAAAATGGGTTTATATATATAAGGGATAGATAATAATTTATATATAAAAGGTAATATCATATGCACATTTAAATACATGTCCCAACATAAGGAATTTGAAATAGAAGTCATACGATATGGGCGAATGTTAATAAATAAGAGAAAGGAAAGAACCCTTACAAAATTTCAGCATTATAACATGTGTACATAATGGTTCATTTAATGGAAAATGAGGATGAAATGGGATATCATAATTTAATGATAAAATTGGATATAAGTGGTATATGGAAGAACATATCCTCACAAACAAATGTTGAAATTCAAAAACCTAACATAAAATGAGTTCTTGATAAAGAAGATAATTGGGGATCCCTTGAACGAGTGTATGAATCATAAGTCATGGGATGGGCTTCTTGAGAGATTGAGGTGACATAATAGGAATCTAGGGAGTGGATGGTAGTGTATGGTCAGGATAAAAGGTGTTTTATTGAAGATAAATTCGATATTGGATGGGTTTATGTAGAAAATTATTGGGTACTCTTTATTGTTTAGGTTTTTGAATCTACTAAATAAAATTTTCAAAACCACAAACTAGCTTTTTTTCCCATGGTTTTCACAAAATGGGAGTGGAGTAGATTTTTTAAACGTTCATGGGTATAACATAATAGAATAATTTCCTTTTATATGTGGAGTTATTTTATTCTTCTATAGAAATGATTTTAATACCAGAAAATATATTAATTGTTTGGAGTATTCATAATATATTTTTAAAATAAAAAATATAGTTAAAAACAAATTATAATAAAGGAAAAGATATTTTTTTTTCATGGATAATTTATTTGTTCTGATTACTATAATAATAATCATTTTATCTAAATAATTTCTAACTATTTTAATTTTTCTCATTAATACAACAACAATCATTTTTTTAAAATGATTGGTTATTTTGGAATTATTTTTTTGAAGCTTTATAAAAATTACATTTGACTTCTTTAAAATTATGTGATGTTTTATATTTATTAAAAATTAAGTAAAAATAATATTTTAATAAAATATTATTTAATTTAAAAATCCATGAATTCATCCAAATACATTTTTATGTTGAATTTTTATATAACAAATAAAAATTTGTGATTTATTGTATCCAATTAAAAACCATTTATAATGTACTAATTATAGAATGAAAATATATTCATTATACTATAAAAAATAATGTATAATGTCATAATTATAGGTTATTAATACATATCTCTTTAAAACAATAGCAATCACCCTATGAGTATGATGAATGATGGTTGGAATTTCATGGGGTAGTTCTGTGAACATGGTTTTGGCCATGGTCTCAAAGAGAATGAACTTCTCCAATAAACGGGTTTTCTCATGCTTATGTGTTGGATCTCAGTTTCTTCATGGACAAAGCTAAATCCTATAAATTCAATCCCCCGTCATAAGCACTGATAAATGAGTTTAATAGGACATGATCTTACTGGTTGAGGTTATCACATCGTTTCTTTGTGTCAATAATATTTTTTAAAACTCTAGGTTTATACTAATCATGATATCACTATTCGATTGATATATTATATATAGTAATGATAGTTAATGGTCATTTAAATTCAATATGACAAAATTAAAGAGATGAATTTGTTTTTAATAACCATAATACATAATAAAACATTTAACAAAATCAAATGGGAAGTTTTACTTTTAATAGTTCAGGGCCTTACAATCCTCCCCCTATTGAAATTTCACCCTAAACATTTTCATTTCCCAAAATAAAATAGATTATGGTTACTCTATATCATCACATCTTATGTTTCACACATTTCTTTTTTAAAATATTTGTTTCTCCACAACACTTTGACAAGGTGCATTGTCTTATTTCATTGAAATTTTTCACTATAATTTATGATATTCACCTGTTTCTCCACATTGAAGGTCAATTATCCAACAGTACCACCTCTAGATTGAGTATGAGTGAGTGGATTGGTATGTACATTTTCAAGATCGATATATGGAATACATTATGTACTTGAGATAGGTCCATGAGAAGTGCTACCAGAAAGGCCACCACCCCGATGTGATCATTGATCTCAAAGGGGTCGATGTATGGTGGACTATGTTTTCCATCATTCTCAAATATTATTAGTTTCTTCCATAGAGATTTGGGGATGAATAAAATTTCTCCAACATCATACACTTGATCTTGTTGACTATTGTTAGCATATATTTTTTCAACTCTATGTAGCCTTGATGTGTGGCTAAATGGTCTTAAAGTTCGGCACTAATTCCTCAGCCATTTTATGAATTAGGAGTTCATGTCACCAAACATCATCACAACGTGATGATGTTCAATGAATCATTCCATATAGGGGTTCAAATGGAGCCATTTCGATTCTTGAGTGGAATTTTTTTTTGTAAGTTAACTCAACCAAAGAATGATATTGGTCTTATCCTCCATTGAAGAATATAGAATATGTTCACTACATGTATTCTATTGTCTGAGTAGTTCACTAATATTTTACATAATTTTTGGAACATAGGTTGTAATGTTGTTTAGCTCAGTTTTTAGATCATATTTGAAACTTAAAAATCATTGATTTGAATCATAGATCCCGATCAGACCCAGTAAATAGTGGTACATAATGCAAAAATACTACTTCTATGATCAATATCTGTGTAAGTTGATCAATTGATATGTCCTCTAAAATTGTAAAAAGAAATATATTTTACATTATAAAACCATCCACAACAACTTATATATCATTTTCTATCAAATATGTATTTGAATGTATAGTTAAAAATTCTATTGTGATGTTATTCAATTTCTATGATGGTATGGGAAATGGTTTCATCATCCCCTTAGAGTTATTCATTTTATCCTTCAATTGGTAACATATAATGAAATTTGATGTATATTTATTGATCTCCATAGTTATATTGTTGCAAAAATAGTTATCATATATATATTGATAAATATTTCTTCATTCTAGTCGAATTAATAAATTTGAACTACGTCTGTCATCCAGTAGTTCCTTCATTAACTCAGTGCATGATGGAACATATATTCTTGACCCAAATCTAACAATTCCTTCTTCATTAACATTGACATTTGGGGATTAATACATTCATATACTTTACAATTTCTTCTAAATTTCCACATCAATTTATTATAATCCTTAAAAATTTACAAAAGAGATAGTTGAGAAATAATATGTGAAAGGACTGATGAATTTTCTCCTTTTATGATTCTCATGTCCGTCCTTCACTAGTGTACGGAGGTTGGATCCATCTCAATCATCATCGTTTAAGAAGAAGGAACCTTTCCATATATAGAATCATTCTCATTAATCACTATACTAGTATGGCTGTAGATTAAGTAGTCATAGTGCTTGATCAGCTTTAACCATCTTCGTTGGTGCATATTAATCTCTTTCTATGTGAATATATACATTGAGATTTTCTGATTCTTATATATTTCACACTTCTCACCGAAGAGATAATGCCTCCATATTTTCAATGTGAATATCACAACATCTAACTCTTAATTTTTTGTTGGGTTGTCATGTACATGAACATTCAACTACCTTGAAGCATAGGATTTTATTTTTTTCATTTTACATCAACACATAGACCAATCCCTTCTTCTAGGAATTTTTTAATATAATGATGAGATCTATACTAGTGGCTAGTGTGATCACAATCATAATGGTGAACCACCATACGTAATCCATGATTATCCCTTCACATTCATCATTCCATGAACACGACTCCCTTCTATGTTATCATGGTTATAGTGTTTGACTAATGCAAGAAATTATGAAAAATCATTGATAATACCATGTAAACACAAAGAAACTACATATATCTATAATAAAAATGTTGTCCTTGGACATCCTTCAATTGGTTCCATCACTATTGGGTCTATAGATATCCTATTGTATGTTATTATATACCCCAATAATGAGACTTAATTCCACCAGAACTCACCGTTTATTTACTTTATAAAAATTATAGCCTTTCATAAATTTTTTAGCATTGTGTTTAGATTCTCCACATTCTCATCCTAGGTTTTGTAGTATATTAATATTTCATCTAAAGTGACTACAAAAATTTTTATGAGGTAATATATAAAAATATAATTCATTAATTTATTTAAGATTACTAGAGAATTGGAGATTCTGAATGAAATTATTTAGTACTAATATTGGCTATACCATGTATGCAAACCATTCTTGGAGATATCCTCCTTTTTTCAACTTATCTTGGTAATATCCCGACTTTTAATACAACATGGAGAAGTATTGTACTTCATATAGGTGATAGAAAAATTTATCAATGTTTGGAAAAGGATACATGTTTTTTATGATCATCTAATAGAGCTTACAATAATAAATTCAAATCCGCATTGACACATCTATCTTTTTAATGAAGAGGACAGGTGCCCCCCATGGTGAAGAACATGGGTTTATAAACCCATAGTACATATTGTACTTTAATTTATTCATTAGATCATAATTTTGGACAATAACCATCCTATATGGAGTCATTTATATTGAAAACACCCCAAGTATATGCTTGATTGAAAATTCAACCCATCAGGTAGAAGGAATACTAGTAAATTACCTTGAAACCACATCATCTTTTTCCTTCATAATAAACATGTGACATAGGTTTATTATATACATAGACTAAATCATTAGAATTGGATAAAATTTGATGTAGTAAAATAATATCTATGATTGATAATATGGTTCTAAAAAAGATTAATCCACCTCCTTGATCATGTACACAATCTGGGGTTGATTCACCAAAAAGTGATAGATTTCCTTATAAAGGTAAATAATGTTGTCTCTATATAGGGAAATCCAATAAAAGCCCAGAAATGAATTAATTTACTCAACTAGTAGTGTGACAAAGTTATATTTAAGTTTAATCACACAAATTGTGATAGGGGAAGAGTTATATACTAGGGATATAATAATATCCCCATTTTTAATTCTCACCAATATATCTACTTCCAAGATTTGTGGTCATGTTTGAATATTTATGCTCAAATATCTTGATATGGATGAATGCATAGAACAAGAATAAAAAAATTAAATTATATATTACTTAATAAAAAACTAGTGTACCCATCACCACTTCATTGTTGGGATCCACCTCAGTGATTATGATGGTAAAGGATAACCATTTCATCATTCGAGGTTTTTGGTTCTCTCTAAAAACCATTGTATTAGGGAATATTTTCAGAGTTTAGTCATTCATTATAGTTATGGAAATGAAAAATTCCTTAAGGGTTGACAAGAACATTCCTTTACTCCATCATATTAGATCGATTCTTATATCGGTAAATGTCATGTATGTGCCCTTCCATCCCAAAACTAAATATTCTCTTCATTCCCTTGAGAGACATTTTAGGGTTCTTATTTCTACACCATTGAAACGTAGAATGATTGTAATTTCATAGCATAGTTAGATTTCACTATTAGACTATAATTATTATATTCTAAATTATGCATATTTTCCCCATGATACCCTTTAGATTCATATAGCTACATCTCATCTTTGAGGGATTAGCGGAAAATTTCTTCATTGCAATCAATGTCATGGATCACCATGTCATTTTGTAAACTATGTTTTATCACACTAAATAAGAGTCCAACCATGCATTCAAGGGTAATAAAAAAAATGGATGTGTATCATGTTGGTCTTTTGAAGTTATAGTTGTATTCCCCTATAGATTCTTCATATTTTTTCTGGAGTGTAATGAAACCCTTTTCCATTTTTTATATGGAGAGTGAGAGGGAAATATTTATTGAATGTTATTTTATAAAATTCATTCCACTCCATTTCATAGATATTTTAATCAGGCTTTGTATTCTTGATAAATGTCCCCCACAGATCAGATTATCCCATTATATGATAACTAACTAGAAGAACATTAACTTGTTCAGAACATTAAATGATGGATATGATATTACCAATGGAGTCAACCCGGTATTCCATGATTAAGGGATCAGACGTTGCATTAAATGTAGGAGTTCTTGGTCACAAAATGATCATTATTATAGTTTATTCCCTTATAGGGGGACATGGAATCTCTTCATGATCAGCGTTTTTATTAAGAACCGATGTTATATGATAGATTATCATCTTGATGTTTATTATTCCCTCTATAATTGGGATTTTCATGTTATTGGGGAAATCATCAAAATTTCCATCACATTCATTATTCAGTGGATTCCTCATATTTTTGGTAATTGGAATGGTTTAAATGAAAAGTACAGGTGATTGTATTTAAAAATTTAAACTCATAAAACGGATTATAGTGAAATTAAATGGAAAACATATGAATTAAATTTATATCGTAAACTTATGAATTTATAGGCTTCAATGTATATTATCCATGATTTATTTCCTAACATGTATTCTTATATGCATTTTTTGGTTCCGTTAATAATGTGTTCATAATGATTTTAAAAATTTACCAATGAAAAACCGAAAAAAATATAAAACCATGTGTTCAGTAAGGCTCTTTTTTTGTACTAGGTTACTCCGAGTCAAGCCAAGAACACCTTATCAGAGTTGTTACTCCCTCTAATATGACCTATAAAAACCCTTCTCTTTATATTAAATTAATAATTGGTTTATTACATATGACTATACTTAATACAACATATATTTTAGAGAAGTCCAGTATCATAGTTAATTTGGTATGTTATTGAACAACATAAAACTGTTAATACAAATTCATTATTGAAAACTTCTTTGAAATACCGAAAATAATCTTTGAAACTAAAAACATCATGGTATAACCAAGGGGCATACATAATGAATGGGTGATCTATAAATACCAGTAATGTAATAAAGCTAGAATAACATGAAAAGGATAGTACATATTAAAAAATAAGAATATAAATGATGAAAAAAAGTGCGGTAATAACAAACATGAATGAGGATACAAGATATTGCATGATAATCATAACATGGGAAATGTGGAAACAACATAATGAACTCCATTATTATTATATTCCATGGGTATAACAACCATGATATTATGGTAGAAAATGTAACATAACGGAATTAGTGTCACTCTATGTACCAACCTGATGTATCATGATAAAAAAAATTAACGAATAAATTTGAGCACTATTTGGGAGCTCCCATCATATTCATTTCACTCTCATGATTAACTGTACCACATAGATCATACAACATATATTCATTGATAATTATAATTTATTCCTTTATTAAGGAATATGGAATATATATTCATAAGTCCCCAATAAAAAATTATATTTTCATAAATGTGAACACCCTTGATAGGAAATGGGTTTGGTAGTAACTACAAAATTGTTTTGGCATGGAAAATAGGGTTGAAATTTTGGCATCATAAC
Organism: Viscum album; assembly: GCA_963277665.1. Lineage (NCBI taxonomy): Eukaryota > Viridiplantae > Streptophyta > Magnoliopsida > Santalales > Viscaceae > Viscum > Viscum album. The sequence continues at coordinate 96,358,378 of OY728141.1, read as the reverse complement.
ACCATCACATAATAAGTCATAAAATGGGTTGATTAGAGAGAAAGGGATCTATCATTATTAATAAATGAAATTTAATGTAATATGGAACATATAAATACATGTACTAGTATATGTAATAGTCAATAAAAGGTACATGACATTGAAGAAACAATAATAAAGAAGAAAATCAAAATAACCCTTACAAAATTTCAGCATGGTAACAGGTATATATAATGGTTCATAGAAGTATAATATTTGACTAAAAGGGGATATCATAATATAAAATCAAATTGTATGTAAGGCGGTATTGAAGAACAACTCCTAATATATGAATATTAAAATGAAAAGACATAACGTAAGTAGAGTGCTTGATTATAGATGGGGAGGTGCATCCCATACTTGAGTGTGGACTCCAAAGGCTTGTGAGGGGATTTTTGAGATCTTGGGGGAACCTTAGGTGGAATATAGGGAGTATAGGTAATATTTTTTTCATTCTACAAGGAGTTTTAGTGAACATAAAAGGGACATTGGTGGTTTTATATATGAAATTATGGGGATTTCAATAATTTTTTGGTTTTTACTCTACCTAATAAAATATCCAAAACCATAAAACATTACCTGGTTTTTCCACACTATTTCTATTAAATGGGAGTGGATTACATTTTTCTACATGGGAAGGGAACTAAATTTATTAAATAATGTTCTCTCTTATGTGGAGGTGGGTCATATGTTAACTAAAAAAAATTAAAGCAATGTATATATTACATGTTTTGGGGAATTTATAATGGATTTATAAGATAAATAATATATAAATTAAATAAAAATATTTTATAAGTGGGAAAAATATTTTTCCAGGTATCCCATTAATGGAAATAATGACTTCACATATTGTTAATTATAAGGTCATAATACATATAGTGTATTTATACAGTATTTAATCATTACTAGAAAACTTGATTGTCTCATAAAATTATGAAATATTCAACATTGGATAATTTCAAGGTTATGATTCCAAAAAATTCATTTTATCCAAATAATTTTCTAAATATATGAATTTTGACATTTAAATTAATAATTAACATTTATTGAAAATGGGAGGTCATTCTAATAATAGTATTTTCAACCCAATATAAAAATTACATTTTACTTCTTAAAAATTATATGTTAATTTATTTTTATTAAATAATAATAATTAATAATACTCTATTTATTTATTATTTAATTAAAAATCCATTAACTCATTAATATAGGTTCAATAATTGAATTTTAATATAACACAAAAGTATTATTTTTCCTTTATTATATCAAAATAAAATTATTTTATAGAGTAAAAATAATAGAATAAAAATATATTCATTATACTATAAAAATAATGTACATACTCGTAATGTTATGGTCTTAATACGTATCCCATTAATACCACGGTAAAACCCTATGTGTAATGTGCATGATTGTAGGATGTTTATGTGGATGTTCAGCGAATATAGTTAGGTCTATGATCTTGATGAGCATTAACCTTTACAGTAAAAGGTTTTGATCAGGCTTATGTTTTTAGATATCATATTTGTCTTGTTCAAGGGGAATTAACAAAAATGATATCTCCCTCAGAAGTTCTGATAAATGGTATAGTTATGGATGATCTAACTGTTTGAGGACATCACTTATTTTGAATGTGTCAATTGGATTTGTTGAACCCTTTATTTATACAAAACACGTTATCATTTCTTAACTACTATGTTAACAACAGTATTAACACTTTATGGTATTTTTAATTAAGTTAAATAAAATAAAATATGTTCATGAGTGTTATATAACCACAATACATAATAAGACATTTTATTAAATAAAATTTTATATTTATTTTATAATAGTATGGTTCATTATAAGTTATTAAGAAATATGTTGCAACAATTATGTTTAAAAGGGTTCATATGTATTATTATGATGGACACATTTGGAATATGAAAATAATTATTTAGTAGGAAAGATAGTCTCTTGGATTTTTTAGAATTTCTTATGTATGACTTTTTCAAAATCTATAAAACTCTAATTGGAATATTTCCCTGAGAAATTAATTGATTCAATGTTTACAATTTTATATAACATGTTATGGATGATATAAAGTGGGTCCCCTCCTTTTAAATGAAATTAAGAAATTACATTTGTATGTTTTCTGCACTAGATTAGGGTGTAAAATTTTAAAGATGTTATAATAGGAATTTAAGAGAACAATGTACAAAAAAATTAAACAACAACAACTAGAAAATACTAATGAATGATCAACATGATTGTGATATTAAAACTGAAATGATATGTATCATAACTATTAAATATATGTTTTCAAGAGATGAACCAATAATATATATTTGGGTATTTGGTAAAGCATTAAAATAATTCAAACCTACAAGATCTATCTAGAATTAGATCAAGTGGAATTAATTCACATTCCCACCCTAAGGATATACCATGTTGTTTATATATAACATATTTCCGATGTATATAACTAATTGTTGGAACTATATTTTTCTTTTATTTATAAGTATTTTCTTTCAGGAAGGATTTTCCAGTTGATGAATATGATTTGTTGAATAAAATAGGAAAGTGGATTGACACTTTATGATAAATGTGTAAGATTCGATGGATTATCAAACTATTATCCACACAAACAGTACGGATTGAATCATTTCATGGTATTATTTCTGAAGTGATTATTGGAAAATTATTAAAAAAAAATTGATCCATCATATAGAAGATAATTTATTGTAATATTATCTTTTTAATTTTATAGAGATGGTATAAATGATATCCCAAAATTATCTATAATTCAATAAAAGATATTCCACATTGGGAGTGCATGAGGTAAACTATTCTAAATCAAATTTTCATGAAAATAAAAATTACTATGTAGCCTCTTATGAAACATTAATATTTTAAAAAAGTACTATAGACATCACATCTCATATACCCTAGGTCAGAGAACTCTAAAAATCCCAAGAATGATTCATAGATTATAGTCACAATGTTTTGGAAACATGTGATACCATATACCAAATAAAAATACAAAAAAACAACATATGATCATGGAATAAAATAGTATTCACAAACTAATTATTAAGGGTGAAACTAAAAACACAATAGGATACACTATCATCAATGTTTAAGACAATCCATCTAGACAATCCAATTTCAAACATATTTCTATCATCTTTCAATTATATATCAACTAAAGAAAGCACGAGAACGATAAATTTGGGACATGATGAAAAAAGGTTTAATTATGAAAACAAGATCTTAACTACAATTAATTAAATTCTAAATAAAATTTCAGGTATGCTTCCTACAAAATCATGTAACTACTCGGAATTTCCATGGAAATTTTATTTCATAAATACCTGGGAATTCTACGAGTCCGCGAAAAATGATGGCACATGATTCCAAGGCCCGTTGTGCCCGGAATCAATTTATAAATTTTTGTTCAGGTACGTTCAGTAAACGTAAGAGAAAGATTTTATAAATTTTGAACTAATGCTTGGACCTGAAATCCGATGGCATAATTGAACTCGCAGCACTAGTATTCCCTTAAGAAGACTTTCACTTCGATGGTAGTGAGTCGAGGATGTGAGTTTGTTTTTGGAATTTCATTAAAAAAATAAAATAATAATGTGAGAAACACTTTATTTTCCTGAGCCACCATGTGAATGGTTTTGGTTAGAATCTTATAATGGAAGTTGGAGGTGGGGCCACCACACCTCAACCTCCCCTGAGAGGATACGAAAGTGGGGCCCACCCGAGCTCAACTTCCCATGTGAGGATAAAATAGGTGTGGACCACCCGGGATCTTAACCCCTTAAACTACCCATTAATGTTTAGAAAAATCTAATGATTAACATTAATTTAGGGGAGCCTCTTCTCCTCCCCTAGAATTTAATTTTTACAATCCTCCACAATTAAGGGGGAGCCTACCAAATTTAATTCCCCCTTCTGAATTTTTTCAAACGAAATAATATATTAAGTAATCTATTATTTGGCACAAAAAATTCACATAGGATATTAAAGGGAAATATCTCAATGAGGAACCTCATCCTCCAATGAAGAACTCTCACCAATGAAGAACGAAGAACTCCAATGACAATTATTCTTCAACTTTTTCCCTGGACACCTACCGATGTAGAACCACTTCCACAACCTCTGTGCGAATTCGGTAGTGGAAGAGTGTTGCAGACGCGGCGGATGACAACTCCGACTTCTTCCCGCGACTTCACCATCGATGACCAGGGAATAATTGTAGAGGGGACTAAATTTATATTAGTGCCTTTTTCTTTCATCCTTTTGGGATAATGAAGTTTGTTGAGCTTCGTTCTTATGAATTTTTTTCTGTCAACATAAAATCGGAGGATATGGACCATCCTATCATGGCCCGACATCCTCAATCGATTTTCCTTCTTGTGGCGTTCTTCAGCATGGCGACGTAACAATAATGAGGTGACGACTGCGGCGATGACAAAGGTTGCACTACCCACAGCCTATGTGAATCGCGCTGCTCCCGCGACACACTGGTTCTTCCTACCGAACACCACCAGCCCGCGCCAGCCCTTGCCACACCGAACTAGCCAGCCCGTAGATTCCCACCGGTCAGCCCGGTGCCCTCCGCCGCCTGCCCGGCACCCTGTGAGGCCTACTCACACCCAGCGCACCCTGTCGGCCTGCCTCCGGCTTGCCTGCACACTGTCGGCCTGCCCGCGGCCTGCCGCGCTCTATCTAGTCTGCCTCAGGCCTATCTATGTGCCCTGTCCAGCTACCGCCAGCCTCCTGACCTACAGATTTGGCATGCGGCATCCATCGCGGCATCACTGTCCGAACCAGATCAGCCTTCCGGACCGAGATGCCCAAGCCGCACCCTGTGCGGTGCTTGTCGAACCAACCCTAGCCACTGGACCGAGCCGCCTACGCTGCAACCTCCGGGCCGAATTACCCCCGCAATCTGATGTCCCTGGACTAGCGGATCGGGTGTAACCGAGTGGGCGGACTAGGTCGACCCGGACCGGGTCGGCCCAGACGGGGTTGGGCCGAGTCTGTCCAACTGGGTCAGACCGGACTCAGGACCACTACTGACCCATTTAAATCCATTGGCCATATCTGTGGTACCAGACATCCGTTTGACGAACTATCAACGACACTGGTAATCTTGGAAATTGAAGGTCCCATGAGTATGCCCCATTAGATTTCTAGGTATGGTTGATATACTGTCAGGTTGGATCATACACGAATCCAACAGGGCCCCTGGGACTAAAACGTTAATAACTCACAGACCGGGCGTCTGATTGATGCACCGTCAGTTGCGGAAAATCTTTGAGATACTTCTAATTGGGAATTCATGATATATGGAGTATCGACCTATAGATCTTGGAGCGGATCCTCCATGAGACAAGTGAGCATAGTGCAGAGACCTAGTAGCTAGCTAAGGCCTGACGACTGCTGACTGATTCGACTCGGAGTGACTCGACTAGCCCAGTGGGGAGAGGCTTGGTGTCACGGAAGTCCCATGGTGGGGAGTTCCTCTGTGGGATGTGGCAGACCCATGATACTCGACACGTGGAGTCCCACAGCAGGCAACGAGGCGGAGCGCCTCTATGTGATGCGACAGACCCATGGTGGGGAGCACCTCTGTGTGACGCGTAAGACCCATGTAACTCGACAGGAAGAGTACCTCAGCAGTACAAGGATTGTGGGAAGAGCCACTGTGTTACGTGGAAGGCCCACTGTACTCAATAGAGGAGGAGTACTCCACCAGCCGAGGTTCCGACAGTGTGACTGGGTGTGTTACTTGATACTACCCCTAGAATAAAATCTTTTTTTGAGCTGAATTAGTAACTTTTGTGTTTACATCATGATTGAGATGGATTACATGGTAACTTAGTTATATGTATGGGAATATTCCTATGTTAGGTTATCTATTGATTTCATACTTTTTTGATTATCCATGTTGTATTTTGTGAGACCTTAAGGGTTATGGGGTCCCTACTGAGTATCATTATACTCACCCCTGTAGGGGATATTCCTACACCTCGTTGTGTTGGATGCAGATGATCGATTTCACTGACCGAGGCTGAGTGTATGAGGACTGAATGGTACCCGGAGGTGGACCTCATGAAGAGTTTGTACCCGGAGGAGACTGGAAGATGTGGATTGTTGAGGAGGCTATCTGTACCTACCCATCTAGTAGGATCTGTGGTGGACGATCCATGAGCTAATTTTCACCTTTTAGTTTTTTTTTCTTTTCATTTGTACTTATACATTGAGTTGGGATTGTATTTCTAGCCCTTTACATTTCAGAAATCCTTTTTTATACAGTTTTACTTAGTTTTTTTCTTCCAGCTTATAATCTATTGTGTGTGTTATATTTATAAAGGCAATTCCTTCATAGTTTTAGGGATTTACACCTTTGGTGCATGTCGGCAGCCCCTGGCCTAAGGAAGGCGGTCATGGGGTATTCCCGACATGGGCCCCGGGGGACGGGTCATGAAAACATGGTATCAGAGGAGTCAGTTCTATCATAGAACTTAGGAATCTGATCATTATTTTATGTGAAACAATAGTTTTAAGGGTACCGAGTGTAGTTTTTAGTTCACGGAGTATAGTGTTGGTGTGGCGGTTGACGTATCCATACACCAGGTCCCTGACTTCTGATTTCTGACTCAGAGCACGAGATCACTGATCGTGTGTGTGTTTTCAAAAGATTTATTAAAGTCATCTCAAATAGGTTAGCTCAACAGGTATAATCTTTTGATCATGTCACATTTGTTTCTTCAGGATGCCTCCCTGTGGATGACCAGCTAGATCCCTGAGAGCTGTACGCAAAGATAGCCCACCGAGCGATGAGGCCTCAGTGTAGGGCCCTCTTCCAGTGGAGGCACCGGCGGTACCCCTACCCATTGGGCCACCGATACCACCAGCCATAGCTGCAGATGATGCATGCCTCTTGAGCGTGTTGTATGAGTTCCTGCGCAAGAGCCCACCCAGGTTCAGGGGAGAGACGGACCCATAGGTGGATGGGGATTGGCTGGAAGCTATGGTGAGAGTCTTCAAAATTTTAGGGACACCAACAGACATTATGGGGATCCTTTCCGCGAGTCTTCATCAGGAAGAAGTTGGCAGATGGTGGTGCCTAATGGTCCAGGTGCATGATGAGATGACACTACTATGGACAAAAATTGAGATCCTATTTCAGGAAGAGTTTTTCCCAACCACCCTTCATGTGGTGCAGATAATGGAACTACTGAATCTACAACAGGGTAGCATGACGGTAGCTCAGCACTCTGCAAGGTTCACCGAACACTCGTGCTACTCCAATGATATGGTGTGAGACCCATTCTTCAGGTGCCGGACCTTCGAGTAGGGACTCAGGCAGATGATCAGGGCTTCGATGATCTCACTTAGCATCCCGACGCAGGCGGGGGTGCTCCAGAGAGACCTCCTGGTGGAGAGTTTCCTTACTGAGTAGTCTCCGGTAGTGAGATCTACAACTAGTCGACAAGCAGCGGAGTCTTCTGTAGCTGGTAATAAGCAGATGACGCAGAGGTCCATGTGGTCCAAACCTATGGGGGGATGACCACATGACTTAGGATCAGTTGTGCGGGGCACCCAAGGTAGTGGCATACATTCCAGGAGCAGGCAGTGTTTCTCAAGCGGCGGGCAGGGTCACATGTCATGTGACTATCCGACCCGTCATTCATATGATCACCATACAGTTGAGGTACCACCCAAGTAGAGGTAGATATTCGATCGAGGTGGTCCATAGGGAGCAGGTGGACGTGGCAGAGGAGCTGGCCATGCCGCTGGCAGTGTACGACAATTTGAGGTGTTACCTCGACCACCACCAGGAGGTCCACCCCGACTATAGGGAGCAACTGGATAGGTGATAGATTATCATTAGGACGCCGAAACATATGACCATGGTGCTCTGGAGATGATTCTAGGTACGATTTGTGTCTACACTACCTTAGCTATATTTCATATATACATAGGTTCCAGTCACTCTATCATTGTCACTTCCCTCTTTCGGGGCTCTGCGATTCCGATGGAGATGTTGGCTCAATCCTTACGGCTAGAGACTTCTACGGTTGCAGACTCGACCATTGCGCACTAGTTCCAGCAGTTTGAGCTTACTCTAGATGGTGAGAGCTTCGGTTGGGATCTCCTCGTACTGGTGTAGAGGCCTTACGTCGTCATCTTGGGTGTGGACTAGTAATCCAAATTCTATGATCATATTGTCTGTATTAGGTGTAAAGTGTGTTGTGTACACATGGATTGGACATGGTTCACCTTCACTGGTTAGAAGGGATCCTTTGAAGCACAAGACAGACTTACTCGGAGGAGGGTGCAGCCGATCACTCATCATTTAGCCGACCTTACCCTCGGAGCAGTTGATGTAGATAGTTCGAGATATCCTATAGTGGTGGACCATTACATGGATGTTTTCATTAATGATGTCCCATGTCTACCTCCCCATAGATAGGTGGAATTCTACATTGACATTTACCACAAAATGATACTGATATCTACAACAGCATATCGGATGACTCTTGCAGAGCTTCGCGAGCAGAGGGTAGAGCTAGAGGACTTGCAGGGGAAGGGATTCATCCGGTCCAGTGTTTCTCACTTGCTAGCCACGATTCTATTCACCAAGAAGGCGGATGGGAGCTTGTGGATTTGTGTTGACTACTGTCTCCTGAACCTATTGACCATGAAGAACAAGTACCCACTCCCAAGGATTGACGACCACTTTGATCAGCTGAAGGTATCATGGTGGTTATCGAAGATAGACCTCAGATCAGGATATCACCATCTTAGTGATCGAGATGAGGATGTGAAGAAGATGAACATAATGTGTTGGTATGGCCACTATGAGTTCTTGGTTATTCCTTTCGGCATAACCAATTCTCCATCACTGTTCAAGGGTCACATGGACATGATCTTCTAGAGATACCTCGATCACTTTGTCGTAGTTTTCATCTATGAAATTCTGATCTACTTGAATACTGAGGAGGAGCATGCCTACCATTTTTAGGTTGTATTAGAAACACTCCTAGAGAAACAACTTTATGGTAATCTCTCGAAGTTCCAGTTTTGGATTCAAGAGGTTCACTTCATGGGACATGTCATCTCAAAGGCTGGAGTTGCAGTGGATCAAGCGAATATTGAAACGATACTTTCTTGGGATACACCTATGAGTGTGGTGAAGGTAAAAAGTTTCCATGGTTTGGCTGGGTACTACCGGAGGTTCGTTCCAGACTTCTCCGGAGTTACATCACCACTATCAACCTTGACAAAGATGGGGAAGCCATTCGTGTGGTCAGAGAGATGCTAGTAGAATTTCAGGAGCAGACGCAGAGGCTGACTAGTGCCTCCATCACGAGGCTTCCAAAGGAAGTCATATGGTACGTAGTCTACTGTGACGCATCAGGGACCGAACTTGGGTGTGTCTTGAGGTAGGAGCGAGCAGTGATCATGTATGGTTCGCAGAAGATGAGACAACACGAGGAAAACTACAGTACACATGACCTGGAGTTATCAGCAGTGATCTTCTCCTAGAAGACGTGGCGACACTTTATGATGGGCGAGCATTTTAATGTGTACTCTGATCATAAGCGTCTCAGATATATCTTATCTCAGAATGTCTTTACCCTGAGAAAACGACATTGGATTGAGTTCCTCTATGAATTTGACTTCCATTTAGTCTATAATTCTGGGAAGGGAAACATTGTAGCAGATGCACACAACAAGGGAATTTGTATACAGCTGCTAGGAGAAGAGATAGAGCAGCTGGCCGCATTGCCGATATCCTTTGTCGATAGAGATGGGGCAGCATTCCTTCAGTCCCTTACAATCACTTCCCCAATTCTACAGCGAGTCAGAAAGGCATAGCATGGGGATGCTGACTACAACACATGATGTTCTCAGATATAAATAGGGCAGGCACTTGATGGATTTTATGATGGTGGGAAGCACGACATCCTCTTCAGAGGACATACCTTGGTACCCATAGCACTTCAAGAGGAAGTGTTGAGGGAGATCCACACATCCCCTTTAGTGGTACATCCAGGAATGGAAAAGATGTATAAGGATCTCAGATGTCAGCATTGGTGGCCAGGTCTAATGAAGTCAGTAGCAAAGATTGATTCTTGATGCCTCAAATGTCAGTATGTGAAGACGGAGCAGTAGGTACCAGTAGGCTTAGTCAAGCCTTTAGAGGTCCCAGAGTGGAAGTGAGATGGGATATCCCTATACTTCATTACAGGACTTCCACATACATCCATGGGTCACACCTCGATTGGGGTGATCGTTGACCGACTCACCCAGTCGTCCCACTTCCTACTGATCATAGAGCAAGGTTTAGTAGAGAGTTTAAGATGCCTCTACGTTGAAGAGATTGTGTAGATACATGGAGTACCTTCTTCTATTGTCTTTGATTGCAACAAATAGTTTACTTCCTGGCTTTTGAAGGGGTTTTAGGAGGTTTTCCCGATGCAGCTTCGTCTGAGCACCGCCTTCCATCTCAGACAGATGGTCAGACTAAGCCGACCATTCAGACCCTCAAGTACATGCTACGTGCTTGTGTCCTCGACTTCAGTCGCAGTTGGGAGGATCATGTAACTTTGGTGGAGTTTTCATACAACAACAGCTATCACTCCACCATCTGGAAGGAATATTTTGAGGCCTTGTATGGGCGACCTTGCATATCACCCTTTTGCTGGACTGTTCCTGGGGAGTCAGCACAAGTGGGACTAGAGATGGTACAGGCTACCACTGAGAAGGTGCAGATCATCCAGGAGCAGATGAAGACTGAACAGAGTAGGCAGAAGTCGTATGCAGATAGGAGACGGAGGCCTCTGGAGTTCGAGGATGGAGACCACATTTTCCTATGGGTATCACCTTGACGAGGTCTATAGAGATTTGGTTAAGGCGGCAAGTTATCTCTTAGATTCATCGGACCTTTCTAGGTCCTCAATAGAGTAGGCGAGGTGGCTTACCGCTTGGGTCTTCCAACTTAGTTGCACCGGGTGCATGATGTCTTCCATGTATCCCACCTGAGGAGATATGTGCATGAACCTTCTCAAATCATTGACCATGGGGAGTTGAACGTAGAAGATGAGGAGAATTTCACAGAGGTATTCATGGAAATTGAGTATCGACAAGAGCGGGTCCTTCATGGATGGTCTATTATTCTAGTGTGTGTATGTTGGTAGCACGGGAACCTCCATGAGAGCGCAATAGAGTGGGAGGCTCAGATACATGCTCATTACCCCCATTTGTTCCCTTAGTTCGAGTTATAGATTACATGGATGTAAATACCTGATGTGGGGAGAATGTAAAGACCCAAAATTTCTATGGATTTTTTTAAAATACTTGAGAATTCTATGAGTCCTCAAAAACTAATGGTGCATGATTCAGAGGCCTGGTGTGCCCGGGATAAATTTATGAAGTTTTGTTCAGGTACGTTCAGTAAACGTACAAGCGGGATTTTATAACATTTGAACCGGTGCTCGGAACTGAAATCTGTGGGCACCATTGAACTCGTAGTGACGATAATCTCTTACGAATTCTTTCACTTTGTCGACAGTGATTCGAGGATGGAAGTTAGTTTTTCAGTTTTCTTTAAAAAAATTAATAAAATAAAGTGATCTATACTTTATTTTATTGAGCCTCTATGTAAATGTTGGTGGTTAAAATCTCCTCATGGGAGTTGGAGGTGGGGCCACCACACCTAACCTACCATGAGAGGTTATGGGGTTGAGGCCCACCTGAACTCAATTGCCCATGTGAGGATAAATGAGGTGGGGACTAATCAGGCTCTTAACCCCTTAAACTCCTCAATAAAGAGGAGAAAACTCTTAAGATTCACATTAATTTAGGGGATACTCTTCACCTCCCCTAGCATTTAATTTTTCAAATCCTCTACAATTAAGGGGGAGCCTACCTAATTAAATCCCCCCTTATGAATTTGTTCCAATTAAATAATAGATTAAGTAATCTATTATTTGGAATAATGAATTCACTTAGGTGATTAAAGGGAAATATCTCAATGAGGAACCTCATCCTCCAATGAAGAATGAAGAATATCAGCGATGATTCTTCTTCAAATTCTTCCCCAAACACCTACCGACGTGGAACCACTTCCACAACCGTCGTGCGAATTCAGGTGAGGAAGAGTGTGGTGGACACGACGAACGACAACTCTATCTTCTTCACGCGACTGCACCATCGAAGATCAGTGATTAAAGGTAGTGGGATTAAAATCATTTGAGTTCCTTTTTCTTCCCATCATTTGGGATAATGAAGGTTGTTGAGCTTCATTCATATGAAATGTTTGCTATCACCATAAACGCAGAGGATACAGACCAACCGGAATTGGCCTGACATCCTATATCGATTTCCCTTCTGGTGGAATTTTTTGGCATGGTGACATAACAATGATGAGGCGTCGAAGGAGGTGAGGGAAAAGGCCGTGCTACCCATGGTCTGCACGAACCGCACCACTCCCGTGACGCACCTATGCTTTCAGCTGAACACCGACAGACCGTGCTGGCCTGACCCGCACTAAATTTGCCTGCCTGGCCGCCGCCCGACCGCCTACCCGTGGCTTCCCGCCGACCTGCCTGTGGCTTGCCCGCACCCTGCGCACCATTCTCGTGGCCTTCCCACACCCCACGTGCCCTCCCCACAGCCTGCCAGGTGTCCTGCCAGCCTGCCCGTAGCCCATGCGGCCTGCCCGTGGCCTCCCGTGCGCCCAACAGTCCAGCCCGCCACCTGACTGTGGCCCGCGCAGCCTATCCGTGCCCTCTCGCACTCCATGTCGACCTACCATCGGCCTCCCCATGCCCTTCCGGCCTACCCCCAGCCTGCTGCCCCCTATCCAGCCCTCCAGTGGCCTACCCGCGCGCCCTGCCCGGTTGCCGCCGGCCTCCTGAGCCGGTATGCGGAGTCCCTCGTAGCGTCGTGGGCCGAACCATCTCATCATTTCAGATTGAGCTGGTTGAGCCTCACCTCGTGTTGTGTTGTTCGAGCTGACCCCGACCTCCGGACCGAGCCTCCTATGAGGTGACCTCCGGGCAGAATAGCCCCCGCAGCCCGCTGGCTCGGGTCCTGCGGATGGGGCCGAACCTAGCAGGCCGACCCACCCAATGGGCCGAGTCAGACCCAGCGGGTCTGACCGGGTCGACCCAGACTGGGTCAGCCAGACTAGGTTGGGTTGAGACTTTTTGATCGGGTCGGAACGGACCCGGGCCCACTACTGACCCCTTTTCATCCTTTGGCCATATCTTTGTCATCAGAGGTCCATTTGACAAACCATTAGTGACTCTAATAATCTTGGAGCATGTCGATCCATTGAGTATACACCATTGATGATTGGGGTAATGTTGAGATATAGTCATTTTGGATCATACACAAATCCATCCAGGCCCCCAGGACTAAAAAGCTAATAAGTCAGAGACCGGGCGTCCGATTGATGCATCTTCAGTTCCGTAGAGTCCTCTATGATGTGGCAGACCATTGAGATTATTCAACATGGGAGTTCATGATAGTTGGAGTATCGACCTATAGATCATGGAGCAGATCCTCCTAGAGATGAGCGGGCATAGTGTAGAGACCTTGTAGTTGGCTGAGACCTGACGAGTGTTGACCGATTCAACTCAGAGCGACTCGACTAGCCTAGTCAGGAGAGCCTTGGTCTCACTGCATACCAATGGAGGGAGAACCTCTGTGTGACATGGCAGACCCTTGGTACTCAACATGTGGAGTACCTCAGTAGGCTATGTGGGGAAGTGCATCTATCTGACGCAGAAGACCCATGGTGGGGAGCACCTCTGTGTGACACAGCAGACCAATGTTACTCGACAGGAGGAGTTCCTCAGCAGTCCAAGGATAGTGGAAAGCGCCTCTATAAGACATGGCATGCCCACTATACTCAATATTGGAGGAGTACTCCATTAGCCGAGGATCCGACCATGTGACTGGTGTTGTTACTTGATACTACCCCTAGAATAAAATCGTAGTTTGAGCTGATTAAATAACATGTGTTTTTACCTCATGATTGAGATGGCATACTTGGTAACATAGGTATATGTATGGGAAAATATCTAATTGAGGTTATCGGTATATTTCATACATTTTGGATTATCATTGTTGGATTTTGTGAGACCATGAGGGGCACGAGGTACCTACTGGGTATTGTTATTCTCACCCCTGCATGGGCTATGACTGCACCTCATTGTGTTGGATACAACCAACGGACGACGTTGTCTGAGGCTGAGTATACGACGACTGGACAGTACTCGGAGGTGGACCACACAACGAGTTGTTACCCAGAGGAGACAGACATACATGAAGTGCTGAGGAGGCAATCTGTACATACCCTTCAGGTAGGATCTGTGGTGGATGTTCCAGGAGATACTTTTCATCTTTCAGATGTTTTGGTCCTTTTTAGTTGTACTTGTACTTTGAGTTGGGCTTCTACTTCCATCTCCTTTAATTTTCATCACTCATTTTGTATATAGTTTTACATAGTGTTTTTCTTATAACTAATAATCTTTAGTTTGTGTTATATTTATAAAGGAAATGCCTTCCCAGTTTTAGGGATTTACACCTTTGGTGCTAGTCTCCAGCCCTTGGCCTATGGACGACGGGATCAGGGTAGTCACGACATGGGCCCCAGGGGACGGGTCGTGAAAAATTGGTATAAGGGGAGTCAGTTCTACCACAGAACATAGGAATCTGATCATTATCTTCTATGAAGAAATAGTTTATGGTTAGCGAGTGTGGTTTTCAGGTCAGGGAGTCCAGTGTTGGTACGGCGGCCAATGTATCCATACACTAGGACCCTGGCTTCTGATTTCCGAATTAGTTCACAAAAACACTGATTGCATCTATGTTTTCAAAAGTTTTCTTTAAGTCAGCTAAACCTTGTCATCCCACTAGGTATAATCTTTTGACCATGTCCCATTTTTTCTTTCAGGATGCCTCCCCAGGGACGACCAGCTAGAGCTCTAAGAGTTGTATGCACAAATATCCTACTGATCCATGAAGCCTCAGTGTAGGACCATCTTCCAGTGGAGTCACCAGCGGTACCACTACCTATTTGGCCACCGATTCCACCATCCCCAGCAGTAGACGATGCATGCCGCTTGAGTTTGTTGCATGAGTTCCAGCTCTAGAGGACACCCATGTTCATGGGAGAGATGTACCCATGGGTGGCTGAGGATTGGATGGAGGCTTTACTAAGAGTCTTCAGACTAGTAGTGAAACCAGAAAACATTATGGTGATCCTTGTCAGGAGTCTCCTTCATGGAGTATCTTGAACATGGTGAAGTATGATGCTCTAGGTGCATGAAGAGATGATGCTACTTTTCACAGACATCGATTTCCTGTTTTTGGAAAATTTTGTAACATCCACCCTTCATGTGGTGCAGATACAGAAGCTACTGCATCTAGAAAAAGGTAGCATGACGGTATCTCAGTACTCAGAATGGTTCATAGACCTCTCATGCTACTCCATAGATCTGGTAGCGAGACCCACCACTAGTTTACATGCAACAAAGTGTTTTATAGATTCCAGTAGATAGATGATGCATATCTCTAAGAGGACTAGACCCATGCGTGGATGATCGCATGACTCCGGATCAGTTGTGCGGGGCACCCGGGGCAACGACATGCATGCCAGGAGCAGGTAGTGTTACTCATGCAGTGGGTAGGGTCACATGTCTCATGACTATCCGAACCACCATTCAGATGATCACCAGATAGTTATGGGACCTCCCAGTTAGAGGCAGAGATTCTTTCAAGGTGGTCCGTAGGGAGCAAGCGGACGTTGCAGAGGAGCTTTCTGTGCAGTTAGTGGTGGACGACGATTCGAGGTGTTACTGCCACCACCTCCACGAGGTCCAACCCGACCACACAGATCATGTGGACAGGTGAGAGCTCAGATTCATGTAGCTTAAGCATACGACCATGGCACAGCAGAGATGATTTGAGGAACGATCTATGTCTATTCCACCATAGATGATGTTTTTATAAACACAGGTGCCAGTCACTCTTTCATTGCCACTTCCCTCGTTCGGAGCTTGGAGATTCCGACATAGATTTTGGCCCGATCATTACGACTAGAGACTCCTACGAGAGTAGACTCAAAGATTACATAATGGTGCCGGTAGTGAGAGCATATTTTAGATGGAGTGAGCATCGGCTGGGATCTCCTCATAGCGGCGTCGAGGCCTTACGAATTCATCTTAGGCATATCATGGTTATCTGTAATCTATTCTCGGATCGACTTTATTAGGAACAAAGTGCGGTGTGTCTGCAATAATAGGACCAGGTTCTCCTTCACCCGTGAAAAGGGAGCCTTTGCAGCATAGGACATACTTACTCGGAGGAGCATGCAACTGATCACTCATCAGTTGGCATGACTTACCCTCGAAGCAGTTAATGTGGAGATGCAGAGCTATCTTGTAGTGGTGGACTAGTATGTTGATGTTTTCCCTCATGAGGTCCCAGGTCTACCTCCTCACAGAGAGGTGGACTTCTACATTGACATGTACCCCAGGATGGCACTGATATCTACACCAGCGTATCAGATGGCTCTCGCAGAGCTTCACGAGTTGTGGGTACATCTAGAGGACATCTAGTGGAAGGGATTCATCTGGACCAGTGTTTCTCCTTGGACAGCCCCAATTCTATTTTCCAAGTAGGCAGATGAGAGCTTGTGGATTTGTGTTGACTACCATTGCCTGAACTAGGTGATCGTGAAGAATAAGTACCCACTCTTGAGGATTTACAAACTCTTTGATCAGCTGAAGGGAGAACAGTGGTTCTCGAAAATATACCTCAGATCAGGATATCTCCAGCTCAGAGTTCAAGATAAGGATGTGCAGAAGTCGTCCTTCTAGTGTTAGTATGACCACTACGAGTTCTTGGTTATGCCTTTCGGCATAACCAACTCCCATGCACTGTTCATAGGTCTCATGAACAGGATATTCCAGCCATACCTTGATCACTTCATTGTATTCTTCATCGAGGACATTCTGATAAATTCGACTACTGAGGAGGAGCATGCCCACCATTTACAGGTAGTACTGGACACATTCTAAGAGCGCCAAAATTATGGTAAGCTCTCGATATGCATGTTTTGGATCAGAGAGGTTCACTTCTTGGGACATGTCAACATGGAGGCTATAGTTTCTCTCGATCCAGTGAATATTGAAGCGGTACTTGCTTGGGAGCCATCCCGGAGTGTGACGGAGATACGAAATTTCCTGGGATTGGCTGGGTACCACCAGAGGATTGATCAAGACTTCTCCAGAGTTATAGTACCACTATCAGCCTTTACAAAAAGGGGAAACCCTTCGTGTGGTCAGAGAGATGGAATCGGAGCTTTCAGGAGCTGAGGCAGAGGAAGACTAGTGCCCACATCGTGAGGCTTCTAGAAGAAGGCATAGTGTATGTACTCTACTGTAATGCATGAGGGACTAGACGTGGGTGTGTACTATTAAAGGAGTGAGAATTGTTCACATATGGTTCTCGAAATCTTATATATCATGAGTAGAACTATACTACCTATGACCTAGAGTAAGCGGTAGTGGTCATCGCTTTGAAGATGTAGAGACACTATTAGATGGGTTAGCATTTTACGGTGTACTCTGATCACAAGAGTATCAGGTATATCTTCTCTCAGAAGGACCTGAACCTGAGACATCGACGTGGGCTTGAGTTTCTCTAGGACTCTGACTTCGAGATAGTCTATACTCTTGGGAAGAGAAACTTTTTCACAGATGCACTCAGCAGGAGTACTGGTATAAAACTTCTAGGTGATGTGATGGAGTAGCTGGCTGCTTTGCAGATATCCGTTGTGGATAGATATGGAGCATCTTTCCTTCAGTCCCTTATAGTCACTCCCCCTCTTCTTCATCGATTTAGAGTGGCAAATCCTGGGGTCACTGACTGTGAGACACTACATGGTCAGATATCCACAGGGTAGGCTTCTGATGGATTTTCGGAAGGTGGTGAGCATTACCTCCTCTTCAGAGAACATACTTTGGTACCAATAGCACATTAAGAGATAGTGTTGAGGGTGTTCCACACATCCCATTTAACAGTACATCCAGGAGTGACACAGATGTATTATGATCTCAAAAGTATGCATTGGTGGCCAGGTATGAAGAGGGAAGTAGCATAGTTTGTTTCTCGATGCCTCACTTGTCAATAAGTGGAGGCGGAGCACCAGGTTACATCATGCATGATCCAGCCTTTAGATGTCCCAGCGTGGATGTGATATGGGATATCCATGGACTTCATGAAAGGACTTCCACGTACATATAGGGGTCACGACTCGATTTGGGTGATTGTTGACCGACTCAGCAGGTCGGCCCACTTCCTACCGATCATAGAATAGGGTTCAGTAGAGAGCTTGGGATGCCCCTACATACAGGAGATTGTGCGGATACATGGATTAACATCTTCTATTGTCTCTTATCATGGCGCACGGTTTACTTCCCGTATATGGAAGGGGTTACTGGAGGTTTTCGGGACACAACATCTTCTGAGCACCACCTTCAATCCTCATACGGATGGTCAGACCAAGCAGACCATTCAGACCCTCGAGGACATGCTACGTGCTTGTGTCCTCGACTTCGCTCGCATCTAGGAGGATCACTTACCTTTTGGGGAGTTTTCATACATAAAAATTTATCACTCCACCATAGGGCTGGCACCTTTTGAGGCCTTGTACGGGCGACCTTTCAAATCACCCTTGTGCTACACTTACCCCTGTAGATTCAGCACTAGAGGGACCAGAGATGGTACAGTCTACCACTGAGAAGGTGCAAATCATCTAGTAGAAGATGAAGAATACATAGATCATGAAAATGTAGTATGCAGACAGAAGATGGAGGCCTCTGGAGTTCATGGATGGCGACCACGTCTTCCTACGGGACTCACCTCGATGAGGTCTATAGAGATTTGGTCACAGTGGAAAGTTATCTCCGAGATTCATTGGACCATTCCAGGTCCTCACCAGAGTAGGTGAGGTGGCTTGCCGCTTAGCTCTTCCACCACATTTTCACAATGTTCAATACATCGTCCACATATCGCAGCTGAGGAGATATGTGCATGACCCATATGACATCATCGACCATGGGGAGATGGACGTCGACGATGAGGTGACTTTCATGGAGGTTCCAGTGGAGATTGATGATCGAAAGGAGTGGGTCCTTCGAGGATAGTCAATAACATTGGTGCGCGTATGTCGGTAGCACATGAACTTCTAGGAGAGAACATGGGAATGGGAGGCTCAGATGCGTGCTTAATACCCCCATTTGTTCCCTTAGTTCGAGTTGTAGCTTATGGGGACGTAAATCCCTGAGGTGGGGAGAATATAAATACCCAGAATATCCATATAATTTTTATTATTAAATACTTTAGAATTTTACGAGTCCTCCAAAACTGATGCTGCATGATTCTGAGGCACGGTGTGCCCGAAATCAATTTCTGAAGATTTGTTTGGGTATGTTTAGTAATCGTACGAGCAGGATTTTATAACTTTTGAACCGGTGCTTGGAACTGAAATATGAGGGCACAGTTGAACTCATAGCACAAATATTTTCTTAAGAATACTTTCACTTCGATGGCAGTGAGTCGAGGAAAGAAGTTTGTTTTTGGGTTTTCTTTAAAAAATAATAAAATAAAGTGAGCTACACTTTATTTTATTGAGCCGCCATGTGAATGTTGGTCGTTAAAATATCCTCATGGGAGTTCAAGGTTGGACCACCACACCTTAACATCCCATGAGACGTTATGGTGGTGGGGCCCACCTGATCTCAACCTCCCATTTGAGGATAAATGAGGTGGGGTCCACTCTGTCTCTTATCCCCTTAAACTCTCCATTATAATAGAGATAACACTTAATATTCACATTAATTTTGGGGAGCCTCTTCCCCTCCACTAGTATTTAATTTTCAAAATCCTTCACAATTATGTGGGAGAATACCAAATTTAATTCCCCCTTTTGAATTTATGTAAAAGAAATAATAGATTAAGTAATCTATTATTTGGTACAATGAATTCACTTAGGTGATTGAAGGGAAAGATGTCAATGAGGACCCTCATCCTCCAACGAAGAACTATCTCCAACGAGGAACAAAGAACGTCATTGACGATTCTTCTTCAACTTCTTCCCCATAAACCTACTGATGTTGAACCACTTCCAGAACCGTCATACGAATTCCGGAGTGGAAGAGTGCGGCGGGCATGAAGAACGACAACTCTGTCATCTTCCTGTGACTTCACCATCGACAACTGGAGAATAAAGGTAGGGGGATTAAATTAATTTGAGTGCCCTGTTCTTCCCTCCTTTTGGGATAATGGAGGTTGTTGAGCTTCATTCTTCTGAACGGTTTTCTATCACCTTAAACGCGAAGGATACTGACCAATGTAATGTGGCCCGACACCCTCCGTCGATTTTCCTTCTAGTGGTGTTCTTTGGCATGGAAACATAATAATGATGAGACGTCGAAGGAGGCGACGACAAAGGTCATGGTACCTGGGGACTTCGCGAACCACGCTTCTTATACGGAGCCTCGGTGCTTTCGACCGAACAACTATGGTCCGCGCTGGCCCACGCTGCGCTGACACAGATGCCCCCGGCCACCGGCCCACCTACCCGCAGCTTCCCGCCGGCCTGCCCGTGACCTTCCCAGAACCCTATGCGGCCTGCCCGCGCCCCGCATGGCCAGCCGGCACCTTGCGCGCCCAGCCGGCCAGCCCGTGTCCCACGCTGCCTATCCACGGCCTCTGGCGTGCTTTACCGGCCTGCCAGCGCCCTATCCGGCCTACCCGCATGCCCTTCCCGGCTTCTACTGGCCTCCCGAGTCGGCCTGTGGTATCCCTCGCGGCATCGCTGGCCGAACCAGCTCGGCCATCCGGACCGAGCTGCCCGAGCGGCGCCCCGTGTGGTGCTAGTAGAACCGACCTCGGCCTCCGGACCGAGCTGCCTACGTGGCGACCTCCAGGCCAAATCGCCCCCATAGTCCGCTAGATCGGGCCCAGCAGACCGGGCCAAACATAGCAGGCTGACCCACCCAATGGTCCGGGTCATACCCAGTGGGTATGACCAGGTCGACAAAGACCAGGTCACACTGGGTTGGGCAAAGTCGGTCCGACTGAGTCGGACCAGCCCGGGCCCACTACTGGCCCCTTTACATCCTTTTTCCATATCTTTGGCACCATACATTCCTTTGACAAACCATCAGTGAAGTTGGTAATCATAGAACATGATGGTCCCTTGAGTATACCCCATTGGAGTTTGGGTAAGGTTGAGATACGGTCAGTTTGGATCGTACATGAATCCAACCGGGCCACCGAGACTAAAAATCTAATAACTCATAAACCGGGCGTCCGATTGAAACGTCGTCAGTTTCGTTGAGACCTATATGACATGAAAGACCTTTGAGATATTTATATGTGGGACTTCATGATAGTTTCCGTATCGACCTACAGATCGTGGAGTGAATCCTCTTGGAGCCAACCGATCATAGTGCAGAGACCTAGTAAATGGTTGAGACCCGATGACTGCTGACTGATTCGACTCGGAGTGACTCGACTAGCCCAGTGGGGAGCACCATGGTGTCGTGGTAGACCCATGGTGGGGAAAGCCTCTATGTGACACGGTAGACCCACGGTAATTGACACATGGAGTAATTCACCAGGCTATGAGGGGGAGTGCCTCTGTGTGACACGGCATACCCACGGTGGGGAGCGCCTCTGTGTGACACTGAAGACCCATGGTACTCGACAGGTGGAGTAACTTAGCAGTCCAAGGATAGTGGAAAGAACTTTTTTGTGATGTGGCAAGCCCACTATACTCGATAGAAGAGAAGTTCTCCATTAGCCAGGGTATTGACATTGTGACTGGGGATGTTACTTGAGACTACACCTGGAATAAAATCCTGATTTGACCTGAGTAAGTAACTTTTTTGTTTACCTCATGACTGAGATGGATTACATGATCTCTTAGGTATATATATGGGAATAAACCTATGTTAGGTTATTTGTTCATTTCATATTTTTTGGATTATACTTGTTGGATTTTGTGAGACCTTAAGGGTCACATGTTCCCTACTGTGTATCGTTATACTCACACCTGCACGGGCTATGCCCTCACCTCATTTTGTTGGATGCAGACGACGGACAACGATGACCGAGGCTGAGTGTATGAGGACTGAATGGTACCCGGAGGTGGACCTCATGACGAGTCGGTACCTGAAGGAGACTGACAAACGTGGGGTGATGAGGAGGCTATCTGTACCTACCCTTCAGGTAGGATCTGTGGTAGATGATCCAGGAGCTGCTTTCCACCTTTCAACTAATTTTTTCCTTTTCAATTGTCATGTACTATTAGTTGGGATTTTATTTCCAGCCAGTTTACCTTTCACCACACCATTTGTATACATTTTTACTTAGTGTGTTGCTTCCAGCTTATACTCAGTTGTGTGTGTTATATTTATAAAGTCATTGCCGTCCCAATTTTAGGGATTTATGCCTTTGGTGAAAGTTCCCACCCCCTGGAATAAGGAAGGCGATCATGGGATAGTCATGGCATGGGCCCCATGGGACATGTCCTGATAATCCAGTCCTAACACCATATAAAACGTAATTTCTACATCATTAATGGCTGGAAAGGTGATGTGAATAAGTGAAGAATATCCATTTAAAGGAGAATCATGAAGTTTAAATCCAACTAAATTGAATTATACAAACCCTATAAGTGATCTGGAATAAGTTTATCATGTAAAAAACCCTTGGTGAATAATGATAAATGGAAAGAGGAAACAAAAAAACCACATCCACCTAAAAATCGTTTCCCTGTAACAATGAAAGCAACCAAGAAAAACAATAATGAATCATTTCAATTAGATATAATGGAGGTGTCAAAAAAATTAAATATCTATATACTTCACCTAGAATCTATCCACTATGTTCAATGTTATGAAAAATTCATCTATGTTATGTGCACCAGATGGAGAAGATTGTGGGGTAATTAAAAGTCAAGACTAAATAAAAATGTTTGTATGATTGTAACCATAAAGATACCATTGAAATTTCATGTTCCATATATCTTCTCAATACCCTAAAACATTGGTAAGATATGTTTTCAAAATTTATTCGGTAATTTTAGATCATCGATTAATGTCATTTCTTATTCTATTTATTAATCTATATATATTAGAGAACATAGACCCGCATGAGCGGTTGTGAAAATTCCCAACCAAGAAGCTTCCTACTGAGTATGTGTTATTGAATATTACCTAGTATGTATACATGGATTTACATTCCTTTTTGACATCTCTACTCATAGAGTGAAGGAAGATAAGGTAAGACTCATTGTAATATCCTATGTTTTTTATTGAAAATAATATATTCAATAAAGAACAAAATATCTCACATTGAGCTGATTTGAACATCTAAATATTATTATTTAAATTATATTGTATGTTAGGTATGAATATAATTAAATGAATTATTAAAATATAGTATACACACATATATATAATAAATTTTTTGACCATTTAAATTAATTAAAAATAAAACACTTTTTAAAATAAAAGGAAATGCTTTTCAAAATAACATATTAAATGTACACAATTGTGTCTTATAATAAAAAATAAATAAATAATCCATATTGTATTATATTAAATAAATTGATAATATGTAGAATAAAATTATTAACATTCACACTATTTTTTTCTACCCATGATATAATAAGTAATCCAATTTTTTAATAAAAGATGTATTTTTCTCAAAGGCAAATTTTCCTGCATTTTGATAGAGCAATAGTTTTTAATCTAGATTTAGAATCATTTATAGATTATTTTTTTTTTAAAATACACTTCTACTTTTAAATAGGATTTTCTAAATTTACTTTTTTATTAATTTTATAATTTTTTCTGAGAAGTATCGTTTTTTTATTGATAGAGAAAAAATATTGCATTTCAATTGAAAACATATCTTCATCTATATAATTTATAGTGTAAATTATATTTTTAGTTATTTTTAGAGAATAATTACATAAATATTACATTACATAATAAAATTTAGGTAATTTTAATCATTTTCAAATTGAAATTGAATGTAAAAATGGTTAGACCATTTGAGAATTTTACCATTAAAACTCGTTGTTTCGCCCTGTCTGCGGTATTAATTTTAAACTATTTTATTCATGTTAATCAATTTTATTTTAAAAATTAGATTCCATATTTGGAACCCTAAGTCACAAATTATTTATATATTACCCTTTTATTTATGTAGACTATGAATATTGATATTAGTAATTTTTATTAACATAGTTAAGGTTAAATTTAGTAGTAATAGGTAAAAAAATATTATACACATTAATCTTTTATCCTAAAACATTTCATAAATTTATAGGATGAGTATTTTCAGTCTATAACAATAAATATATTTGTTATTTTACTACTGCTTCCATTTTAATGAAAATATGACCATTATAATATATAATTCAAAAAAAGACAAACATATTATAATTGATTTAAAACATGTTATATATCTTTAACATATGGTGATATATGTGATATGTTTGAGAATATAAATTTTATTTATATATATACTATTTATGAAAATCAAGGTAAATTATTTATATATTTCAGTGATAAAATAATTATCTTAAATGGTGATACAATAATGACATCAGAATAGTTTAATAAATAGAAGAATCAAATAAATGATATTGAAAATATTAAAATAAATATAATGCAAGATAATTAAAGTCATAATTGATTATTATAAATTAAATTGACATTTTATTCACATGTTAAAATATAGTATTATAAGATACTAATTATTTATTATATTTATAAAATGTCATGTAATGAATACTCTCAAATTGAAGTAAATGAAATTTTAAAATAAATAATAATTAAATAAATTATATAAAAATCAATGAAAATATAAAATCCATCGAAATGATTGGGATAAGGATTAAAACATCATAAATGATACATTTGGGGTTCTTTTTCTATTTTTAGTAAAAATATAAACTCTTATGGAGTAAAAACACATGTTGTCATCATAAAAATTAAAAAGGGTTAAATAACGGTTAAAATAAATAGATGAGAAAAAAATTTGAAAAAACTTGTATATTTTTACTTTGAAGTTTTAATTTATTCCCATAATATTCCTATATTATAAAGAAATCAATTTTTTTGCATTTATGACAGAAAATTAATTTATATTAATTTTATATTTTGAAGAATACCAAGAGTGACCCTCATCTCAATTATAAACGAGAACCTCTTCTTCACTATTAATCACACTATAATGTTCTAGTTTTTCATCAATTATATGCCCAAATACCTTCCTATACTCTCAAAAAATATTCATATATTTCGTTTATATTAATATAACCATCCATAGATGTGTAACTCTTTTAATCAAAGGAGATCATCAAAATAAGAAGTATGTTTTTTAATCAAGTGTTTCTAATTTATTTAATCATCCACAAATTTTAAAAAGTATTCAAACTTCATGAAATTATATATAAAATATCCAAGATATAATTAGATTTTATTATATTAATATAATCACCTATATTAATTTACACTTCTATCAAATGGTAAAATAATTAATTAATCGTACATACAGTGGACTACCACCTCGTGAATCAATAATAGTTAATTTCCATCAACTTCATTCAAGATTATTTATAATGATCCAAAAAATGTTTATATATGATATTAATGAAATGTCTATAATTATTAAATAAATATATATATCATATAATTCATACCCTTCCATGTACATAAAATTGATAATGCCATTCAAGCATACAGGTGAATTATAACTTCCACAAAGTGACATGTTTCGTTATTCATCACCACACCACATATATGATATATATATATATATATATATATATATTATTGATTAATATTATATTAATGAAATCATAATCATTATTGAAATATATGAATACAATTAAGTTCCTTCCGTGATGATCATTGTAAACTTGAAATGATACTCATGTGTTTATATGAATTAACTTCATTGGGATTAAAACCAAGTTAATTTTACATATCTATAAGTAATTGGTGTATTTAAAATTATAATTTTTGAATAAATGTGATTATTATTTCATGAATATTACTTGGGATAGGATATACTAAGGACCTATTTTACTGTAGATGTAACGCTTCGACCCTATAAGCCCTGAACAAATGCATTATTTTTCGGCATTGGCATGATTACCATGAATCATGTATAGAAATACCTATGTGTTTAGTAGTCTAGGAAGAACACATATATAAATGATTTTTATTACAATTGATAGACTAATTAAAAAAATATATTTTTTCTTTTTAGAACAACATTAATTCTGATTACTATGTCCTTTGATAACTGTCATATTGTTCTTTTTTGATTCATCGGGAAAGGAAACATAATAAAGTTGTTCTAAAATTCTATAGAAGGGTCAAGTACAACAGATGAAATAATAAATAAATATGAATATTAAATACAAAAATGCAATAACCTAAGATATATTCTATATAATCATTAAAGTGAGAATGATATTTTTAAACCATAATGAAAGGTGAATAACAGAAATTGATTCCATTTATGTTACATGATAAGGCCTAATCAATATACAAAGATAAGAAACTGAAAAAACATGACATTTAATCAATAAAATGATAGTCAAATGCATCCATATATAATATAAATGAAAACGCATAATCGTTAATAATAACTGAAATGAGAAAATTCTTATTTATTGGATGTCATGTTTCGTAAGAACAAGATAACATTATCCTCAATATATTATCTCACGAAAGTTTAATTATGCAAGTAGAATCCAAAAAATTATTTGTAGAAATAAACTATAAAGGTTTATCTCTAACTGATTTCATCTCATGAGAATATTAGTGCCTTGAGGGGGCTATATTTACTGATCTCCGACCTCTAGGGTTCTTATGAATATCATTCCATATATATCGCATAATTTATTTAAAAAGATATTTTTAAATATATGTTTCCCATACGACTTTGGAAATTTTAAATACAATGAAGACAAAAAGATTAATTATATTATATATCAAAATGGTAAGTAGTTAAAACACGCAAAATATGTATGCGGTAAATATAATATTTATCTCACACATGTGAATTGTGTGATTAAAATATATTATGACTTTAAAATAATTTATTTTAAAGGTCATGCATTAATAAAATAAATAATTTACAATGAAAATAACCTTGTTATCATGTAATGGAATATTTTAATATCTATTTTATCATGATGGTAGGAAACTCCATTCATGTTGTATTATTTAAGAAAACATATGTTTTTCTAATGAAAATGTATAATATGCCTTGGTTTGGAAAATGATAGGATGATTACTTTTTAAGCATTCTATAAAAAGAAAAAAAACTAAAATAATGACATAAAATAATCATAAGATAATATTAAAAAATTGATAATATTTCTCGAAAATAGTAACATGGAAGAGAAATATTCCCCAATGGGGACTTAAATAAAAACAATCTCAAATAATGATGAGGTAGCGGGATAAATCCTTACCACTTTATAATAAATAAAATCACATGAAATAGAAAAAAAGTAAATTATTTGGATATGAAAATATAATAATATTCATTATAATGATCATAAAAGATATTCATGGGCATTATATACACCATACAAAAAACAATTAGTTTGTGAGGCATGTCTCCCAATGAAATAAAAGTGTGAAAAAGATCCATTACCTCACACATCCTAATTTATTGTACATGACTTAAACTATATTATAATGTTTTAAATATCCTTAATAATTTATAAAATAACCCAATTCAGATTAATAATATCATATATAATCTTGTTATAATATTTTATCACTTTTTTTAATAATCATTCATCATTTTCTCTATTTTGGGATTGAATCGCCTTTTTTCTCAAGTAAGTTTTGACATGTAATCTGTTGTTACAAATACAAATATTCTGATTTACTAATTATAAGAATTTAAATAATTATTTAAATATCCTATATATTTATTTTATATTTATTTTTAACAATCCATAAAATTTAGAGATACGAAATTAAATCCACTGTTCATAGAGACGACAAGATGTACATAAGCATGAATGCTAATTCCATTTCATTGATTTATTAAAAAACACATGTAAATGATATATATCTATAATAAAATTATATTAATATATATATTTCATATACATTACACATTTTTATTGAAACCACCATTTATTTATTCTATTTATATTTTTAACAAATCACATCACTTTGAGGAGGCGGTAGTCCACTCTTTCACAAATGATGTTATCGTATTAAAAAAAAATGGAAGGAATGAAGGTATGTGTTATATAAAAATTAAAAGAATTATTATGAAAACATTAATATTATATATATACTTTAAAAAAAAAATTTCTTTCATAGTAACCATCCCTGATTGTTGGACATGAAAAAATGAACAACATTATTTCACTAGGCGGTAGTTCACCATAAACGAACGATAAATATGTTACCTATTAGAATGAAGTGTGTATATGTTTAGATTGAAACCTTAACATAACAAAATATTTTTATATTTATTATATAGTTGTTATTATATAGAAATTGAATGATTAAAATTGAAGGTGTGGGAAAATAAAGAAAAGTATAGTGAACTTTGAAGAATGTTACAACTTGTTTTGTTAACTCCTTTGAATTATCACAAAATTAATTCATTAGAAGGATTTCATAAAAAAGTGTGGTCTTCCAGGATGGGGTAAGGTCATTTAATATTTTATTTTAAAAGGGTTTTGATGAGCTATAAGGCTCAATGTTGAGTAAATAAGTGTGGGAGGAGGTGTATTTTTATAATTTATGTGAGGGGTACTTTTGAAAACACAAGAGAAATTTATATAATATAAAATAATTTCCAATAGTGAATAGATCCAATGATATTTATTATTCAGATAGGATGATTTTAGGTCGATATCCTCTGATACAATAATTTTTAGACATGAACAGTTCACAGCCGTACCCTTATCGTTTGGCATTAATCCTTTTTTAAAATATTTATCTCTTAGTATGATAACATGGATTATTACTCTATAAGGGTTAATGTAACACCCTATATATTTTTATGAGATTGAATTTTTTAATACTTTTATGTATTGTGTTGTACGCTACACCAAAGTATGCATGTGCAATATGAACCACCATCTTAGCTTGTGGTACACGCAACACTATATATGCCTTGTGTTATACATAATTTTAATTTACATTGAAAGAGTTAATTTCACACATGAATGAGTTTAAGTGAACAACTAAATATTATTCTGTTACATTATAATAAATTATTTATAATGGCAGCAATGAACAATATTATCATTTCTATGATAAAATATTTAAATGAATATAAGTGAGTATATAAAATAATAAAAACAATTTTTATAGATTTAATTAATGTAATATTTTTGTAATGTATTAAATGATATGTTTAAAAATCATCAAATAATTTGTCTATACTTAATAAAAGAAGAAATTAAAATTTTCAGATAAAAGAAGTATTTTAAAAACAATAAGGTTTTACAACCTTTTAATGGGACCCACATTTTAAATCTGGTTTTTTACAATTTTATATTTTAAATTTTAACAAAATAAACTCATTCTTTTTAATTGAGATCTTCAAATTCAATTTTAATGCATTTTTTTGATAAGTTTATTGTTTTAATGAACACTATAAATATTTTAGATTTTCAATAAAATTAAATTTTTATAAAAAGAATATATGTGGATAAATTATATTATTTAATTGTTTTAATATATAAATATGTGAAATTTTTATCATTTAATATAATTTTGGTCATTTCCATTAATTTAATCATGAATTTTGATGTAAAACCATTACAATATTTTAAAATGTTTTAACATTTAAAAACCCATTCTTTGGACAACAAGACTAATTTTAAATTAATTACTACAAAATATTGGTTTTCAATTTGAAATATGGATTTCATATTTGGAATCATAATTTCCAATCATTTTAAATAGTTTTATTTTATTTTTTTGAATTATGAATAAAAACTTCACCTATTTTCATTAGTATGGTAAAAAGGTAAATAGAGAAAATAATTGTGAAAATAATATTAAAAAATACCATAAAACATGTCCTAATATAAATGGATATGAATGTTTCGAGCTAAATAATCCTTGGATCGAAATTGTATCCTTTGGAAGCCACTTGGGTGAGATTAAGACATTTAATTTATTTTATTTAAAGAAAATATAAATATGCCTTACTAAAATTTTTATATCTAACTAATTTTTTATATAAGTTTATATATAATATAAATGCAACTATAAATACCCATTTTAAATAGAATATGTTTTTTATCATAGATATTTTTAGTTCTTAGAAAATAAATATTCACCATAATAACATATACATTAATGTTGTAGAAATTATTTAATAAACAAGAACTCAATAAAATAATTTTTTTAAATGAAACTAATCAAAAATAGACATTTACACTTGACCAAATATTATTTTTCAAGTATATCTTTACCATAATCATCCAAGTGATGATTTATTTACTATTTGGATCTATTTATGTAGGATTATGAACTAATAATATTTTATTTGAAGTGATGTTAATATTTTTAAATTCATGTTTAAATACATATTAGATTTTTAATACAGGATATTCTATTAGATGTATATGAATAAAAATATTCATCGAAAATATAGATGAATTATATTAATTATCGTATATTTTTTTTATTAAACGAATAATTATATTAAATAATTACCCAATATCGATGTTGTGCTTATTTTGTTAACAGAAATACAAAATTAATGTTATTAAAAATAATAAAATAAAAATAATTTTGGATAATTAATATTTTGAAAAATAGTTTTAGATGTCCTTGATACCTAAAGGATACAAAGAAACATTTAGTTTTAGAATAACATCTTATCTTTATATTTTTCAAAATCATTAAATTGAATATTGTTATAATTTATACGATCTACTATTTATCCAAATTATGTATTACTAATTTATTTAAAAAATATATATATAATTTTTATTATTATTTGGTGTAAAATGTACTAAATTATTCATTTATAGTTTAACTGAAATCAAATAGGTTAAAAGTAAACTATTTTAATAATTAATAATTTGTTACCCTAGTTAATTATAAAAAAGATTAATTATGGGTTAATTGAAAAGTTATGGTTTAAATTGAGAGAAAAACATGTAAAAAATGTAGTGGTTTGTTACTTTACAACCATAAATAATTTTATCCTTTCATAATTGACTTTTTGGAGGTATTTTTATTTGAATAGATTTTATTAGAATTTAATATTATTGAAGATTAGAAATATCCCCTCCCATCAATTTTTTATGTTAACCACCTCCCTACCTTCTTAATTTCAATTTGAGCAATCAATATTGTCAATTCCTTAAAAATTTACATTCTCAACATCCTTAATCAGATTCTAGAGGTGTTGGTATTCTCATAATTACAACTATAGTGCCTTTAAAAGAATATCTAGATGAAGATTGCTAAAGAATTAGAGGTTTAGAAACATTGAAAGGATATCAGACCTATGGTAAGGGATTATTTTGTTTCAATTACATTTTTTCGATAAATAAGCCTTATACAACACCTATATCTTTTGATTGGTGTCTTTGTTGAACATGAATTTTTTAAGGATTCTTATTAGGAATTTTATAATATGCATATAATCTTCTTTATTTTTTTAGGCATACTGTTTGACTAATTATATTTTATTGAGGGATAATTTCTCAATCTCATTTTTATATGAGATTTTTTATACTTATGTATTATTAGGTGTATATTTATAATCCATGTCCCTATTTTACAAATATGTATTATAAACTTTACTTTATATTCTTCGAATATTTTTTATTTTTCATTTAACCCATTGGTTAATTGTTTCAAAATGTTATGAAAGGAATATTATTCTTAATTCGTTACAAGGTACTTTTTTACTTTTGGAGAAAAGTACGATAATTATTTCCCTTAAAATTATATGGAAGAATATATTTTTTTCATTCATAACCCAATATTTCTATGAATCATCTTTTATAATATTACAATTTTATTTTTAATGAAATTAATTTATTTTAAAATTCCATGGTATTTTGAGAAAAGAAAACAATTTTTTTAATGAAAGGACATTTTACTCAAGAATTAATTTTAAGTGTTTTATAAAAATTATTTTTACATCTAAGATGAAAATATTTAATTTGGTTTTTTCTTCTATCACTTTTATTACTAAAAAATTATTATGTTTATAATGGAATTGTATTTATGAAACCGTTTTTTCTTAAATAGATTATAATGTAATCAATATTTAAGAAAACCATTTTATTCATTGGGTTATGTTATGATGAATGATTTTTATTATTTTGGAACATTTAAGAATGATTTCACAATAAGATTGTTGTGACCTATATCTCCCTCCAATGAATTGGGTAAATATTTATATCCCATGGGATAAATAAGACTAGAATAGAAATTAAATAAGATTCATTAATACTTGGGAATAACAATAAGTAAATCCGGTTCAGTAATAGAGGGATGGAATGAGGAGTGAACTCGGTTCAGAAATGGACTTTGTCTGCTATTATGGTGTTCCAATGATCCATGGCTTATATGAAAATTATATTAAATTCTTATTTGATTTCCACAATTCAATTTTTTTTGCCAATGCTATTTTCTCATGGATTATGATTCATTTATGATTTATGCCTTTTGAACATTTAGGGTTTGTTTCTTGAATCCATATTCTTATATATATTAAATTTAGTAAGGTTTTTAGATGTTATGTTCATGTTTTTACATTCTTAGTTTTCTATTTTGTATGATATTTTCCATGAAAACCCTTACTAATAACTTGAGCTAACACTTTTGACATGTTTTCTTTTACACATGATTTAATGTTAGGTTTTATATAAGAATAATAACGGAGAAGATATTTATGGGAGATGTTGAAGATAATTTACTAAGTTAGTAAAATTTTTTCACCGTTTCCAAAAAAACTGAACTAATGTAGTAATTGGGAGTATTTTTTTGTAACAAATTTAGTATTCCAAATATGTAATGTAATGTTCATGTTTGTAAATATTGGGACTCTATAGTTTTTATCAATGTTATGGTTTAGTTGTCCTTCTGAAACTTAGATGATAAAACATTAGTGATATCTCAAGAGATAGTTTTATGGTATGTTTAGGTATATCCTAAGGATAATTCTAATTATATATTATAGTACTAGAAGTTTTGTAACAGTCATGGATAACATAGTATTAAAACTATGATGTTATAGATTGAATGAACTTTCCCTTGAATATGTTGTTTTCCTATTATGATTATTTCTTCTCACACTATTCTTTTATGGGTGTTACAAAATGGAATAAAACAAGAGGATACATGTTAATGGATAATATTATAGACAATAAAATGATATTTCACATGATAAAACAAATGAAATTGGAGTTGGAAGGTGAAACATATTTATCAAGCCTAATATAAAGTCTCATAATATTATCATTAATGTCAACATTAGTGTGTTTCCTGACACACATAATCATAGAAAGATATTGATTCTTGGTGATCAAAAGGGAATGAACGTTCATTTTTCCTCATCTAAATCACATGGGTAGAGGAATAAGGGAGAACATTTCAAAGGAACTAGATCTTGTTTTGGGTTTTTAAATGAATGGCACAAATCCTGTAATTAAAAAGGAAACAGATTAGTTAATAGAGAGGACAAGGATGACCCTATTGTTAATACATCAACAACGGTTAAGTGTTTTAAAAGGGGATTGTATGGGAATTATGAAAATCGATTCCCTAGGGTAAAATATCATGAAGATAATCTGTGTGGTCATACGAGTAGTATTTATTTCTTAGATAATAAAGAGACTACAAAGGAAAAAATCTTAAGAATGTAGTGTTAAGGTATAAAACGATGACTCTTGGTAAACAATTTTAGAAGATAGTGGAATGATTTCATGTGTGTCAAGAATAATGATGTATAGGTAATTATAAGGTATTATGAAATAAAGAAACCCCTAACGATTATTAAACTATTTTTTTTCCTTTATCATATGAATATATATTCTTAATAGTACTGGTATCCATGAAAACTGGTTGGGGTATAAGTTAAAAATACATGATTATGGGAAGGATAACCCTTAACATGAGCATGATGATGAGGAAATGATATTTGTTTATGAATAAATAAAAAGGATGGTAATTATTTTCATAGAATATATTATGTATTACTTAAAAAGTATTTTAATATATTATGGTTGAAGTTTGAAGCCTTTTGTAATTTAGAATAAAGAATCATGCATTTTTTCAAAACTATTATATGGTAATTCATGTTATTATCAATAATACATGAATAAGGTGTTCACATGTTTGGAATGCGGCCAACAAGAAATATATTATGATATATGGGAGATAATTTTTAAACTTCTTCAGTTCACCTCCTTCTAATTTTTTGGATTATTATCTTTCGGGAGGATTTTAAGGTTATCCATTTATAAAAAGTATGAGATGAACCTCGGTTGGTGTTTGTTGTATTATAGTATTATCTCACTATATGTGGAATGATTCATATTTGAAAACATTTTCTACCCTTTTTTATGATAATGAATGATGGAATGATCAACCATTTTATTTATGGATATCATGATCTACTAACGCATGAGGAATGAAACTTTGAACTTCATTTCATTGAATAAGAGATGTTGGGGAAATTGATCAAGGCACTAAATAAGAATGATATTATACTTAATCAAGTAATAATTTATTCTCATTATTAAACAATAGGTAATGAATCATAAGAAATTTACCCCATTACCTTCATTTAAAAAGAATCAAAAGGCCCGTTAAATCATTATAGATTTATGAATTTATACTTATTAACTTTCTTATGGGTTAATTATCTCTTACTCTCTATTAGAACATGATGGTTAGAATTATCTTCCATATCCATTTTTTCACCTTCCATATATTTTAATCAATGTTAAAACATTGTTATGAGTTAATTTTTTTACCATTTATGTTTCTCACAATCCTTTTTAAAAGGATGTTTTAGTATCTGATTTTTCAATGTCGGTTTCTACAAAAGAACAGTTAAAGTATAAATACATTCATTTCCAAACTAAATTATAACAGATAAATTCATTTTAATCAATGTATGTAATAACACACTATGATTTTTATAAGATAGTATTTGTACATTTATATGATGTCTTATGTTGTATGCTTGACCATGGTAAGCTTGCACTATACACAACACCGAATTGATTTGTTGTATATATAACAATATTCGTGGATTCAGTTACAAATAATTTCATGTAATATTTATTTTATGTGAAAAATATATATTATTATGTTACCTTATAACCTACTCATTATAACGGCAGTTATGAATGGTATTAACATTCCTCAGAAAAACAATTTAAATTCAATTAAGTGAGATAATAAAACAATAAAATCACATTTCATTGATTTAATTTATGTAATATATTTTTAATATATTAAATTAATTGTTTAATATTCATATTCTATGTATTATAGGAATTATATAAGATGAATTTTAATTTTTCTGATTAAAGATTTTTTTTCCAAAAATATAGTTATGCTGCATTTTGATTGTGCACAAATTGTAAATCTACTTTCGATACCTTTTTATACTATATTTTACAAAATAAACATTTAATTTGGAATCAATGTATTAAAATTTACATTGATTAATTTTTTGATATTTTTCTAACAAGTTTAATGTTTTAATGTTCTGTAAAAATGTATTAAATTTTTCATGAATGAAAATTTTTTCATCGAAATAATATATTTTGGTAAATTATATTATTCAATGTATTTAATGTAAAAAATGTAAAATATTTTTATCAATTAATTAAATTTTGGTTATTTTCGATATTTTTAAAATTAATTTTTACGTAAAACCATTTAAATATTTGGAAATTTTTTTACATTTGAAAATTTGTTTTTATAAAAATGAGATTGATGTTAAATTAATTATTTCCACTTCTGTTATTTGAATTATAAAATATGGATTAAATATTTTGAATCATATGGTCGAAATTATGTGTGTAGATGAATTTTCTTTTTCTCTATTATAAATTGTAACTTTAGTAATTTTTATATTTAAAGAAAAAAATGAACAATAGGTAATTAAGGGTAAAAATAATATTATAAAATTACCATAAAACGTGTCATAACATTATTGGATAAGTGAGTTTCAACCTAAATAATTCTTGGGTCAAATTTGTATCCTTTGGAAGCCACTTGGGTGAGATTAAGACTTTTAATTTTAATTTTTTTTATAAATGATAAATATACCTTTCGAAAATTTTAATAACTATATAATTTTTAATATAATGGTTTATAGAAGATAACTTGAACTATAAATACTCATTTTAAATTTAAGATATTTTTATCATTTCAATATTTTATTATATTTTTTGGAAATAAATATTTATCAAAAATTATTATACATTAATAATTCATAATTTATTTAATTGAAGATAAATCAATAAAATATGTTCTTATTAAAATAATAATGATCATTAAATAGAAAATAACACTTGGAAAAATCTTATTTTTTGAGTATATCTGATTATAATAATCCTTGGGTATATATATTGACCATTTAAACCGATATAAAAAGGATTATGACACATATAATATTATATTTAAATTTTTGTAGAAGTTGTCACTTTCATGTTTTAAGAAATACCACATTTTCTAATATAGGATTTTCCATGATGTTATATTCAACTAAAAATATTCTTCTAAAATCTTTAATAATTATCTACATTATAATATTTTATTCTTAACTGTTATTCAGAATATAAATATATAGAATATTTATAAAATTTTGATGTAGTAATTAATTTATTATTCGAAATACAAAATAAATATTATTAAAAATAGAAAAATAAATATAGTTGGTATAATTATAATATACAAATAGTTCTATAGGTTACCGTGACCCCATAGAAATATAATAAAAAAATTTATAGCATAACATATTTTCTTGATATTTTTAAAATTTAGTAAATTGAATAGTGCCCAAATTGACACAATTGAATGTTTATCAAATTTATGTATTATAAATTTTTTGAAAAAATAATAAAAACATTTTTTATGAAATATAGAATAGTTATTATATGGTATGAAATGTTCTAAAATATTAATTTATTATCTAATTGACATCAAATAGGTAAAAATTACTCTATTTTAATGTTAAATATTTTGTTACCTATGTTAAAATTAAAATAAAATAATTATTAGGTAATTGAAATAATATGGTTTAAATTGATAGAAAAACATTTATAAAATTTAGTAGTAAATAATATCACAACCCTATCTCATTATATCATTGAATAAAATAATTTTTGTTCTTATTATTATTTAGATATATTTTATTATAATTTAATATTTTTGGATATTCTAAACGTTCCCCTCACCTCAATTATAAAACATAACCTCCTCCCAAACTTATTCACAACAATTTGAGCCTTCAAGTTCATCCACCCCATTAGAATTTCCCTCATCGATTTCTATAGTCACATTATATAGTGTTTGTATTCAAAAAAGAGCATCCTTAGTTCCTTCAATAGGTTATATAGAGGTATCTTCGTGAAGAATAGGATGTTGAGATACATAAGAAGGATATCTGACATGACATAAGAAATTATTTTGATTCACTTGTAATTTTTGGGGATATATAACTTATTCACAATCTATTTATTTTTAGTGATCTTGATACTTCCCATGAATGGTTCTATGATTATTATTATAATTTTTATAATATTCATATTATTTTCGTTATTTTATGTCGCATATTATTTTACTAATTATAAATTGGTAAAGGAGAATTTCACAATATCAATTTAATCTGATATTGTTTATAAGTATGTATTTACTATTGTAAAATTTATCCTCCCTATCCATGTTTTATAAATATGTATTATAAAATATTCCTTGTATCCTTCTGTTATTGTTTCTTGTAAATTCTACCCATTAGTTCATTTTGGTGAAATAATATGAATGTAATCATTTGTTGCTTTCATTATGATATACATATTGACTTCCTTAAAATGTATGAGAAGAATTTTTTATTTTAACTTATATGGAAGGAAGAGGTTTTTATGCCTTCATAACACCTTATTTACATGTATCATCCCTTACAATATTTAAATTTTATTTTCATGAAATTATATTATTTTAAAATTGATGTTTATTTTGTGAAAAAATAAATTCTGAAGAAGAAAGCATATTTCCCTTAAAAAATAATTTCGGGTGTTTTATAAAGACAATTCTCCATATATGAGTACATTATTTAAGTAGAAATATGTTTCAATTACTATTATTAATATGTTTATATTGTCTTGATGAGGGAATGATATTTATGAAATCTATTTTAATATGAATAATGATGGAATGATGTTTAAGAACCCCATTTAATTCATTGGTTTATGCCAGGATAAATAATTTATGATATTTTGGAATACATAAGAGTGGTTTTGTAATGAGATGGGCGGGACCTATATCTCCCTCTAATGCATTGGGAAAATATTTATATTTAATGAGATATACATTACTATAATATCATGTTAATCTAGTAAAGTAATACTGTTCTTAACGACTTGTAGATCCAGTTCAGTAATATAGGGCTAGAAGAAGGAGTGAACTTGGATTCATAATATAATTTATCCTCTATACTGGTCTTGGAAGTTATCCTTGTTTAATTTGGAAAATATTTTCCATTCTTAATTTTTTCCCACAATTCCATGTTTTATGAAAAAGTTATTTCATAATGGTTTATCATTCAATTATGATTTATGCCTTATAAAATCCCAAGGTGTTTTTAAAAAATATATATTTTGATATATGTTAAATTTGGTATGGTTTTCAAAAGTTATGTTCATGTTTCTAAATTCTTATTTTTTTGTTTTGTAGGATATTTTTTATGATTACCCTTATTGGGAATTTAATCTCATCTTTTTCATATGTTTTCTTTTCCCCATGATATAAAGAATGGTTTTAGATTCAAAAAATGACGTAGAAGATCATTATAGGAGATGTTGATGTTCTTTCAGTATGTCATAAAAATGTGTCTCAATTTCAAATAAAATTAAACTATTATGGCGTTTGTGTGTTGTACTTTGTAATTTATTAAGCATTTCAAAAAAGTAATGTAATTTCCATGTATGTCCTTCTTGGGTCTCGACAGTAAATATAGTTTCTAAAAAATAAAAAAAACATAAATGATTCATGGATGATATGTCTATATTTATCCAAATATGTTGGATGTCTTTTAAATTTTTAGGAAATGATAATCATTTAATAAAATATCAATTATTTTAAAATACCATTAATGCCAATTTTTATTCTATTAACATCATGTATATTTATAAAATATAAAAACACAATATAAATTCAAAAAAATATTAATTTTATCATAAAATTCCTATTTAATATATAAATTTATTTTATGTCATTAATTATATAAAATTATATTTCTTTCAGTATTTGTAATTATTTTTTTTGATATTTAATTTCTATAATCATTTTCTGCATCATCATTATGTTAACCATCAAATTAATTATTTCTCCCATAAAAAAGAAAAATAAATTATCATGATGAATATTAATATTCTATCATTAAAATTACTATATTTCTTAATATACTTCATCTTAATAATCCTACATTAAAATTAAAAAGTTTTTAAGAACGTTACTGTGACATAATGGACTTCCCATTGAATTAAATCCAAAAAAAGAATAAAGTCATCAAAGTGGATATGAGGGGCCATAAAATCATCCCAAATATGAATTTACCCAAAAATATCCCATTTAATAAATTTAATACTACTGTTAAGATAATTATATAATATTTTATTAAAACATAATTATCTGATTTAACATTAACCATGGTAATAAAAATTACCAAAGTTTACTATTCATATTTTGTCCTAAAATAAAAATAACTAATTACTAAATTTCAATGTTATTACATAAAATATGGAATACCTTTTTAGAAATTAATAAAACATAAAAACGATAAAATTAATAAAAAATTAACCTCATTGACAAAATGAGAAAATGAGTTTTAAAGTAAAACAATTTAAAACATTGAAATAATTTAATATCTATATACAATATAAGATTGATTTCAATGCCCTATATGAGATTAATTGATAAATAACTTATCCAAATATACTGGAAAAGGAAAATGAAATATAATTTAACACTATAAATATTATTGATGGAAAATATGTATTTAATTAAAATTAAATATTTTATCACTATTCATCATAATATGCTACATATTAGCAAAATACAAAATAATAAACCAAAGTAACATTTAATATTCTTCGTTAAAATTAGTTTATATTTAAATATAAGTTATATTAATTTTCATTTATAATACGATAACCAATAAAAGGATATATAGCATCCTTTAGAAAAATATAGGTTTTTAGGGTTCAAATTTGGTTTGTTCTTGTATTATTCTTATTAAATCAATTGGGTGAATGTATAAAATATTTGATTAATCTATATTCCCTCAATATCATTCAATAATTTAAATTAATTTAATTTATTATGGTAAAATTAATTTTTTGGAATAAATAAATATTTATAAAATAATTTCTAACATATTCAGTTAGATACTATATTTATTTCTAAATATTGTTAACCAATGATTTAATCCATATATTTTCTAAAATTAGTTAAAAATATTGATAGACACCAACATAATATACAACTTATATATCATTATTTTAAATGATAATAATTTAATAATATTTCTTTATCAAAACATGGCCCTATATGTAACACAACAAAACTCATTGTTGTGTGTATCATAATATTAACAAGTTTTTCCTGTAATTAAGTATAATTAAAATACTATGCATATAAAAAAATTGTAATTTATTGGGTTATAAAATTCTCCCCACCATAAATAATCTTCATCCTCACTATTTTAACTTGATTTGGGTGGCCTATGTTCTTATATGTGAAAATAAACAATTGTTGAATACCCCACATCATAATCAGGGTTAATAACACATGTTCAAAGTTATAGGGAAATGTAAATCTAATGGTCACACCAACTATATTATTTCTTATAGGAAAGCATTTGTGAAGACTTTTATATGGAGGATAAATCTTTCTATCATATTTTGAAGGATAATTATATAGAATAGTGTCACCAGAAAGTCTACCATCACAATACTATACATTTA
The DNA here is from genome assembly GCA_963277665.1 of Viscum album. NCBI lineage: Eukaryota > Viridiplantae > Streptophyta > Magnoliopsida > Santalales > Viscaceae > Viscum > Viscum album. The sequence continues at coordinate 96,317,019 of OY728141.1, read as the reverse complement.
TGATGGGTTAACGATGTCACTAATTTCATAGTAATAAAATTAAACGGGCAATGTTTTTATTCGAATTTTTTTCCCTATAGTAAAGGAATTCATTTACATTATACAATGAGAACATAATTAAACAAACATTCTTGACAAGTGAAGTTTTTTCCTTTAATCAATTTCCATCTCAACTATATCTTTTTTCCATATGACAAGTATTTAAGATTAATTTTTGATGCTTGAACAATTCAAATAAATTTATATGGATAAAAAACTCCACAAAAAATGACTACATAATCCTCTTGTCTTTATACATTTACCATAAACAGATGGATAAAATAAGATAAGATAATTATCCAAAACGAATAACCATTAAATGATTAAAAATAACATTATTCTCCAAAATTAAACAGTAATACCCAAATTTTTACATAGATTATTCAACAAATAAAAATCCTTCATATGAAACAATATAGAGTAATATTGAAACAAAAAAAATTTATTTATTACACCAGATAGGATTCCAAATAACATTAATATTTATTAATGTCTTATAAAAAATATTTAAAATTTTAAATCAAATAAACCCCAATACATGATAAAAATTAACATAAATTACATATATCACCATAAGTCTGTAATAAAATCATTTATTATTCAAAATATAATTAATCCTTTACATGTCATATAAAATCCCATATTATGATCTTTACCTAGACCATACAGGGATCCCAAAATAGTGATACATATTCCCCAATAACATTAATCACATATTCACCAAATCATTTTCCATTCACTAGGCAATCTATTTGATAAATCAAATGCCCCTAAAATATAAATAACCCTTATAAAAGATATATTTTAACTATAAATGATATTATAAAAAGTATATCACTATGTAAGGTGTAGTCTTTGTACCCCTGTTGGACTTCATTTGTGAGTTCATGCCATGAATTCTAGTCGGTTGAGAAATTATATCATTCGGTATTCATATTGTCATTTTACAAAAAACATATTAATATTATCAAAAATGTGACAATTATCCAAAAAACAACCTAAATATATTAAAAATTAAATAAATGTTTTAACCACAAATTTTATCTTATATGTTTCATCTTGTATTCACAATAATATAAATACCCATAATGACAATTAATTCAAATAGTATACTAACCCTAATGGTTATCCTGATGTTTAAATATATTTCAATAAAATGGTAATAGATTATTCCATATATAAAATTTCCACACATACTAAACTGATGGGTTTCCTTCTATAATGAATTATTTCCAAAATCATGTTCTCAAGGTTGCAATTAATATTCCTTTGATACCAACCAAATTTACTTGGCACTAGAAGCCCAACATCTATGTATTATTTTTATACGTTGGAATTATTAAAAAGAATCAAATCCCAAAGTACTAAAGAGTTTAGTAGTCTTTGCAAACTATATATATGTAATATTTTTTAAATACTAAACACACTAATTAGAACAACTTTTTTTCTTCAATGTATAGTTTTATTCCAGCATATCATATCCTATAATATCATTCATAGTAAACATATTTGATTCCAAGTAAAAAAGAAACCTAATATGGGAAAAATCAAATACTTAGTAGGGGTAAAGTATAATGGAATCAATAATAAATCAATGACAACATTAAAAACAAAAAGTTAACATGTGAATATATATTCATTTAAATTAATAAACTATAAAGTAAATTTGTATACTATATAGACAGATAAATAACTAGGAAGGCATTACTTTCATATAAAAAGAGAAGAGAAGATAAATATTGAAAGGTAAGAAACTAAAAATTATTTCAATTTAATGTAGAAACTAAGAATGAAATGAATCAATAAATAATTCCATGTAAAAAATATCAAGTATAATACTAACTAAAATTCAGGAAATAATTATTTATTGGATTTCATGTTTCCTATGAAATGATACCCTAATAATCATGATGTAATATCAATAAATTTTTAATATATATTTATAAACCCTACAAATCTTCTTTAAAAAAAGTCAAATGAGTTTTCACTAACTAATTTGGTCTCATGCAACTATCAATGCATTGAGTGGCTTGTATTAATAGATTCTCAACTCATATATCGCATGTCTGAATCATTCCTCATATATCGAATAATCACATTAAAAAATATTCTTAAATCAAAGTGTCTCGTACAAATTTGAAACATATGGACATCAAAAATATAAAATTATTCATTATATAATGTCTCAAAACTGATAATAGATGTACCACACAAGAATTAATTAGTGAATATAACATTTATCTCGTCGTTGTAAAATTCGAAATGAAAAAAAATAAAACATGTTAATTAATATTTTTAAAAATCAAAAAATTAATTAAAGAAAATAATTTATTTGAAATGAAACCTTTAAAAAATTAATGGATGATTTGAATATTTTTGGCATCATGACGGCGAGAAATTTTTGTCTTGTCATATAATTTAACAAATTCATTTTACTTTTGTATAAAATGTATTAATGTGCCTTTTTTGGATAACAACTGAAATATTTCATCTAAATAATATTAAAAATAGTAAATAAAAGGGTAAAAATTATATTAATAATTAATTCTGAGTTAATTAAAGACTTTTTTTAAAAATTATTTAGAAAACAGTAACATGGAATAGAAATATTCCCCAGTTGTGACATAAACAATAACAATCCTGGATCACGATGACATTTTGAGATTACCCAATACATATTTATAACCATTAGAATATTATTACTATGAAATAATGAAAATTATTTCGACAAAAAAAAAAGAAAAAAAAATCATAATATTACTCATTAAATATATTCACTAGTGGTATATACACAATACAAAATAATAAAGAAGTGTGTGAGGCACGTGTCCCTCCGAAATAAAAGTAAGAGAAAGATCACATACAACACACTTAATTCATATTAGTACAAGATTTGAAATCATGTATAATGGTATAAATAATGTAATTCAATTATTATCAGAACCTTTTTTACATTTATTATATAATTAAATAACTTATTATTTGATTTTATCACTAGTTTGTTACTAATCATTCCACATTTTCACTATTTTGATTGTTAATTGACTAGTTTCTCGTTTATGATTAGCATCTATTTTCTTTTTCCTATTACATAGATCATTATTATATTATTTCAAGAATATAATCCAGGATTTAAATATAATGTATATAAAATACTTATTTATAATAATTCATAAAATTTGGAGATATTAAATGAAATGCATTGTTTATAGAAACTATAGGCCACATGTACACATGATGGTTACTTTAAATTATTTTACATATCAGAATAAGGAACATTAAATGATATATATGTATCTAATAATTAAATTACCATATATATTTCTTATATATAATACATTTTTTTAAAACCATTAATTATATGATCCATGTATATGGTGAATGAATCACATAACTTTGAGGAGGTGGTAGTCCACATTTCCACAAACAATGTTATTCTATTTAAATAAATTAGAATCCATGATTGTTTGTTATATAAAAATTTAACAAATAATAATACAACATAAATATCATATATATCAAAAAAACTAGTTGTATATTATAATGACCAACCATGATAGGTGGAAATGGAAAAATAAATGACATCATTTTTTGAGGTGCCTATTTGTCGTACACGAATGGTTAATTAGTTATGCATTTGATGGAGATTTGTGTATGTGTACATAAAATCCATAATATATGAAAATTTCAGTATATTTATGAAAATTGTGTCATTATATAGTCATTCAAAAATATTAAATGGAGGTTTGGGTAATGAAATATAACAAAAGTTATTGTTAAAGAATATTATCCATTATTCTAATAATTTCTCATGGTTTTCCTAAAAGGAATTCATTAGTTTTATTTCATATGATTGGGGTGGTTCTAGGATGAGAGTATGGATTTTGGGAATTTATTTGGGTAGGGGATTGAAGTTATATAAGGCTCAACGTTGTGTGATTAAGGGATGGAAGAGGTTACTTTTTTTAATTGAGGTGAGGGGTACTTGTTGAATCTATAAAAATATATATTTATATATTGATTAATATTCAATTACAAATGTATAAGAGAAGTATTATTTTGATGATAAAATTTTTATTTTTCTAAACCTTATTAAACAATAAGTTTTATACTTGATAGGACACATTATTTCCCTTATCTCTTCTCTTTAACCATTAGTTAAACCCTTTAACACTTATCGTCGCAACATGGATTTCTACTCGTTATGGGTTAATATAGATACAATAAAATTCCAAAACATCAATAACTAATTAATTGATTATATTATAAAAATTATACGAATACATTGGATTATGTTTAAATTTTTACAAATTTTATGTCATTTAATACAATATTTTCTATTTTATAAAATAATTAATGTCATTTTTGATACATTTAAATTATTGGCATTTTAAAAACTATCAATACCGATGATAAATTCTGAATAAAAGCTTTAATACATCCCTAATATGTATAGTTCATCTAGAATATTCATGGATGACATTAATTATAAATATAATATTTTCTAAAAAAATTTACTAAATGTTTTTTATATGTCCATTAAATAAATAATTACTATAGCATCATTATGAAGGACTTTATTTAATTATTTATTCACTAAAATATAGAAATAAATTATCATGATTTAGAAAATTAACTATCATTCCAATTACTATTTAGAGTCTAATATATATTCTAAATCAGTATATATAAAAAATACAATACTTTTTCTGAACACTATTGTGATATATTTGGCTTCCCTTCTAAAAAGTAATAATAATTATTATTATTATTCAAGTGGATCAATTTTCCAATGAAATTATCCAAAAGATGATTTTGGTTAATAACAGATCTTCCAAAAAAATGTGTACAAATTTTACAGTAATATTATAAAATTATATTTTCCCTTTACAGTGGTAATAAATATTACCAATGATTATTATTCATCTTATATACAATAATAAAAAGTAGGTAATTACTATATTATGAACCATATAATTCAAAATATGGAATCTATTTTTAAAAATTCAAAACACTGATGTTGATAAAATTAGTTATTAATTAACCACGATGACTGAATGGGAAAATGAGTTTTTAAGCAAAATCACTCATAATATTGAAATGTTTTTATATCCATATTCAATGTAATATTTATTCCAATGACCAAAATTAGATTAATTGATAAAAAATACTATAATATGGTAAACATAATTAAAAATATAATTTAACAATATATATTATTTCGAAAAAAATAATTTTTCATTAGTATGATATATTTTTTCAATGTTCATGAAAACATGAATCTTATCCAAAAATTTTCAATCAAACAAACCAAATTAATTTTAATATTCTGATTTAAATTTATATGTCTATTTTTTCAAATAAATAATTTATAAGTTTCCAAAATAAAAATAAAAATAGGCTTTCTATTAAAAGGTTTCAAAACTGCCTTTAAAACTTTATAGCTTTATATGTGTAAAATTGGGTTTCAGCATATTTTATGCCTAATTAATATATTGAATTAAAGTAAAAAATATTTTATTGGTTATTATATTTCATTAAAATAATTAAATAATTTTAAATAATTTAATTTTTTTATGATAAAACAAGTATAATAGTATAGAAAAACTCATAATAAAAATTTTTCCTATATATTTAGTTGGTTCCTATATTCATTTCTAATTTATTTTTAACCAATTAATTCAACCATATATATTCATAAGATAATTTAAATTATTAATATTCACCAACATTACAACTGATCTATATCATATTATAATAAATAATTTTATTTTAGTAATATATTTTTGCTCGGTAAAACTCGATCTTTACTTTGACGCAAGCCAACTCATTGTTGTGTGTAGTACAAGATTTACATGATAATGTGTATATACAAATATAGAAAAAAAATGAACATATAAAAATATTATAAATCATTGGGGTGTTACTTTACCCCCACTATACTTAAGTTGTTTTTTCATAAATAAAACTTGATGTCAGATATCCAGGGAATGGTATTTGTAAACAAACAATTATTTAAAACCCACATTGTAAATAATTTTAAAAACACATATTATTGTTGAAAGGGTAACCGAAATGTGAATGTCACTACTAAAATAGGAATTAAAATATTATAACAGTATCAACAACATGGTTATGGAAGAGAAATCTAACTACCATATTTGGACGACGAATAATAAAGAACATGGTCATTTGAAAGTCTATCATCATAAGACAAAAAATATGTGATGTGTTAAAGAGGACATTGATTTATTTAAAAGAAAAATTATTGAATAACATTTTAATTGTAAAATAATTTTCTATATTTAAGGATGTCATTTAATTCCTAGAATAAGAAGAGAAAAAATTGTACTATATTAAACTGTAATGATTCATCCAATAATCAATTTCCACCACAAACTAATCTTTTTCTCCAAATGATTAGAATATAAGATGAACTTTTTTCAATATTGAAGAATTAAAATAATTTTATATAGATCAAAAAATGAAAATAATTACAATCTATTTCTCTTATATTTATACATTTTCCAAAACAATAATTTGTAAGAAAATATAGGATACGTTCCCCAAAATAATTAATCGTTATATAATGTAACACAAAATTAATATATTGAATTCTGTAGTAATACCCAAATTTCAAAATAGTTCATTTATTAAAAAAAATCTTTCCTCAATAATATTCTAGCATAATATTGAAACCTCAAAAAATTATAAGTATTTGATCATATTGACTTCCAAATAAAATGAATTGCTCTTATTAACATATGTCAAAATTTAATTTCATAAATCACATAATCACAGAGATATGATAATCATTTCTATAAATTAATCGAATTCACTTACGTCCATAATAAATTCATATATTATTCCAAAATTTAATTCACTGTTTACTTCTCAAATTAAATTCCATCATATTTTTTTAGCTTTCTCTTGTAGTTTTTCCAAAAACAATGAACGTATTCTGAAGTAACATTAATCACATAACCCAGCCAAATCATTTTCTAATACCAAGGTAATCTATATATAGATTTTTTTCTCAAAAATAAATATATCACTAGTTATTTATATATTTAAACTTAAAAACATACATTCTAAAAGGAAATTCAAATAGGATTGTGGAATGTGGTGTATGCTTGTCGGCCATCAGTTGTGGGTTCGAACCCTACAGCCTTTCCGGATACATCAGGTTGTCACCTGATATTCGGGATTTCCTTTTTCCATAAGCAAATTAATATTATCCAAATATGTTATAATAATCCAAAAAATACCTAAATATATTCAATATTAAAGAAATTTTTTATTTAATACAGTTATCTCATATGTTTTATTTTTAATCAACAATGATATAAATACAAATAATTACCCTAAATTAAAATATTATATAAACCATAATGATTCTCAGTACCTTTATAAAAATTTACCAATAATTAAATGACAATATTCCTTAAATAATTTTTTCACACATAATAATCATATTGATTATTTTACATAATATTGGATTTCATAAATCTAGTTCCTAAGGATGCAACTAAATTTCATTCCATGCCAACTATAATGTCATGAACCAAGAAGGCCGGAGCCGGTGCATTATTTTACTACATTTATATTATTAGAAAGTATCAAATCCAAATGACCAAAGTGATTAGTAGTTTGGGTGGACATATATATACATGATCTACATAATATAATTAATACACCAATTATAACATAATATTTTTCCTCTGAATGAAATTTTATTCATACTTGGATTATATGTTCATATCATTGTTAGTAAAATTCATTAATTTATATGGAATGGAATAATAAGAATAATGAGCCAAAATTTTGAGTAAGGTTGAATTATAGCTGGAGAAATAATTAGATATTGCGAAAAATCAATATTAGAATGTAATAATTGAAGACATATGGCGTGTAATCAATAAAATGAGAATGAATTTTGTAAAAAAACAATACATCATGGTAAATAACTATAAACAAATTATATTCAAATAAATAGATAAGTAAAAGTCAATAAATAATGGTATGAAACTGATAGCTCAACCGGTATAGCAAATAAACTGAGAATGAAATTCATTAATTGATAATGTAATAGAAGAATCATCAAGAATAATAATAATTGAAATAAATAAAATTCTTAAATGTTGGGTTTCATATTTCTAAGTCACATGAAACCATTACTATCAAGAACTAATCAGAATATAGTTAAATTTTTTATTAGACACCAATCTATTATGATTTAAAAGAAACATGATGTTTTTTTGAACAAATTTTTTCTCATGAGACTACTAATACATAAAAGGTCTTGAATTAATTGATGCCTAACCCATATATTTCATGTCCAAAGAATTCCTCATATATCGAATAAACATTTTAAAATGATATTTCTAAATCTATGTTTATCATACCTCTTTGAAACATTATAATAAAATGAATATAAAATGATACATGATACAATATATCAAAATATAAAGTAGATACACCACAAAAATGTATGAGGTGAATATGACATTTATATCACATATATAAAAAGTGAGATAAAAATGTATTACACTTTGTAACAATTTATTTAAAAGATCACTATTTACTAAAGATAGTTTTGTTCGAAAAGAAACATGTAAAATTTATAGTATTCATCAAAAAATTAGGGCATCATGATAATAGAAAATTCTATTTATGTGGTATATGTTTAAAAAAGCATTCCGGTTAATTTTGTAAAAATATTCATAAATTACAATGTTTAAAAAATCAATAAGAATATACATTTTTATTATTTTTAAATAGTAAAGAAATATTATAAATAAATTTATTAAATCATTGGAGAATAATAAAAACAATTTTAAAATAAATTTTAAAAAACATTTATATGGAAGAGAAATTTTCCCTAGTGGAGACATAAAAAGAAATCCAAAATTAACGATGGGATTGTGAGAAAACATCTAAATACATTATAATCGAAATAAATGTTTTCACATTAATGAAATAAAATAATTTTTATAATAAAATAATTTTTTTTTACAATAATACTTATAAAATACATTCATGGGAGATATATACATAACCCAAAAGAAACCATTTTATGCTGAGGCATGTGTCCCATGGAAATAAAATTGAGACAAATATCTCTTACCTGAAACTTCTTTTTTGGGTTTTGTGCTTGAACCTCATGTATAACGGTTTAAATAAATTTGATAATTTATATATAAACCATATTCACAATTATGATAAAATATGTGATCTTTTTATCATAATTTTACCACCCATTTGTTAATGATATTTCATCATTTATAATATTTCTAGTGTTGATTGTGTAGTTTCTCGTGTCTGTTTTGAATTTTAAATTGTTGTTACAATTACATAGATCATGATTTAATCACCTCTATAATGTAATACATGATTTCAATATCTTATATATTTATTATATATATATATATATATATATAATAATCCATAAATTTTGGATATTTGAAATGAAATTAACCCTTCCTTGAGACGTAAGGATTTACCTATTCATGAGGGCTACATTCATTTATTATCTATATTAAATGAATTATACGTAAATGATATATATTTATATTAAAATATCAGTATCATATATATTTCATATATATCAAATTTCTTATTAAAACCTGTATTTGTATGTTTTGTTTAAAGTGTGAATGAATCATATAACTTTGAGGAAGCAATTGTGCACAGATTAGAAAACAAGGTTATCATATTTTCACAAAATATAAATATTTATGGTATGTGATATAAAAAAAATCAACAAATATTATTTGTGAGACTCCTTTCTTTATAAAAGGACTTATTCGGATGGATGTATTCCAACATGGGAGGCTTTTAGGATGAGGTTAGGGAAGTAGTCAGATTATTTTTGCAGGGTTTATATGAACTAGAAGGTTTTTTGTGGTGTGAATAAGTGACGGAGGTGGTTCCCTTTTACAATTGAAGTGAGGGGTATTTTTGAGAAATATAAAAATATTAAATTAATTTTAAATAAAAAATTATTCCAAAAATATTTATTTATATGATAATATGAGGATGAGCCTAAATCCTCTCATCCAATAATTTTTATGATAGTTTAGGTCATATTATTAACCAAAATCCAATAATAATGTTTTTAATGTGGTTCATTCAACCACATGAAGTGATATAATTCAACACGAGTGAGAGCATTCCATAATGGAAACAAGCTGGGGAATCTTCTGTATCATTATTTCAATTCTTTGAGGTTTGGTGTTAAGAACACTTCACAGGTGTCCCACATGTCATATTATTCGACATGGAATGGGACAAATAACCAATCTCATTAAAAGAATAAATAAATCCATGCTTATTCCAAGAATACCCTGACTCTGTAGGTAGTAAAATCTCAATAGAGAAATGAGTAGAAAGGATCTCGAGAAATCGGTTATATTGGGATGAGAATTTAATTGTGGATTATCAGTATAGACCATTGATCATAAGAGGTATAATTTACTTAAATTTATCACTTATGAAAGTGTTGTTAAATATGGGTTTATTCAATTCTATAATTTCTTCTCGTGCTATTGGTTTTTTTAGTTTAGATGTTGAGATGATTACTTATGTGATAAAATATAAAACTCTTCATGGTCGAAGAGAATCTACAGCCTTGGTGTTCAGAGCATGATCTATAACTATTGATAGAGCATGGATGAAATGGGATTTCTCTATAGTTGAAATATACATCATTGGTCTAATATTGGGTACATATTAGTTGACAAGATTCAAGTATCACATTGATTGGTAAACCAGAATGTTCAGTTTTATAACCTACGATGGTATCAATCATCTCTTACGAGTGGACTAAAATATAATGGGGGGTGAAATGGGATTTTTGGAACTATAAATTGGATTAATATCTTCTAATTTGGAATTATAGTATTTAGTATTGAATTATTAGACTGGGATGAATACTTTCCCAGTAGTGGTGGATCAGTTTCTAGACGTGTTTCGTAAGAATTTATCAATTTTTCCACACATCTGAGAAGTGGATATTATGATTGATCTTATTATGAGGACTATTAATATTTATATTCTATATTATGGGGTGGTACCTACAAAATTAAAATATTTTTTAAGTGTAATTAGAAGATCTTCAAAGAAAAGGGTTCATTCTGCATATCACATCTCTAGGGGAAGCAACTGTTTTGATTTTCAAGAAGACAAATAAAACATTATGGTTGTGTGAATATTATCAAAAGCTTAACCAAATTATGATAAATAATCAGTATCCACTTCAATTCATTGATTATTATATTTCGTTAAATTTAGATTACCTCAATGGTTCTCATAGATTGACTTGCGATCAGAAAAATGCCAATTGTGGGTTCAAAAGGTGGATATACCAAAGGAAACTTTTAGAAGAATATATGGTCATTATGAATATATCGTAATTATTATTGGTTTTAAAAATGAACTAGAATTACTTATAATGTTTATTAATTGGATATTCCAAATATATATATATTCTGTCATAGTGGCGTTTTTGGATGACATTTTGGTGTATTCATGGACAGGGTCTGGTTATGAACAATACTTGGAAACAATTTGTGGAATCATGAGGAGACATCATCTTTATTCCATATTTTCAATGTGTTATTTTTTGATATAATAGTTAAGATTTCATTTCCATATAATCTCTAAATTTAAGTTTTTTTTGGGATCCTTAAAAGATGAAGGTAGTGATCTCTTGGAAACCGTCAAAGAATGTCTTTGAGATAAATAGTTTTCTTGAATTTCTCACGTTATTATCAACTCATTAATCATAACATACAATAAATTTAATTTCATATTTCAAATTTGAAAATTATTATTTTCCATTCCAATGGTGTAATGAATGTATGATGTATTTTCAAGAGATAATGGTTCACTTTAGAACATAAATAATATTGATTTTTATGGAATTTGGACAAGGGTACATTGTGCAATGTGATGCTTTGAGATCTGGTTTTGTGTGTGTTCTCAAAAAATATGATTATGTTATTTATAATGGAAAATTAATGTTATGATTTCATGAGATTAACTACCCAACACATGATTTCTAGTTAGCTAATATATTCTATTCTTTGAAGATGATTAATCATTATCTCTTAAATGAGAATTTTACTTTTTTATAAATAATAATATCGTGATGTATATTTTCTCAAATAAGGATTTGAAACTGAAAAAATGTATATGGATAGAGTATCTCCATATTTCTGACATTATATTTCTGTTTACACAAGGTAAAATTAATTTTGTGGAAGATTCATTGAGTAGAAATTCTTAATCTCGGTTGGAAAAATAGGAATTATATTATTGGAATTTGATGTTAGTGATAGCGGACATTAACATTTAATTTGAAGACTGATGTTATATTGAATTTTTTTTTCAATTTCAGTGGTTCCTAAGCTAGTAAAAAAAGGTTAAATAGGCATAGATATCTGATTTAAAATGTGTGGAAATTAGGTAAAAACTCAATGGTGGGAAGAACATTATGGGATGGATGTTTGATCTAATCTTAGTTTTGTGGTTCCAAAATAGGATGGTCATACGTATGGTTTATCATGAACAACATCTTTTTTCATAACACTATACCTGATTGGATTTTTCATCCTTGAATACAGGATATTTATAAGGTATTGAAAGCATGGTTTGGGAGGGTAAACAAGATAAAGATAGTGGTTGAGTCCATTTTGAGATTCTTAATATGTTAACTTGTTATGGTAGATCTTTAGTGACTTTCATGTATGTTAAAATCTTTATCTATTCATGTTTTTATGTGGGAGATGAAAGATATAGATTTTGTAACATGTCCCACAAGAATGGATCAGAATAATGAATTCATATGGGTGATAGTGGATCTACTCAAAAACTTGGCCCACTTAATTTCTATTCATGATACTCATACAGTGGGGGATTTTTAAGAAATATATATCCTAGAATAGGAAAAAAGGAAATTTGTTCCAGTTTTGATAGTTTCAGATAAATATCCAAGTATTACCTCTTGTTTCTAGAAATCCATAGAAAATACCTTGGGACTCCGTTGAATTTTATTTTGAAAAGTCATCCTAAAAAATGCATGCAATCTAAAAGGATGATATAAACTTTGTAATACATGTTACAACCTTATGTAATGTATTTTTTTTTGATTCATGGAAAGAACACCTATCATTATTGGAGTTCTCAAATAACAATTGTAATCATGCCTCAATACAAATGGATCTTTTTGAAGCATTGTATGGGTATCCTTTTCATTCTCCACATTGTTGGGTTTAAAAAGGAGAGACACCACTAGAGTGGTCAAGCCTTGTTAAAGTGACAACATAGATGATTCAGTTGGCCATGAAATGGGTGGATATGACACAATGTACTAAAAAATATTATGTGGGGCATCATTTATAGTATTTTTCATTCGTGCTGAGTGATAATGCATTATTGAGGATTTCATCAGAAATTAGATATTGTCTTTTTGGGAAGTAGGTCATGTAATCTCCTCAATACATGAGTTATTTTGATATATTAGAATGAGTTGGTGAGATGGTATATCAGTTATAATTCCCATCATGGTTCAATGCATTACAAATTGTGTTTCAGGAATCATAGTTGAGAAAGTATCATCATAATAATGGAGAGGTACTTCAATTAGATCACGTTAAACTATAGATGAATGCTACATTGGTAAATATTCTATTGTGGGTTTTTTATATAAAAGAGAATGTATTGAATGGAAAAAGAAACATTATACTGTGGGTAATGTGGAAAGAGAGTTAGCTTTAACATGAGACATAGGAATTTGAGAAGTAAATGAAAGAGAAATGAATGGAACTCTTTCAAAGTAATGGTGAGTTTCTTCTTTCTGATAATGGAAAGTCCAATGGTGGATATAATTTATCACCCTCTGTTTCATATAAGTTACCCTTTCATTATATATTTATGTGTGTAAAGTATATCAGTTTTTTTGGGAGAGTTTGGAGAGATTTTGGAGTGTTTTTGTTTTTTTTATACAAGTGAACATTTGTTACAAGGTTTTGGAAAACCATGAAACACTTTCTAGAGGCAATGCACAATCAGAAAGGGGCTAAGGTGAAGGCACTAGGGATGTGCATGGTTTTTAAATATCTTGCAGAGGCCTAGTAGAAATTGTGCAATTTTTGATTGTAGGATTTGGAATAACAGGAACACTATTTGGAATCTATGTTATACAATCATTAGAGGTTTTTTCTTATGGTAGTCATTCTCACACTGTTAGAGAATTGATTGTCTATCGATGTGACATACCATGTATAGTTTAGAAACAACATCCAAATAAGTTGATCTAAGTCAGATTAAATCTATAACCCCAATTTTACCCCAATCTGTCCCTTATAAAGAATATTTACCTCTCAAATGTTACGAAACCACTCCACATCAATTTGTTGGTTATTCGAAAGAATTTCATGGTGAATTAAACCTTGATTCCTATAATAATTCATCTTTTTTGTTGTTATTAGTCCTTTTTCATAGATATAATTCTATATCATTATGTATTTGTTGTATATATATCTGATTTGGATGGATATAAGATAGTGTATTGAAAATATGATTAGATTTCGTCAATTTAGTGATAGGGGAATTGATATAAGGATGGGTTTTGGATATTCTTCCCGGTTTTGTTGGTGTTTGGGTGTCGTCATTTATTTTAATCATAAAACCTGAGGTAGGTGGCTTCACTATTGACTCCCCTATTTAGAACAATAAGTATTAGTTTAAAAATGTTTATGTTGTAAATTTTTTTTGTGAAATTTGTGTGAAAAACAAGGTTGAAACCTTATTTAGTGACATTGTGTGGATTTGTGTGAAATTGTAGATTTTTCAAGAAAAGTTCTTCAATAAATGATTTTTAAATGTTTATTTAATAAAATATTATTGTTTTGATTCATTGGAAAATGGTTTCAAAAAAATATTCATGTATTGAAATGGTTTATCAATAAAAATAAAATGATTTTTTTGTCTTGGTTTTGGGAATAATTAGTGGTGTGTGATCATATTGAATTAGGAGGATTGGATGAAATATGACCTTGTTCTCAGTTCCAAGTGGGTAAGGGTACATGGGATATAGTTACCTTTGGGAGATTTCATAGATAAATTGGAGACCGATCATGAGTATGGAAATGTCATAATGAAACATGCAGGGGTGAATGTATGGATATGTGGATACATCGATTGGAATGGGTTATATCAACATGTAAATTATGAAATAGTTTGAAAACATGGTATATTTGATATCCATAGAATTTTTGGTTATCATGAGAAAACTATTTTATTAGAAATTTTATCTACCTTGATATAAAATGTTTCATAAATTGGTTTCAATAATCTGTTTTTATAAATTTGTTATCTTGTTAAATCCTAGTGGTATAACAAGGGATTTTATTTGGGGGAAACATATTATGTTTTAGTACCCGACCTTATTTTGGAACTTTGGTGATTTTGAAGATGTTATTTATCAGCGCATGGATACTTTATATATCACAAATTTATATAATTACTTCATAATAATAGTTCCATTTTTAGAGATGGATCATGGAGCATGTTTGATGCTTGTAGTTTCCATTGGTGTTGTTGAGTTTTTCTTCCACTTTGTACATTAATAAGATAATATTCTACTATGGTACATGGTTTTATTTTATTTATAATATTAATTATTTTCATTGTGTTTTATTTCATTGATAACATGCATCAGGTAGTGTTTTAGTTGGTTATGACATGTTTGGATGGCTGTTTTATTCTCAATGGGAAAATAATCCCCCAATTATAAATGATGCCCTTGACATTTATTTTTATCCTTTTTCTTCATTGGGATTTCTCTGAAAGAAAATAAGAACATATTTCTCTCCTCAAGGTAATGAGGAGTGGTGAAATGTTACAATACATAATTTCTGACTCAAGAATTCATGTATTTCATTTATATTTTAATTTAACATATTTTACTATTCACCGTGAATTCAATTTTTTTCGAAAAAACCCAAAAATTCAACATATAAATTTTTTTATTGTGTAGAATTCAAAAAATGAAATAAATTTTATGAATATATTTTTCAAAAATTGAGGAAATTAATTTTCAATTAAAATCCTCATATACTAAAAATATTCCAATCTTAAAAACATAACATATATTATAACACATTGAATTATTATTGAGGGTCTCGTAAAATTATATTATAATCATAAAAAATATTAATTTATAAACCTATTTTATGAAACTAAATTTTCTTTTAAATCATTATATTAATTATAAAATTGTTAATAAACATTTTTGTTCTATAAAAATACCAACACTTAATTTATCATTTTTTAAATATTTATTTACAAATAATTTGATATACTTATATCATATTTTCATTTATAAGATGCCTAAATTATACTTATTATTTTATATATGAGATTACTATTTAATTTTCTAAATTACTATTACAAAGTTTTAAATTAGTATTCCAAATTTTATGTTACTATTTCACTAGTATATGTTTTTTAATTTCCAGAAAAACAATCTTATTTCATTAAATATTCATTTATAATGTTTTTTGTATTATATTTATTATTTTAAATGATTTATACTATTTGAGATAATTTTTTGTGCAATGTATGATTTTAAATGGATAGAACTTATATAATATGATACATATCACAATAACTTTGGGGTTTTTTATATCATGTAAGCTAGTGATTGTTGTTTCACCCATGTCATGATTCAGTTGTGGGTTCAAAACATATAGACCTTGTATATGTGATGGGTTGTCAAACAACATACAAATTTTCATTTTTTTAACATAATATTAATTTTATCCAAAAATATTATAAGAGTCCTCAAACAAATAACCAATATACATTTAAAATAAATTAAATGTGTTAACTTCAATGGTTGTCTTATATGATTCAGTTTTATTATCAATAATATAAATAACCTTAATTACCTTAAATTAAATGATTATATAATCACTAAAAGGTATGATTACCTTTAAATATATATTCATAAAATGAAAATGCATTATTCCATGAATAAAATTATTATGGTTTATAAACCAATGGGTTGTATTCCTTAATGTATGTTTTCCTCAATCATGTTCTTATGGATACTACTAGACATGCTTTAATAGCAACTATTATTCCCCAACCCTAAAATCCCAAATTCGGTGCATCGTTTTACTATATTGGAATGATTACAAAGAATAAAATCTTGAAGGATGAAAGAATTATGAAGTGTTGGTAAACTATATACATACATGTGTATTGTATTATAGTGAATACACTAATTACAACATAACTGTTTTTAAGTGAGATGTTTTCCAACTTATCGTATCTATGCATATATTTATTAATACACTTCATAGATTACTCAAAAAATGAAAACATATTATAGATGAGCTAAAATGCTCAGTATGTGTAAATTATTGATAAAGAAATAATGAATTTACGAGAAAACTAAATTCTGTATGGTAATAACTGACGTTATATTCTTTGTAATCAATAAAATGATAATTTTGTTTGTAAAAAATATGGAATGGTAAAGAACCTGAAATACATGAAATTTAATTAACTAGATAAGAAAAAATCAACATAGAAAGGTAAGAAACCGAAAGAAAATTCCATTTAGTAAAAAAATGAGAATTAAATGAATCCATATACAATGTCAAATAAGATATCCAATGGATAATAATAACCGAAATGAAGTAAATTCATAATTATTTGGTATCATGTTTACCAGTCACATCATACATTTACCATTAAGACCTAATCTCAATATTTTTTAAATCCATTGGTAGAAACACACCAATTATTCTATGAAACAAACTCAAAGGGTTTTATGCCAACATATTTCATTTAATTAGACTAGTAATGCCTCAAGGGGATTATATTAACTGGTCCCCAACCAATAAAAATTATTTCCAAAGAAATCATCATATATCGAAGAATAAATTAAAAATGATATTTTTATGTCAATGTTCCCCATACCACTTTGAATATTTTGAAAAACCTGATGATAAAATGATTCATTCAATTTTATATCAAAATATGTGGTAGATATACCACACTAATGTAGAAAGTGGTGAATATAACATTTTTCTAACTTATGTAGAAAGTGAGATGAAAATAATATACCACATTATAATAATTTTTTTAAAATGAAGTGCATTTATGAAAGGAAATAGTTTCTTTGATGAGAACCTTATTACTTGGTACAATAAGCTCAAAACATTACGACATCATGATAAATTTTAAATTTTTTCATTCTATATAAGTTAAAAAAATTACTTTTCCTTGTGTAAGAAAAGTCATAAAGTAACTTGTTTTGAAAAAAACAGAAAGATTCAATTTTATGAATATTGTAAATAGTTAAGGAATTGTATAATGGGATTGGAACAATAATTGGACAATAGTAAAATAAAAAATTGAATTTTGTTTATAAAACACTAACATGTATGAGAAATATTCCCCAATGGAGACTAAATCAAAAATAATCCCGAATAACGATGAGATTGTGAGATAAATCATTAACACATTATAATAAATATAATTGCATTCACCTGACATAAAAAATTATATGGATATTAAAAATATTAAAATATTAATAAGAATACTCATAAAATACATTCATTGTTCGTATATTAACAAAAATAAATAAATAAATAAATAGAGTGTGAGGCACTTGTCACATAGAAATAAAAGTGAAACAAAGATCCCTTAACCTATTCATCATTTTTAATTTTACATGTATTAATATGATATATAATGGTTAAAATCATATTAATAATTTATATCTTAACATTCGTCATATTTATGATATCCTATATGATTTATTATATAATTTTCTCAACCATTTTTTTAATAAACATTCGGTATTTTCACTGTTTTTTTTGTGTCAATTGCCTAGTTTCTCAAGTATGTTTGAATTTTAATTGGTTGATATTATAACATATATCATTATATAATAATCTAAATAATTTATATCATTATATATATATCATATATATTTTGTATATATTAATATATTTATAATAATACATAATACTTGGAGATAGAAAATGAAATGCATTGTTCTTGGAAACAGTTGGTCGTACATACATATGAACGCTACATTCATTTCCTTTATGTATTAATATAATGAAATATAAATGATATATATATATTTATTTTTTTATATTAAAACTACATAATCATATCGATGTTATATATATCACATATATGTATTAAACCCATCCATTATATGTTTCATGTATAATGTGAACGATTCAATCGCTTGGAGGAGGCAGTAGTCCAGTTGGCCACAATTGATGTAGTCATATTAACACAAAACAAAAATAATAAATAAAACATATTATATTAAAATTAAATAAGTAATAAGACCAAATAAATATAATTTAAATAATATTAAAATATCATTTCCATCATAATGACCGACCATGAGAGGTGGTAAAGTACAAAAAATAACGACTTTATTCCATGTGATAGCAGTTCAATGTACACAAATGATAAATTCATTATTAATTTGAAGGAAGTGTGTATATTTATAGTATGAAAACTTAACATAACAACTTATTAGTATATTTAGGATATTGTTTTTGTTATATAATCACGAAATAATAGTAAATTAATGAGTGGAGAAAGAAATAAATCAAATGTGATAATTGAAGAACATGACCACTTATTTGGGTAACTCCTATTGATTTTCCGAAGATAACATATATTGTTATATTTATACTCAAATGGGTGGGGGCTTCTAGGATAAGTTTGAGGAAGGTATGGGATTATTTTTTATGGGTTTATGTTAGCTATAAGACTCAATGTGGTGGGAATATGTAAAGGATGATGTTCCATTTTTAATTGTTGTGAGGGCTAATTTTGGATTTCATCAAAATAGTAAATTTATATAAACTAATTTTCAATTAAAATGGATATGAAAAGAGAGTTATGTTTAGTTTAATATGATTATCAGTTTAAATAATCACATCAAATAATTTTAATACTTGTTTATACCTGATTTTTACCCTATCATTTACTTTAACCCTTAGATAAACACTTAAAATATTACCATGAAAACATATCCTTTTACTCGTTAAGGGTTAACATAGTTACTATAAAAATAATAAAAGACACAAAAACGAGTAAAAGATGAAACTTTAATCTTTACCGGAATCATTTGATAGAATATGATATTTTTTGAATTTTATATCATTTAATAAAATATTATTTATTATAAGATATCATTAATGTTCATCTTGATACTATTCAATTAATAAATTTTTAAAAATATAAATATAAAATATAACTTCAAAAAATAATTAATGGATTCATAATATGTCTAGGTAATCCAAAAAATTCTTGGATGATATTAACCATGTCAAATTATAATATTTTTAATATTTTTATAAAATTTATTTTTTATGTTCATTAATTAAACAATTGGTACATCATCACTATGAAATCCATTAATTAAATTATTTATTATTTAATTTTTTAAAAAAAATCATGACTTAGAGAAGATATTTTACTTACAATGAATATGTATATTTGAAGATATCTTTTTAATGAAAAAATATATAACAATGCAATACTTTTTAAATACATAACTGTGACCTATGGGACTTTGCTTAGAATAGAATACAAACAAATTCTTCAAGTAATCAATGTGGATCCAATAGGCCACAACATTAGCCCATATATAATTTTTGTTTAAGAAAACTCACCTAATTAAATTAGTATAAGTATTAGGATAATATAATAATATTTTATTTTTTAATAATTACATGATTAACCCTTAATCGTGGTAATAAAAACTAAAATTTTTTTCAATTCATATTTTATCACAAAATAAAATGGAACTAATTAAAAAATTTAAATATTTTTATTCAAAATATTAAATCGTGTTTTAAAAATTCAAAACAAATAAGTAGAAATTATTTATTTAAAAGCATTCCCATTGAAAGAACGAGAAAACATGTTTTTAGGTGAAATCCTTCAAAAGAATGAAATGTTTTTATATTCTTATTGAATGTGAAATTGATTCTAATTGATTAAAATATATTTAATGGTAAAAAACTGCTCATATTTGAAATTTAAATTAAATAAATAATAAAATATAAAAGTATAAATTATTTAGAAAAAAATATGGTTTCAATAAAAATGAAATATTATATTGTTATTCCTCAAAACATGAAACATATCAGAAAATACAAAAAATTTAAAAAAGTAAATTTTTATTTTAACATTTTATAGAAAAATTATATTTAAATAAAATAAAAAATATTGTAAAAAATTCCATTTAAATTATCTTCACCATTAAAAGTTGGTATAACCTTTACAAGAAACATATAGGAATTTAGGAATAATATTAGGATTGTTTATAACTTATGCCTAATATATATACTGTATGAATGAAAAAAAATATATTTTTTGACTATATATTACATTAAAATCCTTCAATAATTGTAATTAATTCAATTTATTATGTTAAAACGACTTTCTGAGCATAAAAATTATTTCCAGATTAAAATATCTTATATATTTTGTTGTATCAAATATTCATTTATAATTAATTTTTATCGAATGAATTCAAAAAATATTTTCAAAATATAGTTAATAATATTCATACCTATTGACTTAATGGATTGGTTATATTATATTATATAAAATAAAAATATTTAAATAATATTTTTTCGGTTGGACAATTAATTTTGTGTAATATAAGACAACTCATTATTCTGTGTAGATCAATCCTATGATGGTTTTGTGTATAAAGAAATATCATTAAAAAATTATACTTTTAAAAATATTTTAAATTATTGGGGTGTTATAATAAATATCTTACCAAAGTCATTTTGAACTCAAGTACCAAATATCAATAAAACATCTGACGTGAACATAAACAACAATGTTATTTTATAACATAATTATAAGTTATATAAATAGAATATAATACATTAAAAAGGTTATCAAGAAATTAAATAATTAAGAAATGTGTATTATTCTAGAAGATAAATGTTTTACCTGTTGATTAGGACTCAGGGTAAGGAAATTTCTTTTCTATACCCCCTTTAAAATTTCCATTTTCAATTTTTTTATAAATTTTAAATAGATTGCTTTCTCATTTATTCGACATTTTTGGTTTCTCCTACATTCGGGACATGTTATTACATTAATGGTTCTTTTATAAGTTTTCAATGTTCCTGTCAAATAAGATAGACTCAATTTCATGTGCACGATTTTTATACTTTAAAATAAATTTTTAAAATGAATGTGAATTTTGATATCCCAAATTGTCTTAAACATTAATTTAAAATAATTTCCTTGGATACGTAATTATATGGTCCTTGGGAATTATATAAGAATTTTTTATGCCAGTTATTTCCCACTAGTGATCTCTATATAGCTTATATATAGGGTTGATCCCCATTATTGATCACAAGAAATAGGTGAGCCTAATATAACATATATGAAGGGTGATAAACATTATAAATCTCCAATTATTTGGGAACTCCAAAAAAGGAATTTGACTGTAATTTAATTCTGTTGGTAAGGGTGAAAGTAATGGTGATATTTTAATAATGTTATAAGGTACCTGCATGATCATAATATGTGTGCTAATGAGTTTTTATGATAAGATATTTTAATTTTTTTTCATGTTCTCACTTGACTAATGATTCATTTATTTACATCATTTGATATGATTTTTTTGATCCTTCGATGTTTTTAATATTTTTCATAGTGTATAAGTATAGTTAAGAGAAATAAGGAAATGTTGATTTAGTATATGATGATTTTTCATGAAAAAATAATACAATTTTTTTCGATGTTTTATTTTGGAAAAAAACGGATACAAATTTAGTAATATGCACTTTCTATTCTTGTTGAATATTATGTATGATTCATGACCCAATTTTCCAAAACTATAAACTTATATAATCTTTAAATGTATATTCTAGTTCAAACCAAAAGAATATGTATTGTATAATTTTGGGTCCTTAAAGATGGTATCCAAGGTCAATTTAGATAACATTATAGGTTAAGATGTTATTTTATCCTAAGATACAAGTCAAATATAACCACAATAATTAAAATGGAACGAAGAGTTATAGCTATTTAAGATTAATAATATGAGATTGATATAATATGAATAAGTTTATTTTAATGTTTATCATCCTCATAAGATAATATATTTTAATTTTAATTCTCACAATAACCATTTTATTTAATAAATGGTTGGATCCAGTAGGAACCAAAGGTACCAATGGACGTGATTGAAAATGGGATGGTTTTATGGAAAAGTATCCAATTTTTTTTGCTATAATAAAAACTATTTTGTTATTCTAAGCCATCTATCATGAGAAATGATTAATTACAGAAACATTTATCGGTTTTCTAATGAACATATATTAGAGAAATGAATCCATGTGTATGTTCATGTAATGATGATCATAATGGTAAATATATTCAAATACATATCTATCAAGGGTGTTCAGATAAACTCATAGGAAATGTTATTGAAGGGATAATAATATGTTTTAATGCTGAAATGGAGGTCCTGACAAAATAATCATCCAAGGGAAAAGGGAGTGTTTAGTTTAAAACATAAAAGGGAAAGAAGTTATTATCGAGTTATCAACTGAATGATTTAAATATGGTTATTATGGTCATTATGAATGTTGATGTCTTTGGAAGAAGGCTCGTGAATTGGATCAATAGGACAATAAAAATATCTTTTTATGAATATGTAGTTGCATTTCGATAAATGATGGAGAAACAATGTATGATATATGAAAGGCAAGGAATTTTCTTGGTTCATGATTCAACATTATTAAATATTAATATATCATTAATATTCATTAATTATAAAAATAATTATAGAATATGGTGGGAAATCATGGTAAAGGGATTATAAAAAAATGATAAATATTTAAGATGTCAAGATACATGATATTAAATAGTTTGGTTTGATCGAAGGATGATGTAATGTTTAAAAGTATTAATTCCCTTTTTGATGATGGGAGTACACAGGAAGAAATTTTTTGTTGCTGTTATATGTAATTATTAAGTTTGTTATATGAAAAATATTATATAAGGAAGAATTATTTTTCCATTTGTGGACATAATTATAAATGTATAGAAAACATTTTTGCTTTATATTATCTTTGATTTTGAGGTAATTGTGGGATTTTACATTTTTTGATGAAAAATAATATGTATAAGATAACCTTCATGGTTGAGAAATTTTATGGTTATTTAGGAAGATTTTAACATATTTGTGGAATGCAATTATAATTATATTGTTTAAAGAATGGAAAATCCCATGTATGGGTGAAAACCTGTCACTTCTTGTAGGTCTGTGAGAATCTAACCCACAACTAACCGGTGATAAGTGTGCATCGCCTACCACTAAAATACGTAAAGTCCCCATTAGAATATCTATTTCATTTTAGATAAATTAATTGATCTGTAAAGATTATGTTTGTTTTTAGAACATATATTTTTGCTAATAGATAACAGCGGGATAATAAAATGATTTGGGGATTAAAAATTAATGTTATTTCAAAAGACATATAGTTTTTAGGAACCCTTTTAGGATTGAGGTAAATATATTACTATTTTATTTTTTGGATTTATGATGATTTATGTTATTCATTGAAACCCTTAGGTTATTTATAATACTATTAAAAAAATTCATTTTTAAATAAGGATTTATGATAAATTGATTTTACTTAGACATAATTCTTAATAATGATATTAGAAGTATAAATAATCAAATACTTCATTATTTTTTCTTATAATAATATTTAGAATATTTTTGAGTAATTTTTATAATAATAATTTATTAAATGGTCGATGTTGGACTTTGGATATTATTATTGAGTGTTGGAGATTTAATTTTTTTTTCAGTATATAATGATTTGTTCATAACAAATTATTGTCTTATCTTCTCACTGGAATTTAGGTTTTGGATGATGATTCAAGACATAAGAAATATATGGTGAATCTTTTTTACACTACATAATTCTCTAGAAGTTAATTATAGTGATCCAGTCATGAAAAATCCTTATTGAATAATCAATGTTTGGAGAAATAGATGAGTGTATTGATGATCTTGATAAATGGATGAAACCATGTAACACCCTAGGTAAATAAAGAATAGGACATTTTTATATTTATCCATATTTGTGAATAAAATATTAATATTACTTTAAAGGGGATTCTATGCTCGATGGTGTACGCAACACGCAACACCGAGTTTCTTAGGAATCTTACGTTGCACTCTAATAATAAAATAATATTATTTTAAATGGTAGTTAACACCTAGCTATTGTTAAGGTGGGAATGAATAGAACTAACTACAAAATTATTATTTATGTTTGTCAAATATTTTTACTTTTTACAATAAATGTTAGAGGATTAAAAATGCGAATGAATTCAATTTTAAGCGTAAACATTCTAATATTCTTTAAAAGGTCTATTAACCGCCTTTTGATGGCGAAACTCTTTTAAATCCATATTTTGACAATTGTATGTGTTGTATTTGACAAAATAAAATTATTATTTATAATCGGGACATCAAAATTTACTTTGTGTAAATTTTTGGTATTTTTCCGAAAAAGTTCAATTTTAATGAATAGTGAAAAATGATGTATTTTAATTGAAAACCTCTTTTTAATATAATTTGTTTATATTATTATATTATCTTTTGAATTGGTTTTAAATTGAAATTAGAATATATTTTTACCATCTAATCCAACTGTGGTCTTTTGAATTAATTTCACTTTGAAATCGGACTTAAACTAGTGTCAATCTTTTGATACATTTGTTTCAAAAAAACACGCTATTTTTTTTGACAGTGGGAATTAATTATTAAATTAATTAATTCAACTTATGTGTTTTGAATTTTTTTAAAATAGACATCATTTTTGAATTCGGAATATCAAATATAGCTTAGGGTGAATTTTTTGTTATTTTCTGAAAAACTTCAATTTTTGATGAATAGTGAAACCACTAAGTGGTACTTATAAAAACTGATTTTCTGTTTAAATGAAAATTTTCCATAAATGTGTTTTGAATTTCAAAAATCCGACATACATGGTTTTCATTAATAAGTAAAATGTGGTTCAATGGGATTAAAATAATTTTTTGGTGAATAGTAACTTATTTAGTTTTTAATCGCGATTAGAGGTAATTAGTGTAGTTTAAGGTAAAAATAATGTTTTAATAATATGAAATGACCTAGACACATGTACTACCCTCATTGGATGAGTCATGGACGACCAATACAATCAATGGGTCAGCTTGGAGACCCCATGGAGCCACTTTTGTTGGAAAATTATATAAATACCTTTTTATTTAATGTTAAAATTAAAATGACACAAACATGAGTTGTTTTACTAAAACAATTTTTACATGGGGTTATACAAGTCATATTTTTTTACTATAAATAGGAATTGGAAATTTAAAAAGATTTACTACATCATCGTATTTTTTTATAATTTTAAGACATTAAATAAATTAAATTATTTATGACATCATGATGATGCAGCGATGACCTCAATATTTAACGATTTAAATAAAATGGAATGATAATGTAAACTCTAAACCCTAAAAACGTCCAAAACATATTATATGGGTGTATTGCGAACCCTTATCACCTTATCCTCGAAACACATCAATGTGGGACTATTAAAATCCGAAAATCATTCTAAAATAAAGTAACATTTCTTTACTTTCCAAGAGTGCCCCTTCTCTCCTCTTATAAAATGCCCCCACCTCTACCTCCTTACCCACACATACAACGCCTTTGGCTAGGCCAAACCCTGCCCATTTTGTCTCTCCACATCCCTACCTAACTTCTTGAGGCCTCACTTTGGGCAGAAGTCTTCCCAAGGAAGCCTTTGAGCTCAAACCAAAGGGAGTTACCCGATTTTAAGGTAATGTCTTCACTTGTGTCCATTTCTTTTATTTTGCTTCTCCAACCCACTAAACTCTTTTTATTAATTTATTTTGTAACAAATAAAATATCTTCATCATACTAGGATGTTGTTATAAGAAGGATTCGAGCTACACTTACACACACCTACATCTAATGGTTAAAGAACATACTATTTCTGTGGATGGTGAATTTCTGTCTCACGAAATGATGATTTTTCAACATTCTTCAAACACCTTCAACGGTGGCCATTAATATGACACTATATTTATATATGATATATAATATGTTTATGTTTTACTTAAGCTTCTTTATTTTTAATTTATGGCATACCTTTATGGTTTCCATTATGGGTAAACGCGATATCTTCAATTAAGGAAGTGCGGATTACTGCCCCCTCAAAGTGATTTGATTCGTTAATACCATATGTGGTACGTATAAAGGATATATTTAATGATATTATATATGATACCATAATGGAATTAAAAAACTATTATGTATCATTATGTTTTAATTCAATTAAATATGAAATAGAAATGGAAGTAGCGTTCATGCGTACGTACGGCTTACCGTCTCCATGAACGGTACATTTCATTTATTATCTCAAAATGTTATGTACTATTATAAGTACATATATATAATGGATATATATGTAATATATTACATCTAAATGACTGATATCATTATGTAATTGTAAAAAATATATATATATCTCATTTTGTTTTAATTCCATTAATATGACAAGAAAATGAAAGTAGCGTTCATGCGTACGTACGGCCTACCGTCTCCATGAACGGTGCTTTTAATTTTAATCTCCAAATGCTATGGAATAGTATAAAATGAATATATAC
Source organism: Viscum album (assembly GCA_963277665.1). Taxonomy (NCBI): domain Eukaryota; kingdom Viridiplantae; phylum Streptophyta; class Magnoliopsida; order Santalales; family Viscaceae; genus Viscum; species Viscum album. The sequence continues at coordinate 96,289,188 of OY728141.1, read as the reverse complement.
TGGATATATATGATATTTAAAACATCAATACTATTCTTGATATGATGTATCTATAACTACATGGAAAATTATTTTCCAACAAGTTCAATATTTGACTCATGTACCAAACTTTGACGAAAACGTCTGATATGAACTCATATTATTATCCAATTATTATAACATTAAAATATGTGATATGAACTGAATAATAATATTTATAGGAGGTCCTTAAGAAACTATAAATTGACCAAAGTTTATTATTCAGGAATATAAAGAAACGAACAAGACAAGTTGGACTTAAGGTAAGGGGTCTAACCTCTCTATTTTTTTATGTACTCTCATTTATGTCATTTCTTTTAATCCCATCATTATTATGTTTAGGGATGTTCATTTATATTCCAAATACTTTAATTTTTATGTTCATATTATGGGATACCCTATTTGATCTCATAAATCCATTTTTGGAAGTTTTAAGTGGCGTTGTTAGGCTGCCGAGTTTTCGTAAGGGATTTTTCATCTCACTTTTATTCTCGTGACATTTATGCTATGTTTGCCACTATTTCCATTGAGTGGTGTATGAACTGAACATTATTATACACTTTGAGTAGTATAATTTCATTTATGGGTATTTACATCTTCATTGTATGACCCTTCTTCCACGGGGTGTACTTTTCGAAAGTTACCCAACTCGGTAAGGGGACCTTTCACCCTCCTTTTTTTTAAAACACTTAATTTGTTATGTCTTTTAATTCACATACTATTATGTTGGGATATGTTCTTCTATATCCTTATTTATTTAAATATTATGTCCAAGTGATGAGATCCCCTTTATCTCTCTCATCAAACCTTTTTGTAAAATTTTATGTGACGCCGTTAGGCTATCGAATTTTACTAAGGGAACCTCTTAACACAATTTCGATTTCTTTGGGTTCAACATGTAGTTATTGAATATGTCATCCTTTGAATATGTGTGAATAAACATTGATTGTTTTACACTTAATATCCACTTATATTGGGTGTATTTATATTTTTCACACATAATTATGAGATTGATTTATCCTTAATTTAAGGATACCATCTTTATAATGGATTTCATCTCATTTTACATTTCTTTTGAGACTTCATTGTTGTTATGCACCAATTCACTATTATATGGTGTGTATACTGTCCTTTTACATATTATATCATGAATCCCTTTATTCTCATGATATTATAAAGTTCTTATTAAATGTTATTCCGCTATTATTTGTATTCAAGAGTCTCTCATTTTGTTAGAAACTATTAAACAAAAATATCGTTTTAAATGTTTTAAAGATTTATTATTCAAAATATTTATCTTTAATATCCATGTTTTCAAAATGGTTTTCAGTATTTATTTATATGGAAATTAATGTTTTAAAATTATAATTCCATTAAAATCTTCAATGTGGTATGGGACACTTTGATTCAAAAATCTCTTTTAAATGGTTTTTGAAAATGGATTGATAAATTCAATATCTGGGAATTACTTATTGTCATTGCAAATGAAATTATGTTATTGAAATGTTTATATTTTCAATATTTTATGTGTAATGATGGTACTTGGACATTTTACGGGTGGTTACGTGATAAACCATATGACGGGTGGTGCCGTGAATACCAGGACTGGTGGTTACGTTATAACCTCCAATGCATTGGGTATGGAAGTTGTCCGTATGGCTATTCCATAATGTATGTATGGAAGTTAGCCGTATGGAAATCCATTAAGTGATATGTGTGGAAGTCGACCGTATGGTTATTCCACTTAAGTATTTTTATGTCCCAAGTTACCTTTATATGTTATGTGTTCTTTATATGGGTTTTATGGAAATCATTTGGTTACAAAAGGGTAAGTAATGATATTTTATTCAGTGAAGAGTTTTTACTACTTCATGAAGTTGAAGGTATTACATTGATAAAGTATACATGGTTTGCTTGTTGTTTTGAATAACTAACAGTTTTCATTCTTTTTGTATCCCTTACTGTGATTTTTATGCTCACCCCACGTTTTTTTGAAATATATTTCACATGACTTAATGTTGAATAGGGTCAAGGATGAGATCAAGGGAAATTCGTGATATCTAAAACATGGAACTAGACATGTTTCTTATTAAGAGTTTTTATTTTATGTAAACTTAGTGGAAGTGTCTACTTTGTAATCTTTTGAGATGTAATAATTATGTCCTAATTCTCTAAAACTCTAAACCCGAAAAGATCCTCAATGTGAATTATTCATTTAATTCAATATTAAGTAAGTTTTAAGGCCGGGGCCATATAGTTGGTATCAAAGGTCGGTTTATATAACTTTAGAGATTAGGGTATTCTCTAAGCATAAGTGACATTACCATAATGGTTAAGATTTCAGAAAGAGTCCTAGTTTTAGATAAAGTGAATGAGTAATTATATGTTAGTGTTTACCTTACTCATTAGTACATTATGGTTTTGTTGATATACTCACACTAATATTTCTATTTTTAGTGAATGGATGTATCTAGAAGGCACCAAATAGACAACAGGTTTTAAGGAAACTGTGGTGGTTCTCTGATTAAGATACCAGATAAAATGGGGGATTCAATGAGGAAATCGTGTTTGTTCTAAACCAACTATCAAGGAGTCATGATCAACCACTTGAACCATGGTATGTTCTATAATGAATCTTGTATGAGATGACCAAGCGATTTGGATGTTCAGGTAATAATTATAAAGGTATCCATTAGAGTTTATATGATCCTTACTTTTGAGGTAATTGTGGGTTATTATATGATATGATGGAAAATGAAAGGCATGAGATAAACTTGAGGTTAAAATATGTTATTCTTATTTTTTAAGATTTTATCTCGTTTTGGGGAATGTTTTAAAAATTATATAGTTTTGGAAAAAGGACAACACGCAGACCATGTGACAACCCGTCGCGTCGGACAAAGCTGTGGGAATCGAACCCATAACCAAAGTGCGACTGGTATTTATCGCCTACCACTGGACTATGTGAAGTCCCTGGTTAGTTTGACTGATTCTTTTTAGTTTGATGAATTTATGAATTAAGAGTAAGTTTATTTTGGGTTATTTATGAACATGATTAACCTATCATGGAGGATATGTGATTTGGTTAATTACATTTCAATACGAGACTTTAGGAGCAACTGATGTTGTTTGGAGATAAATGTTACGATTTAACATGGAAGACTATGTGACTAAATCCTTCAAATATTTGGGTTTCAATCATAGATTGGTTTACATTGAATAATTTTATGGACAAATTGTTTATCGAATGGTTCTCGTTGAAATTAGGGTTTTGCTGGACAAATTTTGGAGATTAAGAATAGATTTTCTTTTTATGAAGGGTTATCCTTTTCTGGATTATCTGTTCTTGTACTAACCTTTTGAGTTTTGGTTTGGGATTTTTTCTAAAGACATTGGAAATATATTGTTCTTTTATGTGGATTAGGTGATTCTCTAGAAGTTTATTATAGTACTCTTAATGTGAACAAGTCTTCCTAAATACTCGTCTTTTGAAGAAAATATGAGTTCGTGTAAGAAATCTAGTAAAAGATGAAAGTCAACATGATAACTGATTATGTTTCCTTATGAATAAATTACTCAATAAAAAGTAACATAAATCAAAAATGTTGTCTATTAACTTTTCCTACTAGGGAATCGAATACTGTATAACCCATCAAAAGTTTGTGATTTTCTTGTGGTTAACTTTCTCCTAGACATGTTTACTATCACTCTCCATCAGAACACAACCCTTTGTTTTTTCTTCCATATCCATATTTTCCTACATGGAATCATAGTATGGGTTAACTCTGGTGACCTCTGTACTTCTCTCCCTTTATTTTAAAGTGATTGTTTTACCGACTCTTGTTCCGATGTGGGACTTTCAAGGATGTTTCCGAGCCCAATTTTAAAATTGCGAGGACACAATTCCCAAAAGGGGGGAAGGATGTAACACCCCAGGTAAATAACGAATATGAAATTTTTATATTTATTCATATTTTTGAATAAAATATTAATATTACTTTAAAGGGGATTCTATGCTCGATGGCGTACCCAACACGCAACAACGAGTTTTTGGGAATCTTACGTTGCACTCTAACAACAAAATAATATTATTTTAAATGGTAGTTAACGCCTTGCTCTTGTGATGGTGGGAATGAATAGAACTAACTAAAAAATGATTATATATGTTTTTCAAATATTTTTACTTTTTACAATAGATTTTAGAGGATTAAAAATTCGAATGAATCCAATTTTAAGCGTAAACATTCTAATATTCTTTAAAAGGTCGATTAACCGCCTTTTGATAGCAAAACTCTTTTAAATAAACATTTTGACAATTTTATGTGTTATATTTGACAAAATAAAATTCTTCTTTAGAATCGGGACATCAAAATTTACTTTGCGTAAATTTTTGGTATTTTTCCGAAAAAGTTCAATTTTTAATGAATAGTAAAAAATGTTGTATTTTAATTCAAAACCTTTTTTTAATCTATTTTATTTATATGATTAGATTTTCTTTTGAGTTGGTTTTAAAGTGAAATAATAATATAATTTTACCATATAATCCAATTGTTGTCTTTGGAATTAATTTCACTATGAAATCAGACTTAAACTAGTGTCAATCTTTTGATACATTTTGTTTCATAAAAACACGCTATTTGTTTTGACAACGGGAATTACTTATTAAATTAATTAATGCAACTTATGTGTTTTGAATTTTGTAAAATAGACATCATTTTTGAATTTAGAATATAAAATATATCTTAGGGTGAATTTTTGGTAATTTTCTGAAAAACATCAATTTTTGATGAATAGTGAAACCACAAAGTGCTACTTATAAAAACTGATTTTCCGTTTAAATGAAATTTTTCCATATTTTTGTTTTTAATTTCAAAAATACTACATACATGGTTTTCATTAAAAAGTAAAATGTCGTTCAATGGGATTAAAATAATTTTTTTGGTGAATAGTAACTTATTAAGTTTGTAATCGCGATTAGAGGTAATTAGTGTAGTTTAACGTAAAAATAATGTTTTAATAATATGAAATTACCTAGACACATGTCCTACCCTCATTGGATGAGTCATGGCAGACCAAGAAAATCCATGGGTCAACTTGGGGACCCCATGGAGCCACTTTGGTTGGAAAATGACATAAATACCTTTTTATTTAATGTTAAAATTAAAATGACACAAACATGAGTTGTTTTACTAAAAAAAATTTACATGGGGTAATACAAGTCATATATTTGACTATAAATAGGAATTGGAAAGATAAAAATATTTCCTATATCATATTAATTTTTTTTATAAATTTTAGACAATAAATAAATTAAATTATTTATGACATCATGATGATGCAGCGATGACCTCACTATTTAACAATTTAAATAAAATGGAATGATAATGTAAACTCTAAAACCTACACATGTCCAAAACCTATTGTATGGGTGTATTTCGAACCCTTATCATCTTATCCTCGAAAAACATCAATGTGGGAACATTAAAATCCGAAACTCATTCTTAAATAAAGTTACATTTCTTTATATTCAAAGAGTGCCCCTCCTCTCCTCTTATAAAAGGCCCCCACTTCTACCTCCTTACCCACACATCCAAAGCCTTTGGATCAGCCAAACCCTGCCCATTTTGTCTCTCCACATCACTACCTAACTCATTGAAGCCTCACATTGGGTAGAAGTCTTCCCAAGGATACCTTTGAGCTCAAACCAAAGGGAGTTACCCGATTTTAAGGTAATGTCTTCACTTGTGTCCTTTTGTTTTATTTTGCTTCTCCAACCACCTAAACTATTTTTATTAATTTATTTTGTATCAAATCAAGTATCTTCAATATACTATGCTGTTTTTATAAGAAGTATTAGAGCTACACTTTCACACACCTACATCTAATGGTTAAAGAACATACTATTTCTGTGGATGGCAAATTTCTGCCTCATGAAACGATGATTGTTCAACATTCTTCTAACACCTTCAAAGGTGGCCATTAAGATGATTTGATTCGATAATACCATATGTGGTATGTATAAAGGATATATTTAATGATATTATATATGATACCATAATGGAATTAAAATACTATTGTGTATCATTATTTTTTAATCCCATTAAATATGAAATAGAAATGGAAGTAGCGTTCATGCGTACTTACGGCTTACCGTCTCCATGAACGGTACATTTCATTTCTTATCTCAAAATGTTATGTACTATTATAAGTAAATATATATAATGGATATATATGTAATATATTACATCTAAATTATGGATATCATTCTGGAATTATAACATATATATATATCTCATTTTGTTTTAATTCCATAAATATGACAAACAAATGAAAGTATCGTTCATGCGTACGTACGGCCTACCGTCTCCATGAAAGGTGCTTTTAATTTTTATCTCCAAATTATATGGAATAGTATAAAATGAATATTTACTGTATATATATGATATTTATAACATCAATACTATTCTGTATATGATGTACCTATAACTACATGGAAAATTATTTTCCAACAAGTTCAATTTTTGACTCATGTACCAAACATCGACAAAAACGTATGATATGAACTCATATTATTAACCAATTATTACACCATTTAAATATCTGATATGAACTGAATAATAATATTTATAGGACTTTCTTAAGATATTATAAATTGACCAAAGTTTATTATTCATGAATATAAAGAAACAAACAAGACAAGTTGGACTTGAGGTAAGGGATCCAACCTTTCTATTTCTTTTTATGTACTCTCATTTATGTCATTTCTTTTAAGCCCATCTTTCTTATGTTTGGTGGTGTTCTTTTATATTCCTCATACTTTAATTTTTATGTTCATATTATGGGAGACCCTATTTGATCTCATAAATCCATTTTTGGAAGTTTTAAGTGGCGTCGTTAGGCTGCTGTGTTTTCGTAATGGATTTTTCATCTCACTTTTATTCTCGTGACATTTATGCTACGTTTGCCACTATTTCATTTGATTTGTGTATGAACTGACCATTATTATAAACTTTGTGTAGTATAATTTCATTTATGGGTATTTACATCTTCATTGTATGACCCTTCTTCCATGGGATGTACTTTTCGAAAGTTACCCAACTCGGTAAGGGGACCTTTCACCCTCCTTTTTTTAAAAGACTTCTTTTGTTATGTCTTTTAATTCACATACTATTATGTTGGGATATGTTCTTCTATATCCATATTTATGTAAATTTTATTTCCAAGTGATGATATCTCCTTTATCTCTCTCATCAACCCTCTTTGTAAAATTTTATGTGACGCCGTTTGGCTGTCGAATTTTACCAAGGGAACTTCTTAACCCAATTTCAATTTATTTGGGTTCAACATGTAGTTATTGAATATGTAATCCTTTGAATATTTGTGAATAAACTTTTGCTGTTTTAAACTTAATATCCACTTATATTGGGTGTTTTTATATTTCTCACACATAATTATGAGATTGATTTGTCCCTAATTTAAGGATACCTTCTTTATAATGGATTTCATCTCATTTTAAATTTCTTTTGAGACTTCATTGTAGTTATGCACCAATTCACTATTATATGGTGTGTATACTGTCTGTTGACATATTATATCATGAATCCATTTATTCTCATGATATTATAATTTTCAGATTAAATGTTATTATGCTATTATTTGTATTCAAGAGTCTCTCATTTTGTTAAAAACTATTTAACAAAAATATCTTTTAAAATGTTTTAATGATTTATTATTATAAATCTTTATCTTTAATGTACATGTTTTCAAAATGGGTTTTAGTATTTATTTATATGGACATTAATGTATTAAAATTATATTTCCATTAAAATATTCAAAGTGGTATGGGACACTTTGATTCAAAAATCTCTTTTAAATGGTTTTTGAAAATGGATTCATTAATTCAATATCTAGGAATTACTTATTGTGATTTCAAATGAAATGTAGTTATTCAAATTTTTATATTTTCAATATTTTATGTGTAATGATGGTACTTGGACATTTTATGGGTCGTTATGTGATAAACCATATGACGGGTGGTGTTGTGAATACCAGGAAAGGTGGTTACGTTATAACATCTGATGCATTGGGTATGGAAGTAGGCCGTATGGATATTCCATTAAGTATGTATGGAAGTTGGCCGTATGGATTTTCCATTAAGTGATATGTGTGGAAGTCGACCGTATGGTTATTCCACTTAAGTATGTTTATGTCCCATGTTACCTTTATATGTTATGTGTTCTTTATATGTGTTTTATGGTAATCCTTTGGTTACAAAAGAGAAAGTAATGAAATTTTATTCAGTGAAGAGTTTTTACTACTTCATGAAGGTGAAGGTATTACTTTGATAAAGTATACATGGTTTACTAGTTGTTTTGAATAACTAACAGTTTTCATTCTTTGTGTATCCCTTACTGAGCTTTTTATGCTCACCCCAAGTTTTTCTTGAAATGTTTTTCACAGGACATAATGTGGAATAGGGTCAAGGATGGAATCAAGGGAAAGTCATGATATCTAAAACATGGAACTAGACATGTTTCTTATTAATAGTTTTTATTTTATAAAAACATAGTGGAAGTGTCTACTTTGTAATCTTTTGAGATGTAATAGTTATGTCCTAATTCTCTAAAACTCTAAACCTAAAAAGATCCTCAATGTGAATTATTCATTTAATTCAATATTAAGTATGGTTTACGGCCGGAGCCTTATAAACCATACTTTTCAATTATCTAATGTTCCTTATGTTCTAATGAGTGGTAGTAAAATAATTCCTCAACTCAATTAATATATTTTTGATACATGAATGTAATCTCTTTACTTGTTTTACTTAGTAATCATTAGACATTTAAAGAATCACATATTTAATGTTTTTTGATTGATAACTTTTTCTAGAGTATGTTCTCTATCACTCTCCATCAGAACATGATTTTAATTTTTATATTATGTGCCCATGTTTTCTTTCATGGAACAATAATATGTTTAATCCTCAGTGACTTTCATAGTTCCATTTCATTCTTTTAAATTATATCTTTTATTAATCCTATTTCAGATGATGAATTAAAAAAGGTATTTTGAAAATTCAAACCCCCTAGTTTTCAATCCTAATTTCAAATTGCGAGGAAAAATTTCATTAAGTGGGGGATAATATAATATCTAATTCTTTTAAAAGTAAACCTTTTTTCGATAGCATACATGATATGCCACATCGAGCTTAAAAAGATAAATAATTATTTATTATTTAAATGTTCTCATTACATCATAGTGTTTACAATAGTGGGTATGAACATGATTTACTAAATTATAAAAATATGGGAACACATGTTTTAATAATTAATTCTTTTTTAAATTACTTATAAATGAGAATAAATTCATTTTTAAAATAAAACAAAATATTTTTTCTGTAAAACTATTTAAATGTGAACAGGTGTGTTTTATAAGAATAAATATAAAAATAAAGATTTTTTGGATTGTTTTAAATATAGTTATAGTGTTTTTTATATAGTTTTTAACATTAATAATATTTGTTTTCTAGATAATTTATAAGAATAAATTCTAATTTTACACATAAAAGATGAATTTTTATTAAAATGTAGTTTTCTATATTTTGATGTCACAATTATTTTTAATCTATATTTTAAAAATTATATAAATTATATTTAAAAACATAGTCCTATTATATTAATTAATCAAATAAAAATTTACCTTGGATGAATGTATAGGTATTTTTCTAATATGTTTCATGTTTTGATGAATACTGAAAAAATACAACATTTTAATTGACATAATATTTTTCATATAAATAATTTTTATTGTAAAATTATATTTTTAAATGGCATGAAATTATTATTATATAGAATTTATATTTGTTAAAATAATTATGTCCTTGGAAGAAAATCCACAATTAAATTGGATATAAAAACTTTATAAACTTTTGAACATTTTTACAGTAAAAAATAATTGTGTCGTCTGGTCTGTGGGATTAATTTTTAATTTATTTCATCATGTTATGTGAAATGAATTTTGAAAAATATATTCCATATTTTTATTGATAAGGTCAAAATTATGTAAATATATTAATTTTTTTGTAAATTTGAATTGGATTTGTAGAAATACTAAATAACATGGTTAAAGGTTAATTTGGTAATTAAATTTAAAAATAATACTATTAATATTCTAAAAATAAAATATAACCTATCCAAATTTAAATGGATGAATATATTTCATCCTTAAGAATTAATGAATTTTTCATGTGACCATTTACATCCATCTGTATTATAATATAAGAATTATAATATTTCATTCAATGAAAATGCAAACATGTTATACATTACTTTTTAACAAGTTATTTTTTTTCATATGGCATAATATCATTGATATGTTTTACAATAAATAGTCATTTTAATGTAAAAATATTCATATAAATAATTTTAAATCATTTATTAACTATTAGTTTAAAATAATAAAATTAAAATTTGACACAATGATGATTTAATAATTGTATAATTAATGGATGATTCAAATATATGATATTAAAAAGATAAAATAAATATAATTTGAGTTAGATAATTTCATCAAAAAATTCCATATATGACATTTACATGATAGTGATTTGTTAAGAGAAATTTTTTTAATGATATCATATTTTCATTGTTATATTTTAAATTTCATGTATCAAATTGTGTCAAAATTGACAGAAATGAAATTTTAGAATAATTTTTTTTCATTAAATAATATAAAAATAATAAGAATCTAAAATTAGTAAAAGTGATTAGGATAGCGTGTTAAATTTAATAAATGGTGCATTTTTGTTTCATCTATCATTTTATAGTAATAGTATTAACCCGGAAGAAGTAAAAACACATATTGTAAAGATATAAATTAAAAATGAAAAATAAGGGTTAAAATGATATGATTAAAAAATTATACAAAAGACGTATAATTTTAATTGGATCATTTGATTGTGACCCATAATCATCCTCGATTATAAATAACTCAATTTGGATCCATTTTTATTATAAAGTTAATTTATAATATTTGAATATTTTGAATAATTCTAAGAGTTCCCCCCCTCTTATAAAAAGAAACATATTATTCTCAATTATTAACTCATAAAAATATATTTTTCGTGGAACATATATACTCACATACCATAGTAGTATCCATTCCCAAAGTATATATTCTATATATTGGAGAGATCACCCTCTTAGGTTTTGTTAAGGTGTTAAATAATGTAGATCATCTGAAGATGTTGTATCATTATCAATGATGTATTTTTTAGTTTATTTATTTTTCCACTTACTTCAAGGATTTTTCAACCATGTTGAAATAATGACTACATTATCCAATGTAATATTATATTTAACTATTTTAACATCATCACCTAAATCTATCTACAATTCCATTAAATGTGAAAATAGTTAATCGATTATGTGTACGATAGACTACCACCTCGCAAAGTGATATAATTCATTTTTCATCACCGTATATAAAGTTATTTTATATTGATTTAATTAAGGATTATTGATTATATTAATGAAATATTTATCATTAATACATAAAAATATTTTATACATTCTCTTACCTTTCGATGCACATAAAAATGATAATGTCTTTCATGCGTACATGTGATATATCACCTCCATGAAACAATGTGATACGTTTTTTATCACCACATCACATGTATGATATATAAATAAGTATAATTAAATGATTAAAATTATATTAATTATATTATTAATTTTATTGGAATAAAATATAATATGTTACTTATTTCTATAATGATTATTTTAAAATAGTAATATTACCCATTTGTACATATGACATATCATCTCGACGATGGTAACATAGTTTATTTTTCACATCCCCTTTAAACTGATGTTTTTATAAATATAAATTATTTATAAAAGTGATAATTATTTAATTAATATTATTTTATATATTTTATAATAATTATCTCACTGACTGTATATATCATACCAAATTCATTTGGAATTGAAGTACTAAATATCAACAAAACATATGACATTAAAAAAAATTAAGTCATTATTATAACCTAATAATAAGTGATTTAAATGGAATTATAAATTCTATAAAGGTTTTAAAAAAAGTAAATAAATATCCTATTTTTATTATTTAGGATGATAAACATTATATGTGATGTTTTAGACTCAGGGTAAGGTAATTTCTTTTAAAAATCCTCATTTAAAGTTCTTTTTTTTCTTTCCCTAAAAAATTCAAATGGAATGTTTTTTTAGATTATAAAAAATTGGTAATGATGAATTATTTCTTAAGTAGTTGCTTTATTTTTTCAATGTTTTTTTCAAATAAAATGGTTTCAGTTTTATATCTGTAGTTTGTATATTTTAATATAAGTTATAAATGAAAGGGAATTTTAATATCAGAAAGTGTTTTACAGATGGGTTTAAAAGATTTTTCAGGTTTAGTAATTATTTAGTCCAAGGAAATTATATAAAAAAGAGTTATCCCCATTATAGCTCAATAGTTAGCTCTATAGAGCTTATATGAAGGGATGATCCCCATTATAGCTCATGAGAATCGTGTGAGCCCAATATAGATTATACAAATAGTGGACCCCATTATAGACCCTTAATTCATTTGTTACTCTATAAATGGGAGTTGACCATATGGTTATTCAGTTTATGAGGTTGAATTTATGGCTGATATGGTAATAATATCCCATTCCACCTACATGGTTTTTCTATACATTCTAATGAGTTTTTAAAATATCGTTTTTAATGGGTTTTCATAATTTTACTAGACTAATGATTTCCTTATTTTTGATCCTTAATAATATTTTTCTAATAATCCCAATTTTTAAAATGTTCTTTATAGGATATAATGATTTTTAATAGAATGAATAAGTCCATGTTGGATGTTATGAAAGTTTTTCAAAAAAAACTATCATTGATTTAATTTATAAATATGTTTATTTTGGAAAAAATTGGTATTGTTTTAGTAGTATATACTTCGTATGAATATTGAATGTCATGTTCAAATTATGACCTAATTATTTAAATATATGAACTGTAAATATCTGAGAATATTAATTCTAGTTCAAAAATAGTAGAATATATAATGACAAAGGTAATGTCCTTAAACTCATTTTCTTATCATCAGGGGTAGTCTATTCATGAAGATGACTAAAACCTTAACATGATCCAATGAAGGAAGTGTTTCCATTTATTTTGTTGGGGAATGATTTTATTGTAATATCCCTGATTAAATTTCCTTCTCTCTTGAAGAACCATCCATTTTTACTATGGACCATTATTAATTTACTTATTTTTGAAAAAAAAATATTTATTTTTTGGATGATAAATTTTTTTAAAAAAGAATTTGGAATATAAATATTTTATAAGTTAATCTATTTTATAAACTAAGTATAATCTAGAATAAATTATATATACATGACACCTTGGAGAGAGTTATGATAAATATTCATAAAATATATAAAAATTTTATAATGACACCTTTATGTTTCCCTTAAATTCGATGTGTTGGATAGTTGCTGTATTAAAATCATCATTAGAAAAACAAAATAAATTTAAATTGATGTTTAATTCATCCCACCTGATATATTCTTTTATTAAAATAAATAATGAATTATCTATAAATCTACATAATAAATCATATGATGATACTAATGAAGTTAACCAGATGTTTGAAATGTATAAAAAAATTGAAATATTTGATAATATATAAATATTAATTGACAAGATAAGAATAAGAGAACAAACTATTAAATATAGAATGGAAAATTATTCCATTAATATAACATTATTTAATATATTCATTCATATTGTTTACAATTAGATGATACACTTTTCATGATGGGAAATGGTTCTCATTAACCATCTTTCAAAGTGTATTGTACCTTATATAGTGTGTTAAATTTTCCCATTTTGTGTAGCTGAAATCAATGGAGATGAATCACAAAACCCCATCAAATAGAATTTCCAAATATTGATGAATATTGAGTATCCATATAAAGAAGAAATTATGGGTTAAAAAAATTCCTTCCTTCAATGAAATAATCAACCATAGGTTTTTTCTTTCCTCTTCACTACTTTAGATTGTTTTATTTATTAATTTTATTTACATAATATTAAAAGGCATAATGTAATTTAATGTATTTTTTTCAAACTATGTGATAGGGGTAGGAATAATGTAATTAGTGATGTGAATAATTTTTTGTTTTAAATATATTGTCACTTCTTAATTATGAAAAATGTGAAAGAATAAAATATAGGATAAAGATCATATATATGATTTCACCCATTCATTTTATTTTAGGAAAATTCGTACGAGGATTGAACTATAATATTATACTTATTAATTAAAGTTCCAATGATGAAATGAGGATGACATTGATTTTTAATTACAAAATGGGACTGATTGTTGAGTGAACAGTAGGGGACTATTGGCTCATAAAAATTTCAGTTACATAGTGTCAGGTTAGTGTGGAATGTAAAAATTGGATTATGAAACTTCAAAATGTGGGATAAATTGAAGGGATAACTGTTAAAAATTTAATTCCCCCAATGTATAAAGAATTTCTTTACTCTAGAATTTTAATCTTAATTAAATTAAAATAATGTTGAAATTCACATAGGACGCATGAAACCTTAGTTAATGAATTCTATGATATTTTACAATTATGATTTCAGTAATTAATGTTTAGAAGGACAATAAATTTTCTGAAATTCAGTGATAATATTTCCGATGATTGAAATAGTTCAAGTGTAATGGTGTGACATGTGCCAAAATTATTATCATTTTGAACTAAATTTAAATGATAATTTTTAGCAAATTTATCTAAAATCAGGGGTAATCATTCATTTATTTTGATTTTTTGAATATGATATTTATTTAAAATATATATATATTAAATGATTATTCTGAATAATTTATGAATTTATGGAAGTTATTTTTATGAACCACATTCATTTTGAAATTTTAATTCGATTTGATTGATTTAATCTACAATTTAATAATTTTTAATTTTTTCTACTTTTCAAATTAATAATAAATTCAAAAATTCAATTTCAATAATAATGAGAATTGTAATTTGATAATATTTAAATTTCAATCATGTTTTTTTAATATGTTTAAATTGATGAAATTGAATTTTTTGTTATATAGTAATTGTGGTATATGATTTGGAATTAATGATGAAAGTGTACAAAATTATGAATATTTTGGTTTTATTATTATTTAATATTAATTAGAAAATTCCTATATAAAATATCATTTTTACAACTATGTATAGGTATGTAAAAATATATGATACCCTCTTGTGCTTTATCATAAGTTTGCAATAATTTTTTTATCTCTCTTGCATATAGTATTGTACATGGTTGATGACTTAATTTGGATACCATTAAAATTCATGTTACTACCAATCTAATATGGCCCACTATACCCCTTTTTTCATCTTCTACTAATTATTGTTGTTCCTTTGGTCTGTATCCAACAGAGTAAGAAACATTTCTATATCCACATTGCTTTCAATATATGGAAGTCTAATTCCTCCACCGTTCATACTACTAACCCTCCCAATCATTCTATAGATCCTCCACCTAGGGAAATAATCCTACTATAATCATCTTCTTCTGGTAAAAATAATTTCTTCTACTTCCCATTTTAAAACCATCAATTATATGTCCCATCCCCCTTCAATGGGAGCACATAAATATGAAGAAATTGGATTTTGAGTTTGGTTATTTTTCTTCAACAAAAAATAATTAATTTTTGTACACATAATCATGAAAGAATAAACCCCAATCAAGAAAAACCCTCTCCCGTAAAATTATATGACTTTAATATTGATGAAACATATATCATGATACACTAATCTATGGTTGAAGAATCATAAAATTATGATCTAGATCAACTTGAGATCAATTTATATGATTGAGTATGCAATGATGAACCATAGATTATATTTGATTAAAATAATTATTGAAAACCCATGCCCGCTATGTTGAAGAGGGTCGATCGAAGGGAATCGAAAACTAGTTGTAAACTCAAAACATAGTGTAATGAATATATAATATTTATGAGGAATTGATATTTGTATGAAAATTTTTATTGATGGAGAAGACCAATGATCTAATGCTCGCCTAATAGAATATTGTTGATGAAGCCAAGCCTCCTAAATAAAAGAACATTTTCATTTTTGGACTAGAAATGAGCTGATTAAGGCTTGGTATCCAAAAATATTATGCACAATGAAGCTGAAAATATTATCATAGTCAAATCTAGTGTGTTGTAGTTAAATCCAAGACACCCTACCATGATTCATTGAAATATAAAAATTTAAGACCTTCCTTGACAATTGAAGTCAAATTAAAATGTATGAGTTAATGCACCCTTTCTACATCTACTCGAACAATTAGGAAGTTTAATGATATGACTGATCCCTGAAAATGTCAAAAAACATATGGATATCATGATAAACTTGAATCTAACAAAAACTCACAAATCTAGAAAAACTCATCACCTTATTGTTGAATTTAAAACAACCAATTTTTGGAGATCGACTTTTAAAAAAAATTGACTCTCATATAATAACAAATTCATTTATAGTTTGTGAGACCAAATGTGAGGCTTTCAATATTGAATTATTAAATCAATTTCTATTGGATTTTGTGTTCCATTCATAATCAATGATTTTTGGGTGGCCTTAAAAATATCTAATACACTAGTTATAGATCCATTGGTGGTCTTAAAATAATTTATTTGTGATATTCCACTATGAAGGAAACAAAACCAATGTTTATTGCATTTATTTTTCATCCTTCTTCTTATTCTTCCTCTAGCAAGAATTATAATATGTTTTTATAAATAAATAATCTGACAAACACACCCATGTATCTATAAAAGAATAGATTTGGTGATTCACAACTACAAAACTAATAGAAAAATAATTCAAATCCTGCTTGGGGAAATTGAAATCCATTTTTCATGTTCATCACTAAAAATCATAAAAAATATAAATTTATTTTTCACTAGCACCCCAATGCAGTGAAACATTCCAACACTTATTTTTCTTGATTCCATAATGTAACACAATCATATGAGGGGAGAATTTTAAATATGGTTGATTTCATGAATACACCCTCAATTGAATCCATCCATGAAACTTGACACATGTTCATCATCCAACTTAGAGAAAATCACTGCATGACACTATAATTGAAGTATGTTCCATAAGTCACATAATTGTGTGGAATGAAATAAGAATTCCCAGTTGGTCAGTTGAAAATATTCGATGTATCCTAGATTATTAATCAATAAATATTGATCGATTAATTTTCTGGAGGTCTTGGATTGTCTCACTCAAACTAGGATTCTTCTCTACAATCACTCAATGAAAATAAAATTTATTGCATTCATTAATTTTATTATGAAATAACTCTAGTGATGTAACATGAAACCATTAGTGGTTGAGATGATAATATTTTACTTGTCCCCCATTATATAAATTTCATATTTTAATACTCTAGTATCTTCTATTAATATATATATTTATTTAATCTATATTAATATTCAGAGGATTAAAATTTTCATTCATTTTTATTTTATCTCCCCTTCCTCACTGGATCACACATTCGATCCACTTTTTTTCTCCATTTCTTACAATCATGAGTTTTTGGTTGAAAATTGGGTAATTTGAAATATTCAATTACTTGGATAGGGTTTATTGGAGGTTTCTATTTTCATTTCATCCTTATAATTAAATAGAAATTTGAACATGATGGTAATCAAGTCACATTTCATTTTATTAAAGAGAGAACATGAGAATAAAAAAAATTGAATAATCAATAAATAATAAAGGAATGAAGATATCATATGCCACATAATTAGTTTCAAAATTGAATTTAAAATCATTCAAGTTTATTATAAAAATTATTTTACATTCTAAATCAAAAAAACCATATATAAACACTTCCACTACAAATTCCACAACAGATAAACTCGAGTCCCACTTCTTTTACAATTTAAATGGGTTCAAAAAATGTTTCAGTGACCATCCCATGATAGTGATCACTTCAATATTTTCATATCATCACCTGAATCATGGATTCAAATTAAATAAATTTACATAGGATAAAAAATATGAACATGGTCAATAAAAATATATAAAAATCATTACTATATGGAATAATGGTACTATGTTTGGTCTGTTGTCACAACCATGGGTATTTTTTTCATTGATGTGAAACATCAACATCATAGTTACTATAAATATTATCCCATTCCTTGATTTTATATTAGTACCACTTTGAATCCCCATTCTCTCCACCTCTATATCCCTCAATTATGCGGTCAATAATAAAAAGTGTGTAAAATTTAGGGGAAATAGTTTTTGGTTATAAATAGAGTAATTCAATATTTAAAACTAAGTGAATAAATAAATAAATTTCCCAAATATTTTTATAACACTTCCAATATCAATATAATACTTTTGGAAACAATTAAATAAAAAATTATGTCATTTTTGTGGTAAACCCCATGTTTTGGATTCAACTATGATCTTGGTTTTACTATATTAAAATCCAATCATGAGATAATATAATTTCATTAGAAATTTTTATAAACAAAAATATATTTAATATTTCTATTAAATTATTTCGGAGTATACACAACACTCTATTTTAATTCTAGTTTGAATTGGATGTAAAATTTATGTTTTGAAACCGAAAAATCCCTCAATAAATTTTATAGGGACTTCTGATAAGGTAAATTAATATTTTATACATTGGGAGGTATTAATGAAATAAAAATTAAAATAGAGATGAGTCTCGCTCCTGAAAAACATAGGTCATTTAATTTATATCCATCATAAAGATAGATAGATCTAATGATATTAGATTTAGTAATGGTGTTCATGAAAAATTTTCAGAATGTGGAAACAACATTTATTTTTAAAATAATGTCCCAAAAATGTTAAATTCATAAGTAAAAGAGGTATCAACATGATGAAAATGGTTTAAAAAATAAAATAAAATCTATGAAATATGATATAATGATAGAATTAATCTATAAAGATATTTTTTTGAGGTTTATAAAGTGGGTATGCATAATGTCGATGCTTTAAAAATTTAGAAAACAAATAGATTGTGTATATAGATAAATCATCTCTATAATCCGAGGTAAAAAAAGTATTATCGGGATCTATGAGAACAATTATAGTAAGAAAATTGTGGCTGGAAATTGTTCACTATGTGTCAATATGGATTGTAATCTAATAAGTAGTGTTTAATATAAAACCATTAATCAGTTTTTTGAAACCACTCTATATATATTTGGGTGTAATTGTGATAATTTCACAATGAACATTTTTACAAAGCTTCACAGGACATCTTGGTGGAGTCATTCTATATGTATTGTTGTAGAGTGCCTTTAAAAGTATACACATATCCTACAAATAAAGGGATGATCTATTCCATGAACATTATTCATGACTCTAAACAAATTATTTCATAAGACTTCAATGTGAACTATTGTTAATTATATATAATTGTAAACCTTGTTTCAAATCAATTTCTTGGATGAATATTTAAAATCTTTTGAACACTAAGTTAAATTTAAGAACTGCATTTTATCAAAAAAATTGATGGACTATTTAAAAGGGACATCCAGTCCTTATAGGATATAATGAGCTCATGCCCAGTTGACTTTATGGGATATTAAGACCAATACCCAACTCTTGTAGAATTCATATGGATAAAGTAAATCAAATTAATCTATAAAAGGGAACTATATGAATTCTTCTATGGAATAGTTGTTTAACACTATATTTTATTTATATATTTGGTAAAAGGAATCTATTATGCCTAAATATTGTTGAGTATACATTTGAGAACGTTCATGATATCTATGAATCTCATCGAGGAATCTCAAAAAATAAATAATTGAAATTATGATAATCAAAGGAAAGACTAATAATATCATGTGTGAGATCATAAATTCATGAATGTATCCCCACAAAATGTTGTTATAAGACTTAGTAAAAAGTGGATGATATTTTGGTGGTATGTTTTGAATTTTTAGATTTGGAATAAAATGTAATTTTTTTATTAATATTTTTATTTTCTACCAAAAATCTATTAACTGTATAGTATCACACATGAATTAATTTCAAGGAGGTATATTAATTACCCATCATATAGATCTCAACACCAAATAAATAAAGACGAATTCTAACTTGTAGTATCCCCACTTTGTGGTACACTGTATTTTTATTCTCATTATTTTATGGATGTTATTAGGAGAATTTTATTGGATTACTAAGTGGAAAAAATTTAGAGTTTTAATACGGGACCTATTTTTATGAAATATTCACCTTGTACAATGGTTAAATTTTTTGATTGGCTTATTGAAGATGTCATTAAGAAATACTACACATAAATGGTTCATCCATTTCCATTCATGAGGTTAAAACCATCAACATCATGAAATTATTTTCTCAAATAAAATAAGATACGTTGATTCCAATGTTAATATGAGCCACCCCTTGTTGAATTAATGACATGAAACCCATTCATGTTTGGAATCTTCTGGACAGACAAATTTTACCCTACCTATGGGAGTAACTTGTTCTCAATTGACATTCTCTTATCCCACTCAACATCTATTGATTCACTATGGGATTTCAATAAAACCAAGATTAATATAATAAATTTTTATGGAATTATGGAGTATTAACTTTTTGAATCAATGGTTAGGTTGTCCACATTATTCCACATCTTATAAAAACTTTTTTCTCATGGAAAATAATATTATTTTTTAATACTAGACAAATGGGTTTCTATTTTTTATGATGATATATTATTTGGTTTTAAATAAAAAAAAGAATAAATATGTTGGTATATAGAATCATTTAATATGCATTGGGAAAACATATTAGATGTAGGTGACTTCTATAACACTCTAATATTTTAGAACATGTTGGATATATATAATATGAATCATGTTTATTCTTTGTTGTAAATAAAATGTGGATTTTTTTAGGAAACCTATTTGGGGATTTTTTTTTCAAAATATTGGTTCTTTAATGATGGTAGTTTCTTAAATAATTGTATAATTATATATTTGGAATAATATTTTTGGCATTTTTTCATTTTATATAGGATGGATAATGGTTTTATGTAGCACTGCCAATGGATATTTTACCTTTTTATGGACAATTGTAAAAAAAAACCACCTTCAATAAATATAATCTAGGATGGATCATAGTTGTAAGTACCACCATAAAAATTGGTCACCAATAAATGGTTTTTTGACATGATAAATCAAAAACCATGTGTAGAGAGAGGTCAACTATTTCATGGCTTTTAAATTTTTGTTGGTGTTGAATTAAAATGATTATTCCAATTAATATGACAGTTTTTTATTGTTTTGTTTAATATTTTCTATGGATCATTCTTTGGTTTGATATAATTTTTTATCTTCTATTTTGGTTTTTATTAAATGTTATGAAGAGTTCCCAACATATTGGGTTGAGTTGATAAGTCTCTCAAGGAAATCCTAATGAGTGATATTCCCACACCCTATATTGGAACTTTGAATTATTCTTAAATGTTGTCTACATAGATATAATGAAGGGGCATGTTTCATTGATCACTAGGGCTTTTCCATAAAATCATAGTTTTATTTTTGAAGCTCATGTTGGGGAGTGTTTGCATCATTGTCTTGGATGGCACCACATGGGTGCTAATTTATTTTTATTAAGAGGATTACCCATGATCCTTGTTTTCTTTCTTTTATACTTTTTTAATTGTTATTTCATTGAGTTGTGTGATAAATTTGTCAAAAATAATGTGGTGGGGATTTATTGTATAGTTTTTTAGTAGGTTATTTGTTCATAATGGAAAATCACCCTGATGCTTTACTATTCACTTGGAACATATTTTCATCCTTTGTATTTCTATTGGAAACACCCATGTTTTTTTGAATTCTTCCTCTTCTAAAACTAACGAATATGGAAGGGTGTTTCAAATTTTAGTATCCTTGATTGATCTGTCTATATTTTTAGGATATCTTATATTATATTTTTTAGATATGAGTCATAATGGTGGAATGGAGGACAGACAATTAGAACATTAAATGTATAACATAAATTGAAATATCTAATAATTTAATATAAAATTAAATTTAAAAGGATATCTAGGTGAAAAATTGTTTTTTAAAAAATTATATAGGTATTTGTATCTCATAGTCATGGGTTTAATTGATGATGTTTCATATCATGAATTTTTATAATGAAGTTATAGTTAGACTAAATAGTTTCTCTAATATTTTCATAGTTTTTTATGAAGTTTAAAAGGGATTGATTTTGAAATGATGGTTAGACTGGTTGTTGAAAAATGTATTCATATTTTTATAATATTTGGGAATTTATTCAAGAATTATGTTCATATAGATATATGGTCTGAATTTTTTATCATTGTGAACATAAAAAATGATACATGGTTGAAATCCCAAAAATCAGTAGGTAGAATATATTTGTAAATGATGTTTCTCAGATCCATAGGTGGACCAACTACATTAATAGAGTATTTGGAAAAAATAAATATCTTCAAAAAGGACCGAGAAAAGATCAACTAAAGAAAGAGGTTTATTCATTGAAATATTAGAAACAGTATCCAACATTATTTTATAGTGATTTATAACATTAAAAACCATGGTCTTAGATAAAGTAAATGAATAAATCATTGATTTTATAAGTACATTGGAACAATAGAAGATTATGTATGTGACCTATATCTTGGAATTTATTTCACATAAATGACGTGATATAGAATTTCCAGATAAAGATGATAATGGAATCATGAGGTGGGATTTTTTGGAATATTTTAATAATGATTTTAACCCGTGAGCTCAAAATATAAATATATTTATATAGTTTGAAGAATGAAAAACTCTTTTTGATTGAGACTGAATCTTTTTTTAAGAACATAGTTCATCTTTCCTTCGAATTATCTATGATTTTAATCCATCATGGGCTATATATTTTTGTTATAATTGTGACAATTTATTTGATTAATTATAGAATTTAATTGTATTTTAGATTATATGGATATGGTTAATAGGGAAATAGTGGAATAAAGGGATATTTGTTGGAATATTATAACAGGAACTCTATTTCGTTCCATGGGGACATGTTTTAAAAATAGTGTACTAATAAGTGAAATAAGGATTTATATTCTCTTACAGGTATCACAAATCAGACTCATAATAAATAATAAGTTAATTTTACTAAAAAAAGTAATGTTATAATGGGTTATGTTTTGGGTTTATCGTTAACACAGAAGAGGAAATAATGTACTACACCACCAAGGAATTTTCACCACTATGGAATGAAAGTACATATTTAGAATTATTTTCATAATCATTTGATATCAGTGGGTAGAACTGGTTAGACATAGCCTCAACATTCATATACTCAGATGGAATAGTCCCTTCAGAAGTATTTATAGCAACAGGAACTAGTGAACTAGGATCTCTCTAGGAACATCTTATATTCTATATTGACACCCTATTAGAGCATCATGCTCAATCCTATGACTGTTGAGGGATAATTATGTTTGGATAAATATGCTATATTAAGTGAGAAATAAGGAATCTATATTATGAAAGGTTCTATTATTATGAACTCAACTTTTCAAATTACTTATTTTGTACCGGTGAATTAGATTAATTACATTATTCGTAAAAGGTTAAATAATTGGGATTTTATATGAAGTTGTTTCCACATGTCATGAACATAATGAAACCACAAGGAATAATGGAGGGAAAAGGATTCAAATTCCTATAATGTTCAATTACTATTGATGTAGTGTAGCTTTTACAGATGTTTACAATCTTAGATATAAAGTTTTTTTTATTTAATCGTTTGTATGGACTACTTAGAAGAATTTAAATCCCATATTTACTATTCCACTCCCCAGGTAATTTTTAAATCCCTGTATGGAGTCCTTCACCTTTTCCAAGGTTATTGGAATAAAAATGAAGTCCATGAAATACCTTTAATGAACTCTATTGTAACCATCATTGGACATTTATTTGAATATATCTTGTTCACAATAATAAAAATTTTAAAAGAGATTCTTACTAAAATATTATATTGATACCTGTATATCTTTCTAAATGATATCTCTTGGTTTCCATAAAAAAGTTAATAGAATATACCATCATCCTACTCCCCTGAATAATACCTACTTTACTACCATCATAAAAAATATATTCAATGGATCTACGAGTGTTAAAGGATCTTCCATAAGGTGTATTATAATGGATATATTAGGCCCATTATATTTCTTGGGCTCCATCAATACTATTCATAGTGAAGGGAGATGGTACTCTATGATTATGTGTTGATTATCATTAGTTGAATAATTTGAGGATTAGTTATTTATATACAGTACCCTGAAAATATTAACTTTTTCCTCAAATAATGGGAGAAAACTGGTTTTCTAAAATTTAACTACGCTCAGGATATTATCATTGTAACACCCCGAGATTTTATGAAAAGTATTCTTTTTAAATTAATGTCTTGTGTTGTATGCTAAACCAAAAGGATCTTACACAACACGCATCCCTGACTTGCCTTGCATTACACGCAATCACGACCTTCCTCGATAGTGTGTGTACTACACAATACCGAGTTTCACTAAACGAGATATTATTATAATATTATTATAAACTAGCCGTTATAAATAGTAATACCCACTTTTTGAAATTTTATAAATTTTATCTTTCAAAATGGAATTTATTTTTTGATTCGGAATATCAAAATTAGCTTAGGGTGAAATTTTGATACTTTTCGGATAACTTTCATATTCTGATGAATAGTGAAAATTACTAAATTTTAATTAAAAACCACATTTTTAATCGAAATAATTAATAGTGATAAATTATAAATTTTAGTGGTTTTAAAGTATATTTCGAATATATTTTTACAATTTAATACAATGTTGGTCATTAGATGTAATTTCACATTTAAACCAGACATAAACAAGTGTCATTCTTTTGATAGTTATTATCTCTTAAAAACACGCTATTTGTTTTGACAACGGGAATTAATTTTTAAATTAGTTAATGTAACTGATATGTTTTGAATTTGTAAAAATAGACATCATTTTTTAATTCATAATATTAAATATATCTTAGGCCTATTTTTTGTTATTTTTCTGGAAACATTCATTTTTTTGATGAATAGTGAAACCACTAAGTGGTAGTTAAAAAAACTGAATTTTTCATAAAACATAATTTTACACCTTCTGTGAGTGAAATTTCGAAACTCAAAGAGACACGGTTAATATCAAGTACTAAAATCTGGTTCAATGAGATGAAAATAATTTTTGGTGAATATTAGCTTTTTACTTTTTTTTACCACGGTTAAAAGTAAATACGGTAATTAAGAGTACAAATGATATTATTATTACACTAACACATTTCCTAATTCTATAGGATATGTTTAATTCGACCAAAAACTACCTTATGAATAAAATATGACCATTTAGGCACACATGGATTAGATTAGGACATTTAATATCAATTTACTTAAAAAAGAGTTAAAATTTGTTAAAATCAATGTTTAATAAATAAATCATTTTTTATATAGGGTTATACATAATATAAATTAGACTATAAAAATTCATTATAATTCTAAAAAGATTTCCAACATAATGGTATTTTATTTGTAATTTTTAGTCCTAAAATAATTTAATTTATTTATGATACAATGATGATGCGGTAATTACCTTATTAATGAAATAGTGACATAATTGATGTTATAAATACCCAAATAAATGTAATTTTAGACTTTTTATGATTTAAAATAATTTTATATGTTAATATGACATGTTAATATTGATTTAATTAATTGTTTTCGAACTAATCATTCTGTTATGATTTTCAAAAAAATCAATTACCAAATCGTGTCAAAATTGACATAAAATTGTTTTTAAAACAAATATTATATTATTAATTGTTATTATATTCTTAAAAATCTAAGGCTCGTCCATGATACTTATATCATGATAGGTGTATCATTAATGGACCACTTGGGGGTCACTTGGATGTATATGGTATGTTTATTAACTATATAATATAAATATACAAAGTGACATTGTAAATTTCAATCTAATTAACTAAGAGTTAAAACTAAAAGATAAGGTTAATATAATGACCTAAACTTGTCTAAATTATATTGGATGAGAGTATTTCTACCCATCCCCACATTATCTTCTAAATATATCAATTTTGATTTATTAAAAACCGAATTTTACTTTATAATAAAATAATATTTTTAGTTATTCCAAAGGTGCATCTCTCCTCCCTTATAAAAGGGAACCACCTCCCTCTCTTCCTCACACCACTTTGAGCCTTCAAGCTCGGCCAACCCCTACCAAATTCTCTTCTCCAATTCCCTAGAAACATCCTAGAGGTCCTTGTCTTCTTCAAAGACCACGTTTAGTACCCTAAGAGGAGGTCTCAAAGAGGCGCTTCAAAGAGGAGGTAATGTCTATTACCGATTCATTCAACTTTATTTCTTCTTCCACTTCTTCATTTTTAGTTGTTTCATTATGAGGTAATAACATCAGTATCACTAATATACTGATATGTTATTATAAGTATGAAACAACCATATTTCACCATCTATCCATCCTATGGAAAATGAAATCACCGCGCGTGCGTACATACGGAATACCGTCTCCACGCCGTGGTGTAATCTAATTTCCACCACCACCTTACATGGATGGATATAATGGTAAAAGTA
This sequence comes from Viscum album, assembly GCA_963277665.1. NCBI lineage: Eukaryota > Viridiplantae > Streptophyta > Magnoliopsida > Santalales > Viscaceae > Viscum > Viscum album. Next base: position 96,262,361 of record OY728141.1, on the reverse strand, counting down.
ATGAATATATATGATTATTTTAAAGTGATATTTATTCTTTAATATTATACATACACTTTTATACAATTCCATGATCATGGGAATGATATCATCGCTCGTGCGTACGTACGGAATACCGTCTGCACGACGCGATGAGATTCACCCTCCATGATAACCATTCAAGAATGATTATAAAGTATATATAATAAGTAATCATTATATATATTACATAATAATGCTATGGGATTTATTTATATATATATATATATTTATGTCATCTACTTAATTCCATTCAATTAAAAAGGAAACGAAATCAGCGTTCATGCGTACGTACGGCCTACCGTCTCCATGAACAGTGTATTTCATTCCATTTATCAATACATTATATATATATTCTGATTATATATTACATAAAAATGATGTTTTACATTATGGATGTATGTAATCATTATATAAGTAATCATATGAATAATTACAAGTTAAAACACGAATGACAAATGAAATGATTTTACCCAAAACGCTACATTAACATGAATTTACAAAAGAATGGGTAATATAAAGTCATAAGTAAACCATATATGATATAATAAAAATGAATATGATTCTGTAATAATTCAATGACAATATTTAAATCAGTATATTGGAGGTTTGGATACGTACAAATCATATCGGACCTAAGGTAAGGGATAATTTTGCAAATGTCATTTTTATCAAGGACTACTTATTCGTAATTATTTACTGGGGTTATTTCTATCCTCCATGTTCATGTTTTATAAAAGTTTATTCATATATGTTTAATGTCCTTTTTCCCCATTTTTTTTACTTTTACTACATGGTATGTATGGAATCTTTCTTTTACGAGGTACTTTTTGACTTTTTTGTCCAAAGTATGAGAAGAATGTTTTTTTAACTTATACGGCATGAAAGGATTTCTACAGTTTTATAAAGCCATATATTCATGAAGCTTCCTAAAAAATATTTCATGACTATTTTCAACAAAATCCTTTTCTTTTAAAATTTCATGACATTTTGTGAAAAGAAAATTATTTTGAAGAAAAAAGGATATTTTCCTCAAGAATTCATTTTAAGTGTTTTATCAAAACCATTTTCCATCTAAGATGACATTATTTTCATATGTGAATGTTTCAAGTATAATGTTTCTATGATTTACAGGTTTCACTTTCCTTATTATGAAATGATATTCATTTCTTTTATATGTATTATGTAATGATGGGATAATGTCTATGAAACCCATTTTATTTATTGGGTTATTATGAATGATGTATGTTTATTTTGTGTAAAAAGTAAGCATGATTTCATTATGATATGGGTGGGACCTATATCTCCCTCCAATGCATTGGTTAACAATTTATATCTCATGAGATAGACATGTCTGGAATGGTAAGTTAAACCGGTTCAGTAATATAGGACTGGAACGAGGAGTGAACTCAATTCAGAAAGGGACATTGTCCACTAAGATGGTCTTGGTAGCAATGCCTTGGCTATTATTGAAATAATTACATGTTCTTAATGTATGCCACAATTACATGTTTTATTCCCATGTTATTTTATCATTCTTAATGTTTCATTATGATCTAAGCCTTACGTACTTCCATGTTTTATGTCATTTCTCAAGATTTTGATGTTTAAAAATTATGTTCATGTTTTTAAGTTCAAATGTATATTGTATGTTTTATTTTATCCAAGCTTACCCTTACTGATCATTTGAGCTCACCCTTTTTATGTTTTATTTTCCCCTAGGATTAAAATAATGGTTTTAGGTAAGGAAACAAAAAGTGGAAGATCTTTATGGGAGATGTTGAAGATCTTTCACCACGATTAGAAGATTACGTTCCATGTTTCCAAAGACACTAAACTATTATGGTCCTTGTGTCTCTGTTTTTGTTATGTATTAATTATTCCGCAAAAGTAATGTAATATCTATGTATGTCAAGCTTCAGGTCTCTACAGTTGGAATCAGAGGAATGGATTATTCAACCATTGGAAACTAGGATGCGAAAACTTTAGTGAAATCCCTAGAGATATTTCTAAGGTATGTATAGGGATGTCCCTAAGGATTAGTATACGTATAGGTTATAGTCCTAGAATTATGGTAACGATCTTAGAATTAAACCTAAGATGTTAGATATTGAAGGTACTCCACCTTTATTATGTTGTTTTCCCTAGCATGATTTTTCCTCTCACACTATTCATTTTGGGTTTTAGACGATGGCTGGAACCCGAAGGAACCGTTTTGGTCAATGCAATGGACAATGCAATGATTGTCCTCCTGAACAAACAAATGTTATAGGGGATGGAGTGAAAAATCTTATTGCAATACTTACACAAGCTATGAATCATTCTGGATGTCCAAATAAGTAGAGAAGGGAACAATATTCTATTGAGTCCTTCATGAGGAAATGTCCACCTTCTTTCAGTGGGTCTTCTGATCCACTTGTTGCTGAACAATGGATCAGTACCAGTGAAAAGATATTTTCAGTTCTTCAATGTTCTGAACATGATAAAGTCATCTTAGCTGTATATCGTTTGGAAGGTGAATCTGATCAATGGTGTAATCTTATCAAGAATACGATGAAAATAGATGAAATCGAGTCCATGGAATGGGACGAGTTCAAGAAATTATTTTTCAATAAGTACTTCCCTCGTATTCTTCGAACAATGATGGAGAGGGAGTTTCTTGAACTAAAGAAAAAGGATGATGAATCTGTTGGTATATACGAAGCAAATTTTACAAGGCCTGGAAGGTATGCATCTGGATTTATCATCCAAACTGAACGTAAAGTTGATCATTTTTTCAGTGTCTTAAAACCAAATCTTCAAAGGGCATTAGCTATAAAGACTTCGTAGCTATGATGAAATTGTGTGTTCTTATATTAAGGTAGAAATGGATGTTGGTGTTACATATCCATCTAATGGTTTTGAGATGAAACAAAAGATGGAGTTCAAGGAGAAAACTCAGAATAATGGTGAAAGGAAGATGAATGTTTCCTTATGCTCAAAGTGTGGAAAGAAGCATGGTGGATATTATCTTAAAGGGACTAGAAAATGTTTTAAGTGTAGAAAAGAAGTTCATCGAGCAGCTGAGTGATGATGTAATAGAAAAAGGGTTCTTAATGATGTGAACAAAGAAAAGACTGCAGAGAACGCACCACCAACACTTCAATGCTTCAAGTGAAAGGAAATGGGGCATTATTTTAATAAATTCCCTAATCCAAGGGTTAGTGACGATCGACATGAGAAACCACTTAAGGCAAAGGACAAAGGGAAGTCACATGCGATCACTATTGGCGATGTTGAATATGACAATGATGTGGTGGAATGATTAAGTGTTTATGTAATGGGATTCCAAAATAATGTTGTATATAGTATCGTGGAATATTGGAATATTTATGTATTGGTCTATTGTGGTTTTCAATAATTTTATGGTACCGGTAACCATGTAAAGTGATTGAGATATTGTTGGAAAAAAGATGATATGCGCATAATGACGAGAAAATGAAAAAATGAAATGTTTGACATTATTCATGAGCTCATTAATGATATAAGGAAATAGTTATATCATGGTTCTAGGTTTTGGTATGTGAAAGAGTTAACTTTTGATAGCACTCATGTTTTCACTAAGATTCAATGGGTATTCATTTTTTCAAGAGAATAAATTATTAAGCCCTTTGAATGTTTGGAATGTGACTAACAAGACATATCTCATGATATATGGGGATCAATGATGGTATTAACATGCTAGGTGTATGAACTCATTGGTAATCGTTTTCACTATAATATTAGATTGGACAACAGTATATTGGATAAGCCTAAGGATTGGAATGGATTATGTTGGACATAAGTTAGTATTGTTTAAGGATAGAAGTTTTTTCGATATTATTTATGAGATGTTATAGTAATATAGTTTTAGAAAAAGGACAACCTGCAGGATGGGCGACAACCCATCGCGTCGGACAAGGCTGTGGGAATCGAACCCACAACCGAAGTGGGACTGGCCTTTATCGCCTACCACTGGCCTACAGGAAGTACCTGTTTAGTAGAAACTAGTTTTATTATATTAAGAATTATGATATATGAATTATAAGTCCATTTTAGGAACCAAATATGAGTAATCTCACTATAGATGGACTTATGTATTTTTTGATAACTTTTCTAACCTTTTTGTTTGAGACAGATGGAATGACCCATCATTCTATCACATGATCTGCTAACACATCACGAATGAAAAATTCACCTTCATTTTTTTAATAGATGAAGTGGAAATTGTCCAATGAACGACCAACGGTGAGACTGTACCGAAACCCTGAAAGTATTTCTTCTAATTCCAATTTCATCAACTTTAGGGAAATGATTTTGAAAACCAAAAATGTTGTCCTAGTGCTCTTATATCCGATGAATCAGATGGTACCATAGATCATCACAAATTTATGTCTTTGTGATTGATGGCTTTTTCATAGCCATGTTCTCTACCACTCTCTATCAGAACATGATGGTTAGATTTTTCTTCCATATCCATATTTTTCACCTATGTTTTCCTATGTGGAAACCCAGTGATAAGTTAATTTGGGTTACTGTTACATTTTAGACTATAGTTTTTAAAGCCAAGTATTGGTATTCCTTTTTACGATGTCGGATTCTATTAAAGAAACTTTCGAGTAGTAAACCATTTATAAACCCGACGAATTTCGAGGGCGAAATTCATTTTAAGGGGGGTAGAATGTTACATCCCGAGATTTTATGAAAATTATTCTTCTTAATTAATGTCTTGTGTTGTACGATACACCAAAAGGATCTTTCACAAAATGAATCTCTGACTTGCCTTGCATTACATGCAATCACGACCTTCCTCGATAGCGTGTGTAGTACGCAATACCGAGTTTCACTAAACGAGATATTATTATAACATTATTAAGAACGAGCCGTTATGAATTGTAATACCCACATTTTGAAATTTTATAAATTTTCTCTTTAAAAATGGACTTCATTTTTGGATTTTGAATATCGAATTTATCTTAGGGTGAAATTTTGGTACTTATTGGATAACTTTCATATTCTGATGAATAGTGAAAATTACTAAATTTTAATTAAAAACAACATTTTTATTCAAAATAATTAATAGTGATAAATTATTAATTTGAGTGGTTTTAATGTATATTTAGAATATATTTTTACAATTTAATACAATGTTGTTCATTGGATGTAATTTCACTTTTAAACTAGACATAAACAAGTGTCAATCTTTTGATAGTTGTTATCTCATAAAAACACGCTATTTGTTTTGACGACCGAAATTTATTATTAAATTAGTTAATGTAACTGATATGTTTTGAATTTGGTAAAATAGACATCATTTTTGAATTCATAATATCAAATATAGGTTAGGCCTAATTTTTGGTATTTTTCTAGAAACTTTCATTTTTTTATGAATAGTGAAACCACTAAGTGGTAGTTAAAAAAACTGAATTTTTCTTAAAACTTAATTTTACCGCTTCTGTGAGTGGAATTTCGAAAATCCAAGAGACACGGTTAATATCAAATACTAAAATGTGGTTAAAAGAGATGAAAATAATTTTTGGTGAATAATAAATTTTTATTTTTTTTACCACGGTTAAAAGTAAATAGGGTAATTAAGGGTAAAAATGATATTATTATTACCTTAACAAATGTCCTAATTCTATTGGATGACTGTAATTCGACCAAATACAACTTTAGGGATAAAATATGACCAGTTAGGCCCACTTGGATTAGATTAGGACATTTATTATCAATTTACTTAAAGAAGAGTTAAAATAGTTAAAATCAAAGTTTAATAACTACATCATTTTTAATATAGGGTTATACATATGATAAATTCGACTATAAATATTAATTAGAAATATAAAAATATTTCCAACATAATTGTATTTTATTTGTAATTTTTAGACTTAAAATATTATAATTTATTTATGATACAATGATGATGCAGTAATAATCTTATTAATAAAATATTTACATAATCGATGTATTAAATAACCAAATAAATGTAATTTGAGACTTTTTATGAATTAAAATAGTTTTCTATGTTAATATGACATGTTAATATTTATTTAATTAATTTTTTTCGAACTAATCAATCTGTTATTATTTTCACAAAAATCAATTACAAAATAGTGTCAAAATTGACATAAAATAGTTTTTAAAACAAATATTATATTATTAATTGTTATTATATTCCTAAAATTCTAAGGTTTGGCAAAGATACTTATATCATTATAGTTGTATCATTAATGGACCACTTTGGGGGTCTCTTGGATGTATATGGTATGTTTATTAACTATATAATATAAATATACAAATTGACATGGTAAATGTCAATCTAATTAACTAAGAGTTAAAACTAAAAGATAAGGTTAATATAATTACCTAAACATGTCTAAATTCTATTGTATGAAATTATTTAGACCCCTACCCACCTTAGCTTCGAAATATATCAATTTGGATCTATTAAAAATCGAATTTGACTTTATAATAAAATAATATTTTTAGTTATTCCAAAGGTGCCCCTCTCCTCCCTTATAAAAGGGAACCTCCTCCCTCTCTTCCTCACACCCCGTTGAGCCTTCATGATAAGAAAAACCCTGCCAAATTATCTTCTCCACTTCCCTAGAATCATCCTAGAGGTCTTGGTATTCTTCAAAGACCAATTTTAGTACCCTAAGAGGAGGTCTCAAAGAGGCGCTTCAAAGAAGAGGTAATGTCTATTACCGATTCTTTCAACTTTATTTCTTCTTCAACTTCTTCTTTTTTAGTTGTTTCATTATGAGGAAATACCATCAGTATCACTAATATACTGATATTTTATTATAAGTATGAAACAACCATATTTCACCATCTATCCATCCTACGGAAAAGAAAATCACCACGCGAGCGTATGTACGGAATACCGTCTCCACGCTGTGCTGTAATCTAATTTCCACCACCACATTACATGGATGGGTATAATGGTGAAAGTAATGAATATATATGATTATTTTAAAGTGATATTTATTCTGTAATATTATACATACACTTTAATACAATTCCACGATCATGGGAATGATATCATCACTCGTGCGTACGTACGGAATACCGTCTCCACGACGCGATGAGATTCACTCTCCATGATAACCATTAAAGAATGATTATAAAGTATATATAATAAGTAATCATGAAATATATGACATAATAATTCTACTGGATTTATGTATATATATATTTATGTCATCTAATTAATTCCATTCAATTCAATAGGGAAACGAAAACAGCGTTCATGCGTACGTACGGCCTACCGTCTCCATGAACGGTGTATTTCTTTCCATTTATCGATCCATTATATATATATTCTGAATAAATATTATATATAAATCATGTATTACATTTTGGATGTAAGTAATCATGATCTAAGAAATCATATGAATAATTACAAGTTAAAACACGAACGACAAATGAATCTATTTTACCCAAAACGCTACATTAACATGAATTTACAAAAGAACGAGTAATATAATGTCATAAGTGAACCATATATGATATAATAACAATGAATATGATTCTGTAATAAGTCAATTACATTGTTTAAATCATTATACAGGAGTTTTGGATACGTACGAATCATATCGGACCTAAGGTAAGGGATAATTTTGCAAATCTCATTTTTATCCGAGATTTCTTATTTGTAAGTATTTACTGGGGTTATTGCTATCATCCATGTCCATATTTTATAAAAGTGTATTCATGATTGTTTAAAGTCCTTTTGACCAATTTTTTTTTACTTTAACAACATGGTATGTATGGAATCATTCTTTTACGAGGTACTTTTTGACTTTTTCGCCCAAAGTACGAGAAGAATGTATTTTTAACTTATATGGAATGAAAGGATTTCTACTATTTTATAAATCCATATTTTCATGAAGCTTCCTACAAAATATTTCATGACTATTTTCAACAAAATCCTTTTCTTTTAAAATTCCATGACATTTTGTGAAAAGAAAATGATTTTGATGAAAAAAGGATATTTTCCTCAAGAATTCATTTCATGTGTTTTATCAAAACCATTTTCCATATAAGATGACATTATTTTCATATGTGAACGTTTCAAGTAAAATTTCCCTATGATTTACAGGTTTAACTTTCCATATTATGAAATGATATCCATTTATTTTATATAGATCATGTAATGATGGGATGATGTCTATGAAACCCATTTTATTTATTAGGTTATTATGAATGATGTAAGTTTATTTTGTGCCACAAGTAAGAATGATTTCATTATGAGATGGGTGGGACCTATATCTCCCTCCACTAAATTGGGTAAAGATTTATATCTCATGAGATAGACATGGCTGGAACGACAAGTTAAACCGGTTCAGTAATACAGGACTGGAACGAGGAGTGAACTCGATTCAGAAAGGGAATTTTTCCACTAAGATGGGGAAACAATGCCTTTGCTACTATGGTAATCATTACATGTGCTTAATGGATGCTACAATTACAGGTTTTATTACCATGCTATTTTATCTTTCTTAATGTTTCTTTATGATCTATGCCTTACGTACATCCATGTTTTATGTCATTTCTCAATTTTTTGATGTTTAAACATTATGTTCATGTTTTTAAGTTCAAATTTATATGGTATGTTTTATTTTATCCATGCATACCCTTACTGAGCATTTGAGCTCACCCTTTTTATGTTTTATTTTCCCCTAGGATTAAAAGAAAGGTTTTAGGTAAGGAAACAAAAAGTGGAAGATCTTTATGCGAGATGTTGAAGATCTCTTACCACGATTACAAGATTACGTTCCATGTTTCTAAAGACACTAAAATATTACGATCCTTGTGTCTCTATTTTTGTTATGTATTATGTATTCTGCAAAATTAATGTAATATCTATGTACGTCAAGCTTCGGGTCTCTACAATCATCATAGATTTAGAATATTTGATACTTTAAAGACAATATGTTGGACTCTCTATAGCCATTATAAATATATTTTCATTCATTTTGGTTACATAAATGAACATGTAGTGTTCATGGCTTCGATGAACTGTATCTTCCACTAATAAATATAATATATAGTTGTTGTGTTATTTGCTTATAATATTTTATACTCTATAAGAAGATAAGACAACAAGGAGAAACTGAAAATAGTACAATGAAAGTGATAAAAATAATGACTATCTGGAAAATATTTATATGGGAATCATCTGGATCCAAGAAGTCTGTATCCATAGACATATCATTTTTGAATAAGAAATATCAATTTAAACTAGGAATATTGAATCAGACCTCTCTTTGAGTACAGTAAGGGATATATTTTAGTATTATAGTTTTATGGTATTCACAAGTTATTACCACCACATTATTAAAATTTCTCAATATTTTCTTCGCCCACGTCTACTCTGATAATTAAAGGTCCACCATATCTATGGAATGATTAATATGAGAAACGGTTTTAGCAATTTAAAAAACGTCTCTCATCGGAAAAATCATAATCATTCCAGAACTAGTTAACAGTCATGTGGTATATTTTGTTTCATCTAAATATAATCTATGGTGTGTTCTCATGTAGTTACACCATGTTGTGCCCTATGTTTTTTATAAGTTTTTGGTGCATGAGATGAATTATCCCATACATGACTGGGAATTATAATAGGTTTTCTATTACATAAGGACGTGGTGGAATTTCCAATTTGTTGAAAAATATATTTTTTCATTGATCATAATAGTTTTGAAGAAATATTCTTTCTAAAATACATGTGGTTGAGGCATGATTATTAATGGAGTTCCTGAAGATGTTCAATTTATACTTGATATACGCACCCAATAAATATAATATTGTAGTAGATGAATTCATTTTGAAATTTTATAGTGATTTGGTCTAAGAACCTCATGTCCAATGGTTGTTAATGACAATGATTACTAATATAAATTTAGATTTTGTTGAACATGGATAGAACATATTTTTATTTACAATAATTCTAATTCTAAACTAAATAATGATGGAAACAGAATCATTGAATGTAGATTCAAAATGTTTCACCAATTGATGGGGATAATTATGATGATAGGATATAATATAAAAATGCATTGAAGTGATTTTAGAATCCAATTTTAGTTCCTCGGTGCTTTTAGGGACAAACTTCTTTTATCTTGTCACATCTGGAATAGGAAATTCCTCTTGGTGATTTGAAAATATTCCTGTTAATGAAAAAAAAATTCGGTGGAAATTTATGAGGCTCACGATTGAAAAAAATCGGATGTAATGTTTGACCTGTTAGAAGGGGAAATATGAACATCAATGAACCTCTATTTTTTGAAGTTTATTACAATAACATTATAGAATTGGTAATTGATTGGAATGGTATTTTTCGTTTTCAAATCATGAATATTATGAAAACATGATGTCATATGGTTATTAGGGGATCAACATAAATGTTCACTACATGGAATCCATTTCATTGAATCCAACATGGTAGATGAATTGGAAAAATTATATATATTAGAAATTGTCATGTTACATGGAGTTTCAACTTCGAATGAATCGGACAGAGGCTCTGATTATTATTTTTTATTTTTTTCGATCATTACACAAGTCTTTTCCAAGTCAATTTATTATGGACATAGAATATCATGTAGTGAAAAATGGATATTATTAACAAAGTAATCAATCATTCAATTATATGATTTTCACATGTTTCATGTACATTGTTGGTTCAAGGGAGGATCATATTACCTTGAATCAATTCTACTACAAAACTATTTATCATTATATAATAATGATTCAATCGTCTGACGCCTTTTATGGATGCTATTTTCATTCTTCATTTTGTTGGGTGCAAATTGGAGAGATATATTCGATTCATCCTATCATTGTTCATTAGATATTAGAGTTAATTTAGACGATCCAAGATCCTAATTCCATTAAATAATGTTTATAGAAGGATTATATTTCTAGTTTTCCTCAAGCATTATCTTTTTGTGTCAGTGAACATTTTATGTGAAGGTGTCACCAAAATTGCATAATTGATGCTTTTGGAACACGGGAGGGTAAGACCAAGGTATGTGAGATTATTAATTATTATAGAATAGATTAGGACTAGAGAATAAATGTTATAGTTACCACTGAGACTCAGTGTTCTTCATAACATCTTACATGCTTCTTAAGTCATAAATTATCATCTCGATCCATGACATGTGATTAGTTGGGATCATGTTACTCAGGAGTTGTATGTGACAATAATTTCTAAATTGGTATGGGTTCAATATGGGTAGGAAGAGATCCTTAGGGGAGATCTATTTTCTTAGTGCATGTACAATGTTTGCATGTGACTGATCAATAGGAACCATGTGAATGAGAAATGGTTAAATTGGAGAGATGGAATGATTTGTTCCAACATGTATAGGATAGAAACATTAATGTTGTGGAGGATATACAACGACCAATTTGATGTGTTCCATCTTTTTATGTTTTCTTATTGAATTCTTCTGGATTAATTAACTATGTGTGTTTGTATAGATGAGCTAGAATCTAGAAGCTGAAAATATCATTAGGTAATATTCATGTTATGAATATATTACATGGAAAGAATTGGTCAGTAAAGATAAATTAGATATTTCAAAGAATGAATATTTTATCCAAGTCTGTTCAAGATATAAACCACATTAGAATTTTTAAATAGGTTAATTAGGTTAAATAATCTATTGAAACAAGTATTTCATTGTAACTGGACTCCAAAAAAATTAATGACTTAAACCCCTTTTATGTCTTGAAACTGCTGGGACAATAAAATTTTACAGAGCCTAAATGTGATTTTTTTCATTTGGAATTCTCTTCTTTTACATTCCTTCATTAGAATCCTTATTCTATTTTTGATAATCATTTACTTCTAATTATTTTTGGAAATAAATAATATAGCATTCATGTTTGAAATTTAATTGTAGGGTCTCCTCATTCTTTATCTTCATGGAACTATTTATTTTTTAATCCTGAAACCCTAGATTGGTAAGTTATAATACATTTATTCGGTTTCATTATTTTTTTATAGGATCTTCTTGATATTTTATAGAGGAATTTAGGGATGGGATTGATCTACAAGAACATTTAAGATCCTTTGTGAAAACATAATCTACGTATTTTGTTTCTATCAAAGTCTACCATTCTATAAAAAACTATATTTATATTTTATAAATCATGGTTATGATTTTTGTGGAATATATTATGGAATTGATTTTTGAAAAACCAAAATGATGTTATTTCAGTTGGGTGATTCATGCAATATTTTATTTTGATAAATTAATCTTTTATTTTATTTTTAAGAAAAAAGTGTTGGTGTTTTTTCTTCTTAATGTGTGTAAGGTAATGTTCAAAAGTAACTCTATCAAATGATTATTAAACATGGGATGTGTTCAGGACATCAATAGTCATCATTAATAATAATAACTTAGGATAAATCATGGTTGGATGTACAACCATCAAATTTGGTCACCAAGCTACAACATCTTGAAAAGATTACTCACAACTCATTATTATAGAGAGGTACATGTCTATATGCATTATGTGTGTGCATTGGTGTGGAATTGAAATTATTAATCCAAATATTATGTAAATATTCTTTATATTTTATTAGACATTTTCCTTGAGTAATTATTTGGATTAATATATACTTTTTATCGTCTTATCTTATGGTTTATATAAAATGTACTAATATGTTTTTATTCAATTGGCATGTGTTTGTATGTCCTTGTAAAAATTAAACGGATTGATATACTTACCCACTTCAAGGTAAAATTAGTGAATATTCAGGTGACACATACCAATATAAAAGGAAGGTTCATGTTCAGTACTTTTCAAGTGGTGGTCTTTGACATAATATTTTTTTTTATTTTGATGGGGTTGTGGAGTGTCTTTATCTTGGTCTGGGATAGATCAATTTGATTGCCAATGTATTACTATTTTTATTAATAGCCTTAAAATATTATTTGTTTTTTGCTAAATTATTATATTGTTCTTTATTGTTAATTTATTGAGTAATGTGATTGGTTATTCATGAATAAAGAAGTTAGAATGTTTGTATTCGTTCTTTTTATTTGGTTGGGTATTAGTTAGGGAATGTTACCCCTTAACAGTTTACTAGTCACTTGACTTTTATTTCTAGTCATTAGATTCCATTGGAGATCACCTAATGTTGGTGTAATTCCACCCTTTATCGAGATAATTATAAAGTATTATATGTTTAATTGTGTTTCATATAATAAATATTTTATCTATATTATTGAAAATATATAGAAATAGTTAATTAATCTTAAAAACTGTCTTGTGAATATACTTGAGATGAATGAAAAGTTAGAGGATGAAAATTGTAATCATGTGGAATAAATTTTTAATAATTATATGAATTTTCTTATGGATTGGTGTATGACCAATTTTTTTAGGATGAAATACATTAAGTAGTGAGGTTGTGGGTTGAATGTAAGGCTTTAGATTCCACTATAATAAAAAATAAATTAGCACAAAAGAATTGTTACACATTCCAAATTCAATTTTTACATTATAATCATCTACAAATCAAAAAATACTTAAAATTACATTCACAATACTGGTCACAACATTTTGGAAATAAGACATACCAATATATTGAACCCTAAAAATATAAATGTTCGTAATATCTTTCCCTAAAAAGGCTAAAATATTTATAAGATACATATCTATTATGAAGAAACCTGTAAGAAATGGAATATACATGAAATATTAAATAAGTTATGTATATTAATTATCTTTGTTTATATGAATTAAGTGCATATATAAGGGGTAATATGTTTGATATAATTTGATCATTAGAATCATATTATTGGGAATCCAACCATTTTAATAGTAATGCAACAATTATCATTTAACTGTCCAGTTGAATGATTAAAATAAATCGATTATAATATTCTCAATAACTATAAAGAAATTTGTATTAAAAAATTAAATAGAAAAATAATAACACATATGAATTTGAATGAAAACAAAATTTTATTAAAGATATAGTTTTTAAATTTTTGTGCAATAAAATGATTTAGAATGTCAAACAATATTCTGTTGAAAAATAAATTCACTCAAATATATAAATTTATTTATAAATGGACATTAATTATAATATTCTCACATCTAAATTAACCAATGTAAAATTTTTCATAATCATATGACATAATGACACTTTTAAACAAATAGTTATGTATTGTATGAATCTATTATTGGTATTATAATAAAATGATGATGTAAAAAAGAAGAAATAATTAATATAGTTTAATATAAAAAAACATATAAGTAATTAATATATCATATTTTAATCAATAAAAAATTACATTCAATACCAATGAAAATTTTTAGAACCCTAAAATTGCAATTTTTTGTTTCAAAACCAATATTTTATTGATTTATGTTATTTGAAATGAAAAGTAAATTTACAATAATTTATTTTGGGGAGTTGTTGACCTACACTCATAGATCAAAAACTAGCACAACATTCCCATAAATACTTTATATTATACACATAAGTAATTATATGATAATTCAATATTGACTTCTAAAAATCAATTTTAGTTTTTGAGTTTTAGTGAATTCAAAAAAATATATGAATGAACCCTTGTTATATATATCAAAAAAGGAACTTTTACAAAAATATTTAAAACTAATTAATCCATAATAATCCTTAAACATGTCCCATAAATCATTGTCACATGATACTCTTATAGGAACTTATTATGAATTAATATTCTTCACATCTCGGAAAAATTGAAAATATATTAATGGTGAATTCTCAAACAATTTCTAAGGGAATGAAATAAAAATGTAATCATGGGTAAGATTGTAAGTATAAAAAACATGATATAGGGATAAATTTCTTACATTAAACAATGTGGATCAAAAAACATTCTACATTTTTCATCATAAAAGCAATTTAACCTCAAAAAAACACATAGCCTAGAAAAAGTATTTTTACTAATGAGACATTAAATATGATTCATTTAGTATAATCATAGGAAAAAGATTATTACGTAAGAGTATCCTATAAATATAATAACTAAAATCACATGTAATGTTTGTGAGCTAAGTCCTTCATCACATAGTAGGCTTCAGAAAACCACATTTGTACCTTATTCGATTTGGGATAATCCCCCTATGTATCCATGGGTTTTCGATTAATAATTCTCGCATACCCCTCTATCTTGGAAAAACATAATCTCATATTCTCTTAGTAATAGGAAATATTATCTATTATACCCATTAACATGTATAAATCCTCTTTTGTACCACAATCCTTGGGATAATTCATCTCTTGTAAACTTCTAATCTTATGAGAATGAAATATAATCTTACGATTTGGAGGGCGATTTAATAACACAACCATCGTCATCAATACATATGTGTTACAGATAAAACAATTCATAACCATATAATAATTTAAATTTATAAATAAAATGGGTATGTTCTCATTTTCATGTGGAATCATATATTTGAAATATTAATAATTCTATAAATAATTCAAACATGAAAAAATCATGTAAAATAAATGGGTATCCAATGATATTCTATAACATTATAGATATATACCATTCAGTTAAGCTAAATTAAAATGTGGTATTTACAGATATATATAATTTTTTTATTATAATGACTAAAATTTCCATAATTAATTAATTTATATACATCTAGTTAAACACTAACTAATTAATGGAATCAAAAATAGGGTATTCAATGTGGAAATAAAATGAAAGGGGAAAAATAATATTATACTCTTGAGGATACTAGGAAAGAAAACTTATGTGATGATTCATTTATCTTATATATTTTTAATTTTTATCATTTTTAAAAACCTAATATTTGAATGAACATGTAGATAAATAAATATTTTATAATAATAGTATAATTTAACATTACAAATCAATATGAATATGACCCCATTTTCCGGAGAACACATCTAAATAAAAACAACTACATAGGGAAATAATAATTTACCTTTTAAAAACATGGGAAATATTTTTTATAGAGATGTAACATCTGTACGCATGAAATTGTTTTAAATTTATAATTCTTTTATATTTTAAAAATAAATCATAAACGAAAAAATTCTCTAATTTCCATTGAAATTTAATTTAAAAATTTGTTTAATGGTCAATTTTAAGATATATTAATAAATTAGTTTTTAATATGTTGAAAATAATCAATACATGAAAAATGAAATAGTTGTTTTATTGAGAAAGCATGGAGTGGTTGATATACACTATGATTTTTAATAGATAGAAAATCTTTTTAAATATTTTAAAATACCATTATTGAAAACCCAATTAAAAAAGAATAATATATTTTAAATTGGAATATAATTAATGATAATTGTGAGGGAAATATAATATAATCCTTATTTTAGATCCCCCAAATTGAGGATAAATGATGTGGGATGAAAACATAGACATGTAGGAAAGGATCCATTGGAATTATGAGAGTTGTTCATACCAATATCAAACATCAATTTTAGAAGATATTTCACCAAGGTAGATGGTATAGATGTAAAAAAATAACATCCATAGTTAACAAGGTATTTTTCATATAGAAAGGGAATTTAGGAGATAAAATGGTCATAAATGTTCACAGTCTTGTAGTGAATGTTTGAATCAAAAAGAAATATTTATAGTCTAGAAAATTGTTACGACTTTAGTAACATTTTAATTGAAACCCATTGAATGGGTGTGATATTAAATTTATCTGATTATAAAATAAATGATGCTTTTATCATGATAAAAAATATTTATTCGGTATTAGATACACCATGTCAAATAAATCATGGTGTTTGCGATGAAATATGTTACAATATGTCAAAATCAAGACAAGAAAAACACATATAGTATTTACCCATAGTTCAAATTAAGAATATCCTCCGGAAGGGTGGTTTCTAAAATAAATGGAAAAAATATCATACCATTCCAAAAACAAATAAAAAACATTTTATTGTTTTTGTATAATATAATACTAGGAGTTGTATTCTCATAGTCATACATTATATAAATTTATACCAGTTTTCAAGTATGTCGTTAAACAAACCTAATAAGAACCTATTATAATTAATATGTGTTTATAATCTTTTCTAGATGTAATATATATATAAAATAATTATAAATCAAGTATTTAATATTATTAAAATATAATATATAATTTTAGAGATATAAAGTACGATGTTAACCTATATTATGTTATTACATAATGTAGTGAAATCCGTTTTCCCCATTAGTGTGTTGTATTTGGAAAATTGTGTTTACAACTATTATTTATTGCCCATATTATTTATATTCTATCCAATTTGACATAAAATAATTTCAATAATATTCTAATAAACAAATAAATCCAACAAACCTAATTATAGAATAAGGAGACCCATGTTAAACATTCATTTATTTTATATAAGTTACATGATTTCAAAGATTACATTTTATAAATAATAATACCCCAATGAATGTTATGTTCAGTTCATTAGGATAATAGATGTATAATAATGTTATTTTCAAAAAACCTAGGATCATTTACCCTTAAAGAAGCTATAAGAGACCATATTCTAGACATTACATTAGTAAGACTCATCCTCCAAACATGGCAGATGAAAACATAAGAATAAGGAGAACAAATCTTAGTTAGGTGTGTATAAACATTAAATCATGTATGTGTTCATAAGAATATCTAGAAACATGAACTTATAGAAAATTTTATAACATCAATATTGATAATCATAAAACATAACAGAGCATCAATGTATAGAGTAGAGGAACATAAATCCAAAAAAATTATTAACATTGAAATATACCATCTAGGAAATGGATTAGAAGTAATCTATATAATCCATTATTCCTTGGATCATATGAAGATAATGAATAACATACATTAACTATGGAATAATGAATATTATAGGGAACATTACATTCATGAGAAAAAAAAATATTTCCCATGATTACTAGAATCTAAAATTTACTCATGAAAACATATCTAATGAAATATAAACCCTTAATCAATGCATTGGAGGGAGATATGGTACCCCATCCATTATTCCTCCATGCATACTTATTCCACATAAATATCATTCTTTTTTTACATCATAATGAATCAATTAAAATTATATTAGTTTTATAAAACATCGAAATGTAAATAATACAATTTTTAAAAATAATCCATGGAAATAAAATGGGTTTAAAAAAATCCAAATTGAAACCATTCAATTTAAATAAAGTACCTATGGAAGTAATATATGCTTCACAAAACATTAAAATGAAATCATAAAAAAAATAATTTCATACTAAAAAACATGATCTCTAAAAATAATCATGTATTAAAATAATGTATTCATTGATACATGAAACAAAACTACATTTTATATTAGTATTTTGATGATAACGTACACAAAAATAAGAAAATTCATTTCTAAAAGAATTATTTATTTATAAATATAATAGTCACACTTTGGATTCACTTTATAAAGTCTAATTTAAATGAAAAATGAATATAAATACATCAGTGAAATTGGATTCAGATAAAAAGACTCTTAAACTAGAAATAAAATTGAAATATCATTATAAAGTGAAATATAGTGAATTTACTGTAAAATTAATCATGAATACAGTGTATACCATAGACCAAGAAGGAAATGTTGCCACGTCCCTTACCTTTATGCTTGATTTTCATAGAAGTGATTTAAAATTATTTATAATGTACATAAATATCATAATGACATATATTTGTTACTTAAAAAACAATTCACAGAAATCACATGGCATTACAATCACAGAAATGTACCTTATGAAAGGATAAGGGAGTAAGTCCAAACTTATGCAGTCACAAATGCTATGGTGGAAGTTCTTAATCATGTGGTGCTTGGTATATTAATTTTTTCCACAAACAAAGCCAATGATATAATTGATTATGCATCATCACATAATTTTTCTATATTCATTATTTTAAAAAAAACTAGATACTTCTAATTTGATTCTATATTGGATATTTCAATCAAAACTCGTTAAGGAAGTATCATTGCATCAAATAACTGTTGATCAATCCCCCATATGACACACAAAAGTTCATGAATTTTTGATGTAATCATCATACCCATGGTTGGCTTTGACATTATTCTTATTATGAAGTGGATTTCAAATTATTATGCAATGATCTATTGGTAGAAAAAATAAGTTACAATTTTTGAGAATGATATAGAGTTCCTTATCATTATGGAAGAAACTACTCCATCTGATTCAAATCTAGATCATTCACTTGTTTTTCTACTAAATTAAATTCTTTTGGAGGAAGATAACTAAATATCTATGGATGAGGAAATAAATGATAAAATCTAGGATGTACCTATTGTGAAAGAATAAATTGATATATTTTCATAGGATGTACCTAGACTACCTTCTAAGTAAGTATTTGAGTTCTCTCTTGATTTAGTTCATAGTTTATGATATATATCAAATACTCCTTATCGAAAGTCCATAGTGAAATTAGTGGGGATAAAAAAACAACTAGAGGTATCAAAGATAAAGGATTTATCTACCCTATGGTATCTCCATGGGGAGCCCCTATTCTCTTTATCAAAAATAAATATGGTTCCATGAGGGTGTGTATTTGTTATAAATAAAACAATGTTAATATCATAAATAAAATGTATCCCCTTCCCCACATTGATGATTTATTTGATCAACATCACAAAGCCTATTATTTTCAAAGACTGTATTTTGATCTGGATATCATCAGTTTCATGTGGGAAAAGAATATATTATAAACACCATATTTTGAACTAGGTATGGGAATTACGAGTTTACATTATTGCCTTTTAGAATTTATAATCAACCCTATATTTTCAGGGATCTAATGAATAGAGTTTTCAAGGAATATCGGGAAGAATGGTTTTTGGTATTTATTGATGATATATTAGTATACTTCAAATGACATGAAGAACATGAGAATCAAATTCAAATTATTAAGAAGACTCTCTAATGAAATGAGGTATTTGTGATGTTTAAGAAGTGGGAATTCTGGCTTCAATAGTTTCCTTTCCTAGACATATTTTCTCTTAATGATGGAATCTTAGTTGATCCTACAATGAAAGAAATTAGCTCTAGAATAGCCTACTTCATCAAACAGAACTGAGGTATGTAGTTGTATTAGTATAGTAGGCTAAAATTAACATTTCATTTAGAACTATGCCTGATTAGCTATCCTGTTAACCATGATTACATGAAATGCATTTATGTTAGAGTGGAAATAAAAATGTGATATTTTTTCAATAATGGAAGATAGGTAATTGAGTGTTCAAATTTTTACTCTACCATTGGAATTTAGTGTAATTTTTGAATAATAATGATGCATGAAAAAAATGACATCGTTGTGTCATTATTCAGATTGATAGAGTTATTTCCTATGCATCAAGGTATTAAAAAACTCATGAAAAAAATATCCAACTCATGAACATAACATAGAATATGTAATTTTTTATTTAACAATGTGGAGACACGGTCTCTATGGTGAAAGATATCAGATATATGCCAATCATAAGATCTTGAAATATATATTGTCACATAAACAACTCAACCTGAGGAAATGAAAATGGATCGATCCACTAAAAAAGAATGATTTTTCAATACACTTCCACGTAGGGGAGGATAATGAGGTAGATGGTGCATTAAGCAGGATGGATCCCGGGGTTATGAACAAAATGAGGATTGGAAATGATCTTATGTATATTGTACTAGAAAATATAGATATGGGAATTATAATGGAAGGTGAAACATCATTAATTTTGTAATTGGTTTCCCATGAAATGATATTGGATAGAATTAAATGTTCACAGTATGATGATGAGAATCTTAAATATAAAATTAACGATATGAATGATGGGAAGTTGTAAGATTTCATGTATGAATATGGAATTGTGACATTTTGGACATGGATATGTTTTCCCTCTTTTTTTAGAGAGAATAATAATTTCTTGGAGGATTCCCATAGAGTGAATTTATCTACACAAACAAGTAGTACTATATTTTATAAAGATATTATGTAATATTTATGGTGGGATAATATGAAGCATAAAATTTCCGATTATGAATCAATATGATTATTATGTCATCATGTGAAGGCTGAAGCACCACGTCCTAGAGGAGTCATGATACAACGTACTATTCCTACATGAAAATGGTATGACATCTCTATGTATTTTTTACTACGTATCCAAAAAATCCATGAATGAATGATCCTATATGGTTAATTATTGATCGACTGACCAAATCTGTACATTAAAACTCTATAAGAGATGATTTTCATTTAGATTTCCTTGCACTGTGCGTTATTAATGATGTTTTAAGACATCAGTTTTTTGGACGTGTTCCAAAATTAAATCAAAATTATGGAAAAGTCTTTTGAAAGCATTAGATACTGAACATCTTTTAATTACTATTTATCACCCTTAAACTAGAAGGAAATCAGAAAGGACAATAAAAACTTTAGAAGATATGTCCATATCATGTCCACTTGATTTTCAAGGTTTGTGGGATTATAATTTACCTTTGGTGTATTCTTTCCACAATAATAGTTTACATTATATTATTAAAATGGCACCATATGAAACATTATATGGAAAAAGATGGGGTACACGAACCTATATGGATAAAGTTGGTGAAATGAATATTATGGTCCTAGAGCTTTTGGAGGAATCAATTATGATGCTTAAGACTATTCAAACCCATATCAAAGTAGTTCGACGAAAGAAAAATAGCAATACTTATAATCGAAGGAAGGATTTCAAATTTAAAGTGTGAGATTAAATTTTATGGAAATTGTCTCCATGGAAGTGTGTTATATTATCTGGGAAACAAAAACCGATCCCCATATACATTGGCCCTTTTGAAATTATAGAGAGAATTTGAGTTGTGGATTATGGTTTGGAAATTCCTCTTATAATTTCGAAAGTAAACAATGTGTTCCAAGTCTCTTTGTTAAAGAAATACATTACAAACACATCATATGTACTCACTTATGAATGAATAAACCATGATCCTGATTTATCTTACCATGAACATATTATTTTTATTCTTGATACTAAGGTATAGTTGTTGATAAATCAGAAAACATGGCTAGTAAAGGTTCTTTGTAAAAACCATAAAACTATAATGGAAAAACATGAGCCTATGAAACATATAACAAAGAACAAACCAAATTTTTAAATGATGAATCATTCTGGTAATTATGAGGAAGAAATTTTTGATGGAGGGGAGAAAATAAAACCCTAAGGTTTTAATAACAAATTTATTATAGAATGAAATTCATGCAATATTGATTCCCTATCAAAGAACCCATATTTATTTATATATAATAGTAATAACATATCCATGAAACATAATTATACAATTCTATATTATGAATTTTGAAAATCAGACATACACAGTTACGATAAGTATGATTTTTATAGTCTGATACGATCAACATACATTAATTGAATAGTAACATGACCTTTGGAATAGTAATGTAACATATGAATTTTAAAATGACCCTTATGAAAAGTAAATATCACAAATGAATAGTAACCTCACTCATTAATGTTCAAATAAAATATATTTACCTTAAAATGATTGTATAATATAATTATATCAAAGTACAAGTTAGTGAATATTTTAAAAGTTAATAATTATATGTACGTATATTTACGATTAATTAAATTTTTATATTTAAAAATCTGATTTAAAAAATAATTTCAAAAAAATATTCATAAATAAATATTTTTTTGTTTTATGATTTTATGATGATTTTAGGAGACCTCAATTAATTTTTGAAACAGTTATAAAAAAGTTATAAATTAAAAACCATATGTTTTTGAGTAAATATTTTTTTAATTTAAATTTAAATTCAACATATTTATAGAATTACATTAATAAAATAGAGTTCATTTTTCTAATAATATATGTTGTAAAATGGTTAAGGTTAATTATTAGGTTTTTTAAAAAACAATATAACTTTAATCGTATAGAAAAATATAATAATTTTTGATAAATGATAAATTCATGATTTATTATGTCATATAAGGTATTTGGAAGATAAAAAAACTCTATGATAGAACTCACTTTCCCTCACTAATATATATATATTTCAAGAATAAAATATATTTTTTTGTATTGGAGAAAATTAATGAATATAATAATGATAAATCACACCTCTCCTCCACTATAAAACCCACCCTACACCCCCTCTTCACCTCACTCCTTAAATCCTTTATTCTTGTCAACGATTTTCCTAAATCAAAATCCCTAGTATCTTCACACATCCAGGTGCACATGGTCATACCAAAATGCCCAAACCCCTTCTCTTAAGGAGGTTCTCAATGATGATATTTCAAGAGGTACATCAACTTCATATTTCATTCAATTTAATTGCAATTTATGTTAATTTCATATATTTTCATACCCTCTTTTGTAAAAATGATCATGATAAATATAATATCATCTATATATGTGAATAATAACATGTTAATTAAATATACATACAAAAACTATTATCTCTCTCTTTTAATTCAAAAAAACATAATCATTTTCTGGGAGGTGGTGATTTATAGGCTTCATGGACGACGTACATTCATAATTTAATTTATACTCCATTGCTAGTATGAAACCATTTTTATGGTAGAAATAGATTATAAAATATGTATTATTTCTTATGTAAATTTATGAATCCAATATATATAATTTATACTATTACTTATTACAAAACTAGTTCGAGATGATGAAAATACCATCTTAATAATCTAAATGATTATCACTAATGATTCATCTAATAACTCCTATTCATACCACATAACCAAAGGAATCATATATAAATTTAATATTCTATATGATTATTACTATCATATAAATTTAATTCTAGATAATTATATATATTCCAGATGAAATTACAAACTCATATACAAGAATAAAGATAATGAAAACTAAGGTAACGATCTGTCCCAAATAATAAAATTGTATATTATAATTCATAAAAATGGAAATAAATAAACATAATAAAATTATTCTAAATTATATACATGTTTATAATACTCTAATATAATTAATTATTGATTTTAATATGGTTATCTAGGATGTTAATTTCAAGTGAATAACTCATTCAGAAAAATGGTAAGGGTTTTGTTTAAAAATTTCATTATCATTTAGGTTGTGATTTTTTCTTTGATAAGCCAATGTAATTATTTTATCCATTCATATACATATTCTAAATTCCTATTATGTGTTTAAAAGTCATGTATTATGATTAGTTCAACTTTTTTTTGGAAAATTCTTATTTTAAAAGGGTCCCCACCTCAATTGATCCTGATAAGTAAGCCTCACTAGATAAAACTTACCGATTTATTACATATTTTCATGTGCAATTTGTAATGTGTTTTAAACCACCAATAATTTTTATAATCCCCACTAATTTTATCACGTGAAAACTATATTATATCCTTTCTTGATTTCTGAAATGAATTTTCCAAAAAACATATTTTTTCAAAGTAAAATAGTATTACTCTGAAGAATTCTTCAATTTTTTATGTAATCATTTTCATCTATTTAAAAACCCATTTTGGATATTATGTTTTATTGTTATTAAAATATTATGATTATCATCTACCATATTCAAATAAATTTATTATGATCAGTTTTACTATCAATTTTCTATTTTGATTCTATTCACCATACTACTCAGAATGGTTAATGATTATGTCTATATATTAGTGAATGTTATTTCATATGTTCATATTTTATATGATTATCCTCTTTTATATTAGGAATGAATTGGAATTAGCATTTGTTGGGTGGGTCCTGCTATATCCCCTCGATGCTTCAGCATGACTCATGAGAAAAATGGAATTGGGTTTTGGCTGACACCTTACCCTAGTATTTTCAAATGTCCTGGATGAGGCGTCGAAGATATGTTTTAGATGTCTGATATTATGAATTCCCTCATTATGATATTTGAAATTTATAAACCGTGTTATATTTAATTAGTAGAATATCAAAGAATATGGTCCATTATATTATGACCAAATATATTTCTCTAATTACCCATCTTTCATTTATTCCATATTATGCTCAAGATTATTTTTAAAGGCACGTTTTTTATTCACCATTCCTAATGTTTACGTTTTTGATAAATTATTCAAAATTACTTATAGTTTCTAAGAATTTGATCTCACCCCTGCTTTTGTTTTATTTTTCGTATTCTTATGAATTATATTATGAATGACCTACATTAATAATTAAGGATTAGTTTACTTCTTAAAATAAATTTCAATATTATTTTTCCATCCAAGTTGTAATGTTGAACTTATATACGTATCTTGTTTTCTAAATATAAAAAATTATTCAGTCCTTCAGGATATGTCTTCCTTATAGACATACCAATGCAATAAATAAGGCACCAGCTCTTAATATCTAGGGTTGGGTTTTTTACAACCCAAGATTCCACAAACCCAATGTTGTACCTAAATCAGCTCTATGCCAGAATGTAATCATTATGAAATGTGAATGCACTCAAGGTGTAGATAAATGGGAAAGGGTCAAATTTCATACCAAAAAGTCCATAATTCCACATATCTCTATGTGTTTTAGTATATGCACAAGGCCTCTATGTCATACCCCACTAGACCAACATTCCTCATCATAGAATATAGCCACATAAGACTTATGCCTCCATGGCAGACCACTCTTTCCCCCATTCACTATTTCTATATCTTGCATCAGAACACATAGTCCATGTTTACCAACGATCCCATTTTATTTATAGTCACAAATGACTATCTTTCCCCCTGAGAGAGGCGATACTTGGCTTTTTTGGCCCATCATATACATCATTGTCAAAATCATATTACAAGTAGATTCTAAATTTTCTACCCCCTCTAGCGCTACATAGCTATGAAGGGACCATTTTTATTTTATCTACCATTTGGAAGATAAATAATAATATAATATATACTAGACCTATTTCATTTAATGATTGGAGAAATTCCATGGAACACATATCTAGTGTCATAATGTTATCATGTTGTACTGTTGCCTCGATAACACATAATAAGCACTTTTTTTCTTCAGGTAGATCATACCCAGATAGTCACACATGGCCAATACCAATCATAAAACCTCAAATGAAAAAATGATAAACGAGCAGTTATATATTGATTACAAATATATATTGACATCCTGATATAAATAATATCCCCAACTTAACATGTGTTTGATCTTCAAACATGGAATCTAGGAATTCTAATATGTCTCATAGAAATAATATCATTAAAGGTCTAACAAGCTACACACAAACAACTCATTCAATAAAAATTCAATCACGGATACAAATTAGGTGAAAATAAAAGATAATAATAATAAAATATGTGTAAAAAAGATCCAAAAATGGTATGAAACATGTTACATCACTCTAATAGATTTTAAAAAAAAGTTAATCCTACTTATATGGTTCAAAATTTAGAATAAAAATAAATACATTTATGAACACCTCATTATGGGAATCATCATCATCATAGTAATTAACATGTCAATTCTAGGGATTCATTATATAATCTTAGAACCAAACCAACCAATTATATCTTAAAATAATTTAAAATGTCACTTGAAATGATACTTTATCTCTCATATATAATCAATAAAATTATCATTTTAGGATATACATAGATTAGAAATATTATCCTCAAGAAATAATATAAAACCATATTTGATAATTTAAATATCTTCATATTAGTTTGAGGTCATATGTGGTGGTTTTTAAAAAAATTATTATTTCATATCCCAAAAACTATCATTCGTCGATAATTTTCATAAAATATCATCTTATCAATTCCATAATTATCCATTCATGATTATGTTATACTAAATATCTATAAATTATCATTCTATAAATCTATATTAGTTTCATATACAATTAAGAAATTATTCATTTTTAATTAAAATTTTATAATTTAATATAAATTAACATTTTTGAATTTGACTGAATTATCTTAGGATGTTTGTTTATAATCATCCCTTAGACTTATTCATTATTATCTTTTGATAATGATGAACAATTATTATTTGATTCTTCATTGTAATAATCATTTGATAATGGTTAACAATAATGATTTTAAAAATTATTTATACAGGTTATACACTTGTAATTTAATATTTTCCCTTGATAATATATGATATATCACTTTAATAAATTTTATTCTTTTTTCTCCTAAATTTATTGAGGGAGATAAATTTTAGATATTAAATAAATAAAATTCAAAAAACTATAGGTATTATTCATAGAACCTTGAGTAGAATAATAAGAATACATAGCATGTCGAACAAGATGAAAAAACCAATATCAAGTCATCAGAATGCATACAATGATGAAATATGGTATATCAATCTTTATATAATCAACCAATAACAAATGAAGTGTTTTTTGGATTTTTAGAACACCAATATTTTATCTCATGAAACCCTAATTAGAACATCAATTTTAATTACTTATTTATATAAAAATTGATGAATGAGTTTCTAGGTACATCCTAATAAGGAATTACCATATTTAACACGTCGAAATAGATGATTTTCAGTTATTTTGGATGAACCTACATCGGATTAATCATGGTGTTTGATTGAAAAATAAATTAATGATAATAATATTTTAATAAAAATGGGAAACATAAATTACCCTCACATGTGTTGTTACCAATCCCTGATATACACAATGGTTATGTCAGGTCGCTACAAAAGAAGAACTGATTATAGGGGATTATTTTTTAGTTTGTATGGGGTTATAACCCCTTCTAAAAACAATAGAAGTGGTTATGAAGAACCGCTACTAATGTGTCATCCTATTGGTATTAGATGTGGGTTTGAAGAACTTATATTAATGTAATGGATATATTAGTAGAGGATGTATTATAGGTGGTTAAAACCACTTATAACATCCAAAACAAATCTAGGTTTATAACGGGTTTTAACCCCTAAAATTATTCATCAAATATAAGGTGGTTGGGAACCTCCAGCAGTTGACTTTTATTATCCATTTTAGAGGTGGTTCTTGGAATTTCCTTAATTTAATACTCAGCTAGATGAAGTTTTATCCACCTCTAATTAATCAATATTTGAGGCAGATTCCAGAAGAACCTATAAATTTTTTGAATTGTTTAAATTGCCCCTCTAGAGGCACCAGAAGCCCCTTCCCTCCAATTCTTGACACCCCTACCCCCTACCATTCCAGTACACTTGTGACCCACCAATTCCAGTGACCGCCTCCCTTCCTCTAGAACACAGATGGCTCATTCCCTCTCATCACTACTCCCATTCTCATTCACCTTCACATTCACGCCACTATGAATTTGACAAGGCCTTTAAAATTTATCATTTGTGGGGATCGAAACCCAGTCCTCTAGCATATACTTGAATCCAATCTACCACCATGTGATTTGCATTTTTATATTTCTTTTACACATTATTGTATTTTGTATATTTTATGAAACTAATTTAAATAAATATTATTTCAATAAATATTTAAAAACATATAAATAAATAATATATATATATATATTATTTACACTTTTATATTATAAATTTATGTATATAAATTATATTAAATTTCTAGATTTATGTAAACTATATATTGTATAAATCTATTTAAATAAATTTTTGTAATTATTTTATAAATATATTTATGGTATGTATATACCCATATATTTATATATTTATATATTTATATGTATTTAAGTAAATTATTTATATACATAAATACATATTTACATATTATGTATGTGTTTATTTATAATATATATATATATAAGCATTTGTTTAATATATTTATAAAATGTTATCAAAAATATATTCATATAATGTATTTTGAATACATATATTTATTATTATCTAAATTATTATATATTTAGTTGTTTCTACTTTATAATATTCTATATAATTAATTTTATATGATGTACATATATATTTATGAAAATCAATTTATTAAAATCTTTAATTAATGTTATTTTAAATATAATTTATAAAAATATTTATATGATTTATTTTTGTAAAAAAGTTTGTTATTACACACATTAATATATATGAATAAAGATAAATAAAATTGTACCACATTATGTACATTAATAAATATTTATTTCAATAATTATAGTCATTTAATATTTTATACATTAATAGATGTTTATTGGTATAAATATTGTATCATAATATATTAATTATTTATAATATAAATAAATATTTATTTTATTTAAAAATATATTTATAATTATTATAATATAAATTATAAAAACTATAATTTCGGGTTTTTTTATATATTTTTTAAATTAATTATATTTATTTATATATTTAAATAAAATTTTCATGTATTTATGTTATATATGACTAATATTATATGAAATACAGTTTATACAAATAAATATATAATAACATACATAAAACTATACAATTATATTTATGTATAAAAATATATATAATTAAATACAATCATATAATTGGAAGTATATAATATAATTAAATGATAAAAATTTACTAAATTAATTTATAATCAATATATTATATGAAAATATATATATAGTAATTATATAATGTATATAATTTTGTATATAATAAAATATTTATAATATAATATACAATATATATATATATATATATTTGTCAATATTTTCTTTATTTGTATATGTAATATGATATAAATGTATTTATACATAAATATTCAATTAAAATGTATTTAATATAATATATGTATATTATAATTCATAATATAAATGTATAGTATTTATAAAATCATATATAAATGTTATATATTTGAATAAATATATTTACAATTACATTTATAATATATATACCAATATTTATAGGGACACTGATTATTAAACTAGCGTTGATTTTTACAAAACAACTTCTAAAATCATATCATATATTACCAAGAAAAAATAATAATACTATTTAAAGTGGGTTTTGAACCCCCTCTAAGTTCAATGATTAGCTGGGGTTATACCTAACCCCGTATAAAATGAATTTAGAGGGGGTTGTGCATAACCCCTCTAAAAAACAAACACTAATTTTTTATTATTTTTTATAGTGAATATATGTTAAATATCTAATTTTTTTCCTAACGGATGTTCTATAATTTCCATATCAAACACAATTTGGGAGATTTTCCATTATTTCAAAAAAAAATTATAATAATAAAATTAAATAAATTACCCACATGTTTGATTTAGCCAAACAGTATAAAAACAAAAATGTTATATCATGCCTAGTAAATTAATTTTGTCTAAACCTAACAAAATTCTCTAATTTCACATATAAAACATGATTTAGGATTTATTTGATTATTTGGAAAAAATAATTCCCCAGCCTATTAATAAATTTAGTATTTTTATTCTATTAAAAATGATGCTCTAAGGACCATATAAACATGTACTAACTCAGTTCATAACTATGAAAATATTCCATTGAATATTCTAAGGTGTTAATCATATTTTTATAAATTTGAAAATCCATTAAATTTTTTATTAAGTGATTTAAATTAAAGAAATTAAAATTTCACATAAAAACTCATAAATTTTTAATAACTAGGTTTTTCTTTTCATTACATAATCTAGATATTACATTGAGTGTGATTATTCATAGGGATAGAAGAGATAAATTTCTTCATATTTTATCTATATAATTATTTATTTATTTATCCCATCATAATAATTTCAATTTTAACGATATATTTATTCATAATATAAATTTCATAAATTAATTTACTATTTATTATAATTCTATCATGTGGCTATTTTCAGTTATATAAGGGAAATTTATTAAATTTTACACATTTATATAACAATGAAATTTGCAATGATAAATTTTTTCATATTGTTACATTCACCCCTATTGAAATTTCAACCATGACCTTTATTTTTACATACTAATGTGAAAAAAGTTGAGGATATATCTTCTTCATTGAATCCTCAAGTTCACAAGCCCCCTTATACTTTAGTTTCCCAAATAAAAAATTGATTATGTGATTTTCCTTGTTAAATTGATATCTGAATCTACATTCCAAAACCTAAATTGAATTGTTAGAAGAGATATCATTTTATAGATATTCAACCTCTAATTTCAGTTAAAGTGGGGGATCAACTATTTAATTATTTTAGCAAGATATGTGGAACACATCATGTTATTAAGACATGGATGGTGGGAGTGCCAATAAATATGCCACAACTCCAATGAGATCATGAAACTCATTGCTTATTATGTACCTCAGACATTGTGTTCCCTTCTTCCCAAATATATTTACACTCTCCAATTGAGATATGTGTATTATCACTTTTTCTCTAAAATAAAATTCAAGGTCTCTTTAAAAGTTATCCAAATAAATAATTCTTAACTCTATGCTTCTATGATGTGTTATTGAATTTTTTTGGCCTTTTATTCCATTTCATTGACAATTTCAGGTCCCAACATCTTTCTTTCACCAATATCCTCCCAAAATGTAGGTTTTCTATATCATTCCCCATAAATTGAATCATATTGAGTTATTTTGATTCTTGAGTGAAGGTTATTATTGAATGAGAGCTCAACTAGAGGAATATGAAGATGTCATCTTCCCTTTAATCTCATTGAGAAAACTCTCAACATGTATTAATGTTTCTCAATATTATGATAAGACTGGATATTTATCTGGTAAATTTAATACATACTAAAAAACAACATATTTTTTAGTGAATGATGTATAAATTTCAGAATATTGTAGTAAATCTCAATTCCTGATCATATAAAATCAATAATGATGTTCCATAATACATCACTACTTTTCTTATGTTTATCCTTGCAAATTGATTGAGTGATAAGTCATGTCAAAATTAAATAAAGCTAAAATTATTTATATGATAACCCACCATAAAACATATATTATTATTCATCCAGTTGTAATTATTGATCTTGTAGAAAATTATGTGGTTACATTTTCCCATTTTTATTTTATCTATGGGTAATGGTTATGTCCTCCTCATTGAATTTTTCCATTATTCCTTCATATTATATTATATACTAGGCACATTGATTTAAATTATATTATCACTTTGTTTTTGTTGTCTCACCAGTAGTGCTTTTGGAAAACCATATATATCTTTTTGATCGCAATGTGGATCAATTAGGTTGACCTATTTGAATCATTTAAATAATAACTTTTCTCATTGGATTTTATGGTAATCATATTCATTACCCAAATCATACAACTCCTTATTCATTGTCATTTATATCTAGATATTTCCCATTTCATGTTGATTACACCATATTTTTTTCCAATTTACCTCTTTTCACATCCATCATCTTCCCAAAAGTGGAACTAGAGAAATATTTGGAAAAAGTAATAATGGTGATACATTGTTATTATTATGCATAATATTTTTGTGTATAATATGTTTAGACCCATCTAAATTCCCATCATGGGTATGGTTTTTATATACTTTCTTATTATTGTATTTAACAGTATAATTTCATTTCTATTATGGTAGTAGATTGAGTATTTATAATCCATAATCTTCTCTCACCATATTAACTAGATCCTATTAATCCATTTTTAGGTGATTATATATTTTACGTTCCTATGAACTTAATATATTTCAATAATCACACCATAGAGATTATGTGGATAATTTTTAAATCTGGATATTATTATATCCAATATAGTATCATGAATTAGATTGTTATTATCTTGAATTTTTAATTTACATTAATCATAAGCTATCTATATTTTATTTTGAGTCATTAATGATCCAATATAAATATTTGATGCATATGTTAATATTTTGGAAACTTCACAACATTAGGTAAGTGTAAATACTAGTATTGTGATAAGCCTATTTTAAAATTACATTAATATAACTTCACAGTCATTTGAAAAACAACATACCCCATTTCAAGAAAGCTATAATTAATGTTTGAAAATCATGAGAAATTTCTCCATAATCGTTAACAATACCCATACATTCTATAGGAATAATAGATATCAATTAAAAATATTGGTCGCATCCTCATCAAAACTTTTTATTTAAGAGTATATCAATATCTATTTTTTGTGATATAATTCCCTAATAATGACACTTCATAAAATGTTTATTCATATCTTTTATAATTCCCTAAACACTCCCCTTTAACAATGAATTTATTATAATAATAAAATAATCATCTAGATTCTTTTCATATGGAGTATCATAAAATACCCCCTAATAAAGTCTGCTGAAAAATTTCATTCTAATCTATAGTAACTCTATTAATCAATTCAATCAACATTTCTACAGAATTCACGAGTCCAAAGGGTATCACTGTTAAGTCTGACTATTCATACCTTATTTTAACGGTAGTAATGGGAATGTATTTTATGGTCACCATTAATTGTGGATATCGCAACTAAAGGTCCACCATAGATAAATAATGAGCCCACATAGTGTATAGAAGAATTCATCAATCAATAACATTGGATGCTCTTTATTTACACGTATTTTGATGAGTTCGTTGGTATAGATTTAGATTTACATAGAAACATCATTCATTTTGAAAATTAGGACCAACACAACCATTAATGAGGTACTCGGTCATATAAAACCATTTTCCTTATTCTCTTGTAATTGATTCAACATTTCATACAACTCAATGGTGTATACTATGTATGGATTATGGAATATGGGAAAGGATCTTGGTATAAGTTCAACTAAGACCGCAACCACTTAGTCATGATAATGACTTGGTTACTCATCATGGAATACATCCATTGAGTCCCTCAAAGTTTTAATATCATTAAAAAATACTTTATCCTTTATATTATCCATTTGTGCCACAGAATTAGTGGATGACATTAAATGTGAAGAGTGATCATCCTCTCCTGACGGTTTATGTTGGATTTATATAAGGAAACTCAGTTCATTACAAATATAGAATAAAATTTTATAAGAGGATAAATAACTATATTATAAATAAGATTTACACCTTCACAATTTATTGGGGAGGGGTTACATTCTGGAGATTTTATAATATTTTAACATTCTCTTCACACAAATAGACCATCCCCATTGTTTTGCGGTGGTGTGTAACCTGTAAAACTAATCATGAATGATATGAAATAATGTGTACAAATATAATCATATAAAAAATTTGATTCCTATGAATGTAAAATGAGAACATCTTTCACTTTTTATTTTAGGACTACTTATTTAGTATATCCAATAAAAAAATTTGGAATAGAATACATCAACTAAATATAATATAAAAGGGAAACGATAAACATTGATTTAAATAATCATAAGTGACATGTATATCCAATGTTATGAGTCTCTAGGATTCTATTATGTTTATCTCTGATAAATAACTTTAAAATTTTCCAAACATAAAATATAATGTGACGTTCTTCATAATGGTTCAAAAAGAATTACTGAATTTTTCAAATCATATTCCAAAAGGGGTAAAACTAAGGGTATAACAAGTCATCTTTTTCATGAACAAGGAGTATCTTGAGTTAATACCTAATGATAACTTTTGGGGTAATTACCACTAGGCACAACTATGACTCATACGCATCTTATTGTAGAATCCCAATAGGGATGCAATTTCAGTGAACCCACTTTCACTATACCTTAAATAATTTGGATATTTTCCTATCTATAGATTTATACCTAGGGTTTTTTCTATTATATTTTTCTCTTTATATCCAAAAATAATTATACATTTCTCTTAAAAAAACTTTTCCGACCCAATCCATTAACAAATATTATTTACATATTTTTAACATAAAATGAAAATAAATAAAACTTAATGATTTAGAGGAATAACTCCTTGGAAGGACTACGCCCATAATAAATCAATGGGAAAATAAATTAAAAAATATTTTAATCCCCATTAGGATATCTTAATTATCATTGATATCCTAAAATTGAAAAGGGCAACCTCAGGAATTCATATTAAAAGGGATAATCTATAAATCCCAGTAATAGAATACCCACGATTAAAAACATACCATATATGTCAAATGGAATAACCTGATATCATAAATTAAATATCTCATGAATATTATTATGGTAGAATAACATAAATAAAATAGAATCATAATATCGTGTAAACATAGAAATTTTGTAGTGGTGTAAAACAGATGACATAGATCATAAGTCAAGTCTAACATCGGAGATAACATCACATGGTGGAAGTAATTTTTCCCCTATTTTGGTTTAATCCCAAATCTGATACATAAAGTCTCACGAGACATAGAAATGACCCAGTTCTTTAGAGAAAAATCTATGTGCACCCCTAATTACATGCAATAGCTAATGTGTTCTACAAAAGGAAATCACACATAAATAATTAACCTAATAATTACCCCTCCAAATAAAATGGTTTCATAATCAAGTCTTATAACATTATATGAGGACATATCATTATGAATTCCACGAATTAAATGATTAGAAAAATCATGGAAATTAATGCCTGAAAAATAACCGAGTATCCGGAAAACTGATATACAAATGATATGATAATGTGAAGAATAGGTGGTTGGTATCATTGAAAATGTAACAGTAAATATGGGTTTTAGGGAAAATGGAAAAGAGGCATTAAAGTAGGGAATAATAATATTAATCACTGTAAAATATGATATAAAATAGGGTTTTAATTATCAAATGGATTTTTTTAAACATGGATTGTTTAAAAAAATTTATGAAGTGGTACTTGAAGTGGGGTAAAAAATGGAGCAGTACTATTTAAAAATGTTTTCCAAATAAATGAAGTAAACAAGGAATCCTTTAAAAATTAATGTATCCATCATATAAAAAGAAATTAATAAAATTATATTTTGTTTTGGAAAACATATAAATAATATATAAGAAGTAACTAAGAAAAATAAATTGGGATAGTGAAGTACTGAAAAAGAAAGAATAACCTAGTGAATAGTTGGGAGGTTCAAGTAGATCCCTTGCCTTGGGTTCCATAATCATTTTTCGCTTGCACGTAAAATCCAAAATATTCAAAATAGGTTTTTTCATTACAAAATTTTTAATATTTTCTAAAATAATTGTATTTTATATAATTATATGATGTTAATTTTTAACAATATAAATGAGATATAATATTTTAATTCATTTTTCTGAGGGAGTTCATATCATGATTTCGTGGTCAGATTATTTATCGATAATTATTGAATTCTGTGTAAAATGGGAATAAAAATAAAAAAGTGAAATAAAATGATATTAATTTATTTATAATAATTAAAAAAATATATTATATTCATATGTTTTTTGGGAGACGGAATAATGGTTTTTAAAAATATTTTTTTCATAGAGTTACTCTAGTTAGGCTTTTTAATATTACCAATGCAAACTAGATTCATATTATTTAGTTAAATTATAATTAAAAAATTATATAACCCTAAATAAGTTATTAATAATTATTTTGATCATCATACACCCTAAACATATTTCAATAACCATCTATGGTGGAGTTTAAGAAAAATTAGTAATGATATTCATGAAGGTGGTGAACCAAACATATTGTTAGCAATAAATTCATTTTAGTATCAATTTATGGGATTGTAGAATATGTATGTTACACCATATTATTAAAATATTTGTATAATTTAATCAATTACGTTTCAATTTGTAGGTGGATTGAAAACATATGGGTGTGGTAACTGATGAATAAAAGTGGAAGTGGTTTTGATTAAAATTTAATTATTCCTTTGGTTGTCTCCTATTATGAAACCCCTTAATACTCCTTGGATAGGACTTTTATTTTTTTAATAGTTGGGGTCGAATCCTCATTTTATTATTAAAGAAAATACCTCTTTTGACTAGTTAGAGGGGGACCCATTACAAAGCTCGAAGACCCAAGACCATGTGGCCAGAATACAAGGATTGAAAGTCCATTTTTTGGCACAAAGGACCCCTCAGTGAACAATACAGCTATAGTACCCAGGAGGCTATAGTAACTGTTACAATACCTCCATCGATACAGTTCCTGCTATAGTACCTCCGCCGCTACTGTTCTGCCACTTCTACAGTATTTCTATAGTTCTATAACTGTACCCCCAGAATTATGTCCATATTCGGATTTGATCCCGGGTCTTATGAATGCCATGAAGGAGCATGTACTACTTGGGTACATGATCCTTGGCTTGTATTGGACTTCTATGTGTCCATGTATTATAGGGATGTGGATAGAGACATGAGGAATGACTTTTCTAGAGCTTGGGGAATAGACAAGGCTTATATGGTTTGATGAGAATGGTTTCTTTGAGATAATATTTATTAAGGGTGGATACTTGTGTTTTTGAAAATTATATTCATCAGTATGTTATTGATTCTTAATACAATAAACAGTTACAAATATTGTGTCCATATATTGTAAATAGTGCGTTATATGTTGAATTAATGGGTTGTTAGGCCACCCCTATGAAATTAAACATGTATTTGACTAATAATGTTTAATATCCAATTTTACCTTATTTTAATGTTCACAAAAAAAGAAACTATTTTAAAAAATAACATTAGTTCACAGTGAAGAAAAATTTGACATGTCAATTCCACAAAATGAAATCAATTTTGTTAAAATAAATTTACAAATCAGAGAAGTTTAAATTTTTTTTAAAAATATATATATATATTAAAAATTCTAATTGTTATATTATGATCAATTTTTTGATCATTTGAAAAAGTAATTACAATGTTATAAAAATATAGTATAGTTATAATAAAATATTATAATAATTTACAAAACATTTTAATTAATATTTTATTTCATTCAAATAATTATATTTTTTACATAATTTCAATTAAAATATTTATATTTAACAAAAATCCAAATACATATTCTATCATGTTTAATAATTTATTTACAAATATAATGAAATTAAAATAAAATACATTCATTATATAAGAAAAATAATTGTTTTTTACACATTCTTATTGTTTATACAATTCTAATGGCTTAGATATTATTTCTCATTGTGAGATTCCTATTACAACAATGAGATTATTATTCCAATGTTTAGAATTGTAACAGTCTCATGGATTCCCTGTACTCTATAAATACATTTTTTATTCATTCATTAGTCACTTTTATTTTATAACAACGTTATACATATTTAAGTTTTTAATGTTATAATTTTATTTCTGATATTTTTTTTCATCTCTACGATTATTTAGTGAGTGTTATTATTCTAGGGGATTGAGTATATCGAAATTTTAAAATTTTAGTAATCTTATTTCTAATTTTTATCATAAATTAATATTTTTAATTATTATAGATAATTTATTATCTAAATTTATTGTTACAATAAAAATAACACCAATAAATTTGTTCTATTACATGGTTTGTGTAAATAATATAATATTGTATTACTAAATATGAAATATTTATATAATTGTAGAAATTATATTGAAAAAAATTATGTGACGTCACATTTACATAATTTTAAAATATTATATATATATTATAAAAACATTAATAAACTAGTTAATCATGGAATAAATCATTTTAATTTTTAAAAATATGAATTAGATAGTTAAATTAATTTTTAAAATATTATTTAATTTTAAAATCTAAAAAGAAATATTTTTAACTATAGTCGTTTCTTACAATGTTTTTAGTTAAAACCATAATTTATAAATTATATAATCTTAATTTGAAAATATATTTATCATTTTTTAAATCATCATTTAAAAAATAATATGGTTTGTGTTTTTTTTTCTTTTTCAGAAAATATTAATTTTGTGGTGAATAGTATAAAATACCATTTTTACAAAAATATTACATATTTTCAAGAAAGTAATTAATCTAATAGTCCCATTATGTTTTAAATATTAATTCAGGTAAATATGTATTTTAATGTATTATTTAATTAACAAAATAAATTTTTTATAATCTTCATTTTTTGTTCGGTAGTAGTTTATTTTTCGGATCTAAAAAATGGGTTTTCTAATAACTATTTTATTATGCATAATGTTTCTCTATTTAAATTAATTGAAAAAAATATAATGATGAATTATATAAATTATATTTATATAATATAAAAAATTAATAATTTATATTTATATAATTTTGATTACTCTTCATAGAGTTAATATAAAATTATCATTTCATTGAAAAATACACTTCATGAAAACCAACTTTTTCATAAAATCTTGATAATAAATTTAAATTTAAATTTTTTAAATTTTTTAAATTGAAATTGTAATTTTGATTCCATATTTTGAATGATAAAATTTTAAATTATCCTATTTTTTCATTTTTTTAACAATAATGATTTAAGAAACACTAATAATCAATTATTGTTATTAAGGTAATCAAATATACCAAGTGGTTAAACTACAATGATAAAAGATTAAATAACCTAAAACATGTATAAATTATGTTATATATGAATATTTATACCTTAAAATATTTAATACACAATAATTGTATATTTTTTATATCATTTTTTTAGTGAAAGACATGGGTAAACCTTTTTCTTTTCAAAAATTAGAAGGGTTTCACTCAGCTCACATAAAATAGAACACCCCTCCTTTCTTACTCAGACTCTGAAATCCATCTTGATCAGCCAATAACTTATAAAAAAGCAACCTTAATTTCATCCCCACACGCTATAACCCTTATTTTGATTATTAATCCATCATATCAAGTCTTTTGGTTCTTACCTAATGAGTTTATTCGAAGAATATGTATCATGCTTAACTGTGCATCATTATTTTGTTTGTTCATCCAAATTATTCATATAATATTAAAGTTTGATTATATATTATAAAGTTATATTGCATTTACTTATTTTTCATTATGATACAATAATAACCAAAATCAATATTCTCTTTTGAAAAATGGGTTTCTAAATCATCATTCGTGTGTATGGTGGACAACCGGCTCATGAACCGATGTCATTCGATTTATATCATCACCTCTTACGGCTTGTTATTAGGATAAATATAAATTATGTATAGGAAATTTATGAAATATTTATACTTATATAGTAATTATATCACATATATCTTAGTAATTTTACTTCATTGGGGGATTCAATAACATCGATCATGTATACGAAAGACTACCGCCTCTCTAAATGATGTGGTTAATTTTTTAATATAAATTTTAATGCATGGTAATATGGATAATGAAAATTAATGTATGTGATATAAATTAAATATTTAGTATAATGAGTACATATTTATCATTCTAAAAATTTAATTTATATGTTTCTTTCATACATTGGAAAATGGTCACATCGTTCATGCGTATGTGTAGACTACCGCCTCTGTGAAGTGATGTGACACTTTTTTTATCCCCGCATCCGATTAAATGATATATCTAAGTATATGAAAAATAAAAATATTTTATTTATTATATGATTGTAATTATAAAATGATAAAATATTACTTTACTACTATCTATAATGATCGTTGAAAAAAGAAAGCATTAGTTTTGTGTATGTATGACCAAGTATCTCTTCCATTGCAACACTATTCATTTTTCAGAACCATATTTCATGATTGTTATTGAAATTTTTTATTATGAATAAAATGAATTTTACTTAATGGTAATTATTATATATATTTATTAAAGTTGACCACATTTACAATAATAAATATATTGAATTAATTTTGGGCACATAAGGTGAATATCATCAAAACAACCAAAGAAGTATCAATCTGTTATATAATTGTATATATCATAGTAATATTTAAAAGAAAAGGAATAACAATATCAAAAAAACATATGAAATTAAAATAATTATATAATATTATTATTCTAAAGGATAAATAATGTTCATGATGATTCAGAGTCAAGATAAGGGACACCACCTCTATTACCATTTATTAATGCATATTTTCATGATTTACACCTATATTATTCTATGAGTTGTATTTACACCCCCTCTAACATTTTATATAATGAATTTATATATTCTAGTTATTTTTAATTTTTTAATGTTATTCATTCCTTTTTATTATGATTCAAATGTTTCTGAAGGGAAAGGTTATTTTCTTTAAAAAAATCATATTCTAAATGATTCCTCTAAACACTCTATTTATTACATGTGAACATTTTTGAAATTATTTAATGGATGAAATTATATGGAAATGATAGTTTTTATAATGTATATTTTACTCTTTCCATAGATTTTTTATAGAATCCTTTTACAGAATATTTGACATTATTTACAAATGAAAAGGGAATGTTTTATTTTAACTTATACATCACAATGAATTTTCCCAATAGCATAACAATTTTTTGATTATTGGACTCATTTACTATATTTTGTGTATTATTTAAAAAATATATATTTCTCTTTTTATTGGAAATTTATTATTTGGAAATCGGTTTTCAAAAAAATTTGTATTTTGATATCTTTATTTGTTCGAAAAATACAGTTAAAATATATTTTGAAGGGTTTATCGTGAATGTTATAAGAAACAAATGTGTTGTTCGTGATATGTTTCTTGGGTGGTGATTGTGATTTGTCCAACCATAAGTAATAGGGTGACACAATTATATGTTATACGATGAGTACACCAAAATATCACTCTATTCCATTCGATAATGACAACATTATCTAGATAAATATATTAGAATCTCCTTATATGGTAAATAAATTCAATGAGGGATCTATAGGGCTTCTGTGAGTTTATAACCCAATTAACCTATATTATATTTAAATTCTATATAATGAGTATATATGGTTATCATTTTATTTCAAACATAAGATAATATTATCTTTAATAGCATAAGGATTTTTAAAGTAAAAAACTATGTTATTATGGAACGTTTTTTATATATTTTCTTGTTTTCACTGGACTAATGATTTATTTATTTTAATTTTCCTTACTAATCATGGTGTTCTCGTCCCATTTGTTTAAATGATATTTCCAGATTTTAATTATATGCAAGGGAAATGATGATTTCAAGTTGAATGTCATGATAGTTTTTCCTGAAAAGGAATCATGTGTAATTTTTAAAACATTTATATGGTTGAAAAATGGTTAAGGATTAAAGTGTCCACAATATATTATATGGGTTTCTCATATATGGGTTGTGACTTAATTATATAAAATTATAAACATGAAAATATCATAAATTTAAGAGAATTAATATATGACATTAAACTCAATATTATAAAATGTTTAAGGAGAATCCCTTAGAGTTGGTATTCGTGGAAAGGATTATATAACATTGGAGGTAACTATTATGAAAATAGAATTACCATCGATTATTATAAATTATGGTCATGTTTTAATGATATAGATTTAAAAATTAAAATGATTCTTCAAACTAAACTATGTATGTTTAGAATGTTATTCTATATAGGAAATATGGATGTTGTAGTAGGAAGTCACCAAGGGGAATATATCCTTTTAAATAACTGGCATAGAATAGTTGGAATTGAAAATATTCATTATCATGAGGTGATTTTCTATTTGATTCATTGCTATATATTCTGATAGTATCCTATCCAATGATAAGTGAGATGTACCACATAGGAACATGTCATTAGTTGATCACAACATCCATTATCATTCAGTGAATCATCTAGGCCTTTGGTAGACAATGGATAGTTAAATGAACTAGAGATGATATTTTAAGTCCTGTTGTACATCAAATGGAAAAAATAATATCTTCCTGTTTATTGTTTTTATGGTTCAGTTGATCATTGGGTGATTTGTTTGAGATAATTGTTGAGAAATATGACATTATCAAATTTAATGGAACACATTCATGAATGTTTTTCTGAATATATATTTTTATAATATTTTTGGATTAGGATGGAGACTAAATTTTAGTATTGTTGGTTAATATATGATGATTATTTGGATTCATTTGAAGAAAAAATCACTTCATTAGATAGTTATGTGAAATATTTTATCTTTAACACTGATAGTAAAATTAATTCCTTTCACATGGGGATAAAACAAATTTTATTAGGATTTATGGCCATCATGAATTTTAAATGTTATTAATAAGTGGATTGTTGTGCATAGAAATATGAGATTGAATATTTTGAAACATGTGTTTCCCATGTTTTCAAAACTAAAAAAAGGTCATGTTTGAAGGTAATATGGAACAATCTAGCTAAGAAGACAAGAGTTAAACCCCAAAATGATCCTAGTTTTGTTGATCAAATTTTACGAAATGTTTGAAAGGAAATGAAAATTGTTTATGGTGTGGTCATTTACGTCACATGGCTTGTGAACATAATGAAAATAGTCCATAATATTAAAATTATTTGGAAAGTGATAACAATCCATATGAAAGGTGTTTTAGTTTCAATGAGTTGTGTCATTATTTTGATATATGTATTTAGTTTGTTGTAGAGGATGGGAATCATCGTGATCAAAAAAATATTGGGTAAAAAAGGTCATTTAATTTTAACGCTATTCATGTTGTATCATTTAATGATTTGGTGATATGTATGGGACATGTTAATTTGATTTTATCTATTCCATGTATGATTCTTGATCTTCTTATTCATTCATTTTTAGAAAATGTTCGGTCCACTATGTCGAATTCCCTGAGTGGGGGGTGAATCGGGGTATGATAGATTAAAACACTCTCCCGTTCAGATCTTGTTTCATTGTTAGAAAAAACTCAATTCAATCTTCCTCACATAGAAATATATGAAAAGATTTGAAATCACACACAACAAAAAATTATTTTTACATGGTTCACCCTCACTAGGCTATGTCCAAGGAGTATAAAACGACAATGTGCTGATGTACCAAATTCAATAAGGATCACTTTAAAAAATGAGTACAATTTTTGTACTACATCATAAAATCCTAGGCTCACTTCCATTACAATGTTTAGGTTATTCTTCCTATATT
This sequence comes from Viscum album, assembly GCA_963277665.1. Taxonomy (NCBI): domain Eukaryota; kingdom Viridiplantae; phylum Streptophyta; class Magnoliopsida; order Santalales; family Viscaceae; genus Viscum; species Viscum album. The sequence continues at coordinate 96,218,458 of OY728141.1, read as the reverse complement.
CTCAAGGGTCACTCCCTAGTCCTTTTTCTAGCTCATTGCGAGTGGAAAATGTCATTGTCTTCCTCTTTGTTCATTCACTGCACTTGGAAATGAATCAACAAATAGTTTATTGACTTATATATCAAACACATTTTATGGACATGTGGGTCCCTTCATTTGTATAAATTCTTGCATCCTCAACTGCAGGTGGATTCTCTCTTGAAGTTCTTTGTTTTCTCATAGATTAATTCAACCATCCTTTGTACTATTAGTTACCAGAAAATAAATTCTCAAAATTAATTGAAGCCTTTTCAAAATTCCATGTGAAAACCGTGAACCACATTCCTTTCCCATTTACTGAGTATCGGGTTTGGTACAAGGGACTCCTTCTTCGCATACTTCCACCAATACTGAAAACTGCCCTTCATTTGTGGACTGCGTCCACCTTCGTGATCACATACCGTTACTGCGTACCTATTCCAAGAACTTCCTATGTGAAACCCCTATTGTTCATGAACTGTTATCTAATTGTGGACTTTCTTCTCTTTCACGTACTAGATCTCTCCCTCCACGCACCTCTACAAAATTCACTCTCTCGTGTATTGTAGATTCTTCCACTGTGAACCATGTCAATTCCCTCTGTGTACCGGACTTCCTCCTCTACGGTCCAGACTTCCATTACAGGTTAAGAGTCCCTGCAAACACAATCAGCACGAAGCACTTTAGGACATTATCAAATTCTCAGAGGAAAATATATTCTCTAATAATGTTCTATTTTAATAGTATTTGGTGTGGTTTGTGATTCTTATATATGAAAAGATATCTTCTTAATCCTCTAAATAAAGATTTACTAAATCTTCAAACCAGCCTCTACTGCATACTGATTCATCAACCACTGTGAAACACATGCCTTCCAGGAACCATATTCCTATATGCTCCATGTACCACCTTTGCTCATACACGGTCAACCTCTTCCGCAGACACCAAACAATCCACGCACCGCACCTCCATTCCCCACAAACCATTTTTGGTTTCGTGAACCACATCTGTGTACTGTCACCGCCATCCACCTCCACCATTTTCATAAAACAACAACAATACTCACTTGTAGTTATCTGGCATTATCAACAAAATGATCTACAACCAAAACATACAGAGAGGATGCATTGAGAGATTTTTTTCCCAACAAGAATTTTTCGATTTAAATATTTACATAATTAGAGTAATAGAAAATATATTTTTTTATGAAAACTCTAGGTGGAAATATTATTGGAACCAAGATTTTTATGGACCTTCATATTATTATTTGTGGGTAGTATTTATGGAAAAATTAGTTGAACATTCACTACTGTAGTTAGATGTAATTTTTGTTATTGTTTGGATTTCAGCTTATCAAGCAATGTTATATTGAAGAGATAATAATATTTTATTTGGTGATAACGTACCATTGATAATGCACTATGATGTTTATAAATTTATTATGGATTGTAGTGAAATTCATATAAATAATCTTATTGAAAAGAAAAAAACTATTAAAATTTTTATGGATTCTATAGTGAATGAAACAATGGATGTATTTTTCAATTATTTTCCTACTGTTGTTCCTATTTAGGAGGTCAAATTTACTATTTTCATGTGTTTTGATTATAAGAATATATTAAAACCACCTATTTAATTTCTCAGTGGACATTTTGTAATAGAAAAAAAATTATTTATTAGATAATGATTTCATTCACCCTAGAACATAACTATGCAGGGATTCTATTTTTTTTGTTAAAAATAATCATTGGTCACGAAGAATTTTCATTGAAAACAAAGCCTTGAATAACATCACTATTATGAGAAAGTATCTATTTCACCATATCTAAGATTTTGTGGATCATATATAGGCATCTCAATATTTTTCAAATGTTGATATGTGTTCTCGGTATAATCAGTTGATTGTAAAAGATAATGATATTTTGGAGACATATGTTTTTTTACTAGATATAATAATTATATTTTTATGGGTTTCCATTTATGTAGTATAATGTAGATTAAGTATTTTAGGACCATATCAATAGATTTTTCCATGAGTTCTTTTATAAAATTTTGGTCATGTGTATTGCTGATATTCTAAATATTTTAATATCATAGAGAACACATAAAAATCTTATAAATTATTTTAAAACCCATTAAAGATAAGAAAATATATGGAAAATTAAGTGACCAATTTTGTTGAATGAAAATTAATTCCTACTACAAATTGTTTCTAAAAATGGCCTAACTGTTGACCCTTCAAAAAAAATTACTAAAATTTGGACATATCAAAAAAATTCCAAGATTTTAAATATTTTATTTTTTAGTGGTTTACGAGTTGATTTTTTTAGAAACCATTTTTCTTTTGAGTATCATGCTGACTATATTTACTCAAAAGTGGGTTAAATTATTTAATATAATTGAATTATGATGATTATATTCAGGAACTAATTATAAGATTAGTTAATGATCCAATTTGGGGCTTTCCTTCCCAAAATGGTGATTTGTTCATCAATATTTATATTTCAATAATTGGACATGGCTGTGATATGATAATGAATGATCTAGTAATTGATTATTTTTTAGATCATTGGATATATCTTAAGTTAAATTACAATACACATGTTTTATAATTATTTACAGTTTTTTATTTAATAATTTTAAGGCATAATTTGTTTATTGAAGTATGAAATATATATTTCTCATAATTTTTTATGTTTATATTCACCATGAAATAATCACACATTATAAATAAAACATGGCTACAACTGATCAAGTATTATGATTTGAGTGTTCATTATTATCTATCAATGGAAAATAAATTATCCAATGGATTGAGTCCAAAAAATGAAATATTAGCCATGTTACATTTTTAACATGACCATTTGGATAATGATTTAAAAAATATTTTCCTAAAATATAAAGATGTTGGGATATCCTCTCTTTTGTTTTAGGAATTCCTATAGACAAATTTGTTATAAATAATTAAGAGTTCTTATATGGGGAATTATGCATTACGAGAAAATGAATAATTTCTTTAGAAGTTTATATTTCATATCATTAATTTTAATGATGCATGTTTCATAATATTTCAAAAAATATTATGTGTGTCTCTCGAATCCCAATTAAAGATAGAGTTGCTTATTGAAGATCCTAGATCCCTATATTTTATTCATTCATGTTGTACAAAGATATATACAGACCTTTGGTGGTATTACATGTGGGTTGGAATGAAATGAAATATACTTGAACTTACTATTAAATGTTTTTTTCAAAACATTAATGAATATTGAAAGTCACTAAATGGAACATTTAAACCATTACAAGAGCCATAGTGGAAATTGGAAAATAGATCCATGGATTTCATGGTGGGATTTTAAAATATTTTTCCATGTAAAAATGTGATTTCAGTAATTATTGATCGATTAACTAAATATCCATAATTCCTTCCCAATCAATATACAATTTACATAGATCAGGTGTGTTTACTATAATAAATTGTGCTATTCAATTTACATGGGGTCCTTCTCTCTAATGAATGTGGCCATGATCACGTGACTATATATAATTTTTTTAAAGGACCTCAAATTTATTTAAGAAATAAACTGAATTTCAAGGTATATTTCCATCCCCAAACTGATGGATATATAGAGAAGAAAATTCATATCTTCAATAACATGCTTCATTAATTATATAAAGGATTTCAAGTGATTTTTTGATCAATACCCCTTTCTATTACAGTTCTAATATAATAAATGTTTTCATTCTAATATAAAGATTGTGTTATTTGAGTTATTATGCGAAAATTGGTGTTAGACGCCACTTTTTTAGAAGAAGTAGTAGAAAGGTATTAAGGTGACTAGATTTGGTAGATAAAATTTCTGATATTGTTCATCTAATTTAGAAAAATATTGGGAAGACACATATCAGGTAGAAATGTTTTACAGATAAAATAAGGAATGATATTTTATTCAAGGTATTTAATCATAAAACATTCATTGTATCTCCATGGAAAACTGTTAAATGTTTCTTTGAAAATGGTAATTTATTCTGATGGTTCTATAGACCAAATAAAATTCTAATGAAATTTTTATTAGTTTCTATTGATGTGATTATCTATATTTTTATCCTAGGTACATAATATATTTCATGTTTCATTGTAATTTTTTTATTTGTCAGATTCATTAAATTTGTTGAGACATAATATAGTTCAGTTGTAAGAAAAACATTTTTAAGAGGAAAATATAGTTGATATTATTAAACATATAATTCTTCTATTTTGGAATAGGAATATTCATCATGTTTTTATTTTATTGAAGGTCAATATGGTCGAACAAGAAACATTAGAATATGAAAATTCAAAGAGGGGAAGATATCCCACATGTTTAATATGTTAATAAAATTTCATGGACTTAATTAAAAAAATGGGGAAGAATATATGAACTAGGGTAATGATATAATATTTCATTTTGATGTTTAATAATATAAATTAGACAGTTACATTCATTTTTAAAAAATTATATATTTTTTAAATCAAAAATGAAATAGTTTTAACTAAATTATTTTTTTATATTGGTTTTATTTAACTAATTAAACTAAAAACTATAGAATTTAAATTAATAAATAATATTATTTTTGAATATTTATTTCAAAATTAATATTGGTGGAAAATATTTAGTTTTTTGGAATTTTGGTTGTGAATACTGAAAATATAATTTTTTTTAAAAATGTTATTTATTTTAAATAAATTAAGTAATTTAAAAGTACAATAATTTTTTTAATATAATTTCATGAAACATAAGTAATATTTATTTTTGTTTTATCCTCTTAATTACTTTTTAATCATCATTATATTTTATTACAGTATAATTTTATATTTGCGTAAAAAAATTGGTTTTTTCTAAAAATAGATTTATAGTGAAAATGACTCTATATTTAATTTTTCAGTACAAACCCTATTAAAGAATGATAAAAATTAAATTTATAGATTATTTGTCAAAAAATATTAATTTTAATTTTACAATAATGATTAATGGCCATGTTCTTCATATAAAATCATTATTTTCTTAAAAAATGCACATATTGGAAAACATATTTTTCATCACAATTTTGGGATAAATTTTAAATTAAAAATTTTCATTTATGTTAATTTATTTTTTTAAATTTATTCCTTAATTTTAATCATATATAATATCTAATATGTTAAACATTATATTTTACCATAATTTTTAGTGAAAATAGTGAAAATTAATTGCCAAAACTATTGTACAAACAGATATACCGGGTGTGAAACTAAGAATATAAGATAAAAAATAACAATACAATTTTTCTAAATTTTTTTATTCTAATATATTGATCTTATAATGTATAATTCAATATAATAGTCTATTTTGGATCCTTTTTAAATGTAAAACACATGGTAACAAAATTTTCAACTAAAAAATAATAGATATTCAACACACCTCACTTATAAAATGGGAAACAACATACTCTCTTCTTCACATATTAAAATAACATTTTCTTGCCCCATAACTACACAAAAATCTTCTATACTTCGCTAAACATGACTCATAACCCTTAGTTTGATCAAAAATTAATTATAAATTGTCTTTTGGTGCTTCCCTAAGGATGATGTTGAAAAAAGAGGAATCATGATTAAATAAGTGTTATTATTTTAATTCTTATCACACCTCTTTAAAATATTGTAAAATTATTAATATATAATAAATATAGTATATATAATATATTATGATTTTATTTTGAAAATTTCATAACCTAAAATCACTTACACTTATATTAAATGGGATTTGAATTCCTCATTAATGTTTATTGTATAATACCATATCGCGAACTGATGTCATTCATTCTCTATAATCAAGTCACATGGATTATTATACTTATTTATTTAATGTAAATATATAATAATTGTACTATATTTATACTTATATAGTTATACTATCACTATAACTTCTTACATTCGATTTCATGTTGGATATGATAACACCCCACATCATTTAGATATATTTATTTTTAAATAAATTTAATCACATCAATTGATTTCATAACACGCTACACTAAGCTTATATATCCTAACATGAAACACTAAGTTTAAATTAAATGATTAATATTATTAAAATAATAATATTTAACATAATATTTATGACATATAAATTAAACTGGTGGGTATGAGTAGTGAGAACTTAATCATGAAAAATATATAGTTCAATCATATTCTTTAGTTTTCTATTGGTTATAAATTATAATTATAATCATTTAAAGGTGAGAGAAATATTTCATAAAAGACTATATTTTTCTAAAGTATGGTTTTATTGTACTTTGAACACATAATGTAAAATTTATTTTTACTATTTTTTGACGATTTATTTGAAAAAAAATCTTCCTTTTTAATAAACATATTAAAATTATCGTAGGGTAAATTTTTTTGATTTTTCAAATATATTTCATTTTTTGATAAAAATTTAAAAATAGTAGTTTTTAATTAAAAAATGTTATTTTGTTTATATAATATATAATTTCAAAATATATTTATAATTTATATTAACGAAAAACTATATTAATTTCACATCATTTAATCCATTTTATTTAATATTAATAATTTTCTTATTTTATTTTTATATACAAACATTGTAAACTTTTGAACATTTTCTCATTAAAACCCCACAATCTTGGCATTTTTTGTGGGCTTAGTGTTAAATTACATGTTTTTTTCATTTATACAAGTTGAATTAGAAAATTGGTATTCAATATTTTTCATCTAAATATTTTATTATGTCAAATTAGGTAAAATTAATTTTTGAAAAAAAATAATCGTGATGATGGTTAAACATTATTACAAAAATTATGATAAAAATGTATTTACTATAGGGTTAAACTAAGAATATAAGTTTAAAATAGTCCTAATAATTTGTCAAAATATGTTTTTCAAAAAATATTTCTATTTTATTTTTCCATAATATTAATCACTCATAGTTTTTTATCCTTTTTCATCTGAATTACTTTAACATTTTGGATTCTTTTGGGAAATTTAATTGTAATTTTAAATAGGGTTCCCATTCCACACTTATAAAAGGGAACACATTCCTCTCAATAATTCAAAGATAAACAAGAACTTTTCATGAAAGAATTTTAAACAAGTATCTCTCTGAAATCCTTATTTATACTATGTATCATTTATTCCTCTAAAAATACTATATTTAGGGCCTATAAAAGGAGATCTGAAGGAGGTTTCTCATAGAGAGGTTAATTTATCTTAAAAATTCACTTTTTTCTTATTTTTCCAAATTATATTATATCAAAACACTTCCGATATTGAAAAACCATTGTATACTATAAAGTAATGTATTATTATGTAGATTAAATAATAAATTTCCATATCTACTTCCATTAAATTTATTGCAAAATTCTCTTTCCTGTGTAAGGCAGACTACCATCCCACAAACCATTGTCATTCGTTTTTAAATTAACCCCTCTTAGTTATTTATATAATTATGTATTTTCAAAATTATATGATATTTATCATATAATATTACTCATGAATGTTTAAAATCACATAGGCATTGTTTTTTTTCATGCAATTTAAAATTTGATAATGCGCTCTTGCATATGGAGGACAACTACCTCAAGAAGTGATGTGATTCATTTTTAAATTATGTTATACATAAAATTTAATGAGGATATAATTATTGAATAAATTTTATATATATGAGATGAATTTTGTTCATGAAATTTAATAAATCACCCTCTTTGTATCCCCTTCAATTGTTAAGGGAATGATATCATCGCTCATGTGTACCAATAATCTACTGTCTTCTAGAAGAGATGAGATTTATTTTCCATGTTCAGATTTCATAAATGGATATAATAATGTATCTAATTACTAAATATCATTTTATGGGAATTAATATATTTATATAGATTATGGATATATATTATATTTATTAGATATAAATCTTTAAAAAAATGCATGAATGAGAGAACAAGGTGATTAAAATCTGAAACAATGATATTACTAAAATATTATTAACAAATGGATATTAAAATGTTAAAATAGGATTATATAATATAATAAAAATATGAATATGTTATTATAAATTTAAAACATGATTAACACTGTTATACATGAAGTTAAATCACATTCATAAAAAATTAAGTGTGTAATAAGGGATTTGGTCTTTATTTCCTTTCATTGAGGCATATTGTAATGTAATGCATCTTTTTTCTTTTATATAGTGTATATACATTCTATTTTACATGTAATATCATCACTAATTTATTCTTAATTTTATTTTAAGCAAAAAATTTATTGATTTCAAAGAATTATATTTGAATTAAATGTTACTGTGTTAAAAATAATTCCATAACTATATTTATTTTCATTAGATAATATCAATTCATCATTAGATTTGATATTAAAATATTATGTGTGAAATTATTTTTGAATTTATATTGTTTTATTCCCACTATTGTATGTATATTGAGAATTTATACACATAATTAACTCATTTGCTAATTCTCACATAATTGTTATAATAATTTTTAGTGGTGTATTTTCCAATATCATTCTAGTCAATAATTTTTATTCATACATTTTAGATGAAAAAAATTATTCATTCATTTTCCAAATAAACCAATTAAATTTTATTTTCCCTTTTATATTAATGATATTTTCTTATAATGTCACCATTCTCCCAGACTTTAGAATATAGAATGTTTTATAATTTTTTAATGAAAATATAACATATTTTATGTATTTGGTTATAAATCTATTTCCTTAAAAAACTTTTCTAAAATTTTTTAAAAGATGTTTGATCCTTTTAAAAATGAATTATTATAGAAAATATCACTAATTTTTCTTCTTAAAAAATATTTTAAAATGAGTATTTATTTAATTTTAAAAAATATTTATGTTTGTCTTTCACATAAACTGTGAAAGGAATATTCATATTATATTCCAATCAAGGCACACATATAACATTTTTATAATGTAAAAGGAATTATATTTGTAACATGTAATCCATGTATAGAATAACCCACTATCATGACCATCATTTCATTATAGTCTCCTTCTAAATTTATCAAATATATTTTTTAAATAAAATATTTACCTCACATTCTTAGAATAATATATATATATAAATTGAGAAAAAAAATATTTTTTGAATCTTTTATGTTATAAAAAATGATTTTCCATATGAAAAGGATATTTTCATCCTGATTTTTTAAGATATTTTCTATGGTATGAATATTAATAATTACTATGTCTGTTAATTCTTACTCCAATTGCTATATATTATATTGATATGATAATTAATTTTCCCTTTGACGTATTATGATCATTTTTATTAAGGAAATGATTGAAATTTACTGTCTTGGTTCATTTTTTAGTAATAAAATTTACTATTTATTATTCACTTTCCTATGGAAATTAAATTTTTATAAAATTTAAATATTAGTTATCATTAATTAATTTATTTCCTAAATAGTATACCATTTTGATATATGTTTTTTAATTTTATAGTCCTTTTATTAACAAGGTAAATATTGATAAATCAGTTTCCTTTACTCGGTATGGATATTTAATGATAAAGCACATTGTTTATAAATTTAATAGATTATTTGATAATGGAGGTATTCTTTAGACATAAATGTTATGGGTTGGGGACTATTTATAGATATCCCTTCAATGATTTAGTATTTTAATTATTTGAGTTGTGTTTATATGCTTAATTCAATGGTGTTTCTCTAAATATATTCTATATTTTATTGTCAATGGTAATTACTAGAAAGGAATCATTTTACTAAGAAACATGACATTTGATTGTTATGAATTACCTTTATTTCTATTATTTTATTATTTTATTATATTTTCAAGGTGATATTATGTTAGGATTCATTTCATTCTCATATGATGGATTTATTGTCATGTCTGTTTTGTTATTCACCATTAAATATTGATTTTTCATCATATACACATGTAGTAATATTATTTAAATGGAATACATGTTCACTAGTTTTCCTTTATATATTGATAATTTTTTGTTGATTCATGATATCTACGGTTGTACTTATTCCTTATTCAACTTTTTTTCTAAAATATTATCTTGTTTAATTTTCATATAAATCGATTAACATCACTATAACAAATCTATAAGAATATGATACATGTAATAATTAAATTATTAAGAATTTTTTTTGTTTTTTGTTTTACAAGTTTAATAAATCATTAATGTAAGTATCTAGTTTACCGGGACTACTAATCTATTTGATACATAAGTATGTGATTTAGTATATCTCATGAAAATGTATTCAATCTGGCACCTTGTTTGGGACACTAGGGTTTAAGTCTCTTTATTTGGAATTATTGGATGTTTAGTACAATCATTAGGAACTATATTAATGAAAACATAGATTACAGATCAAAAACTTATGATTGAATTTAATGATATGTATAAAAGGGAATAATAATGGTTTGTTCAGGTTTCCACTATATGGTTTCTCTAAGATATACATCCCTTTATAGATACAAAAATATACATATGTCTAAAATAGATGTAACTAGCGGTAATAACCTTTAAAACTGATCATTGGAATTAACCATGTCATAACCTTTTACAAAAAATGGGCCTTACTACATTCCAAGTCTGACTCTCTTTGGGGATATGTTCAAGATAATTCACATTTTATTTACAAACCATTATGATTGATTTGAATAAATTATGACAATGGATGACCTGGGATAAATCTATATTATCTTTTATTGAAATTAAAGTGTCACAATAGAATGGGAAAATGATTATTGTGTGGAAAAGAAGAGAATAAAAGAAATTGTTTTTTAAGAAAACTGGAGAGTATAATGGAAGGAAATAAATATCATCACAATAATACATTTCATGTTTTTGGTAGTAAATGTGGATAATCTTGGAATTATCTATGATACTAACCTCTTTTAAAGTTTAAACCTAAAATATGGAAGAACCCATGTTGAAATAAAATAGATAATGTATTTGCATGGAAGTATTTTACCAATGGTATTTAGTTATACGAAATTTGGAACATATACGGATTGTGTAAATTTAAGTAACATATATGAATTAATTAAAATAAAATTTATGGACATCATAAAGGTCTATTAGATTATTATTAAAAATATGTTCAATGACATCAACATATCTTTTTATGTTTTATGTGAAGAGATTCTACAAAGATTAAGGATATTTTGTGGAAATTTATAGAATGTGTATATTTTAGTATAAATTTTATTTGAGTAATAATTCCTTTTAATTTTAAAGAAATAATTTTAAAGGTATTGTTATCCTTTAGAGATTATTATCAAACTTAAGGAAATTTTAATAACATTCAATTAAGATTATTAAAATTTGTAAAAAAAATGAAGAACCTAGTAAAAAGTATATTTGATGATTAATTTTATTTCATGTATGTCTATAATATTTTTTGGAATCATTAATGGAATTATTTTATCATTATTTATGAAAATTAAATATCATTTTATGGATGAAAACAAATCACATCATGAAAGCCTATGAGGATTAAACTAATTATTGAATCGTGGTAAGCGTTCAGTTCTTTCCACTAGACTACGTGATATCTTGGTTAATATATAATTTGTTAAAAATTTAGAAAAATGTAATGTTCTAATCAACCAAATAGTGTTACTTTTTTAATTTAGAGACATATTTATTATACTAGATTAATTATTATAAATATATTTTTTTGTAAAATTATTGGTGACATAATGAAATACTTTTCACTCATTTATTTATCATGGGATCTATTAAATGGGAGTTTCAGTGCTTCGGAAATAAATAAATTTTCTTTTTTGAAATTCATTTTTTAGTAAGGGATGAATTGGAAATTTATTAGAGCCCAAAAAATGGATGAAATATTGTTTATTAATTTAATTGTATCAAGAAATTATATTTCTATATATTCTCAAATATTTAAATATTTCCTCCACAATTAGAAACAGATCATGAATGAAAAATGATATCATATTATATTTGTATCCAATAAATCTGATGTTTTATTAATTCATCATAAATTTATGTCTTTGAGGCCTTTTATATTCCATTGATTATTCAAATTATGTAGAAACCTAGTTATATGTTACTCCAAATAGAATTTGTACTTATCTTTTTCTTTTTTAATGGATTTTATCATCCCTTCTAACAATGTAGGATTTCAATATAGATATTTTAAAATATTTATTTTTTTATTATGAATTTCATGTTTAAATTTCAACGATATAATTTTTTTAAGTTATGGAGAATTTATCAACCTGATATTATAAAATAAAAACGGTGTATTTGAAAGTTTCTGTGGCACACAACACCGTGATTATAAGAAAACATAACACCCTAAGGCTTTATGATATATTTATTTTATTGTTATATTCAATCTCTTCAAAATATTTAATTACATGCAACACTACTTTTATATTTCATTACAGGCAACACCATGTTTAAATTAAACTTAAAATAATATTAAAATATTTTTTTAATATTATATTCATAACATGTACCTTAAATAGGCAAGTATGAATAGTGAAAGTTATATTATTAAAAATTATACTTTAAACAAATTAGTTGGATATCTATTTATTTTAAATAAAAATATTAATCATTTGAAAGTGGATGAAATATTTTTTGAAAAAGTACATTTTTCAACAACAACAAAAAACAGTTTATTCCTGATTTTCACACATAATTTATTTTTAAATTTTATAAAATTTAGAAAATTTATCTCGAAAAAAAAATTATTTTTGAAATATGTTTACCAAAAAGATCATAAGGTGAATTTTTGATATTTATCTAAAATATTTCATATTTTGATTAGTATTAAGAAATAATGAATTTAAATTGAAAGTTTATTTTTTAATTAAATTATATACAATATAATATATAATTATTTTAAATAAAAAAGTATTTCAATTATGCATAAATTAATCTAATTTCTATCATTGGGTTAATTTTCATATTTATTTTTTTATAAATACATTATCAAGCTTTGGACTTTTCTTTTTAAAATCCCTCTTTCTCACAGTATCATTGGGATTAATATAAAATTCAATTTTTAAATATTTTTCAATTGAAAATGGAATAATGGGTTAAAAATTTGAAATCATAATATTTAATAATTTATAATTAGGTAAAATTAATTTTTGATAGATATGAATAGTAAATACAATATAATGTGTTTAAACATAGAATATAGAAGTTAAAGTAAACAGGAACCATGTTAATATTCTATTTTATGGATATATATCGATCTTATACTTACCAATTTTTAATATATAGAATTTTTAATTTAGTTTTAATTTGAATGAATTAAAATTATTTGATTATTTAGGTAAATTTCAATGTAATTTATAAGAGGGTTATCTTTCCCCACTTATAAAAGGGAACATACTCTCCTTAATTATTCACACTTCTCAATCCCCATTTCTTCAAAAAAACCCTAGACAAATATCTCCCCAAAATCATAACATACTTCATAAATCCTTTGTTCCTCTTAAAATACTATACCAAGGGTCATTATGAAGAGATCTTAAGTAGGTATCTCTTCGAAAAGGTAATTATTTAAACAATGGTCCTTCATTTTCCTTTTTATTTTTCGATAAAAAATTATGTTTTTAAACATAAAATATAATAAAAACAGTATATTCCATATAATAATATGCTAATATTAAATGGAATAATCATTATCCATATCCAATTCCATCTTATGGGTTATGAAATCATCATTTGTATGTATAATGGACTATCTCCTCTCGAACTGATCTCTGTCATTTTTCCATTAACACTTATCACAATTAAATATAATGATTAATTAAAAACATTTTATATGATATGTAACATATTTTTAAAATTATTCAATTTTAATATGACACATACATATTTACTTTTTATGCTATTAAAATATGATAACATTGCTCGTGTGTACAGCGGAATAACGCCTCGTGAAATGATGTGAATTTTTGCCAATTATGATTTACATGGAATATAATATGGTTAAGATTAACGAAATTATTTGAAATATATGAGCTTATATTGATTCTATAAATTTAATATATCACCCACTTCCTTACTCATTAAATAATTTAGTAAATAATATAATCTCTTGTGTTATATATAGCTCATCGCCTCCATGAAGTGATGTGATTCATTTTCCATGTTCAGCATTTATAAAAGGTTCTAATAATTAATATACATATTAAATATGATTTTATGAAAAATAATCAATTTGTTTATATTATTTATATATAATATATGCACATGAACCCGAACATTCATTACAAATAAAAAATAAAAAAACAAGGTGATTGACACACGAAACAATAAATCTAATGATATTATATTAACAAATCAATGTTATAATGTTTTAAGAGAATAAATTATGATATTATAAATATGAATATGGTTCGGGTAAATATTATTAATATTATAAAAATGATGATAGTTTATGTTAATGTATGTTAATCCAAATGGAATCTTGAGCTAAGGGATTTCATCTAAATTTTATTTCATTGAGGCCAATTGGAATTTGATATAGCTAGTTTCTTTTGTATTTACCATATACTACCCATTATAAATGTAATATAATGAAATATTTATTATTCATTGAATTTTATGCTTCATATTGAATTATTTCATTTATGGGGTTTTGAAATAAAAGTATCCCACTTCTCAAAATTTCCATAACTAAATTTCATTTCATTGGGTTATGTTACATATTTTCTTTAATATTATAATATATGTAGGAAATAAATTTTGAAAATATATATTTCTACAAAAGTGGTTTTCTGTGGATATAAATTTGATACACATAATAAATTCATTGACTGAAACATAATTCCATGTTAATTTTTTTTTTATAATATTTATTTCAAAATCATCCTCTAGTCAATAAAATTTATTAATCATTTTAAGTTGAAGGAAATTAATTTTTCGTTATCTAAATGACACTACATAATTTTAATATAATCAAGTTAGTTATTATATTTTAAATTAAGAGTTCCATTTTTACACTCTATGGTACTTAAATGGGTTGTGAAACATTTTTTTGACAAAATATATCATCATGTCCCCCTTTGGATTAAATTTTATGTTCTCCCAGCACAATGTTTTATAAAAATGTTTTCAAAATGGTTTTAACCTTTTCAAATGATACATTAACAAATCCTATACCAATTTTTAGTGGGTATATTTTTTGGGAATATTTATGTCATTTTCAAAACAATTTCAATTTAGAATTTATAGAAAATGTTAATGGAATTTTCTAATCATCTTTTAGACGATACACTTTTATATCATTTTTATAGTGAAAATTGATTTTTTTTTTAAATTTACAACATGTGTGGAAAAACCTAAATCCATGATAGGAATTTTATTAAATCATATAGTTCATATTTATAAAGATATATTTTAAAGTTAATTTTTTATTAAAATTATAATAATTCTATGTTTTTTAATTTCATTTTCATATAAAAGAATATGTAAAATGTTTTTTGTTTAAAAAAAGTGATTTTCAAAAAGAAGAGGATATTTTTATCATTAAATTTTTAAATGATATTTTGTGGTATTTTTATTCATCAATGATAATAACAATTTATTTCTAATCCAATAGGCATATATTTTATTGATACCACTCCTAGTACTACTATTGATAGTTTACTACCATTTTCGCCTCGGAAGGTGTTAAAATTATCCTCCGTTATATATTTTTTAGTTATTATGATTTATATGAATTATTCACATTCTAGTAGAAAAGAAATTTTCACTAAATTTAAAAATTATTTATCATGGATATGCTTATTTAGAAAAATATATACAATTTTTTCAAACAATTTTTACATTAATTGTAATTTAATTAGTTTTTCAAATATTGATAAATTTGTATAGTTTACTTATTTGAAACAATTAATTATAAAGATAATACTTCGTACAATAAATATATTTTTAGATATATGAGTAATTTTTTGGACTTGAATGATATAGTTTGGGGACCATATAGATAAAAGCACATGATAAATTATTATTCAAAAGGGATTATTAAAGTATATAGCTTTAGATAAATGGATTTTCACCCAACATGTTCTGAACTATCATGTGAATGGTCTTGATGGTAAAATAATCATGTGAATGGGAAACCAAATTTCCAAGAAAATAGTATCCTTCATTTCAGTTATAATTATTTTCTATTATATTTTAATAATGATATTATATTTAGATACATTTTTCTCTAAGATTATTGATTATATAGAATGTGTGTTCTCTATTTATCATTCTGTATTTTTTATTAATTTTTTATTCAAGTAGTAATGTTATTGAAATAGAATATGTGTTCAGTTATTTACCTTTCTAAATATTTTATTCTTATTGATTCACGATAGATTTTTCTTTACATAACCCTTACAAAGAATTTGAAGTCGTGCCTACTTTAATATTTTCCCTCAAGATTCCATAATGTGAAATATAATTAATGTGAAAGGATATTATTGAGGGAATAATGAAAATATTAAAAAAAATAACAATTTAATTAGTGATTCCAAATATGATAAACTTCTGAAGCATGTATCTTGATTACCAATATTAATACACTATGAAGTCCATCATAATGTGATTCCTTGCATCTCAGGGAAATGTGTTAATGTTGGAATCAAACCATGGATACAAGGTTTAGGGTTTTTGTAGGATAAATAAACATGAAAAATTTTGTTGATAAATTTAAATTTTAACATAATATTTTAATTTATGTTGGAAAAAAACATAAATGGTGAGTTAGACTCAATTTGATGGAATTCAGAACATTTTCCTTTCATTGAGCCGTATTTTGATGTTATGAACCAACCTTATTTTAAAAGGTGTATATACATCCCCATTGATATTTTATATCATGATTTTATCTATTATAATTATATTCAATGTTTCAGTTAATTTTATTATTTCTTGGGGATTAGGATTCATATGTATCCAAAGTGGTTAGGGATTTTTCATTAAAAAATCATTTTTAATTGTATCCATATAACACCATTTTACATTCATGTCAATGTTTGTAAAATAATTTTATAAATTTATTTATATATAAATGATAGTATTATAATGGAATTATTTAATTTATTTTAAGGTTTAAAAAGTGAATCATTTTATTGAATATTTGAATTTTTAAAAACAATAAATAGAATCTTAGTTTTAATTTATAAAAAGACAGTGAATTTTTACATCAGTGTAACAGTTATTAAAATATTGTATGTATTATAAAAAATCATATTTTCTTCAATGAAAATTCATATTTCTATTTTTAGGTAATTATTGATTTGGAAATGGGTTTTAATATAAAATTTCATTCTGATATCGAAATTATTATAGTCTATTATTTTAAAAGTTTTTTCATGAGTCGAATAATTGAATATTGGAATATTAAAATGTTTTATTAATGATATGGTACATATAAATGTTTTTTATTAGGTTCACCCATATATAATTTGGTGGTCACATAATATCTCATACAGTGGGTGTGCCTAGATAGGGCTCTAATGAATTGGATAATGATTATTTTCTATAGAGAAATATATTTGATTTTAGTCATATGTTTATTCCAATTTGTAAAGGTTATATAAGGGGTCAATGAGATGATATCCTAAAGAACCTATATGAATTTTCATTTCTTACTCATGAGTTTTAAATGAAATTTTACAATTCAAGTTTTAATATAATGAATATTTTAATGTAATATTGTTTACCCTTTCAATTTAAGAATGTTTTTAAGGAAATGATTTTATGTGTATTCATGTTCTCAATGGATTAACAATTTTCATTTATTTATATACATTAATGAGCCTATTTTTCACGTCCAATGTTTAAAAAGACATGTGGTTTACGAATGGTTGAGTTAAAGTAAGAGGCCATGTTGAAGGTTTTGAGGATTTTTCATGAAAATAAATAATTTATTTCTTTTATAGTTTGGCATATTGTACAAAAGTAAACTAGTAAAATGATTTAACATTGTTTATTATAATTTTTTATATGATTTCTAACCTAATTTCCATATTCCATTACTTATATCAGGTACTCATTGACCTATTTTTTGATAATTCCTTAGCATGGGTCTTGTTTTGGGTTTCTTCATGTGAAATTTTGAGAACTTTGGTTGTTTTTTGGGATTTTTATAGTTGGCGCACAATTATCCCAAACCATATTCCCCCCAATGTAACCTATGCACCCATTTGACCATGGGGAATTGACAGTTGGGACACAGATTCTCAAATTGTGGGCCCACCAGGGGGAAACCAAGCACCCCAAAGTAGATGCACATGGTTAAAGCACATCATTTTTCAAACCGTGTGAACCATCCTATGGAATTATGTAGAGACTAATTTTTATTTCCCAAAAATAATTTAAATTTCCTGATCTGTATGGTATAATTTGGAATTTTTCAACTCAACCCTAACATGAATTATATATCCTTGGAGTCTCATAATAGGTGACTTTGGATCCTTTAAATACCTTTGAATACTGAAGTAGTATTTATTTTTTTAAACCCCTTTGAGTAAGTGGATCTCATCCCATGTAGTTTCTTTTGGTTTCTCTTTTTTTCATCCTTATAGGTATTTCAGTCTTTGTGTTCTTGATGGATATACACTCTGATTTGGATGATCTAATCCATGCCTCGTTGTATCTTAATATATGGATGATTTCTATATCTCTTTCCCCTTCAATCTAAATTTTTTTCCCATTGCATGTGTTGATTATTTAATTATATAATTAATGATTTTTGGTTCCATAAAAATTTTCCATAAAACTAAATCTATTATTTTAATGACCAAATTGATATATTCATTTAATTTATTTTAAGGGAGGAATTATATTGGTTTAATTATTTATTTTAAGGGGATATAAAATTTGGTGAAACCATAATTTCAATGGAGTTTAATTTTTTTAATGAATATGTGAAAAAGCGTTTCTTGTTTTGGAAATAATTTAGATAGAAATAATTTGATATAAAATTGAAAAAAATGGATTAAATTAAAATATGTTTAAAAATGGAAGTAAATGATGAATACCAAGAATTTTATTTGTGAAATGATAAGGAATGTTGAAAATTTAAATTCGGAAATTGTGTTTTTAACAGTTTCTAAACTGACTATTTTCTTGATTCATTGATGTAAATTTAACCTAAGTTGGGTTGGTTATGATTTTTCCTCTAGTGGGAGTAGACTAAATTTTCCATTAAGTGGTAGTAGATGCGGTTTAACTTTATAAGGTAGAGGATTTCATTTTTTTCTTAATTAACGTTTAGTTTTTTGATTTGTTAAATCTACAATTAATTTAACTAAATTTAATATTCATGTTCATTTATTTATATAACCAATTTTGAATAAAACTCCCATTTAAGCCTATTTGAATATTTTTTTACATATCATCCTTGAATTTTAAAAGAACTCATGTTTTTGTTTTAAAATTGAAAAATGAAATTTGATGCACTATTTTATTTAAATTGATAATAATTAATGGTAATGTGTCTGGGTGTTGGTTAAGTTACTATTAGTGAGACCCTATTGGGATTTATATCTGACACCATAAACATTCATTTTGGATTTTGTAGATTTTCATTTTATATGTATGATTAATGGGAAGGTTCCACATGGAGGTTGTGGATGTTCTTAAAACATTGAACCATGTAGCGATGTTGTGAATGGTGGCTTCATTGATATCACATGATGATGTCTCCATTGGGAAGATTGAATTTTATATTTCAATTTAATGAGTTCATTGATGATTTTTTATAGGGGTTTTTATACATATTTGGTTTCTAGTACTTTCTATCATTTTCGTGTTTATAATTAATATTTTAAATCATTGATCTTTTATTGTTAATGAAAAATTCATCCCCTACATGATATTTTATTATTCCAGGTTCTGGTTCCCAAACTGTGGGGACTGGGCATTCCCTTCGGGCTATAGTAGTGATGGATCAGGTATCATGGAATCAAGGTATTTGTGATGACTCATTATAAATTAGTATCAATGTTGTATGTTTGAAATATATTCTTGATGTTGGTATGCAGTTTGCGATATCTTTTATAGGCTTAAGAGGTTGTTATAAGAGAGTTTTTTGGTGTCCCTCATAGTAATAAGCCTTCATTCACCATGAATGATTTTCAAAGTCATATTTAGGAATAATTTGTTAATATTAGATTCCTATACATTCTTTTTATATGGGTGTGCTGAAATCTAAATCAAGAAATATTATCTGACGGTACTACTATTCCAATTTCTTTTGATTGAGATTTTCATCATTGTATCCATTCTAATGTATTCAATGTTACATTTTTATGTTTTTGGAATCATTCCTAGGGAATGAAATTTAAATAGGTCGCATGAGGAGGATTCTTCTAAAAAACTTTTAGTGGATCCTCTAATGGAAAAGAATCTTGTTGAGATTATTATGTTTTTTGTCTATGCACTACGTTGATCACTTGTACCCATTCATATTCTGAATCAGATTATGGAACCTTATATTGATGAATCTGGTAATATAGATCAAGATTTACATCACCAAATTTCACTAGTATTCTAAGCCTCTAACTATCCTAAATATTTCAATGATTGGTTGAGAAAGATATAACTACTTGATGATTAATATGATGTGCACGATCTAATTACGGAGAAATGGAAAACCATCATGGGAAATGGATTTATTAAGAGATAGTGGGATTAAATAGTAATTGTATAAAAGTATGATGATTAAGAGTAGAATAAAATTAGTTTTCTTTTGACAGATTAGTTCAATACAGATTCAATGGTGATGACTAAGGCTATATAGTTTTTCAAACTCGAACAGGTAGATAGGATCTAGATGGAATATGTGAACAAATTCTAGGAGAATCAATAATTTTCAAATGGTTTGTATAGAATGAGAATATGAACACTCAACCATTAGAGATGGATCATATATTTGATATTCATTTTCAATCTTTCTTACTATGAATCACTTAAAATACTAACATGTTGGATAGGAAATTGATTTCTAAGCTAGATATTCCTATTATAATAGGGTTTATGTGAGTTCCTTTATTACCCAGTGTATTTTTTATGAGTTCCTTTAATGGAAATTAGAATGGGGGATAATATCATTGTGGTTCCCAAAAACAATAATCTTCGATTCTTCATCCAATTCCTCATAGTTTCATTTTTACTTGCATCTAGTGTGAAAGATTGTGCATTCAATACATACTTTTATTTGGGTTTCTAAGATCTATAGTTCCTGTGGTATCTGAGGGAACCTATAGAAATTATTTAATTTCATTTAGGATCCATGCTATAGATTGAGGTCATTATCACCTATATGTACTATAGTGTAGTCAAATTTTTCATGGACAAAGGGTTTCTATCCATAGGAATCTAGAATGAATCTTCTTCATGTAATAGATGTATTAAAATACATATCATTATTACACAATAATTCATGATTTCATACATAAAAGAACACATAATAAAAGAGAAATGAATATTAATTGTAGAGAATTTTCGATTTAGGTACATAGAATAACATATTTAACCATGGAAACAACAATATTATTGAAATCCTAATTTACATTAATTTAAAATTATATGGAATTTAAAATTGTATAGGATAACTTAGGGACATATATATAATTGGGGTTAGTTATAAATCCCAATAATGGAATAAACATGTAATGACGTAATACATGTTAGATAATAGAAATACCAATAAGGGATAAAATGTGTGATAATAAAAAACATGGAAAATGTGACTTGATATGGAAGGATAATGCTAATGGAACAATTGAAAATGTTGGAACAATATAGAACATGACATTATAAACAATTTTCATGTGTAACTGATACGATATAATGATGGAAAAAATCTAAATAAAAAATCAGGTTAAATCCATATCCTAACATTATGTCCCATGATACTAAACATTACCCAATTCATTAGAGTGCTATGTAATTCTCGGCACACCCATCACATTCATTTTATTCACATTCTTATGTATTCTATATGGATCATACAACATGGATTATTTTATTACCATGTTTCTTTCCATGAAAATGATTTGTGGAATTCATAAAATTATTTCCAAATTCTGAAATATAAGTGTGTAAATGTGATCACCCATGATGTGAAATTATTATATTATTCACTAAAAAAATTTTATCAGCGAAAATCATGGTGACATTTCAGCTGCATAACGTCACCATAAAAATATCATAAAATGGTTTGATAAGGGGGGAATAAGTATATAATAAATTTTAAATAGATTGGGATGTAATAAGTAAATTTAAATACATATAAAAATTTTATGAAGTTGAAATATAATGAATTAGAAAATAAATTTACATGAATAATGATGAGAACCGAAGGATCCCTTACAGGAGTGTGTCACACCAAATGATTTGGAGGAGCTTCATCGGAGCATGGTGGCACCTTGGGAGAACTCCTAGAAGGGAAATTAAGAGTAAGGATTTTATCTATGTAATATGAATAGAGATAAATGAGATGTTTCGTGGGTTTATATTAAAAATTTGTGGTGAATTATTTATCATTTCCCAATCATAGATTTTGGACACCATATAATAAAATATCCATAATCACAATCCATCCTTCGGTTTTTTTCACATTGTTTCTACAAATTTCGATTGGTTTTAATTATTTTATATCGACAATGGTATAAATTAATAAAAATAATACGATTTATTATTTGTAAGTGAGTCATAATCTAAAAAAATTATTTTAAGACCTTAAAATATTGTAATAATTTTAGAAGATTCACAAAGCCTTTATGAAATTAAAAAAATATACATAAAAAATTATTTTTAAGGGAAAAATATATATTTTTTTCCAATTTACTTTTATAGTTTTTATTAAATCAATTTTACATCATTATGTTTCCATAATAAACACCATATATTTACACTGTGTTTAATTATTACCCAAAATTTGACTATCTCAAAATATTATAAAAAAATAACTATTGGATAGTAATGTTCTGTTTCAAAAATTAATATGAATTTTTAAAAATTAATTTTCTAGGTATGATAGTTTTCAATTTAGAAATATAAATCTATAATTACTAATACATTACGGGGTTTTTTTATTTCTGGAACCCATATAAAAAGTATAGTTGAAATAACTAAAATTATAAGATCATTTATATATAATAAAAAATATTTAATAATATTATTATATTAAAATTTTATTTATTTCAAAAATACATTAATTCATCAAAATAAATCCTTTAATTGAATTTAAATATTACCCGAAAATACTATTGTGTTTTATAATATCAAGATAAAAAAAACTTATAAAAATAACAATGGGATGAAAATATGTTCATTAATATATCGAAAATAATTTCGATACTTATATTTATAGGTTCTCGATACATATTATTTTTCTACACTAAAAAAATTCCATAACAGTAAGGTGTTCCATATTGAGACTTTCTTGGGGTGGTTTGGCGTACATGGATTGGGCTTTGATCTCAATGAGCTAAAAATTCTCCCATAATTGGTTTCTATCATGCATAATTTATTGGATTTCATCTCAGTATTGTTAATGAAAAAATCATGGTGATAATATCTTCCTCAGAAGCACTAATAAATGGACTCCATATGGTATGATCCAACTATCGGGGGTCATCACTTTCATTGTCTGTATCATTTGAATTTGTTGAAACCTCATATTTCTACTAATCATGTGATCACTAATCAATGAATTTATTATCAATGGTAATGATATTTAATAATTATTTAAATATTATAGGAAATTTAAAAAAATAAAAAATGTTCATATTTTTTATAACCACATTACATAATAATACATTTCATAAATCATAAGAGAAATTTTATTTATAATAGTTCAAGTTGCTACAATATTCCCCATTAAAAAATTTCTCTCTAAAAAATTTTCTTTTCCCTATCAAAAATAGATGAGGGTAGAACTTATTCATTACATCCTCGGGATCCCAAATCACATCATCAAACATGTGAGTTCTCCAAAACACCTTGACTACAAGAATTATTATAATATGATGAAATATTTCTCTACACTATAATATCCTCACCCAATTCTACCTGTAAGAAATATCATTCTCAAAGGTACTGATGGATCTAAAAAAAGATTACCATTCATTCCCAATCTCATTAATATAACCATAGAGATATTTAAAGGAATAAAATGTCTCCAACATCAAACTATTGGTGTCATTGATGATTATAATCATTTCTATTATATCGACTCCTACTAGCCTTGATGTGAAAATGAACGGTCTTAAAATTTTCCACCATTTCTTAAACCATTTAAGGACCTATAATTTTTTGTTACATAACCACATCCCAACAATTATTTTACCTACATGTATTCAAAATATGTAGTTTATAGGGATCAATTTTTATGCTCTAGAGGAAACTATTATTGAATGAAAAATTGAGCAGAAGAATATTTTGATAGCATCTTTATTGAAAGTCAATTAATAATTCTCTCAACATGTCTTCATGTATCTAGACATACTTCTCTTATTGGTCACCTTTTTAGTGTGACATTCCTTAGTGATGTTCATCTTTGTGTTTAAATCATATTGGATACATTTCCCGGACATGGTTGTAAATCATTGATATCAGTGGGAAACAATCGATAGTGGTGTTCCTTGAAGCCTCACCACTTCTCTAAGGTATATCCCTAGAAGTTGATTTAGTGGGACGTCTTATAAAATCCTAATGAGGCATGAATCCTTTTTTGGGTGATCCACCATAAACAAGATAACATTAATTCTTATTGATATCATCAAAATAAAAATGACATAGTTCATAGTGTTTTTTTTCATTTCCATGTAGGTAGGGGTAGTGTTTATGTCATCCCCTATAATTTATTCCTTCCTACCTTAAATATCTGATATAAAATAATTTTTTTTGTATATTATGTAATCTCATTTTCATATCGTCCTACCAATTATGCTCTTAGAAATCTTGATACATCCTTTTGCTTCCAAGATTGGTATAGAATGGGTAACTATGCGTATAATGAAAAAAATTAATCTTTATCTCAATATTTGATGGTAAAAATATCCATAAAGCACATATTATAACTACTTTTTCATTAAATTTGAACTCTATAGATATCCCCTTTATTATAGTTTCCATTATCTAATGAATTCCCACATAATCTCTTTGGGAATCTATTAACATCTCTAAAATTTAATACTGATAAATCATTTGTGAAATGATTGATAATTTTGTTTCTTTAATGATTCTCATATCTATTCTCCTCATGATTAAGAAGATCATATCCCTCTCAATTCTCATCAAGGAAAATGTTTATAGATCCTTTATACATAGAGTTTCTTCCACTTTGTTTTTCATATGAAGATGGTTCTATATTTAGAATTTATAGTACTTGATAGGATCAAACCATTGTAACACCCCAAGATTTCATAGTAAGTTATTTTCATTAATGTGATTCAATATCTAGCGCTACATGAAACACCAAGTTTGAGCGCACAAAGTCTTACCATACTAGCAATTAAAAAATATTTTATGAATATTATTAACTTACATTTCAATTTCATTTACTCTATATAATTTTATAATCCATATTATGTGTTTCTTTGACATAATATAAGAACAAATTCATTTTTTTCAGATAAAAGATGTATTTTTTAAAAAATAAAATTTTATAACCTTTTAATGGAAAACCAATTAAAAAACAATATTTGAAAATTTTATATATTCAATTTATTGAAACTAAATTCTTATTTATAATCAGGATATAACAATTTATTTTGGATAAATTTTTGGAACTTTTCTACGAACTTATATTGTTTGATGATTTCTGAAAACTAGTAAATTTTAACTGAAAACATATTTTTTAATAGAAATAATTTATAGTGTTAGACTATTTATTTGAATTGTTTAGAAGTATAATTAGATTATATTTTTATCTTTTAATAAAATTTAGGTCATTATAAGTAATTTCACATTTAAATTTGACATAAACACATGTCAATATTTTGATAGTTTTTAATTTTTAGAATCCCACTTTTCAGTTTTGACAGGGGAAATTAATTTTAAAATAATTAATGAAACTTATTTGTTTTAAATTTACTAAAATATAATTCATTTTTTCATTTCTGAATATCAAAATTACATTAGGGTAAATTTATTGTCATTTTCTGAAAACATTCAATTTTTGATTAATAGTGAAAAACACTGTGTTATAGTTTAAAATCGACATTTTATTTAAATAAATATTTACTTTATTTAAATTTTTAAGTAAAAATAGATATATAATACCTATATAAGTTCAATGTAATTCATTGGATTTATTTTATAATAAAATTTGTTATATAAAATTTTATTTAACTTTTTACCATCTTTTACCCACCTCTTATGAGCATTTTCAAATTTACAGAAAACATAATTTTACCACTTATGTGAGTTGAATATTAAAAATCCTAGAGATATGGTTAATATCAGTTAGTAAAATTTGGTTCAATAATTTGAAAATAATTTTTTCTGAATAGTATCTTTTGACTTTTATTTACAACATCTAAAAGTAAATATGGTAATTAAGGGTAAAAATGATATAATAATTACCCTAACACGTTTCCTAATTCTATTGGATATGTATAATTTTACCAAAAACAACCATAGGAATAAAATATGAACCTATTTGGTCCACTTGGATGAGATTAGGACGTTTGTTATTATTTTATTTAAAGAAGAGTTAAAAGAGTTAAATACAATGTTTAATAACAAACCCCTTTATCATATAGGGTTACACACTATAAATTCAACAATAAATATTAATTATAAAGCTTTAAAATATTTCCTAAATAATTGTAATTTAATTATAATTTTTATACATTAAATTATTTAATTTATTTATGACAGAATGATGATGTAGTAATTACATTATTAATGAAATATTAAAATAATTGATATTATAAATATCCAAATAAATGTAAATGTAAGATTCGGATGAATTACAATAATTTTCAAGTATAATATGACATTTTAAGGTTATTTGAATAAATTTAATTTGATGTAATAAAGTTGTATGGGTTTCAAAAAATTTAAATACTAAATAGTGTCCAAATTGACATAATTGTGTTTTTAACACAAATAGTATATTATTAATTGATATAATATTCCTAAAAATCTAAGGCTCATCCAATGAACTTATAAAAGTTATATATATTAATAATTAACCACATGGGGTTCTCTTGGCATGTTATAATATGTTTATTAATCATATAATTTAAAAATATAAAGATACATGGTAAGTGTCAAACTGTTTAACTAAGTGTTAAATCTAAAAGATAAGGCTAATTTGATGACCTAGACCTATCTAAAACCTATTTGGTGATATATTTTAGTCCCATCCCCACCTATTACTTTAAATAATTCATTTCTTATCCATTACAAAGTGAAGATTATTTTATTATAAAATAATATTTCAAGCTGTTCCTAAAGTGACCCTCACCTCTCTTATAAAAGGGAACTTCCCCTTCTCTTAATTTTACACATCCAAAGCCGTTTGTCTCGGCCAAAACATGCCCAAATATCTTCCTAACCTTCCTCCCTTCGTCCTAGAGGCCTTCATTTGGTCGTAAAGCCATCTTATGGATCTCTTTTTGTAAAATCAAATGGAATAACCCAAAGAAGAGGTAAATATTTCATCACCAATTTCAAGTTCTTTTCTACGTCCAATTCCGCATTCATTGTTGTTTCCATTCTAAAATAATAACTCTAGTATCTTAAATATATTCTGATATTATTATAAAAATGGTACAAACTTATTTTTTTTAAAGGTAATTCTTTGGTCAAAGACCAAAGCATAATTTATTGACAATATTATTCATTCTTCTATCCACCCTATAAATGACAAAGTCACCATACGTGCGTACGTACAGATTACCGTCTCCATGTTGTGGTGTAGTTTGTTATTCAAACACATAATTATCTGGTTGGGTATTATAATGAGTATAACTGATTTAAATTATAAATATAACATGTTATTGATTCTTTATATATGATATACCATCCAATTACATACGATTTCACCATCAATATAATGATATTTTCCTTCATGCGTACGAACCGATTACTGTAACACCCGAGACTTTTATGTTATATAAATCATCAAAGGAATCTTTTTCTACACAACACTTTCTTGGCTTGCTTTACACGCAATCGCGACCTTCCTCGATAGCTTGCGTCGTACGCAATACCGAGTTTCACTAAACAACAATATGCTATTAAAACTAGCCGTTATGAATAGTAATAACCACTTTTTGAAATTTTATATATTTTATTTTTCAAAATGGACTTCATTTTTGGACTCAGAATATCGAAATTAGCCTAGGGTGAAATTTTGGTATTTTTCTGAAAACATTCAATTTTTGATGAATAGCGAAACCACTAAGTGGTAGGTTAAAAACTGAATTTTGCATAAAACTTAATTTTACCGCTTCTGTGAATGGAATTTCAAAAATCTGAGAGACACGGTTAATATCAAGGACTAAAATGTGGTTCAATGAGATGAAAATAATTTTTTGGTGAATAGTAACTTTTTACTATTTTTACCGCGGTTAATAGTAAATAGGGTAACTAAGGGTAAATATGATATTAATATTACCCTAACACATGTCCTAATTCTATTGGACAAGTGTAATTCGACCAAAAACAAACATAGGAATAAAATATGACCATTTAGGCCCACTTGGATTAGATTAGGACATTTATTATTAATTTATTTAAAGAAGGGTTAAAATAGTTAAAATCAAAGTTTAATAAGTAAATCATTTTTAATATAGGGTTATACATAAGATAAATTCGATTGTAAATATTCATTAGAAAGCTAAAAAGATTTCCTACATGATGGTGTTTTATTTGTAATTTTTAGACATCAAATAATTTAATTTATTTATGACACAAAGATGATGCAGTAATTATCTTATTAATGAAATATTGACAAAATTGATAATATAAATACCAAAATAAATGTAATTTGAGACTTTTTATGAATTCCACTAATTTTCTAGGTTACTATGATATATTAGTATTGATTTAATCAACTTGGTTAGAACATATAATTCTGTTATGACTTTGAAAAAAATCATATATCAAATAGTGTCAAAATTGACACAAAATAGTTTTTAAATCAAATATTATATTATTAATTGTTATTTTATTCCTAAAAATCTATGGTTCGGCCAAATGACTTAGATAAGGATATATATATTAATAATAAACAATTTGGGGTTCGTTTGGCATGTTATAGTAAGTGTATTAACCATATAGTAAAAGAAAACAAAAAGACATGGTAAAAGTTAAATTATTTAACTTAGAGTTAAATTTAATTGATAAGGTTAAAATAATATCCTAAACATGTCTAAATTATATTGGTTGATAGGATTTAGACCCATCCCCACTTTAGCTTCGAAATAAGACCCTTTGGAACCATTATAAACCGATTTTGACTTTAATATAAAATAATATTTTGAGATATTCCTAAGGTGCCCCTCTCCTCCCTTATAAAAGGGCACCTCCTCCCCCTCCTCCTCACACCAATTTGAGCACTCAAGCTCGTACAACCCCTGCCTTTTTCCCTTCTCCACTTCCCTAGAATAATCCTAGAGGTCCTGGTCTTCTCCAAAGACCAATCTTAGTTCCTTAAGTGGAGGATTCAAAAAGGCGTTCCAAAGAAGAGGTAATATCCATTACCGATCTTTTCAATTTCTTTCTTCTTCAACTTCTTCTTCTTTAGTTGTTTCATGATAAAGTAATAACATCAGTATTACTTACATACTGATATGTTATTATAAATATGAAACAACCCTAATTCACCTTCTATCCATCCTACGGAAAAATGAAATCACCGAGCGTGCGTACGTACGGAATACCGTCTCCACGCCGTGGTGTAATCTATTTTCCACCATCACCTTACAAGGATGGGTATAATGGTGTAATGAGTAACTATATATGATTATTATTAAGTAATATTGATACTTAAATAATATATATATATACTCCAATACAATTCCACGATCATAGGAACGATATCATCACTCGTGCGTACGTACGGAATACCGTCTCCACGATGTGATGCGAGTCGTTCTACATGATCTTCATTTCATAATGATTGTATAAATGAATTGAATTAATGAATATGGTATTTACTACACTAATACCATTCTGGAAATGAATTATCTATAACCTAAAGATAAGAATAAGAATTTATTCGGCAAAACACGCATAAGAACAAAAAGTTATAAAGACCCGAGTAACAAGTAACAATGAAATATTACTAACAAGAAGCTAATAATATGACCATATATGATCTCATATCAATATTTATGATTCTGGAATAAGTCAATAACATTATTTAAACCATTATACAGGAGCTTCGGACACGAACAAAGCAAATCGGACCTAAGGTAAGGGAAATATCACAATCTCATTTTTTTATCCGAGATTGTTTATTCGTAAGTATTTACTGGGGTGTATTTTATCATCCACATCCATGTTCCCTCAATATGTAATATTGTTTCCATCCACTTGAAATAGTTTAAATCCAATTTTACCCTTAGGTGAGTTTTTAGTAAAGAATATTAAAGGAATCTTTTGTCGTTTTTCCGTACGAGGTACTTTTTGACTTTTCCGACAAAAGTACGAAGAATGTTTTTTTTAACTTATACGGCATGAATGGATTTTTAAAACATTACTTCAAAGAAGCTTCCTTTACAAGTTTTCAAGTTTATTTTTAATCAACTTCTTTTATTTTAAAGTTGTATGACATGTTATGATAGGAAAAATGTTTTTTGAAGAAGAAAGGATATTTTCCTCAAGAATTCAATTCAAGTGTTTTATCAAAATTATTTTCCATCTAAGATAATAAAGGGTTCTGTTTCTATCCATATTTTTACATTGGTTTGACTATGTTGTGATGGAATTATGTTTATGAATTCCTTTATCATATATGAATTGATTTATGATGTCATGATGTTTCAAGAATCCCATTTTTGTTACATGTGTTATGCGATGATGCATGTTTTATGATTATGTGGCACACATAAGAAAGGATTAATTATAAGATGGGTGGGACCTATATCTCCCTCCAATGCATTGGGTAATGATCTTATATCTCATGAGATAGACATGGCTGGAACGGAAGGTTATTTCGGTTCAGTGATACAGGACTGAAACGAGGAGTGAACTCGGTTCAGAAAGGGACTTTGTCCACTAAGATAGTCTTGGCAATGAGTCATGACTAACAAGAAATGATTTTCCATGATTATGTGTGCATGCCACAAAGATTCAAGTTTTATGTTATGATTATGGGGATCTCATTTTCACTTCTATGATTTATTCCATGTTAAGATATTATGATCTCTTTTGCAGGTTTTGATTTTCATAAAGATATGATATGATTTTTATTTCCTTTATTTGCCCTTGCTGAGCATTTGAGCTCACCCTTTTATGTTTTCTTTTCCCCAGGTCAGGAAGATGGGTATTAAGTAGAATATGCTAAAAGGGACCCTAGATATGATGTAATAAATGGGAGACACTGTAGAAGTTTTATGAACCAGTTGTTTATGTTTCCCAGTTTCTAAAGACACTATACCTATACGGTCCTTTGTGGTTTTGTCATATGTTGTAATAAGTGTGCTTCAATGTTGAAGTATTAACAATGTATGTAAAGTATGGGTCGTTATAGTTGGTATCAGAGGGAGGTTATAGTCAACCTTTGGAAACTAGGATGTGAATGCCTTAGTAAGAACCCTAAGGATAAGTCTAAGCATAGAACACAATCTTAGTGTTTTAGAAATGGCCTTGAATAACCTAGGATAAGACCTTAAGCATGAAAATTTTATTCTTGAATTATGTGGATTCCTATTATAATTAGTGTTGCTCACACTATTCTTCTTGGTTTTAGTCAATGGCTGGAACCCGAAGGAACCGTGTTAATGCGGAATGCGATGGGCAATGCAATGATTGTCCCCCTGAGCAACCAAACGATATGGGAGCTGGAATGCAAAATCTTGTAGCCATGCTCACACAACTTTCTCAAGCTATGAATCATGCAGGATTTCCAAACGAACAAAGAAGGGAGCAACATTCTGTTGAATCCTTCATGAGGCAGCGTCCACCATCTTTCAGCGGGTCTACTGATCCATTAGTTGCTGAACAATGGATTAGTACTACTGAAAAGATATTTTCAGTTCTTCAATGTTCTGAGCATGATAAAGTCATCCTAGCAGTGTATCGTTTGGAAGGAGATGCGGATCAATGGTGGAATCTTGTTAAGAATACGAGGCAAAGGGATGAAATTGAGTCTATGGAATGGGACGAGTTCAAGAACTTATTTTTCAATAAGTACTTCCCTCGTATTCTCCGAACAAAGATGGAGAAAGAGTTCCTTGAACTGAAGCAAAGGGATGATGAATCTGTTAGTACCTATGAAGCAAATTTTACAAGACTTGCAAGGTACGCTTCTGGTATTATTATCCAACCTGAGAGTAAGATCGATCGATTCTTTAGTGGCTTAAAACCAAGTCTTCGAAGGGCGTTAGCCATAAGGGACTTCAATAGCTACGAGGAAATCGTTCGATGTGCTCTCAAAGTCGAGATGGAGATTGGAGTAACCCATCAGTCACATGGGTTTGATAAGAAGAGGAAGATGGAATTCAAAGAAAAATCTAAAGAGCACACGGAAAAGTAGATGAACTTTCCCTTATGCTCAAAGTGTGGAAAGAAACATGGAGGGAGTTGTCTTAAAGGGACAAGTAAATGTTTTAAATGTGGAAAGGAAGGTCATCGGGCATTTGAATGCCGTGATAATGGGAAGAAGATGTCTAATGATGCAAACAAAGGAAGGGATACACAGAATGAACCTGCTACACTTCAATGTTTCAAGTGCAAGGAGATGGGGCATTATGCCAATCAATGCCCAAATCCAAGGGTTGATGATGATGGTCGACGTCAACAAACTCTTAAGGCTAAAGACAGAGGAAAGTCACATGCAATTTCTATCAGCGATGTGGAGTACGATAACGATGTGGTGAAAGGTACACTTACCATCCACTCTAAAGTAGCAAATGTTTTATTTGATTCTGGATCCACCCACTCATTTATTTCTGAAAAATTTTCTAAGGATATCACCGTATTACCTCAACAATTAGATGTTGAGTTAGCTGTGACAACACCTAATGGCACATCAATCGCATCAGAAGTTTATAATTCTTCTCCGATCGAAGTTTGTGGGAAAGTGCTTCCTGAAAATCTTGTGATCCTTCCTTTAGTGGAATTTGATGTGATTCTTGGCATGGATTGGCTTTCTCTACATGGAGCTCATATCAATTGCCAAAGAAGGGAAGTCACATTTCATATTCCAGATCAACCTACGATCGTCTATCAATGCAAGGATGAACATAACCTTCCAGTGGAAATTTCTTCCATCTTATGGGTATTGATTCCACTAAATGAAGGTTATTTATCTCAAATGGTTGGTGAGAAACTCACGATTAAGAATATGCCCATTGTACGGGAGTTTGATGATGTCTTTCCGGAGGAATTTCC
Source organism: Viscum album (assembly GCA_963277665.1). Lineage (NCBI taxonomy): Eukaryota > Viridiplantae > Streptophyta > Magnoliopsida > Santalales > Viscaceae > Viscum > Viscum album. The sequence goes on along the minus strand of OY728141.1, from coordinate 96,184,817 downwards.
GGGTCTTCCACCAAATCGCGAAGTTGAGTTTTCAATAGAACTCGTACCGGGTGCTTTGCCTATTTCAAAGACACCTTATAGAATGGCCCCAATTGAGTTGCAGGAATTGAAGAAGCAACTCCAAGAGAATCTTGATAAGGGATTCATACGCCCTAGTGCGTCACCTTGGGGAGCACCTGTTCTATTTGTTAAGATGAAAGATGGATCAATGAGACTCTGCATTGATTATCGAGAACTTAACAAGATCACTATCAAGAACAAATATCCTCTCCCACGCATTGATGACTTATTTGACCAACTACGCGGAGCTCAATACTTTTCCAAGATTGATCTTCGTTCGGGGTATCATCAATTAAGGGTCAAAAGGGAGGATATACCAAAGACGGCTTTCCGTACAAGGTATGGACACTATGAATTTATAGTGATGCCATTTGGTCTTACTAATGCCCCTGCTATCTTCATGGATCTAATGAATAGAGTCTTTAGAGACTATCTTGATCAATTTGTGGTAGTCTTTATAGACGATATTCTTGTCTATTCAAAGAGCAAGGAAGAGCATGAAGATCACTTGAGAATTATATTGAAGACCCTAAGAAAAGAGAAGCTTTATGCCAAATTTACCAAGTGTGAATTTTGGCTTCAAAAAGTTTCATTTTTGGGTCATATAATCTCAAAAGAGGGGATATCTGTGGATCCAGCAAAAACAGAGGTTATCGAAAGATGGTCAAGACCAACAACAGTAACTGAGATCCGAAGTTTTCTTGGTTTGGCTGGATATTATCGACGTTTTGTAAAAGATTTTTCACAGTTATCTAATCCAATCACCAAGTTGACTCGGAAAGGAGTTAAGTTTGTCTGGACAGAGGAATGTGAAGAGAATTTCAAGGAGTTGAAAAGAAGGTTATCCAGTGCACCTGTGCTCACACTGCCTTGTAGTGGAGAAAGGTTTGTGATCTACAGTGATGCATCCAAGAAGGGATTGGGGTGTGTTCTTATGCAAAATGATATGGTGATAGCTTATGCCTCACGACAGTTGAAAATCCATGAGCAAAATTACCCAACACATGATTTGGAGTTGGCTGCGGTAATCTTTGCATTAAAGATTTGGAGGCATTACCTTTATGGTGAAAGGTGTGATATTTATACTGATCATAAAAGTTTAAAGTATATTTTCACACAAAAGGAGTTGAATATGCACCAAAGAATATGGTTGGAGCTGATTAAGGATTATGACTGCTCGATCCATTACCACCCTGGGAAAGCAAACAAGGTGGCAGATGCATTAAGTCGACAAGACCATGCTAGTTTATCCATGATGAGGATCACAAAAGATCCAATATTTATGGATTTACAAAGGATGGATCTTGGAATTATAATGGAAGGGGAAAAATCTTATCTTTCTCAAATGAATGTTCAACCATCTATACATGTGAAGATTAAAGAGGCACAGAAAGAAGATGTCGAGTTACAAAAGAAGGTGAGAAATGTTCCTGAATTCAACCTTGATTGTGATGGGATAATAAAGTTCAGGAATCGGGTTTGCGTTCCTCCCATCCCCGAATTAAATAATGAGCTGCTGGATGAGGCTCATAGTTCATCATTTTCTATTCATCCTGGAAGCACGAAGATGTATAGGGACCTGAAAGAGTACTTCTGGTGGGATGGCATGAAAAGAGATGTTGCTGAATATGTCTCTCGATGCTTGGTTTGTCAACAAGTTAAAGCTGAGAGACAGAAGTCTAAGGGGATGTTATAACCATTACCCATACCCGAATGGAAATGGGAAAACATCACTATGGACTTTGTCACAGGACTTCCTAAAACATCCAAAGGCAATAATGCTATCTGGGTCATAGTTGATCGTCTTACAAAGTCTGCACACTTCATTGCTATTTGAGAGGATTTCTCTCTAGATCAGCTTGCCAGGATATATGTAAAGGAAGTGGTGAGATTGCATGGAGTACCACTTTCTATTATATCTGATCGAGATCCGAGATTTACCTCGAAGTTCTGGCGAAGTCTTCAGCATACTCGGGATACAGAGTTGAGTTTCAGCACTGCTTATCATCCCCAGACAGACGGTCAGTCTGAGAGAACAATTCAAACCCTAGAAGATATGTTGAGAGCTTGCTCTATGGATTTCAAAGGAGGTTGGGATCAACACCTACCTTTGGTAGAATTTTCTTATAATAATAGCTTTCACTCCAGTATTCAGATGGCTCCTTATGAAGCTCTATATGGAAAGAAATGCAGGACTCCAACTTGCTGGGATGAAGTTGGGGAAAGAAAGCTATTAGGACCTGATCTCGTTGATGAAATGGCAGAAAAGGTCAGATCTATTCAACATCACATAAGAGCAGCTCAGAGTCGACAGAAAAGTTATGCCGACAACCGAAGAAAAGACCTAGAGTTTGAAGTGGGTGATAAAGTGTTCTTACGAATATCTCCCTGGAAGAGGGTTATGAGATTTGGAAAGAAGGGGAAGTTGAGCCCTAGATATATCGGTCCTTTTGAAATACTGGATCGTGTTGGGAAGGTAGCTTACCGATTGGCGCTTCCACCGAATCTCTCTCAAGTTCACGATGTGTTCCATGTATCTCTCCTGAGAAAGTACATACCAGATCCTTCACATTTACTCAGCTCAGAAGTTGTACCGCTGGAGCAAGATCTTTCTTATGAAGAACAGCCGATAGAGATTCTGGATTGTAGTGAAAAAGTCCTACGAAACAAGACCACTCGCTTGGTGAAAGTTTTATGGAGAAACCACCAACTTGAAGAAGCTACATGGGAGCTTGAGGATATGATGAGGGAGAAGTATCCTCATTTGTTTGTTGCAAAGTGACGAATTTCGAGGGCGAAATTCTTTTTAAGGGGGGTAGAATGTAACACCCGAGACTTTTATGTTATATAAATCATCAAAGGAATCTTTTTCTACACAACACTTTCTTGGCTTGCTTTACACGCAATCACGACCTTCCTCGATAGCTTGCGTCGTACGCAATACCGAGTTTCACTAAACAACAATATGCTATTAAAACTAGCCGTTATGAATAGTAATAACCACTTTTTGAAATTTTATAAATTTTATTTTTCAAAATGGACTTCATTTTTGGACTCAGAATATCGAAATTAGCCTAGGGTGAAATTTTGGTATTTTTCTGAAAACTTTCAATTTTTGATAAATAGCGAAACCACTAAGTGGTAGGTTAAAAACTGAATTTTGCATAAAACTTAATTTTACCGCTTCTGTGAATGGAATTTCAAAAATCCGAGAGACACGGTTAATATCAAGGACTAAAATGTGGTTCAATGAGATGCAAATAATTTTTTGGTGAATAGTAACTTTTTACTATTTTTACCGCGGTTAATAGTAAATAGGGTAACTAAGGGTAAATATGATATTAATATTACCCTAACACATGTCCTAATTCTATTGGACAAGTGTAATTCGACCAAAAACAAACTTAGGAATAAAATATGACCATTTAGGCCCACTTGGATTAGATTAGGACATTTATTATTAATTTATTTAAAGAAGGGTTAAAATAGTTAAAATCAAAGCTTAATAAGTAAATCATTTTTAATATAGGGTTATACATAAGATAAATTCGATTGTAAATATTCATTAGAAAGCTAAAGAGATTTCCTACATGATGGTATTTTATTTGTAATTTTTATACATCAAATAAGTTAATTTATTTATGACACAAAGATGATGCAGTAATTATCTTATTAATGAAATATTGACAAAATTGATAATATAAATACAAAAATAAATGTAATTTGAGACTTTTTATGAATTCCACTAATTTTCTAGGTTACTATGATATATTAGTATTGATTTAATCAACTTGGTTCGAACATATAATTCTGTTATGACTTTGACAAAAATCATATATCAAATAGTGTCAAAATTGACACAAAATAGTTTTTAAATCAAATATTATATTATTAATTGTTATTTTATTCCTAAAAATCTAAGGTTCGGCCAAATGACTTAGATAAGGATATATATATTAATAATAAACAATTTGGGGTTCTTTTGGCATGTTATAGTAAGTGTATTAAACATATAGTGAAAGAAAACAAAAAGACATGGTAAAAGTTAAATTATTTAACTTAGAGTTAAATTTAATTGATAAGGTTAAAATAATATCCTAAACTTGTCTAAATTATATTGGATGATAGGATTTCGACCCATCCCCACTTTAGCTTCGAAATAAGACCCTTTGGAACCATTATAAACCGATTTTGACATTAATATAAAATAATATTTTGAGATATTCCTAAGGTGCCCCTCTCCTCCCTTATAAAAGGGCACCTCCTCCCCCTCCTCCTCACACCAATTTGAGCACTCAAGCTCGGCCAACCCCTGACATTTTCCCTTCTCCACTTCCCTAGAATAATACTAGAGGTCCTGGTCTTCTCCAAAGACCAATCTTAGTTCCTTAAGTGGAGGATTCAAAAAGGCGTTCCAAAGAAGAGGTAATATCCATTACCGATCTTTTCAATTTCTTTCTTCTTCAACTTCTTCTTCTTTAGTTGTTTCATGATAAAGTAATAACATAAGTATTACTTACATACTGATATGTTATTATAAATATGAAACAACCCTAATTCACCTTCTATCCATCCTACGGAAAAATGAAATCACCGCGCGTGCGTACGTACGGAATACCGTCTCCACGCCGTGGTGTAATCTATTTTCCACCATCACCTTACAAGGATGGGTATAATGGTGTAATGAGTAACTATATATGATTATTATTAAGTAATATTGATACTGAAATAATATATATATATACTCCAATACAATTCCATGATCATAGGAACGATATCATCACTCGTGCGTACGTACGGAATACCGTCTCCACGATGTGATGCGACTCGTTCTACATGATCTTCATTTCATAATGATTGTATAAATGAATTGAATGAATGAATATGGTATATACTACACTAATACCATTCTGGAAATGAATTATCTATAACCTAAAGATAAGAATAAGAATTTATTCGACAAAACACGCATAAGAACAAAAAGTTATAAAGACCCGAGTAACAAGTAACAATGAAATATTACTAACAAGAAGCTAATAATATGACCATATATGATCTCATATCAATATTTATGATTCTGGAATAAGTCAATAACATTATTTAAACCATTATACAGGAGCTTCGGACACGAACAAAGCAAATCGGACCTATGGTAAGGGAAATATCACAATCTCATTTTTTTATCCGAGATTGTTTATTCGTAAGTATTTACTAGGGTGTATTTTATCATCCACATCCATGTTCCCTCAATATGTAATATTGTTTCCATCCACTTGAAATAGTTTAAATCCAATTTTACCCTTAGGTGAGTTTTTAGTAAAGAATATGAAAGGAATCTTTTGTCGTTTTTCCGTACGAGGTACTTTTTGACTTTTCCGACAAAAGTACGAAGAATGTTTTTTTAACTTATATGGCATGAATGGATTTTTAAAACATTACTTCAAAGAAGATTCCTTTACAAGTTTTCAAGTTTATTTTTAATCAACTTCTTTTATTTTAAAGTTGTATGACATGTTATGAAAGGAAAAATGTTTTTTGAAGAAGAAAGGATATTTTCCTCAAGAATTCAATTCAAGTGTTTTATCAAAATTATTTTCCATCTAAGATAATAAAGGGTTCTGTTTCTATCCATATTTTTACATTGGTTTGACTATGTTGTGATGGAATTATGTTTATGAATTCCTTCATCATATATGAATTGATTTATGATGTCATGATGTTTCAAGAATCCCATTTTTGTTACATGTGTTATGCGATGATGCATGTTTTATGATTATGTGGCACACATAAGAAAGGATTCATTATAAGACGGGTGGGACCTATATCTCCCTCCAATGCATTGGGTAATGATCTTATATCTCATGAGATAGACATGGCTGGAACTGAAGGTTATTTCAGTTAAGTGATACAGGACTGAAACGAGGAGTGAACTCGGTTCAGAAAGGGACTTTGTCCACTAAGATAGTCTTGGCAATGAGTCATGAATAACAAGAAATGATTTTCCATGATTATGTGTGCATGCCACAAAGATTCAAGTTTTATGTTATGATTATGGGGATCTCATTTTCACTTCTATGATTTATTCCATGTTAAGATATTATGATCTCTTTTGCAGGTTTTGATTTTCATAAAGATATGATATGATTTTTATTTCCTTTATTTGCCCTTGCTGAGCATTTGAGCTCACCCTTTTATGTTTTCTTTTCCCCAGGTCAGGAAGATGGATATTAAGTAGAATATGCTAAAAGGGACCCTAGATATGATGAAATAAATGGGAGACACTGTAGAAGTTTTATGAACCAGTTGTTTATGTTTCCCAGTTTCTAAAGACACTATACCTATACGGTCCTTTGTGGTTTTGTCGTATGTTGTAATAAGTGTGCTTCAATTTTGAAGTATTAACAATGTATGTAAAGTATGGGTCGTTATAATTATAGTTTCCACGAATGTGTTGAGATTCATTCCCCATCATAATCATTCAAGAATAAATTTCATTTTATGATTAAAAATAATGTTTAGGAACTTAATATCATTCTTTATATGAATAAAATGCATCATATCCATAACAAACAAGGCTTATGGCAATGAGTATATAAATGAAAACAGATAAGTTAACACCTGAAACGATGATACAACTAAAATATTATTAACAAAGAAATATTATATGATCATATATGATATCATATTTATGTATAGAGATATTTTATAATTTAATAATAATGATTTAACTATTATAAATGTGGTTAACATACCATTGACCAATGAAAAGAACAAGGTAAGGGGTTTTCATCTCACTTCTTATTCCCGTGAGATTCATGCTATATTGCCATTATTTCCATTTGGGCGGTGTATGTACTACACATGATTGTTTTATTTGTGTAATATAAATTATATTATGGGTATTTAAATCTTCTTTGTATGATAAATCTTTCATGGGGTCTATGTTTCTTAAGTTTCCAAATTGGTAAGGGAATTTCAAATTTTAATTTCCACTCATTGGGCTATACATATACTTCATTGATTATTTTACTCCATTATTATTTGTGGAATCAATATTTATTTTTTATGTAGTAATTTTCACTCCATTTTATATGGATATAATTTTTATACACATAATCACTCCTTTGATAAATTCTCAATTCATCGATATGAACATGATAAGAGTAATTTTAACTCAATCTCCATTCATTCAGTTTAACATCCAATTAATTGATGTTGTTTTTAAAAGAATATGTGTGAATGTCGTCTGATTGATTTACACTTAATATCCCACCATATTGAGTGTTTTTATATTATACACACATAATTATTTCATTTATTTAACCTTAAGCTAAGGATACGGTCTTTATAAGGTATTTTATCCCAACATACATTCCATTAAGTCTTCTTTGTTGTTATGTGCCAACTCATTTTTTTTGGTGTATATACTATACTTTGACATAGTATATCATGAATCATATTATTCTCATGATATTATAATGTTTTTATTACCTCAATTATTTTTATTTAAGCATCTCTCATTTGGTTAGGAACTCTAACTAAAATATCATTTTAAGTGTTTTAAATTATTATTTTTCTAAAACATTCTCATTAATGTCCATGTTTTAAAAATTGTTTTAAGGATATATTTAAATATATATTAATGTTTTAAAAGGTTAATTCCTTTAACAAGATTCAATGTGGTATGGGAAACACTGAATTTAAAAATCAATTTTTAACAGCTTCTTGATAAATAGTGATACTTTTAAATATTTTCGAGAAAAATAGGGATATTTCTCTAAAATAGTTTTGATGGTTATTTTTATCTATGTAAATATCCTTCATTATTATCATTTTAGGTTGATATATTATAATACAATAATCCATATTCTATTTAATGAGTTATGTTTGACTGTTGATGTGCTATTTCTATGCCAATCGTGGTTTGTGGTTAAAATATTGACATTTTGTATGCTAGTTTTAATATGAATATTTAGATTAGGATCCAACATTTCCATATGAGGAATGAATTGGAATTACTATGTGACGGGTGGAGCCCTCTATAGCTCCTCGATGCATCAGTAGGTCTCATGATACAAACGAGTGTCTTAACACGAGGCCTTGAAATAATCTTATTTGTAGTCTTGGAACAAGGCTTTGATTATGTGGTTATGAAGTTTGGAATTATGCATTCCATCATTATGAATGTGTATATTGATATTGCATGTGATTATTATACTGGTAGAATATCCATGTAAATAAGTAAATGGAGTTATTTGATTTTTTTTATTTGTCGTATTATGCTAATGTTTCTGTTTTAAAGACTTATGTTTTAGTTTTATACATTTCCTTAAATATTTATGCTTATTTATGAAAGTTTTCTATATATTGTTATCCTTACTCAGAATCTGAGATGTCCCCTTTCTTATGTTTTATTTTTTTTCAAGGATGCAATGAAGTATATTATGATTAACCTGTAGGAATATTCTAAGGAATATAATAGTGTTCAAAAGGGACAGAATGTTGTTTTTCTATTTCACGATGTAATCTAAAACATATGTCTGTATATAGTAATTATAAGGCTTCTAAACAGGTCAGTCATTCGTTACATGATTCCTTGTATCAGGCCAATGATATGTAATAATGAACCAATTCTGGGAAAATGGGGTCAGGGTGTTACAGTTGGTATTAGAGGAAGTTTAGTACAAACAGTGGAAGCTAGATTTAGAAAATAAACTCGGATTGGGAAACACAACCCAATGTTAGACATTGAGGATTAATATTGAATAACATCCAAAACTTTTGGTATTGTAAATATTATGTGGGTTTTCCAAGCAATACATCCCTGTCTGGATACGAACAGGTAGAGGCAGTTTTGGCATAGATATACCTAGGAGTGAAAACTCTGATAATGAGTTTTGGGCTTCATCCAGGGTATCCAGGTACACGATAACAGGTCTTATTGTACTCTTGGTTATGACACTCCCGGGGGATTTTCTTAAGATAATTTACATTTTCATTACAACCCGATTTAGAGTATTTTAATATAAGATGAGAATAAAAACCATAGTTAATCCTAGGGTGATTTAGATTTAAAATAATGTGTTATGATATTCTCTAAATTATTTTATGACTCACAGTATTCTTTATTGTGTTAGTCATTGGTTTGATTCCATGGAAGTCCTAGTAACATTAAACATGATGTACAAGGTGGTCATGGTGGTGCAAATGAGAAATGAAATGGAATTTTGATAGGGGTAAAATATATTGTGTTCATGCCGAATCTGTTTCAAAAAATATGATCAACATCAAATATATTAATCAACTCTTAGACTCAATGAAGAAGGGAAAGGTAGTGAATGATAAGAGCTCCAGCAGTGGAGACCATGGAGAAAAGAAAGATCAATTTCTATTTTGCATAAAATATGGAAGGAGACACCTAGGAAAGTGTCTCAATGGAACAAATAAATGCTTCATGTGTGGGAAAGAAGAATATAATGTAATGAATTTTTGGGGAAAATTGAAGAGTACTATGGAAGAAAATAAATATGATCCTAAAAATACATTTACAGTAATTTTCCGTAAATATAGGGGACCAGGGAATTACCCAAATGATTGCCATATTCTATAGGATATCCTATTTGTCAAGGAAGAAGCTATGTCGAAATAAATGGAAGGAGAAATGTTTAAAACTATGGGATTATATTGGATGACTATTCTATCGTGTGTGTAACAACATATTTTGTAATGTTAAAATGATATTTGAGGATAAATTATCTTTTCTTTTGCGGATATAGTTATAAAGAACCATTTGGGTTTATATGATTCTTGAATGTGAGGTAATTATTGGTTATTTATTTATGGGAAGAAAATGAGAGGTATGAGATAGCAATTGTTGTTAAATTATGTTATGTTTGTTTTGAGGAATTTATCTCATTTTTAGTAATGTTATAAAATATAGATTTTGAAAAAGGACACCACACAAACTGTGTGACAACCCGTCGCGTTGGACGAAGTAGAAGAAATTGAACCCACAACCAGAGTGTGATTGGGATTTATCTCTTACCACTGGACTAAATGATGTCCCTAGTTACTGTGACTAGTTATTTTTAGTTAATTTATTTTATTGATCAACAATAAGTAGATTTGGGACATTATGTATTATCAAATGGATATCCTTAGAATAGGAAAATGATTTGGTGAATAAGTGAAAAATGATATTTTGGAAGAGGTTTGCTCTGTTCGGAGCACTATATGCCTATGTAAAATAGAATACTATGGGATTTCATTTGAGGAGTAGTGGTGGATATTTTTATATGTTTTTATTGTATATTTATAGTAATTTGGGTTATTTATGGAAATGATTAACCCATAAAAGAGAATGTGTGATTAGGTTAGTTACTTTTATGTATGTGACTTTAAGAGTGGTCGAGGTTTTTTGGAGATAAAATTTTACATGGGAGACTGTGTAATCAAATTCTTCCATGTTTTGGGTTTCAATATTAGTCTGGATTATATAGAAGGATTTTAATGAAAAAATTTTATTGAATGGTATTTACTAAACTTTGGGTATTGTTGTTTTAATTTTTGAAATTATGATTAGTCTTTATTTATCTAAAGGGTTGTCATTTTGGGGGATCATCTGATCTTGTACTAACCATTTTGTTTTTTTAATCTCTAAAGGCAAGGTAAATATATAGTTTATCCTTTGTGGATTTATTTATTCTCTATAATTTGATTCAATCATTTAGGTGTGACAATGTCATCTTGAATACTCATAGTTTAAAAAATGATTAGTTATTGTTATAAATTTAAGGATAAAACTCTACATAAAAGTAAGTATATCTATTTATGTTCTTAGTCAATCTCATAAATAAATTCCTGAACATTATAAAATGTAACATAAAACAAAAAACATTGTCTGTTTACTTTTCCTACTAAGAAAATAATGACCATTTCTCCCTTCACATGTTTGTGGTTTTCTTGTTGTTAACGTTCTATTGATCTTGTTTTCTATCACTCTCCATCAGAATTTGACACTTAGTTTATCTTCCATATCCATGTTTTCATACATGGAATCCTAGTATGGGTTATATCAGGTGACCTTTGTTCTTATCTCTATTTCTTTTAAAGTGATTATTTTGTAGACTCTTTTTCTGATGTGGGAATTCCAATGAAGTTCCCAAGAAAAATTTTAAAATAGCATGGATGTAATTTCCAAATGTAGGGAATAATGTAACACCCCATTATTTCGTAGTAAGTTATTTTTTTAAAGTATTTCAATAGCTTGCGCTATATGCAACACCGAGTTCAATTGTACCACAACTTACCAAACTAGTTATTCAAAAAGCGGTTATGAAATGAAATAACTGAATTTGGAATCTTATATAATCCATATAATATTCGAATCCATACTATGTGTTTCTTAGATATAATATAAGAACAAATTCATTTTTTCAGATAGAAGAAGTATTTTTAAAAAAAATGCAATTTTAACACCTTTTAATGGAATGACCTTTTTGATGAATACTGAAATTTAGAAAATTTTAACTATAAACAACTTTTTTAATTGAAAGAATTTATAGAGAAAAATTTTGTATTTTAATGGTTTTTAAGTATATTTATATTATATTATTATCATTTAATATAATTTAGGTCATTATAAGTAATTTCACATTTAAATTTGACATAAACACATGTCAATCATTTAATAGTTTTTACTTTTTAAAAACCCACTTTTCTGTATTGACAACCGAAAATAATTTTAAATTAACTAATTAAACTTCTATGTTTTGAATTTGGTAAAATTTAATTCATTTTTGTACTCATAATATCAAAATTTTCTTAGGGTAAATTTTTGGTATTTTTCTGAAAACATTCAATTTTTGATGAATAGTGAAAAACACTACATTATAGTCTAAAATCAACTTTTTCTTTAAATAATTATTTATTCTCATTAAAAAAATTTAATTCAAAATAGATATAAAATACCTATATATGTTCAATGTAATTCATTAGAGTAATTTTATTAAAAAATTAGATGTATAAGATTTTATTGAACTTTTTACCATCTTTTACACACCTCCTAGGACCATTAGAAAATTGACATAAAACTTAATTTTACCGCTCCTATGAGTTGTATTTCAAAATTATGAGAGGAACTGTTAATATGAGTATTTAAAATTTGGTTTAATAAGATGAAAATAATGTTGGGTGAATAGTAACTTTTGAATTTTATTTACCTAGGTTAAAAGTAAATTGGGTAATTAAGGGTAAAAACGATATCATAATTACCCTAACACAAGTCCAAATTCTATTAGATAAGTATAATTCTACCAAAAACAATCTTAGGAATAAAATATGAACCTTTTTGGTCCACTGGGATTAGATTAGAATATTTAATATTATTTTATTTAAAAAATAGTTGAAAGAGATAAATTCAATGTTTAATAACTAAACCATTTTTAACATAAGGTCGCACACAATATAAATTCGACTATAAATATTCCTTAGAAATATAAAATTATTTCCTACATAATAGTATTTTATTTATAATTTTTGTACATTAAATAATTTAATTTATTAATGAAACAATGATGATGCAGTAATTACATTATTAATGAAATATTAAAATAATTGATATTATAAATATCCAAATAAATGTAAATTGAGTATTATGCTAAATTAAAATAATTTTATAGGATAATATGACATTTTAATGTCATATGAATGAATTTTATTTGAATAAATAATGTTTTAATGGCTTTCAAAAAATCAAATACTAAATAGTTACAAAATTGACATAATTGAGTTTTTAAAACAAATATTATATTATTATTTGATATAATATTCTTAAAATCTAGTGTTCGGCCGACAGAATTATATAAGGATATATATATATTAATAATGAGCCACATGGGGTTCACATGGCATGTTATAGTTAGTTTATTAACCATATAATATAAAAATATAAAGAGACATGGTAAATGTCAAACTGTTTAACTAAGAGTTAAATCTAAGATATATGGTTAATATGATGACATAAACCTGTCTAAAACATGTTTTTTGCGAGGCTTTAGACCCATACACACCTTATACATTAAATAATTTTTTATTGTGCCATTAGAAACCGAAAATGATTTTATTATAAAATAATATCTCAAACTTTTCCTAAAGTCACCCTCACCTCTCTTATAAAAGGGAACTTCCCCTTCTCTTAATTTCACTCCACCATAGCCTTTTGTCTCGTAAAACCCCTACCCAAATATCCTCCCAACTTTCCTCCCTTCATCCCAGACGCATTCCATTGGTCAAGAAAGGCTTCCAATAGTGCCCTTTTGATCAAATCAAACTGAAGAACCCGAAAAATAGAAAAATATTTCATCCCCACTTTCATGTTCATTTCTTCTTCCACTTCCTCTTTCTTTGTTGTTTCCATTATAAAATAATAACTCCAGTATATTCAATAAACTATTATGTATTCATAAAAATGGTAGAACCATATTCATTATTCTATCCATCATATAAATGACAAAGTCATCATACGTGCATAGATACGGAATACCCTCCCTAGGTCGTGGTGTAGTTTGTTATTAAAACAATTCATTATTTAAATGGGTATAATAATGAGTATAACTATTTTAATAATAAATATAACATTTTAAGGATTATTTATATGTGATATATAGTCCAATTATATATGATTTCACTATCTATATTATGATATTATCACTCATGCGTACGTACGGATTACCATCTCCACGAACTCGATGAGATTCGTTCCCCGTCATAATCATTCAGGAATAATTTTCATTTTAAGATTAAAAATAATGTTTATGAACTTAATATAATTTTGTATTTGAATTAAATATATCCTATCCATAACAAACATGTCTTATGTAACCTATTATATAAAGGAAAACAGATCAGTTAACACCCAAAATGATTATACTACTAAAATATTATTAAGAAAGCAATATTATAGGATCATATAGGGTATCATATTTATAAATAGAGTGATTTTATAATTTAATAACATTTATTTAAATATTAAACAAGAGGTTAACGTACCCTCAACGAAGGAGATGTACAAGGTTAGGGTTTTCATCTCATTTCTTATTCTCGTGAGATTCATGTTATATTGCCACAATTTCTGTTGGTGTGGTGTATGTACTGTCCATGATTGTATTATGTGTGTAATATATTTTAATTAATGGTTATTTACATATTCATTTTATGATACTTCTTTCATGGGGTGTATGTTTCATAAGTTACCAAAACAGTAAGGGAATTTCAAATTTCAATTTCCACTCATTAGGCTTTACGCATACTTCATTGATTATTTTACTCCATGATTATGTGTGGAATCACTATTTTTTATTTTTATAATAATTTACACTCCCCTTTATATGGATATTAATTTGATACACATAATCACTCCAGTGATAAATTCTTATGTAATCGATATGAAATTGATAAGAGAAATTTTAACTCAATCTTTATTCATTGAGTTTAAAATCCAATTCATTGGTGTTGTTCTTATAAGAATATGTGTGAATTTCCTATGATTTATTAAACCTAATATCCAATAATATTGAGTGTTTTTATATTTTTCACAAATAATTATGTCATTGATTTATCCTTAACCTATATATATGGTCTTTATATGGGATTTCATCTCAACTCACATTCCATTGAGTCTTCTTTGTTGATTTGCACCAACGGAGTTTTTTTGGTGTATATAATTTACTTTAACATAGTATATCATGAATCCCTTTATTATCATGATATTATACTGTTTTTATTACATCAATTATTTATATTAAAGCATCTCTCATTTGGTTAGGAACTCTAACTGAAATATCAATTTAATTGTTTTAAAAATTTATCCTTCTACCTTTTTCACAGTAATGTCCATCTTTTAAAAATGGTTTTAAGGATTTATTTATATGGACATGAATATTTTAAAATGTTTATTCCTTTAAAAATATTCAAAATTCTATGGGAAACTTTTATTCAAAAATATATTTAAAATTAATTTTTGATAAATAATGATACTTTTAGAAGTTTTCAAGAAAAAGTAGGATATTTCTCTCAAAATGTTTTGATTATTATTTTCATTTATGTCAATATCCTTCATTATTCTCTATTGTAGTTGATCTATTATAATACAATCATCCATATTGTATTGATTATGTTATGTTTGACTGTGGATGTGCTATTTTTCTTCCATTCATGATTTATTGTTAAAATTTTGACATTTTCTATGAATGTTTTAATACGAATGTTTAGATGATGTTTCATACTTTTAATATGAGGAATGAATTGGACTTAGAAAGTTACGGGTGGTGCCCACTATAACTCTTTGATGCATTGGTAGGTCTCATGAGGCAAACTAGTGGCTCTGCATAAGGGCTTGAAAAAATCTAATTCGTTGTCTTCGAAAAAGGCTTTGACAATGTGGTTATGAAGTCTGGCATCATGCATTACATCATTATGAATTTAGCTATTGATACAGAATGTGAGTATTCAATAAGTAGAATATCCATGTGAATAAGTAAGTGGCATTATTTGATTTTATCATTTACATATTTTGTTGAAGTTTATGTTTAAAAGGATTTTGTTTAAGTCTTATACATTGACTTAAATGTTTATGATTATTTATGAATGTTTTTTCTATATTGTTATCCTTAATAATCAACTAAGATAACCACATTATTATGTTTTATTTTTCCCAACATGCAAAGAAGTATATAAAAATTAACTTATAGGAAGAGGCTAAGGAATATAAGAGTGTTCAAAAGGGACACAATGTTGTATTTTTATTTCATGATGTAATGTAAAACTTAATTATGTATCTAGTACTTCCAATGCTACTAATCTAATTGGCCTCTCAAGACATGATTCTTTGTATAATTCCAATGTTATGTAATAATTCACCGATTCTGGTTAACTGGGGTTGGGGTGTTTCAATCATCATCGTTGGTGCATATTAAACTATTTCTATGTGAATATATAATTCAGGATTTTGCGATCCATATATTTTTCACACCCCTCTACAAATTGATAATTCAGATATATTTTTAAATATAAGATAACTGACTATAATAATACATCATGTGTTTTGGTAGTTCTGTTTGTGAAATTTCAACAACCGTGAAGCATATTCTGTGAATATATCATTTTTCATTAACATATAGCCCAATACCTTCATTGAAGAATCACTAAATACAATGAAATATTCTCCACTTGTGGGTTGGGTGATCATGGGGTAGTGATAAACCTCTTTTTCAACATCATGATTATCTCTTCACATTCATCAGTAGAAGAATCTTTAATCCCTTCCGAGTTATATTTGTTAGAGGGTTTTAAAGTCATGAAAAATTTATCACAAATCGACAATAGTACCCACCAAATCCAAAGAATATATATATATATATATCATCAAAGTTGGATAAATCCATCCTTTAATTAATTACATTGTTAAAGGGTATATAGATATTCCATTTCTTGTGATTATTTCTATTTAGAAGGAGACTTCCTCCAACAAAAAATCAGATTTTCTATACTTATCATAAATATTTTCCCTTTTTAATGTCTATAGATCAATCCTATGATGCTTCTCATGATCCTCCGTTCTTTTGGAGTATATTAATTTATCATTTATATAGACTACCATAAATTTGTTTACATAAAACATAAATCTATATTCATCATGTCCATGCTGATTGATGGGGAATTAGTGAGTCTGAATGGCAATACTATGAACTCGTATTTTTTAAATCATGTATAAAAGGAAGTCTTGAGGACATCCTAATTCTTCACACAACCTTGGTAATATCTCAATTGAGGATCTAATGTATAATATTATTACGAACCATGTATCTAATAGAACTATTCATCAATACATATAAGATGATACTTAATGTTTATCTTGGTCTTTTTTAGCTCATGATAATCAATGTAAATCTGCATTGACTAATATTTCGTATTGATTATGAAGACTAGATCACCCCATTTTGAAGCACATGGGCGTATGAACCCTTTATTCAAATTTTCCAATATATGATTCTTATACTCCTAATGTTCCAATACATCCATACTATATGGAGTCTTAGATAATGGTAATTCCACAGGTATAATCTCAATTGAAAATTCAACCTCTTATATTTGAGGAATACTAAGAAGTTATTCTGTAAACACATCAGTGTATTCCATCAGAATGAGAATGACTTCAAGGATGATTCTTTCCATAGACACAAACATTTGAGCTAGATATTCATACTCATGGGAAAATAATATCATTTCATAATAATATTGTGTTAAATAAAATTTATCCTCTTCATTGCACATGAACTAAATTGATGTCAAATAGTAATATGGACAGTTATTTCATTCTTAGAAAAATTTATGTTTTCTCTCTAAATGGAAAGAAAATCTTTACCTATAATTGTATAAAATTACACTAAACTGAGTATTAAAAGGTTATATTATAATTTTATCCAACAACTATTAATTGGGAATGAGTTGTATACTCGAGATACAATAACATCCCTATTTTCCATCTTCATTACCATTTTTACTTACTCAATTTTTAGGGGTGGTTCAATAGTAATAATAAATTTTTTTTGATATGAATAAATGAGTATAATTGGAATCATAATTATAACTCCATTTTATTGAATGAAAATCTAGAGTACCTATCACCACTTTTTTGATGGGATCCACTGTTATGGATGTGATGGAAAAAGATCATCCTTGTTGTTATTGTGCTTTTTGTTTATCTCCAAAAACCCATAACTTATTGAATTGGATAGAAAAGTTCCTTGGATATTTTATCATTATGCATTGAACAATTGGATGAGGGTCTAGGGGAGAATACCTTTCATCCATCATGTTGGTTGGTTTCTCCTACTAGTTATCCCTAGCTATGTCCCCTTCCTTCAAATACATAACAAATTTTCTCATCTCCCTTAAGAAATTCCTAGGGTTCTTATTTCCTTAACAATGACAAGTGGGATGTTTAAATTTCATAGCACCATTATATATCCCTATAGGACTGGAAGAATTAAAATCCCCTTTATGTTTATTTTTTCTATAATACAGTTGAGATTCATTGATCTCGATCTAAATATTGAGGGCTCATCAAAATATTTCCTCATATCTATCAAATTCTCATATTTCCATGGATTTTGATAGACTTGGTTTTAGTCAACAAAAGATTTGGTCAACCATTAACTGAAGGGTATCAAATAATATAGATGAAAATTGTGAAGGTGTTATGATGTTTTCCTTATACACTATTATATATTTTATTTTTAATTCCTTAGAGAATGGAAATAGATTTTTCTATATAAAAAGGAGAGTGTGTGGAGAATATTTATCGAATAACATTTTTCTGTAATTCCATCCATCTCATCACTGTGATCTCTTTCTCAATATTTATATTATTGATAAATTTACATCACTGATCATTTTCTCCCACCATATGTTAAAAATCTTGTAAAACCCTCTCTTGATTATAACATTAATAGATATAGTATATTCTCTACATGGATTTGATCTATCGTAATGGATTAATGGATCCGATGATTCAATAAAATTCAAAGGCCTTTATTACGAATAGCCCTCAATTGCAGTGTGTTCTTTCTTAGGGGATTTAGATTCTCCTATTGATAAAGGTTTCTTTTCCAAAATATAGTTATCTGAGAGAGTATAGTCACAAATTTTGTGATTCCCTATCTCGTCGGGTTAGCCAACTCATTGGGGTAGTCATCACATTGCCCATTTTAATTATTTACCTAATTCAAAATATTTACGTCATTTGGCTAGAATAAAGTAAAAATTATGGGTGAGTATTTATAAACAATTAAACACCTAGAATAAAATCCAATTTCTTTAAAGATATATCTTATAAATTACATATATTTTCTTAACTAAGTAATGTCTAGTATTTAATCTACGTTATCCATTATCTATTTCAAAAAAATAATTATATGTATTTTTTAACTTATTAATG
This sequence comes from Viscum album, assembly GCA_963277665.1. Lineage (NCBI taxonomy): Eukaryota > Viridiplantae > Streptophyta > Magnoliopsida > Santalales > Viscaceae > Viscum > Viscum album. The sequence continues at coordinate 96,165,760 of OY728141.1, read as the reverse complement.
GTTCATAATGTGGTTATAAATAAACCAGAGTATTTTCCCAATTAGTTTCAAACTATTTCTATGGTCAGGAATGTTTTCATGAACCAGTACTCGGTCTAGTCTTGCGCAACATGGTGTTTAAGTGGATAACCCCTATATACATCAATTCCATAGACACATCTACATAAATTACCCTGACATGAATGTATTTTATTGAAAAACCATGGACTCTAATATTTTCAAAATTGACGGAAGTTATCTTATATTTAGTTTTATTCGTAAGGCCTTGGTTAGAGTTTTCTACATACAATCCAAAAAATAACTAAAATTTTCCTCTAATGAAATATATGAAAAAACTTATCTTTATTACACATTAATTTATATATTTTTATAAAAAAAATATGCATAATAAAACTTGATAGATTGATAAGTCTATTTTATTAAAATAACATATTGAGCATGGGATACAACAATATTGTTGAAAACATCCTCAACATGAATCTATACTTACATGTCTTCTAAAATGCCACATGATAAGATGGGAAAATACATAAAAAGGAGTTAGATATATATCCCAATAATGTAATAAACCATGCATGGGGTAATACATGTTTGATAATTAGAATATAAATGTGGAATAAAAGGAATGAAAATCATTATCATGAATAATGAGACATGATGTGGCTCGAAAATCATAAAGGAAATAAGGAAAATTTGGAAACAACTTAGAACACTGCATCATATACATAGGCCAAGAATAAATGCCAAGGCATCATTATGGAAAAGGTATCTAAAAGTAATCAAGTTCACTACTTGTCCTTACATGAAGCATAATTTTACTAAACATTATCCAATGCATTGGAGCACTATATAATTATGGGAACACCTGTCACTTTCATTTCACTCACAAGATTATGTGTGCCACATAGATCATACACCATGGATTCATACATTGTAATATTTTATTATAAGATAATTGAATGTGGAATAAAAAAAAGTATATCCCATTTCAATGAATTATAATGGTATAAATTTAAATATCTTTTATAAGAAATGGATATAGTATTCATTACACAATTGTTTTGGCATTCAAAATCGTGGTGAGATTTCGGAAGCATAACATTGTCTCATAATGATTCATAAAATTTCTTAATGATAGATAAAATGATATCTCATTATTTTTAAGTAAAATGGTATGTAATAAAAAAAAAATATTATAACATTAGGAATTAGAAATAGAATTTATGTTATGATAAAGAATCATGAATAAGGAAGAGAAGGTGAGGATCCCCTACTAGAGTATGTGAATGCAAAAGATTGGATTAAACTTCTTGAAAGCTCACGGTGCCTTTTGAGAAATATACAGATAGGAGGGAGTAGAATTTTCGTGGTCCACATATTTTGAGTGATGATAAATGGGAGATTGGGTGGTTTTATATAGGAACGTAGTGGGAAATTGTTTATCATTTCTTAAACATAGGTTTTGGATAATATGTAATAAAATAATGTAACTAAAAACATTTTCATTTAATTTTACAATGTTTTATATATAATGGGAGTAATTTTCATTATTTTATTAGTCTATAAGAATAATATAATAATATAATAAACTTTATTATGTGGATGTGAGTCATACTAATAATTAAATAACTTTAATACCTCCAAATATAATAATTCTTTTGGAGGATTCCAAAATAATTAATAAAATTAATCAAATAAATAAAAAAATTAATTTAAAAGAAATTCATATATTTCGATGCAGATTCTATTTTTATTATTTATTACACATCTTTTGGGTCATTATGATTTCATAATACACTCTATATTTTTATATGGTATTAAATATTCACCCAACAATTTGATTGTCTAAAAAATTATAAAAACAACACCGTTTGATAATTTCAAAGTTATGATTTAAAATATAATATTAATTTTATCATTATAATTTTTTAAATATGTTTATTCAAAATTTTAAAACAACAATCAACATTTATTGATAAATTTTATCCTTTTTTATGATAATAGTTTTCAAACTATCATAAAAATTAAATTTTGACTTCCCAAAATTATATATGCATATATTTTAAATAAAAAATATTTAATAGTAATAAAATTATGTTAATATAATATTTATTTAAAAAATACATTATTTCCCACAAATATATTCATTTATTGAATTTTAATATTATCCAAAAATAAAATGTGTGTTTTATTGTATCAAAATAATAATCATTTATAAAGTAAAAATAATAGGAAGAAAATATATTAATTATTATCTAAAAAATAATATACGTGCTCATATTCTTTAGGTCTTGATACATATCCATTTAATATACTATAAAAAAATAATAAGGCTAAGGGGTGTGATGGTGGGACTTTAATGGGATGGTTCAACGTGCATGGTTTGGGTCATGATCTAGAAGGGCTTGAACATATCGTATTAAAGAATTTTCTCACACATTATATATTGTATAATACGTTTGGATTAGTTATGGTCAAAGGACATGGATGTTATCTCCTCAGAAGCATTGATAAATGGGCCTCAAATAGTATGAACCTACTGGTTAAAGCCATCACTTCCTTTATTCATTGGGTTTACCTATATGTTTCTTTTTTATTAAATTCCTTTTAGATCAATAAAATATGTAGTATTTTTTATTAGTTTGGTAAATAGTAATCATGAAGAGTATATTACTTATTACCTCATGGAACCAACTAAATTGAAAGAGTTAAAAATCGATTAGATAATCTAGTAGATAAATACTTTATATGTATAAGTTTTTCACCATGGGTTGTTTCACTTCTCTTTGATATGAAAGAATATGGTACTATTTAAATATGTTATTATTTCTTGAAAATAATCCATGATATAGTAAAAAAATTATATGTTTCCACAGATTGATTATATGTTATACAAGTTGAACAATTCATAGTGGTTCTCAAGGATTGATCTTCAATCTAGTTATCTCTAATTTAGAATAAATTAAGATGAAATTCATAAAACACCTTTTTGGTGTAGGTATGTTCATTATGAATATCATTTCATTACATTCGTTCAAACCAATACTATATTTTCTATTTTGAATTTGATGAATTGTATCTACGTTTATCATCTTGATACATTCACGGTGGCCGTTTATTATAAAATCCTGGTTTACTCTCAGTCTATGTAGGATCATTTGAGTCACCTAAGAGTTGTTCTAGAAATATTTTGGAATCAACACCTCAATACTATGAATTGAAAACGTGGTTTCTATATTTGGGAATTGATGTTCTTGGGACACCTAGTATTGAACAGTGTATCCTATTTTACACAAAAAAGGTTAATGATGTTATAAAATGGGAACAAACTTAAATGTTTTTCAGGAACATGATATTTTATTGATTATATGAGGTATTATAACCAATATATAATGAATTTCTATGTTTTTTATTCTCATATAACTACTCTCACATGGAACAAGGTATGGATTTTTTGGGATGAAAATGAATCCAAGTAATTTTATTGATTTGAATTGTCTTTTGACTTCTACATTGGTGTTGTCTCTTTCATAAGATAGTCAGAGCTATGTGGTCTTTTCTGACACAGTGTTTTTTTTGGTATTTTTTTATCGAGGGAGAACATTTGGTAGCCTATAGTTCATGAAATTTTAGGCCATATGAGAAAAATTAACGGACCCATGTTTTTAAACTTATAGTTGGGATCTTTGCACTTAAGAGTTGGCCAAATTTTCTATTTTGATAATGGATTACCATTTACTCTAACAACAAGATCAACTGTTATATCTAATCTAGAAAATTTTTAAATATCTATCATACTAATTAGGAAGAGTAGAATAATTCTTTTTATTTTGAAATTTCATTTACCATAGGGTAATATAATGTCATTTCAAATGTATTGAGTATGAAACATCCAACCCCAGCTTTAAAAGATTCAACATTATGGGGGTTTATATGGATCTTATTAAATAGTCGCAATTAGGAATTTTTTAATAAGAGGAAAATGTTTTCTATTCCAATTTTCAGTAGCTCTCTTCTCTACTAATGATGATTATTTATAAACAACATATTTATGATGTATTCATTAAAATTAGTAACTCTATTTATATTGGGGAGACCATTTCTATGTTTTAATTCTCAATAGAGGGTAGTATATATTATTGTAATTGGTTAGTTGTATTTATATCCATTAAAAAAGTTGTGATGGGGTTATTTCCATAAATCATAATGGGGATTGCACCCTAGAACTAGAACGATATTCTAATACACATGATGATGTTGTTTGGGGACAAGTTATGGGATTTGACATCACTGACCTTGTTTCACATTATTACACTTTCCAATAGGTCATGGATGATAAATAAAGACCATTAGTTTTTTTCAGCAACATCCATTTCCAAATTGGATGTGGGATGATATTTCTATGTCATATTTTGTTTGGTTGTTCTCTACTCTAGATATGAGAATTTGAGATGGATTTTGAACGATCAATAGAAAAAATCATCTACCTTATTACACCTTCATGATACAACCAATGTTGAGGAGTTGGGAAATACCTATGTTGAATAGATTTTGAATTTTAATTTAGGTATTTATGTCATAATATCTAAAAGATATCACAATTTACCTCATTTTTTAGAGATTCCTTGAGGTGGTGATTGGATATCATGATCATTTGAGTACATAATAAAATCTATTGATGGATGGCCATATAGATATTTGGATATATATTCTTCATGATATTATTAGTTCTTATACACTAATTTTTTGGATCTTTTCATTGCCATTTTGGGCTGATTTAGTTCACATGTAACAATAATTACAATTCTGTATTCAAAATTTCTCATTTTCAATCCTTTTACGGAAGGCCTTGTAAATCTCTATTATATTGGTCAGTGATTGGTGAAATATCCTTGGCTCGACAGAGTTTTTTCTGAGAGATTATAAAAATAATTCACTTGATTCATCCAATAATGTTGACGGCGTAGAGCTTCTATAAATCATTTTAATATCTTCATCATAGACTACTAGAGTTTTAATTTTTTTGACCAAGTATTCTTGATTCTTTTACCTCGTTTGAATCAATGATGGATTGGGAGGTAAGGGAATATTATTCCTAATTTTTTTGGATCCTTGGATGTTTTTAACAGGTTTGGAATTTGGGATACGATTTAGTTCTTCCAATATAGTTGACATTAATATATAATGGGTTCCGTATATCATAGCTGTGGAAGTATCACTCTATCTATTCACTTGTATTGATTTGGGGGGATATTTATGTTGCGAATAATTTATCCTTGATTGATCTCATAATTAAAATTTTGGATTATAAGAAAAAGGTATTTTTTTGGAAGAATGTAGCACTGTTAGGTTTTCTATGGAATGATGGTTTTGAATCTAATGCGACTATGGAGAATACGATAATGAGTAGGGTGCTTTGGCCTCAACTCATTGGTATCTAAACATCCTAAAAGGATTTATAGGGAAATATAGATTTCATTTTGGGAATTTATAACATTCCATTAATTGATTCAGGTAATCCTTGACCTGATTTTTATATTGATTTTGGTGGTTTCTTTGAGGAATTTATTTTGGTGAAATTTTCATAGTTTAAGAATCTTTTGGTTTAAAAATGGTGGGCAAATTATTTTCCCAAACCATTCCCTTAGTGAAAACTATCAACCCATATAGTAGTGGGGAATGTATGTTTTTTCATAGAATCTGATAATGTGTACTATTCAATGAAAAACCATGCATCACATAGTAATGGTGTATAGTTTGTGTGATTATTTGTTCTTACTATGCATCCCTTCTCATGAAACTATGCATATGGTAATTTATAATTTAGAAAATCAAATAAAACTTCTTGATCCCTAAGTATTACGTTTCTAATCAGCTCAATCAACCATAACATGAATTATTATTCATTTTAATCAACTTAGGTATAATTTTACATTTTATAAACCCCTTCTTTGTTGGATCGTAGTGTTATTAAAGTCATTTGATCTCTTCTAGGTAAGGGGATCTCCTATCGTGTGGTTTCATTTTATCTATTTTTCTCCCCTTTAGAGAGTGTAATGTAATCATTTTTATTATGTATGTATTCTCTATTTATATAGATATAATCATCATGTAATTGGATATGGATTTTTGTCTTGATTTCTATATCTCATTCGCCTTCGGTCTAGGTTGGTTTTTCAATTGCGTTTGTTGATTATTTGATTACCGAATTAATGGAATGTTGTTACCTAACATTTTTCCGTAAAAGTGAAAGTCTAAATAGATTTAACAAATTTAATTATGATTTTAGTTGACATAAAAACAAGTAATTCTGGTGATTTTATTCTTGATTTGATAGAGATATTGAAATTGATAAATCCCAAAATTCAATGGTATTGAAATTATGGTATGCATTCATGATAATGGATTGATTTTTTTTAAATATATTTAATTTATATGATTTAATATAGATATTTTGAAAATATATTAAATTAAAATATTTATTCAAATCGAATTATATGTTGAAAACTAATGATTGGGTTTTTAAATTAGATGTCATGTTGAAAATTGAAATATGGAAATTTTATTTTAACGTTTTTTAAAATTATTAATTCCCAAAAGAAATATTAATATATTTTCCTTTATGTGGGAGGGTATATAATATTACTATATTTTGGAGTGGATTTAATTTTCCCTTAGGTGGTAGTGGATTTATATTCTCCTTAAGTGTTAGACTATATAATTTTTCCTTCAGTGGATGTCTGGTTTTTTGATATGTTATACCAGAAGTTGATTTATGGAAATGTTTTCATCATTTCTTATTATTCATATAAATTGTTTCATATAAAATGTAAATTTATGAATTTTGGAATATTTATTGTGTTATATGACATATTTTTTAAATTAATTCACTTTCTTTTTTATATATTCATATGTAAATTACATTCCATGATTTATTTTAATTGATAACATTTATTGTATATTCTAATTGTGATCATTTTAGAACACATGATGAGACCCCGATACTATTTATAAATTACACCCTTAATTTTCCTTCTCCCATTTGTATATTTTCTTATTCTTAGTCCAACCATATGGAAAGAGCCACTTAGAATAGGTTTATTCTTCTGGCCTGTTGGACCATGGAATGGAGTTATGACTAGTAGCTCTATTGAGGTCGTGAGATAACATTTCCATTGAAATTTTTGAGTTTTATCTATCTAGATAATGAGTAATTTGATTTTATCCTTATTTGAGTTTTGTTATACCTATGTGGTTTTTGGAATATTATCCCTTTGTATTTTTGATCATACTAATTTGTAATCTTTTATCATTCACTATATGGTGTGTTCATTCCAATATTTATCTTCTATGTTTCCAAATTCTATTTTCCAACCCATGGGGATCAGGAATACCCATCAGGGCATTTCAATGAGTACTCAAGTATAAGTGTACTAGGGTATTTGTGATATATCATAACACAAATTCTATAATACTATAAACCCAAAAAAATCAAAAAATATAAGAAAATGAATTTTTGACTTAAAACACAATATTATGTAATATGTTTGGCTAGGTGCTTATAAAATCCATATTTTTTAATAAAATTCTTTCTTTTTAGAAGAAGGTAAAAAATTTATACCTTGTAAATTTTTATTTCATGGATTTGTAAATATATATTATTTAATTAAATATATATTATTAAGGTTATAAAATTAAATTTTAAAATAATATCTATGTTAATGAATTATTTAAAATAACCCACTTTAATATTACCTTATTTTAATTAATTATTTTCCAAATGTAATAAATTTTAATTGTATTCAATTATAGTTTTTGCAATAGTTTTTTCTATAGATTTTATCTAAAATTATATTGTTTTTTAAAATTAAAATGTTCATGTAACAAATGTTATTGAAAATAAAATTAGTTTTACCTGGTCTTGAACATTGGTTTGTATATATTTTATCCTTGTTAAAATGGAATTTCATTCTCAAAATTTTATTACATAGAAGAAAACATGTGAAGGTAATTTTTTTATCATTTTAGCCTTGGTATCCCTCGTAGAAACATCTAACCTATGATTTCCCCATATAATTATTACATTATGAGTAGTATTATTTCTTATAACCTTTTCTCTTATAGAAAAAATTTCTAAAAGTTGTTTTTTATATGAAGTGAATTCTTTCAGTTTTACTGCTTTCGAGATTAGTACATGTGGTGGACCTTGTATGTACATCCTAAAAAATACATGGAACACATTTTGAACTTGGGATCTGTCTATAGATCGAGCTAATTGATAGGCTTTGACCCAAACAATATCATGTAACTCTAAGGGATTATTGTTTATAGGTATCAACAAACCTTTTTCTCAAAATTCCATAACCCGCTTTTATGGCTCTATCTGACTTCAAGAATTTCAACAGTTTTTATATGATAAATCATCCATGGGATGTTTTATATCATAAAATCCTTTTAAATCCATCAAAAAATACCTCTCAAAATTTGTATAGGGTATGAATTATCCATTTAGAGGAACAATATTTCAGAGGATGACATATCTTGATAAAAATAGCATTTTCTTTAATGATTTTGGAATAATTATCTAGAACCTCCTGGTAAACTAGAAGAAAGAATTAGATACATTGGATGTTGGTATTTTATACAACCTTATAACTACCCTTACACATATAATGGTGAGTATCTCAAAGTATATATCGTTATTGATAGAAATGAAATGTGTTAATTTCATAAGGTGATCGACTAAAACAAAAATAAAATTATATCCTATAGATGTTTTGGTGGTTTTTGTGACATATTTCATGGTTTCATTTTATGTGTCACCCAGTTATTTATAAATATATTTATCCTTAAATTTTTTTTCCATTCATATATGTTTTTACACGTATCACTGAGTTTAAACAAACTGTGAAGTACTATTAAAATATTATATTGTAAAAGTAATTGTTATAACCTTCCATTAAAATATTTGGTTTGAATATGAATAATAAAATATAGTAAATATATATAAAGTTTCTATATAATTCTAATAAATATATTAATTCATTAAAAATAAGTACTCAATTTTAACTAATTCATTTTATGCTTCAAAATATATTTTCATAAAAAAGGGTTTTGTTGTATTTTATCACTAAATATTATTAATAATTTATACCATTTTTATAAATATAATTAAATAAAAATGAAATAATTTATGGATTAATCATATTCAAATTACATTAGTAAGAAAAATTATAAACTTCTGGAATGATTTATTTTTCAATGAATAATAAAACATACCAATTTTTAAAATCTTTATCACTCATTTTCCAAAATTCAACTAATTTAAATGTTCAATACTATTTTTCATAAGGTTAAAAATTAAAATAATATGAAATTTTATATGAATAATCAAAATAATAACATAGTAATCAATATTTTATTTTTTATTTTATAAGTTTATTTTTATCTATAAAAAATTTTCCTAAATTTTTTTTAGTTCATAAAGATTATTATTAAAAATAATTTTAATATGACCTAATATTGATTTATATAAATTATATATTAATTGGTATATATATATATATATTTAAATCTGAATAATGGTTATTAGTAGTCATAGAGTTAATGTAAGATTATATTTGGTAATAATAATGCATTTTCTAGTGAACTCGTCTTTTTCGGCTTTATGGGTTTATCTTTATGTTATATTATTCTTCCTATATTTATTATATTTTTATAAAATGGATTTCATATTGGGAATAAAAATAATTAATATAACATAATAAGTTTGAATTAGTTTTTTCTTTATGAATAATGATTATGATAAAAAAATTCCACCCTGATAAAATTTGTTAAAGCTAGTTATAACTATAGGGAAAACCTTAATATAACTATAAATTATACCCTACCCTATTTTATGTGTATATTTTTACAAGTGGTATACCTATATAGTTAAATAAATTATTTTAAGTCATCATTTTTAGATTGGGATCACATTCATTACTTTTGTAATGAGATGATATAATTTATTCAAATTCAAAAATATTTTTGGGTCTTTGAATTTATTGTTTTGGTTGGAGGATTCCATTTGCATATAGATTTACCAAAAAGGATAAATAATGTCATTTTATTATGATATCACCAACAATAATTAGTGTAAAATAAATTATTACACTATTTCTGGTATAAATTGTTTTTACTCTTACATTATATTTTTTCCTAAAACAATTTTCATGAATTTTGAGTTATTATTTAATATTTTCATTTTCCAATGAATGAAAATAAATTAGATAAAAAAATTAATATTTTGAATCATAATTTTAGAAAAAAATATAATTACACTTTTAATTTTTTAGATAATTATATTATCTTTTAAAGATGATAAGTTGTTGAGCATAAAATTAAAATGGGTTTAATGGAGTTTAACTAGATGATAAGTATTAAAATGTATCCAAAACATGCATAATTTTGATTGTAAGAGTTTATTTAAATCAAAAAAATATTATATATAATTTTGTGTTTCTTTTGTAATTTTTACTGGATTATGAAGTCGGTATATTATTTTATATTTTATGTAATTCAAATCATGTCATTTCCCTCTACTACAAAATGATAACACATCTTCTACCATCCCATGATTTAGGATCCTCTATGATCAAAAAACCCCCACCACAACACCTTTCTATATTTATAAGGCCCCGGCATTAATCCTTACTTAATATTGAATTAATAATTCACACTGAGGATCTTTTCAGGATTAGAGTTTTAGAGAATTATACCATAACTATTACATCTCAAAAGATTACACAGTAGACACTTCTACAAAGTTTCCTTTTTTTCAAAACATTAACTCCAAAAAAAGTCATTTCTAGTTCAGGGTTTAAGAAAGCATGACTTTTCCTTGATCCCATCCGTGACCCTATTCCACATTATGTCCTGTGAAAAACATTTCAAAACAAAAACTTGGGGTGAGCATAAAAATCTCAGTAAGGGATACACAAAGAATGAAAACTGTTAGTTTATCAAAACAACAAGTAAACCATGTATACTTTATCAAAGTAATAATTTTTACCTTTATGATATAGTAAAAACTCTTCACTAAATTAAAGATCATTAATTACCATTTTGTAACCAAAATATTACCATAAAACCCATATAAAGATCACATAACATTTAAAGGTAACTTGGGACATAAACATATTTAAATGGAATAACCATACGGTCGACTTCTACACATATCACTTAATGGAATAACCATATGACCGACTTCCATACCCAATGTGTTGGTGGTTATAACGTAACAACCCATCCTGGTATTCACGACACCACTCGTCATATGGTTTATCGTGTAACCACCCATCAAATGTCCAAGTACCATTATAAAATCATAAGACATAAAACAAATATAATGGAAATAAACCATTTCCTCAATTGTTCACAATATATCACATAAATATATTGACATATCAAATCCATCATAAAAACCATTTTACATACCAAAATACATAAAAGAGTATATGGTATTTATTTCATTTTAAAATTATTACGGCTTGTTGAGGAATCCAAACGCCAAATAAAACTCACTGCAGCGGAAAAGGTAGTTGTCACCACGTACGTTAAAAGAAACATTACTTTTTGACGTTTAGTAAAATGATTCATAGAAAAATATTCCTTTTATATAAATGTAAATGTCAAAGGGGTTTATAGACCGTATAAAGGAATGTTGTGTATAAAAAAAATATGCCTCAATGAAAGGAGATTGAGAAAAGTCCCTTACCTCGGGTCCAACATGACTCGATCGTTCTTTAACGTCCTGAATAATAAACATGAGTTAATTTATAATTTCTTAAGAACCTTTTTGAAGTTCATTATTCCTTTTATATCACTTATTTCCATGTTATAAACATTATGTAATCATTTATGTTAATAATGTTTGTTTTGTCGATATTTGGTTCTTAAGTCGAAAGTGGACTTCTTACAATTACATGTTGTTCGTGTGGTCAAATATTCATTACATCCAGAATGATATTCATGATTTGGATATCATATATATCATATATATCAATCATATACATGTATTTATAATATTACATAATCATTTAGAGGTAAGAAATGAAATGCACCGTTCATGGAGTGGGTAAGCCGTACGTACGCATGAACGCTACTTAAATTTCTATGTCATATTAATGGAATTAAAACTAAATGAGAGATATGTATATTCTAATTCCAGAATTATATTAATCATTTATATTTAACATACATAATATATAATAACTTTAAATCCATCCTTTATATGTCCCACGTATGGTATTAACGAATCAAATCACTTTGAGGGGGCGGTAGTCCACACTTCCTAAAATGAAGATATCACGTATACCCATAATGGAAGCCATAAAGGTATTCCATAAATAAAAAATAAAGAAACTTTAGGAAGAAATAAACATATAATATATCATATATAAATATAGTGACATCTTAATGGACACCTTTGAAGGTGTTGGAATAATATGAACAATCATCGTTTCGTGAGGACGAAATTTTCCATCCACAGAAACAGTATGTTCATTAACCATTAGATATAGGTGTGTGTAATTGTACGTCTAATTATTCATATAAAAACATCATAGTATATTGAGGATACTGGTGTTGTTAGAAAAGAAATAAAAAAAAGAGTTTAGTTGGTTGGAGAAGGAAAATAAGACAAAAGAACACAAAAGAAAACACTACCTTTAAAACGGGTAAATCATTTTGATTTGAGCTCAAAGGCATCCTTGGGAAGACTTATGCACAATGTGAGGCTTCAAGGAGTAAGAGAGGGATGTGGAGAGACAAACTGGCTAGGGGTTGGCTGAGCCAAATGGTTTGGAAGAGTGGGTAAGTAGGTATAGGTGGGGGCCTTTTATAAGAGGAGAGGAGGGGAAATCATGGAAAGTAAAGAAATGTTACTTTATTGCAAAATGATTTTCAGATTTAAAAGGTCCCACATTGATATAATTTAAGGATATGGTGATAAGGGTTTTAAATATACCCATCCAATATGTTTTTGATAAGTGTAGTTCTTAGATTTACATTATATTTTCATTTTATTTATATCGTGAAATAATTAGGTAATCGCTGCATCATTATGGTGTCATTTATAATTAAATTCATATAATGTTTAAAAATTATAAAAAAACTATCATGATGTAGGAAAACGTTTTATCTTTCTGATGAATATTTATAGTCAAAAATATGACTTGTATAACCCCATGTAAAAATTGTTTTAGTAAAACAACACTTGTTTGTGACATTTTAATTTTAACTTTAAATATAAAGGTATTAATTTCATTTTACTACCAAAATGGCTCCATGGGGTCCCCAAGTTGACCCATGTATTTTATTGGTCGGCCATGACACATCCTATTTGGTTAGGACATGTTTCTAGGTCATTTCATAATATTATAACATTATTTTTACCTTAAACCACACTAATTACCTCTAATCGCGATTAAAAACTTTAAAGCTACTATTCACCAAAAAATTATTTTAATCCCATTGAACTAGAATTTACTTCTTAATGAAAACCAAGTATGTTGGATTTTCGAAATTCATAGCATAGAGGTGGTAAAATTTCATTTAAATGAAAAATCTGTTTTTTAAGTACCACATAGTGGTTTCACTATTTATCAAAAATTGATGTTTTTCAGAAAAATACCAAAACTTCACCCTAAGCTATATTTGATATTCCGAAGTAAAAAATGAAGTCTATTTTAAAAAACTCATAACAAATAAGTTTCATTAATTAATTTAATAATTAATTCCTGCTGTCAGAGCAAATAGCTTGTTTTTGTGAAACAATAATTATCAAAAGATTGACACTAGTTTAAGTCTGATTTCAAAGTGAAATTAACTCCAACGGCCACTATCAGATTTAATGGTAAAAATATATTAAAATTTCACTTTAAAACCAATTCAAAAGATATTCTATTCTTATAAATAAATTAGATTAAGAAGCGGTTTTGAATTTAAATACAACATTTTTCACTATTCATTAAAAAACAAACTTTATCAGAAAAATACCAAAAATCTACACAAAGTAAATTTTGATGTCCCGATTCTAAAGGAGAGTTTTATTTGGTCCAATAGAATGTATACGAGTGACCAAAACTATATTTAAAGAAGGTTCTCCATGAAAAGGCAATAAGTGGACCTTTAGTGAAAATTAGAGTATATATGCCAAAAATTGAATTCTTTTCGTATTTTAAGCATTATCCTTTATTAGATAAATTTAAAAACACTTAACAATCTTGTATAATCATATTTTAGTTATTTCTATTCATTTCCGTCAATACAATGGCTACGTGTTAACTACCATTTAAAATAATATTATTTTATTACTAGTGTGCAACATAAGATTTCACTGAAACTCTTTGTTGCGTATCAGGTACGCTATCGAACATAGAAACCCCTTTAATGTAAAATTAATATTTAATTATAAAATATATGAAAATTCTTTATTATTTATTTACCTGGAATGTTACATCCTTCTCCCCTTATGGGAATTGCATCCTCGCAATTTTATTCACTTATCAAAATAAGTGGGGGTATTTATCCCTCATATCATTTTCATATTCCCACGTTACCGCTTCAACCATATGGTTTTTCCACAAAACCATTACCTGGTGAATTACCTTATTTCGCAACAATTTCTCTCTTCAATCAAGAATATGGACTAGTTGTTCTTCATATGAGAGATTCTCTTCCAGCTAAACTACCTCAGGGCTTAAAAAATGAGATGGATCTGGCATATACTTTCTCAACATCGAATCATGAAAAACATTGTGTACCTGAGATAAACTCGGAGGTAATGCCACTCTGTATGCAACTGATTCAACTCTCTACAGAATTTCATATGGTCCAATTAACCTTGGACTCATCATTCCTTTCATACCAAATCACATCACACTTTTCCATGGAGAAACCTTGTGAAAAACATGATCACCTACCTATAAAGATAGATCCTTCCTCCGGTTATCCGCATAACTTTTCTGTCTGCTCTGAGCTGTTCTAATGTGTTTTTTAATCAACAGAACTTTATCTACCATCTCTTCTTCCAATTCTGGTCCCATCATCTTCTGTTCACCCACTTCATCCCAAGAAGCTAGAGTCTGGCACTGCTTCCCATATAATGCCTCAAATGGTTCCATCTGTATACTGGAATGAAAATTGTTATTATAGGAAAACTCAACCAAAGAAATATGTTGGTCCCAACATCCTTGATAATCCATCGAAAAAGCACGTAGCATATCCTCCAATGTCTGAATTTTTCATTCTGACTTCACATCTGATTTCAGATGAAAAGTTGTACTAAAATTTAATTCAGTATCCAATGACTTCTGAAGGCCCTTCTAAAAGATAGAAGTAAACCTCGAGATGTCTTCGGTAATCCCACAACAAAGTCCATGGTTTTATTTTCCCATTTCCACTCTGGAACTGGTAAAGGATTAACCATCCCTTTCGGTAACTTTTTCCCTGCTTTAACATGCTGACAAGTCAAACACATCACAGTAAAATCAGCAATATCCCTTTTCATTCCATCCCACCAATGATACTCTCGTAGATCTTGGTACATCTTAGTACTTCCAGGATGAACTGAAAATAGAGAACTATGAGCTTCACATAACAAATCTCTCTTCAACTGTGAATCACAAGGCACACACAATATCTTCCCAAATATCAAAATAAAATCATTATCAATGTTGAATTCATGCAACTTACCCTACTGAACCAGCTCTACCCTTTTCTGCAACTCACTGTCTTGCTTCTGTGCTTGCTTAATTCTATATGATAGAGAAGATATCACTGATACCTGAAACAAAACAGAAGGACATCCTACACCAACAACTTCTATGCCAAGGTTCATCAAATCCTTAAACAATGGATGACGTTCCAATCACAACATTGTTAATGAAGCATTACTTTTTCTACTCAAAGCATCATCCACTTTATTTTCTTTTCCCGGATGGTAATAAATTGTACAATCATAATCCTTGATTAATTCTAGACATCTCCTCAATCTCATTTGAAATTCTTTCTAAGTGAATATATACTTTAAACGTTTGTGATCAGTATATATTTCACACTTTAATCCATACAAATGATGCCTCAAAATTTTTAGAGAAAAAACATCAGCAGCTAATTGCAAATCAGGTGTAGGGTAATTTACCTCATGATTTTTTAACTGACATGAAGCATATGAAATTAGCTGATCATTTTGCATAAGGACACAACCAAGTCCTTTCAGTGAAGCAACACTGTAGATAACAAACTCACCATTTCTATAAGGAAGTGCCAGAACTGGGGCATTCACCAATTTTCTTTTCAACTCCTAAAAAAAATCATCACATTCATTTTTCCAGATAAACATAACACCCTTCCGAGTTAGCTTAGTCATTGGACAAGATAACCATGAAACAATTTCAACAATCCTTCAGTAGTAACCTGCAAAACCAATAAAACTACAGATCTGGGTTACATTTGTGGGTCTTGTCCATTCTTCAACAAATTTTGTTTTAGCAGGATCAACAGTTATGATATCTTTTGAAACAATGTGACCAAGGAAAGAAATTTGTTGTAACCAAAACTCACAGTTGCTAAATTTTCCATACAGTTTATTTTCCTTTAAGGTTTTCAAGATAACCCTTAAATTAGATTCATTCTCCTCCTAACTTTTATAAAACACCAAAATATCATCAATAAAAACAACCAACATTTTTCACCTGAGTCAACTGAGCCATCACTGCAACAAACTGTTCAGTTCTGATTCTGACCATCTCAGGATACTGATTTGAAAGGTCATTTCCCTCTGTATGCCTTCCTAGAAAATATTTTTTGTTTCCTCTATGAAAACACATTCTTATCACAGAAATATCTTCGGCGAAGCAATATGTTAATCATTAAATTCTATATCATTTCAGTCATACCATAAATTAATTTATAATTTAACAATTTTCAAACTCTTAAAGTTGTCTAAACTGACCTCTGATACCAACTATAATTCCCCGCCCTTAAACCTTACTTAATATTGAATTAGTAATTCACATTGAGGATCTTTTCAGGTTTAGAGTTTTAGAGAATTAGACCATAACTATTACATCTCAAAAGATTACATAGTAGACACTTCTACAAAGTTTCCTTTTTTTTCAAAACATTAACTCCAAAAAAAGTCATTTCTAGTTCCATGTTTAAGAAAGCATGACTTTTCCTTGATCCCATCATTTACCCTATTCCACATTATGTCCTGTGAAAAACATTTCAAAACAAAAATGTGGGGTGAGCATAAAAAGCACAGTAAGGGATACACAAAGAATGAAAACTGTTAGTTTATCAAAACAACAAGTAAACCATGTATACTTTATCAATGTAATACTTTTCACCTTTATGATGTTGTAAAAACTCTTCACTGAATAAAAGATCATTAATTACCCTTTTGTAACAAAAATATTACCATAAAACCCATATAAAGATCACATAACATATAAAGGTAACTTGGGACATAAACATATTTAAATGGAATAACCATACGGTCGACATCCACACATATCACTCAATGGAATAGCCATATGACCAACTTCCATACCCAATGCATTGGAGGTTATAACGTAACCACCCATCCTAGAATTCACGGAACCACCTGTCATATGGTTTATCACGTAACCACCCATCAAATGTCCAAGAACCATTACAAAATCATAAGATATAAAACAAATATAATGGAAAGAAAACATTTCTACACATTGATCAAAATATATCACATAAATATATTGACATAAAAAATCCATTATAAAAACCATTTTCAATACCAAAATACATAAAAGAATATATGGTATTTATTTCATTTTAAAAACATTACAGCTTGTTGAGGAAGGCAAAGACCAAATAATACTCGCAGCAGCGGAAAAGGTCGTTTTCACCGCGTATGTTAAAAGAAACATTCCTTTTTGTCGTTTAGTAAAACGTTTCGTAGAAAAAGATTCCTTTTGTATAAAAGTAAAATTCAAAGGGGTTTATATACCGTATAAATGAATGTTGTGTATAAAACAAAATATGCCTCAATGAAAAGAGATTGAGATGAAGTCCCTTACCTCGGGTCCGACTTGACTTGATCGTTCTTTATCGTCCTGAATAATAAACATGAGTTAATTTCTACTTTCTTAAGAAACTTTTTCAAGTTCATTATTCCTTTTATATCACTTATTACCATTTGATAAACATTATGCAATTATTTCTATTAATAATGTTTGTTTTTTCGATATTTGTTCTTAAGTCGAAATTGGACTTCTTACAATTACATGTTGTTCGTGTGGTCAAATATTCATTATATCCAGAATGATATTCATGATTTGGATATCATATATATCATATATATCCAGAATATACATGTATTTATAATATTACATAATCATTTAGAGGTATTAAATGAAATGTACCGTTCTTGGAGACGATAAGCCGTACATACGCATGAACGCTACATTCATTTCTATGTCTTATTAATGGAATTAAAATTAAATGAAATATATGTATATTTTAATTCCATAATTATATTAATCATTTAGATGTAACATAAATCATATATAATAACTTTAAATCCATCCTTTATACGTCCCACATATGGCATTAACGAATCAAATCACTTTGAGGGGGCGGTAGTCCGCACTTCCTAAAATGAAGATATCGCGTATACCCATAATGGAATCCATAAAGGTATGCCATAAATGAAAAATACAGAAGAATAAGGAAGAAATAAACATAGAATATATCATAATAAATATAGTGACATCTTCATGGCCACCTTTGAATGTGTTGGAAGAATATTGAACAATCATCGTTTCGTGAGGCAGAAATTTTCCATCCATAGAAACAGTATGTTCTTTAACCATTAGATGTAGGTGTGTGTAAGTGTATCTAGAATTTTTCTTATAAAAACATCCTAGTATATTTCAGATACTGGTTTTGTTACAAAAGAAATAAATAAAAAGAGTTTAGGGGGTTGGAGAAGTAAAATAAAACAAAATAACACAAGAGAAAACACTACCTTTAAAACGGGTAACTTTTTTTGATTTGAACTCAAAGGCTTCCTTGGGAAGACATCTTCCAAAATTGAGGCTTTAATGAGTAATAGAGGTACGTGGAGAGACCAAATGTCTAGTGTTTGGCCGAGCCAAAGGCTTTGGAAGTGTGGTTAAGGAGGTAGAGGTGGAGGCTATTTATAAGAAGAGAGGAGGGGGACTCTTGAAAAGTAAAGAAATGTTACTTTATTTTAAAATGAGTATTGGATTTAAAAGGCCCCACATTGATATAATTCTAGGATAAGTTGATAAGGGTTCGAAATATACCCATAAAATAGGTTTTTCACAAGTGTCGTTCTTATATTTTACATTTTATTTTCATTTTATTTAAATCGTTAAATAATGAGGTAATCGCTGTATCATTATGGTGTCATATATAATTTAATTTATTTAATGTTTAAAAATTATAAAATAACCATAATGATTTATTAAAACGTTTTAGCTTTCTAATGAATATTTATAGTAAAAAATATTACTTGTATAACCCCATGTAAAAAATGTTTTAGTAAAACAACACATGTTTGTGACATTTTAATTTTAACTTTAAATAAAAAGGTATTAATGTCGTTTTCCTACCAAAGTGGCTACATGGGGTCCGTAAGTTGACCCATGGATTTTTTTGGTTGGACATGAAGCATCCAATGAAGTTAGGAAATGTGTCTAGGTCATTTCATAATATTAAAACATTATTTTTACCTTAAACCACAATAATTACCTCTAATCGCGATTAAAAACATAAAAGTTAATATTCACCAAAAAAATTATTTTAATCCCATTGAACAAAATTTTACTTCTTAATGAAAACAATTTATGTCAGATTTTTTTAAAATCAATGCACAGAGGTGGTAAAATTTCATTTAAACAAAAAACTAGTTTTTTAAGTACCACTTAGTGGTTTCACTATTCATCAAAAATTGAAGTTTTTCAGAAAAATACCAAAACGTCACCCTAAGATATATTTGATATTCCAAATTCAAAAATGAAGTCTATTTTACAAAATTCAAAATATATATGTTTCATTAATTAATTTAATAATTAATTCCCGCTGTCAAAGCAAATAGTTTGTTTTTATGAAACAATAAGTATCAAAAGATTGACACTAGTTTAAGTCCGATTTCAAAGTGAAATTAACTCCAACGACCACTATTGGATTTAATGGTAAAAATTTATTCTAATTTCACTTTAAAACAAATTCAAAATATAATCTAATTATATAAATAAATTATATTAAAAAGAGGTTTTGAATTAGAATACAACATTTTCACTATTCATTAAAAAATGAACTTTATCGGAAAAATACCAAAAATCTACACAAAGTAAATTTTGATGTCCCAATTATAAAGGAGAGTTTTATTTGGTCCAATAGAAATTATAAGAGTGACCAAAACTATATTTAAAGAAGGTTCTCCATGAAAAGGCGATAAGTGGACCTTTAGTGAAAATTAGAGTATATATGCCTAAAATTGAATTATTTTCATATTTGAAGCCTTTTCCTATATTGGATAAATTTAAAAACATTTAACAAACATATATAATCATATTTTAGTTATTTATATTCATTCCTATCAATACAACGGCTACATGTTTACTACCATTTAAAATAATATTATTTTATTACTAGTGTCCAACGTAATATTTAAATGAAACTCTTTGTTGCATATCGGGTAAGCTATCGAACATAGAAACTCCTTCAAAGTAAAATTAATATTTAATTCGCAAATATATGAAAATGATTTATTCTTTATTTAACTGGGAGGTTACAATATTTGTCCCCGATTCCCTATAGATTTTTATATTTTCAAAAGACCATTCTTTCAATGACTATGGTGTAAGCTGAATAAGATTTATCCATGATGAGGTATAACCATTAATCGAGATACATTAAATTTATTACATTATTATAACTCCAATGATATTGTGGAGTAATATATAAAATAATTAAATATATATATTAAATACTCAATTGTATCATTATGACTATGTGAAAACTAATATGTACTTTATTTCTATCCAATGGATGTTGACAAAATCAGTCATGATTACAAACATCATATCCTCTCGATGTTGACATTTATTTTGTTTTTCATCCCCAGTTTACATGAATAGTTATTTTGGTTGATATATATGATATAATTTATATAATAAATATTCACATATAATGAATTATTATGTACCATTCATTTATTCCATCTACCAAAATTGAAAATAATGCCCATGCGTACATACAAACTCTATATCCATGAATAGTGAAATTAATTTAACTATATTCAACATTAATGGATGAATTTAAAAACACATAATATATATATATATATGTGTGTGTGTGTGTGTTCTATTAATATCATTATTTACATTTTAGAGATTATTGAACCACTATTAATAAAAAATAACCTAGAATGTTTAATAGAATTCGATATGAAAAATGAATCTGTTATCACCTGGATTATTAATTATAATAATAAAGTGTAAATAAAACGTTTTAAAAATGATGTAAGTAAATCATATAGGTTATGATATATATGAATAACATTATTTAATTACTTTTTATTAAATATATATATATATATATTATACAATAATCCATAGTATGTAAGAAGAAAGGCGAGGCTTGAGGTAAGGGGATTGTATTCTAAATTTTATTTTTGTAAGTCATATTCCATATTCACCTATTGTATACTTTAGGAGGTGTATGTAAGGTAAAAATTAATTTTTGTAACATTATTATTCTTGGGTTCATGATAGAAAATGTTTTATTGGAAGATATTATTTCATGGGTCTTATGACTCAAATGTTACCAAATTGAAAATAGGATTTATTTTTCAATATTATTATAATAAGGAATTTTGATCTTGAGTATTTATTGAAGGAAATTTCATGATCCATAATAAATACTTTCAATTCTATTATCTTATTATTATTTATAAAGAACACATGATTTCCATTAATTATCCACAATTTATGTATTGAATATACCTAAAGAATGTTTTTAGGAAAAATGAGTTTGTCTCCCTTTTCGATCAAAAATATTTTTTCTTCTTTGTCAATTTTTTATAAAATGTTCTGAAGAAATATTTTATAAATATAAAATTTTTAGAAAATATTTTTTTTCAATTTTTATTTTCATTATTTTTTTAAAAAATCATCTTTTCAATTTTTGAACAGCCAAAATCTATATTTTCACTTAAAATGTGAAATGAATATGTCTTTTAATGTGCACAGTATGAATGGAATTTCAAAACCTTATTTCTATATAATGTTTTTTGGCATCCATTATATGTTTCTAAAATTCATTTCAGTGGAATTTTTTTATAATTTTTTTTAATAATAAATATATTAAATAATTATTTTCAATGTGAAATTTGAATATTCCTAATGAAATATTCCAAGTGATCTTTTAAATAAATTTTTATCTAATATAAAATTATTTTATGGTACATATTATTTAATGGGGATATAACCCAAAGATACCATCTGTATTATTCCCTTATATGGTATGTGATTACAAATATGGGATGTTTATGAAACTATCTATTTTCAACTGGTTATGTATTGGAGAAATGTTTAAATTTTTTTAAAACAAATTTCAATTCAGCGGGTTAAGATATATGATGAATGATTTATGATATTTTAGAAAAAATATGAATGGATTATGATTATGTGATAGGAAGGACATGAATTATATATCCCTCCAACAGATTGGAAAAGTATGGATAAATAATTTCAAAAATATTTACCTCAACAACTATATATCATTAAAATATTTATGCATGGAATTGATTATCGTGTCAATGAGATTGTCCATGTACATAGTTTTTAAGTCTATATGATTATTCATGGACCTCGTTTCATGTCCATATGTTTATATGTGGGACTGATTTGATTTCTTATACTGAATAAGTGATCATGTTTATATATATACATGTTCTCAATGTTATAAGCTCGTGTTTCATACTCTTTAATATATTTATGTCGTTCTATTGTGACAAATAACTGATTATTTATCATTTCACACACTTAAAAATATTTTATATTAATATTATAAAGATTTACTCCATGAATGATGTTAATCTTATATGAAGGATTTTGTAAGAACATTTTAATTTATGATCATGATAATATAAAATATACTTATCTTATGCTCATTAACAATCATTAATTTATATATCATATGATTAATCATTCTAATAAATTGAGCTCACCGTTTTATATGTTTTTCCTTCCCCTTATTATGAATAAATGACACAATTATGGAATACCTAATATGTGTTCCATCTTTATTGAAATACATTGATTATGTATCTATCCTCTAAAGACACTAAACTATTATGACATTGGCATGGATTTTTATATTATCTAATGAATATTAAATTAAATTGATGTAATGCTCAGGTAATAGAACTTTTAGTAGAGTAGGGATTTGTCAATATATTTTGACTATATTAGAGAATTTTGGTGAAAATATTGGGATAGTCATAAAAATATCATAAAACCCTAAACTGTAAGTAAGATTATGATTATGTAGTTTTCTTAGTAAAACATATATGTCTAGATACTACTAGTGGATATAGTTTTGACACAGATTAATCTAGGGGTAATAACCTAGAAAATAGTTAGCTGAGTACACTGTGACAATTATTCTAGTGCATAGTGAATATACCATTAATACAATTTTATTATAACGCTCTAAATAGATATTATTTAGTTAATTAAAAACATTCTATGAGACATTATAAATGAATTCAATATATTATAACCAAGGATGACTTTTGATAAAACTAATGTGTCAAATATTGGAATGAATTTTTCATGGTTTATAAATTATATAAATTTTTTTCTATGATATATCACAATTATTAATGTTTCATACTCTATGTTGTTTGGTTTATGAATAGAATAGAACTATAAGGGCTCATAAATATGGTTAATGTGACTAAAAATAGAATTATTTTTCTCAATGGAAACTAAATACAATAGCAATGGGAAAGAGAAATGCTGTGTCTAATCCTAATGAACAATCTCATTATATGATTCAAATTTTCATCATAAATGTGATTCCTAAAAAATCAAATAAGGGAAAACAGAGTATTATGAATATGATGATGGGACAAAGATTCAATTTCCCACATGTCATGTTTGTGGGAAAAATAATTTTTAGAAATGTATTAGTGGAATGGGAAGAAGTATTTTTTGTAGAAAATAATGGAATAGAAGAAGTAATTACAGATGAAAAACAAAGGTTTTAATTTCGTTATATGATGTTTATTCTATGTTACCTTTTATAGTCTGGTATATTAAATATTGGGAACATGAGAATTATACCTGTCAATTGCCTAATCTATAGGTTAAAACATCAATGAAAGAATGTCCTATGTTATTCCAATCTGTTAGGTGTATGTATTAAATTGATTACATTATTTTACTTGAGAAGTTTATTCATGATGTTTTCTAAATATTATATTGTGGTAATAAGAATAATAAAACTTCTATCTATTGTTCCATAATTTATTTTCTTAAGTCTTTGAAAAAAATGTTGTATTTTTTTTATAAACAATAAAAGTGAATTAGTTGTAAAGTGATATTTTTGGGTAACAAATGATAAAGGGAACTATAACCCATTACATTTTACTAATGATGAGTTAAAAATGTTTAGTTGGGACTGATAGATGGTTGTAGTTGATTTAGTAAATGGGAAAGAGTTATTGATATTTATATTGGTAGGGGATTTGTTGATACATTAATTATGTTATCTTTGATGATATTTATTTCATTTATAGATTTATGAAATATATTTAATAGTATACGATTAGATTTATGAATTATGTTTTGGTTAAATATTTGAAGCACATATATTATAATGTTTTTTTTGTGATTCAATTTATTATTATTTTTTAATAAAATATATAATCATGTACTTATCATGTTTTTAGGTTACATACTGGGATATTCTTGTTGTTTGTGGAAAAATGTTAAATTTGATATTCAAAAATGAGTTAAAAACATTCAATTTTTTTAGTTTTGAATTTAGATATAAATATTTTAGAGGATTGTTAGGGTCTTATATTTGTGTAATGGATTATGGTTATCTTTTGGTGTTTTTGTTCATGGTTAAGAAAATATTATATTGTATTTATCCATATTGGATAACTTATGATAACCATTTTGTCTATAGTAAAAATTTATAGAATGAATGGATGAATTTTCATTATTTAATAGAGATTATGATCCTTTAAAATATGATTTATGTTCCTCAGGACTGAATAATACATATTGATTATTCCTTTCATTGTGTAAGATATTAAGTGAAAATTGATCAAAACACAATCAAAATATGAAATTGTTCTTGGAAAATATAATTAAAAAAATTAAGTATGTTTCCTTATTCTCCCTATTTTGATGGTAAAATAATCCCTCGAAATTAGTACATGAATCTTGGAAAAAAATTCTCATTTTAACACATTTCTAATGAATTAATGGTATTTTGACCCATTATTAATTTATGGTTTTTTTGTCATTGTCATTCTCACGACCTTGTTGTATGTCACTATTTATTGGACCATTAACATTGGTTTTCCCCTCTATTAGTATATATATATATATATATATATATATATTAATTTCATAATAATTTTTTCCATACATGGGAACTTAATTTTGTTCCATTTTCGGTCACCTTTATATTTTCCACTTTCATTTTCAATAAAAATTTTATTCTACCCATTTTTAATATAGGTTTTCAATAATAGTATTTTATAAAATTTAACATTTTACAATAGAGATAAAATTAGGAGGGAATAATCTAACCAAGGTGAAATAATGTAACACCCATGTATTTTTAAAGGTATTTCTCTTCAACTAATTTATAATTATTTGATCACTTTCATTACATTATAAAATTCATTTTACAGAACCATTATATAATATTAAAATAATATTATTTAAATCTATATTTTTCTCATAGTATTTAAAATTAGAGAAATTACTATCAATAACCATATTATATATATGTATATATCCTTTATATATTGCAGTTCTCAGGATCGAGTAACAATTGAGAAGGGGGGTGGTTGAATCAGTTGTTCACTTTATGTAAGTTTCAAAACAGTATGAAACATAACCCTTGCAACCTGTGAAGATTTATATCCTTATCAACCTATACCAAATACTTAATCATGAAATAATAGTAAATCAAGTAAGGAAGACATATTTACAAGGTTCAAACACAATGTGAGAACCTACATCCTCTCCATAGCCACTCCTTTGGGTCTATGGAAATCCATTATAATGAATAAGTGAATAAACCTTATTCCAACTCCCATTGGACACCTTATATATCCTAATAGGAAATATTTTACTAACTCACATTAGCTTACAATGTTTTCAACATGAAAAAATGTGACAAAAACGTAGGAAAACATTATTGAATATTCTATGAAAATACTCAATTTGAATCCTTAGTCTGGTTTGGCTGATTCCTAACTTTTCAGAATGGAAATAATGGTTTTGATTATTATATTCTTTAAACACTCAAAAAAGGCTCTCCAATCATAGAAGGAATATTTCACATTGAATTGTCAGGTGATCCTCATTTTCTGCGTGTGTGAAAGTTACAAATGAGAGAATTTTCTAAGAACATATATATAAGAAACATAGAAAACAAAGGTAGGAATATTGAAAATCATTCATGATTCCTCAAATTTCAAAAACACTACAAATCACTCACATTTAATCATCAATATTTGACTTCTTCAAACCTCATTTAATTTTTCCTTAATTTATGCAATGTTGATATCTGGGTTTTCCTTTGTGAACTCTTCATATATTTCTCAAAATGTTAATGTTGGATATTTGTTATGATTTTCTCAGAAACAGCTCAGAAATCATTTTCCAAATTTTGCAGAAATTGGGTTTCGAATTATGAAGAAATCAGGTTCAAAATTGATGAGAAATTAGGTTCTGAAATTAGAAGATATCAGGTTCAGAATTGTTCACATATCAGGTTCTCAATTACTCAAGAATTTGGTTCTAAATCTGGAATAATTTAGTTTCAAATTATACAGAAATTAGTTTTACAAATATATTGAAATCAGGTTCCAAATTGTTCAGATATCAGGTTCCTAATTATGAAGAAATTGGGTTCCGAATTGATCATAAACAAGGTTCTAAATTTCTAGAAATTAGGTTTATAAATTAGGTTATGGTTTTTGAGAAATTTGGTTCAGAAATCAGGTAATGGTTTTCTTAGGAATCAGTTTTAGAAATTAGCTTCTTGTTTTCTCATAAATCAGGTTCAAAAAATCGGGTTCTAGTTTTTCTTTGGTATACATTTCAAAAATCATGTTCTTTTTTTCTCATGAATTAGGATCATAAAAAAGGTTTTGGTTTTCTCATGAATCGTGTTCATAAATCGGGTTATGGTTTTATCAAGAATCAGTTTCTGAGATCAGGTTCGTGTTTTCTTGGTAATCATGTTCTAAAATTATGTTTTAGTTTTCTCAACATTCCGGTTCTAGTTTTCTTAGGAATCATTTTCAAAAAATAGGTTCTATTATTCTCTAGTATCACGTTCAGAATTCTCTAAGAATGTTTCTTAGTGAACATCTTCAAACATATTATTAATTTATTCCTTAACTTTTATCAAGAAACATTTCATGATTTTTGCGCACATTATTATCAGAAAATCATCTTCTAATTTTTTAGAATGTTTGAGAACATTTCCAACTTGTGATTCCTAAACAACATCTTTCAAACTCACCAAATTCCATCATTCCCAACAACTTTTATTATGCTCAAAATCTTCTTTAAAAACAAAAACATTTTTCTTCATGTATATCAAAAACATTCTTCAACAAAAGGTTAGTTTTCATAAAATATAAAACATTGAAAAAACCAAAACACGACAATGTTTCTTCAATCTCCCCATTTGGAATGTTTAAAACCTTTTTTAAAAAAAATTCCCCACTCTTGGAATTTTTTATTATTATCAAAACATATAATTTCTCAATAGAGAGTGTCTGAGAACCACAATGCTAGATAAACTATGGTTTTTGAATGATTTTAATCCCATGGGGGAAATTTTTTTGTGTCCATGTAAGGATAAACTCCCCATTCTCAAACTCCCCCTTTTCTTTTACCTATATCCTTCTCACTTTCATTTTCACTCTCATTTATTTCTCCCCATTATATGATAACCACAACATCATATTCATAATTGAAATCAAAGTAAACACTTCATACAAAAAAAGTGTTTCTTACTCCCCCCTTGTAAATAAAATCCAATGAACAGCGGGTGATCTTCATTATGAGGCTTAGTAACACAAAGTAGGAGGCTGAACCTAGAGTTTCTAGATTAATTCCAAAAACCTTTCTTTCGACATTTATTTTGTAAAGATATCATCCATCTGATACATTGCTGATTTGTTTTCCATAAATACTTCTCCAATAGAAACTTCCTCTTTTATGAAGTAAAATTTTATATCAATGTGTTTTGATCTGGAGTATTAGACATGGTTATTATAAAGATCAATTGCACTCATATTACCACAAGGAATATTCAATGGTTTAGAAACTTTTACATTAAAATATTTTAACTGAACTTTCCTCCACATTATTTTTGTACAAGCCTAAGTAGCTACAACATATTCAGATTTAGCTATGCTCAAAGTTACCGAATGTTGTTTTTTGCTATGCCAACTCACACAACATTCACCAAAGAAAACTGTTCTTATGAAAGTTGATTTTCTATCATCGCAATCACCAACCCAATCAATATCAGTGTATCCATGAAACGTTAACTCAGTATTTATTTTGTCAAATAGTGCATATAAAGTTGTTCCTTTGACATATATCATAATCATCATTTCTTTTAACATATGTGATTCTTTTAAATTACATTGATACCAGGAACATAAAGTAACGACATAATCAATAGCAATCCATGAAGTTGTAAGGTAATGACGACTTCCTACTAACATGAAAAAATCATTCGGATTTACACATATTCTAGATTCATCTTTGTTCGAATTTGTGATCAATGAAATAGGAGTTGAAACATTTTTTGATTCTACCATTCCAAACTTCGTTAATAATTCCTTGGAAAACTTTTCATGAGATAAGAAATTTTATATTTCCTTCTATTGAACTTGTAAGACATGAATGAATGTTAATTCCCCCAAAATAGACATTTCAAAATTATTCTTCATCTCTTTAGAAAACTCTTCAAAAAACATTTCTTCATCCCTATAAAAAATTATATCATCCACATAAACAATTACCATTAATGTTTTACAGTCAACATATTTCACATACAAGTTAATATCAACATTTCCTTTAGAAAAATGAATCTTTCTAAAACAATTGTCACGCATTAAATACCAAGCAGGTGGAGCTTGATTCAACCCATAAAAAGAATTCTTCAATTTAAAAACATTGTTTTCATCCTTATCTAGTATAAAAAAACAATGTTTTTCAATCATAAATTCTTCCACAATTTCACCATTTAAGAAAGATGACTATACATTCATATGGTAAAATTTTTAACTCCAATGGGAATCCACTACAAGAAACATTCGAATAGTTTCCAGCCTTGCAACGGCAAAAGAGGTTTCATCAAAATCTTCACCTTTTACCTGGGAATATCCTTTAAAAAACACTTTCATTGTTTCTTGAAATTTCTCCTTGCTCAGTCAAATTATTTCTTTAAACCCACATGGTTTCAATAATATTATTATTTTTTTTGACATGGAACAAGTTCCCATGTTTCATTATTCTCAATCTAATCAGTCTCTTCATTCAAAACATCCACCCATTCATTATGTTGAATTGCATCTAAAACTGAATCTCATTCCACATTTGAGATAAATGATGTGTTATTTTCTAATCTCAACTTCTGTCTTGTCTGAACTTGAGCCTTCTGATTCCCAAAAATGTTTTCTGATTCAACATGCATTCGTAAGGTATTAAATCTCATGGTTTATTCCTCAGCATCAATTTCTTCACCACATGGCTCATCTGAATCATGAGGAGGTGGTTTTGATAACATTAACTATTGATGGATTTATCTGATAATTTATTTCAAGCATTCTCAACAACATTTGTTAAGGAGAATTTATTGTGAATTACCTTTATATTATATGAGTTTACCATCCTTTGTGAAAATTTGTTCCAACATTTGTAACTTCTCCCATTTGGTGAATAACCCATGAAGGTTCCTTCCTCATATTTCTAATAAATCATTCCCAAAACCAGATTTTTTACATTAAGAAAACATGGACTTCAATATACTTTGAAGTATTCCAATGAGGGTTTTTTGTTATAACACATTTCATAAGGATTCATGTTGTATTCTAGTCTCAACATGAATCTATTTTGAACATGTACAATAGTACTAACATCTTCTCTCCAATAGAATTTTCAATGTTTGTATTCAGCTAAAATACATATTCCCATTTCTACTAAGATCTTATTCTTTCATTCTGCTACTAAATTTCATTTTAGAGTATAGGGAGAACAATACTGATGTTTGATAGAATTCTTTCTTAGATGAGTTTCAAAATAATATTTTATGAATTCAGTACCATTATCTGTTCTCAACTTCTTTATTGAAACCCCCAATTCAATCTCAAAATCCTTTCTAATGAATTTGAACATTTCAATAGCCTCCGACTTGTGCTTCATGAACAGGCTATTAGTCATATGAGTGAAATCATCAATAAAAGTGATAAATTGTAAATATCATTTTTTATTAAGGTCTCATTGGAAACACATATTATATTGAATAAGATCAAGTGGTTGGATAGATTGAATCTCAACTCTTTTATGATTTTTGATAGTCATCATTCTTTTTTGTAAAGTAATAAAATATCTTTATCTATTCTTTTCAATTTTAGAAAACCCTGATCCACAACAACATTAGATAGATTGTTCATGTTCTTCTTCCCAAGATGGCCACATCTTCAATTGCATAACCTGTTCTCATCATTAGCACTAAAAAACAAAGAGTTATTGGATTCTCTAAATTGAAAGAGATTCCCACTGATTCTTTCCCCTTTTGTAAGTAATTTCCCATTTTTCACACTTTTGTTGGTACAAGAATCCGTTATGAAGAGTAATTCATTCCCATCATCACAAAGTAGACTTACACTAAGTATTAAATTTTTTCCATCAATAAGAAGTCCTTCCTTAGAATTTAGTTTCTCTGATTCAATCTCTTTCATTACCATTCCTTTAATTTTTAAGGGACTATCATTTCCAAAAGTAACTCCTCCTCCATAAAGACTCCCAACAGGTTACATTATTTTTATATCAGCTTTCAGTTGTGAAGAACAATCACTATTAGGAATCCATGGTTTGTTCTAGATAATTTCCTTCAAAACTATCTCAATAATGAATGGCCTCTCATCAACCTTATTTTTTGCATTCATTTATTCTTTTTAGAATAAATTGTTCCTTGAAGTAGTGTCATACATCTTTTGACATGATTACCAGACTGATCACATCCTCCAATAACTTCAACGATACATTTAAATTGATTCTTTTTTGGAATGTTTCTAACATCGTGAGAATTTTTCTTTTCAAAATTCTATGAGTATGGAATGTTAGTCATTCTTCATTCGCTATTTCTTCCACATTGTTCGAACCTTTTTTCGAGTAGAGATAAATTGTGACAACAATTATATGATCTATGAATATAGATTCTATAGAACAAAAAATAACCTTTAAATATTTGATTTTTTATTAAATAATGATCTTCCTCTATAGAATAATTGTTGAGGTAAGTAACTTCTTTCAGCCCAAACATTCTCCGGATGTGCACCATCTTTCCCTTGGAGTGAGATTTCAAATTCTATATAATTAATAGGTTTCTCACAACATTTTTTCACCCAGGATTTCCCCACACAATTTCCAGACAATGAAATGTTAGAAGAGTTAGATGAATCATTATTTTTGGTAGGAGAGTATGTAACATGATTCTCATAATAAATAATCTCAGCAATTTTAGAGGTCTCATATTTTACTTCTATATCATTATTAAAGTTTGCATGCACCTTCCTCATGGAATTTTTGAACTCAATGAGTTATGATTTCCCCTTGTTCACTTATTCTTCCTTTTCATCCAACTGCTTTTTTCAGATCATCAATCACTTTTCACTATTCAGGATTTCAATGTTTGTATCATAGAATCTCTTGAATTTATTCAACCTCCCTTTTGATGTCATTTTTTCATCCATTAGAAACTTCTTTATGATTTTTTTCATCACAATAATTTCATTCATGAGAGATTTTTTTTTCTCAAGAAAAACAAGAAGTTCGGTTCTGAGCCGATAAGATCTATATGATTCTTTGCCACTTTCTTCACTCTCAAAAGAATCTTTTCATTTCTCGATTTTTTCAATAAAGGATATGAATTTTTGTGAACTATCATATTTAGAAAAATCATTTTCAACTGAGTCTCATTTAAAATTCTTTCTCAACATTATTATCTTCATTCCAAAATACTTATTCTTGAATTTTTTGGAATACTTACCTTCTTTATCATTTTTATCGAACTTCTTTCATTGGGGTTTTTCATCGGAATCATCTTGATGTAATTCAACTTTCTTCTTAGGGAAATTCATAGAAAATTGCTCGATTACAACACACTTAAAAAATTATGAGGAAGTTTTCCTCCACAATTTCCTCTCCTCTAAAATAGTTCTTAGATATAAGAGACATGAACTTTTCATTCATCTCATCATCTTCCTTTTCAACGTATTAAAACGGATTAGCTTTATCAACTTTATTGATTTTCATCTCTCTTATAGATTCAAAATCCATTTCATCTTTCATTTTTTTTAGTAATGATTGGATCTTTTCTCATTTCATATTATACAATAATGTTATGCAATTCATCAAGAGTTAAATAATCATTATCTTCTAAGGTAGAAATTTTAGAATTGAGACTATCCAGAATGTTTCTCATATTTGTTTTTCACAATTGCAGAATCTTACAAGTCTTCTCAGAATCTGGTGATGCTGTATAAAATTTAATTAACTCTGGAGAAGTTTTCATTAATTGTATCATTATCTCTCAACCTAATGTCTTCAAAATTACTATTACATATTTGTATCTTGGCCTCCTTGACATTTCTATTTCCATCAAAAACACTTTCCAGATTGTCCCATATGCTTTTTGATGTTGTGACACCCATCACCTTGTGATAAATTTATTTTCATAAGGACTTGAGAATCTAATAATTATCCTTTCCAAGAACATAAATATTTATCTTTTTAGAAAAAGTCACAGGAGCATTTCTCTCAATATGTGGAATGCTAATAGTTTCAGCATCATCAACTTCAAGACCAAGAGAAAAGAGATAAAGAATCATCATATTTTATCATCCATAATAATTCCTTCCATTAAATGTATAAATTCCTCTACTATTAACAAAATTGATATTATCAATAATATGCACTTAAAAAGGTAACCTCACTATGATACCACTTGATGTTCCATGGATTGTGTAACAACAGAGAAGGGGGGTTGAATTTGTTATTCACTTTATGTAAGATTAAAAACATTAAGAAACTTAACCCTTGTAACCTATTAATATTTATTTTCTTATCATCCTGTATCAAATAATTATGTATGGAAGAATAGTAAATAAATCAAGGCACACATGATATACATGGTTCGTCCTCAATGTGAAAACATACATCCTTTCTATAGCAACTCTCATGGGTCTATGTAAATCCACTATAATGAAGAAGTTAATATAATATGTGAAAACTCACATTAGATTCCTTCAATCTCCTAATATGAATGATTTTACTTACTCCCATTAGTTTAAAATGTTTTCATAAAGAAAAAATGAGCCAAAAAAGGAATAATAACAATGTTAAATATTCTCCACAAATATTCAGTCTGAATCCTCAGCTGTTTTTGGTTGATTCTGATCTTCTCCAAAATGTATGGATGGTTCCAATTTTAGAGTTCCTTAAACACTGAAAGAAAATATTGTTCTATATTAGTGGGAACTTTTCACATTGAATTCTTCACACTACTATTTCCCTGTCTGTGAATGTTACAAATTAGTGATTGATCTGAGCACATATATATTGGAAACTCAAAAAACAGAGGTGGGAATCATGAAAATCTTACTACTTCCCTAAATCTCAAAAACCCCTCAAACATCATGCATTTAATCATTAATATTTGACTAATTGAAACATCCTTATATTTCTCAGAGATTTATGATCTGTTCAAATTCAAATTTTTCCATCATCAACTATTTATATCATTCTCTAAATGATAATGCTGGATCTTTGTTCTAATTTTATTAGAAACAAGATCAAAAATCAGGTTCTGAATTGTATGGAAATCAGGATCTGAATTATATAAAAATAAGGTTCCAAATTGTGCCAAAATCAAGTTCCAAATTAGCCAGAAATTAAGATCTGAATTATTTATAAATCATGTTTTGAATTATTAAAAAATCAGGTTCCGAATTTTTTAGAAATCAGGTTCATATTATGAAGAAATCAGGTTCTGAATTGTTCTGAAATTAGATTCTGAATTACAAGAAATAAATATCAGTAACATGATTCTGGATTTATTTAAAATTATGTTCAAGAAACCGGTTTCAATTTTATCAAGATTCGACTTTAGAAATTAGGTACTAGTTTTCTCAGGTTTCCTTTTTATCCAACCTTTTTGGGTTTTTCTAAGAATCTGGTTCAGAATTCAGGTTCTAGTTTTGTAACGCCCCGACCCCGGTTACCCAGAGTCGGTGCATTATTACATAACATTGGTATGATCACAAGAAAGATCAAATCTCGAAAGACCGATTGGTTTACTAGTCTTGGAAACACTAGATATATTCATAAGTCTTACATTACATCATAAAATGAAAAACTACTACATTAACATATTGTCTCCATAATCCACACTCATATCCCCACACAATATCCCTGCAAGTCATTCATAATTTACTTCTTCACTTCCTGGGAAAAATAAAACATAGAAAAGGGGTGAGCTCAAATGCCCAGTAAGGATAACAATATAGCGGAAACTTTCATAAATAAGAATAAACATTTAAGGCAATGTATAACTAAAACAAAAGACTTTTAAACATGAACTTTTAACATAGTATGGCATAAATAAAATGAGATAATTCCATTTACTTATTCACATGGTTATTCTACTAATCGAATAATCACATGCAAAATCAATAACCACTTTCATAATGATGGAATGCATAGTGCCAGACTATCATAACCACATAGCCAAGGCCTCGTGCCAAGACTACAAATAATATTTTGTCAAGGCCTTGTGCCAAGACACTAGTTTGTCTCATGAGACCTACCGA
This sequence comes from Viscum album, assembly GCA_963277665.1. Taxonomy (NCBI): domain Eukaryota; kingdom Viridiplantae; phylum Streptophyta; class Magnoliopsida; order Santalales; family Viscaceae; genus Viscum; species Viscum album. The sequence goes on along the minus strand of OY728141.1, from coordinate 96,130,329 downwards.
TGCATCGAGGAGCTATAGCGGGCTCCACCCGTCACATATTAAGTCCAATGCATTCCCATATGAAAAGGTTTAAACATAACATAAACATTCGTATTAAAACTAGCATACGAAATGTCAATACTTTCACCATAAACTATGAATGGTATAAAAATAGCACATCCACAGTCAAACATATCACAAAACCTTCAATACAATATAGAAGTTTTGTATCTTAATAAATCAACTTCAAATAATTTTAAAATACATCAAAGGATGTTGACATAGATGAAATCAAAATTCTTTTTAAAGAAATATCTCCTTTTATTTTGAAATCATTTAAGATCCATATAAAATAAAACATTTTCATTGAAAATATTCTTATAAGCTTGTAAGGGAATCTTTGAAGATTTTATAATGGCAGAAAATAGCCGCACCCGCCGTATAAGTTAAAAAAAACATTCTTACCTTAATTCTGTCGAAAAGGTTAAAAAGGACCTTATTTTGAAAACGACGGAAAGATTCCTTTATAAAACTCTTATAAAAAGTCAAACAAGGGTATAAATGACTTTAACCCATATTCTTGTAAATAATAAATATGTTTTGAAATAAATTTCGAAGAAACATGGATGTGGATGATAAAGAAATCCCAGTAGATTATTACGTATAAACAACCTCAGATAATGAAGAAATTGTGAAATAACCCTTAACAATTTGGTAACTTATGAAACATAAAACCCATGAAAGAGGTATCATACAATGAATATGTAAATACACATAAATTAGAGTGTATTACACAAAGAATATAATTATGGGCAGTACATACACCACACAAAAGGTGATGGTGGAAATATGGCATGAATCTCACAGGAATAAGGAGTGAGATGAAAACCCCTTACCTTGTACTTTTGCTTGGTTGGGGTAGGTTAACCTCCTGTATAATGGTGAAATAATTGTTATTAAATTATACAAGAATCATATACATTAATATGATATCATATATGATCTTTTAACATTGCTTTATTAGTAATATCTTAGTATTATCGTCGTTTCGGGTGATAATCGATTCGTTGTTCTTAAATGTTTGGTTACGTAAGACATGTTTGTAATGGATAGATTATATCTTATTCATAATCATAATGATATTAACATTATTTTTAACCCTAAAATGAGAATAATACTTGAATGGATACGACGGAGAATGAATCTCATCGCGTTCGTGGAGACGGTAGTCCGTACGTACGCACGAGCGACAATATCATTCTTTTGATATTAAAATAATATATAAATGGATGGTATATCATATATACAGAATCATTAACATGTTATATTTATTATTTACATTAGTTACACATCATTATTATACCATCCAAATAATATTATATTGAATAACAATTACACCACGATGTGGAGACGGTAAGCCGTACGTACGCACGTATGGTGACATGTTATTCAAAGGGTGGATAGAATTCTGAATATTGATGTACCATATTTATAATAACATCACAGTATATATATGATACTGGATTTATTATTTTATAATGGTAACAACAAAGGAAAAAGAAGTGGAAGAAGAAATGAACTTAGAAAAGGGTGGTGAAATCATTACCTCTTCTTTGGGTTCTTCCTTTTGATTTGATCAAAAGGGCTCCTTAGGTTGGCTTTCTGATCAAACTAAGGCCCCTAGATTGTAGTGAGGGAAGTTGGGAGAGTATTTGTGCAGATTTTTGCCGAACCAAAAGGCTTTGAAGGTGTGAAGAAATGAGAAGGAGGAGTGCCCTTTTATAAGAGGGGTGAGGGGCACCTTTGGAAAAGCTAGAAATATTAAATTATAATAAATTCATATTCGGTTTCTAATGGATCCAAAGTTGATTATCCAATGTTTAAGGTGGGTAGGGGTATAAAAAATCTCATTCTATATAATTTATACAGGTTTGGGTACTTATATTAACCTTATCATTAAGTATTAACTCTAAGTTAATTAGTTTCACTTTTACAATGTCTCTTTGTATTTTTATATAATATGGTTAATAAACATACTACATACATCCAAGCGACCCCCAAGTGGTCCATTAATGATGAACCTATCATGATATAAGTCTCTTGGCCGAACCTTAGATTTTTAGGAATTTAATATCAATTAATAATATAATATTTGTTTTAAAAACTCTTTTATGTCAATTTTGACACTATTCAATAGTTGATTTTTGTGAAACTAATAAAAGATTGATTACTTCGAAAAAAGTAAATTAAATCAATTTTATTATATCATAGTATCCTATAAAATTATTTTAATTCATTAAAAGTTTCATATTATATTTATTTGGGTATTTATAATATCAATTATTTTAATTTTTCACTATTATAGTAATTACTACATCATCATTGTGTCATAAATAAAATAAATTATTTAATGTCTAAAAATTATAAATAAACTATCATTATGTATGAAATCTTTTTATCTTTCTAATGAATATTTATAATCTAAAATCCAACATATATAACCCTATGTAACAATTGTTTTGCTAAAAGATATATGCTTGTGTCATTTTTGTATTCATTTTAACTTAATTAAAATAAAGTGTCATTATCACTTACAAGTGAATCCATGGGGTCCCAAAATATACCCAAAGATGCCCATGGTCTACCATGTATCAACCAATAGGGTTAAGACACGTTTTAGGGTAATTTTGAATTATTATAATATTATTTTTTAACCCTTATTTACCGGATTTACCCTTAACCATGGTAAATAAAATATTTACCGCAGTAATTATTCAAAATGTCTAAATATAAAAGTTACCTATTTACATAATATGAACATCCTGATTCCAAATATGGAATCCATTTTCCTAAATTCAAAATACATAAGTGGCATAAATTAATTTAAAATTAATTCCCGCTGTCAAAACAAAAAGCGTGTTTTTAAGAGATAATAACTATCAAAAGATTGACACTTGTTTATGTTCGGTTTAATTGTAAAATTATGTCCAATGACAAAAATTATATTAAATGGTAAAAATATATTCTAAATATACTTTAAAAATACTAAAATTCATAATTTATCACTATTAATTATTTTGAATAAAAAAGTTGTTTTTAAATAAAATTTAGTAATTTTCACTATTCATCAAAATATGAAAGTTATCCGAAAAGTACCAAAATTTCACCTTAAGCTAAATTCGATATTCCAAATCCAGAAATGAAGTCCATTTTAAAATATAAAATATATATAATTTCGAGAAGTAGGTATTACTATTCATAACGGCTAGTTTGATTGGTTGTGGTGTGTGTTAAAACTCAAGGTTGCGCACAACACACGCTACTGTATTATTCAAAGAAAGCATACCGTGGAAGCTTGGGATGTTTCATTTTAAATTTTTGATGTCCCCATTTAGTCAAAAAGTTATAAATATTGTATTTAAAAAGGGTTCACTATTAAAAGTTGATAAAAGTGCAATACTGAAAATGAATTTGTTCTTGCATTATATCTAAGAAACTCATAATATGGATTCTAAAATTATAAGGATTATATAAAGTTTAAAATTTAGATAATACTATTCATAACCTCTTTTGAACAGCTTGTTTGGTAAGTCATGGTGCGATTGAACTTGGTGTTGCGTGTAGTGAAAGTTATTGAATTATTTTGAAGAAATAACACACTATAAAATCATGGGGTGTTACATTCTCCCCTCCTTCAATAAATTGCGTCCTCGCAATTTGAAATTGTTCTTCGAAAATAAAAGGTTGAATATAGAAAATATATTTGTGGGAAAACCGACATCGGAAATTGGGTTACTAAAATTTAGTCTTAATATGAGGAAAAGAGAAATGAAAGGGTCACCACCAAATTATGATATCGATTAGGAGAACATTGGTGGAAATTAGAGACATATAATGGGAGGAAAACGTAAATATTTATAGGTAGTGATTGAGGTCATCAATCACAAACAAGTATAAAATTGAGGTCCTTAAATTCATCAATCTATGATGATTTGAAATACCATCGGTTCAACAAAACATAGGGTATTAGGATAACACATTTTTGACGTTTCCAAATATCTTAGTTGAAATACCACATCGAAAAATGAATTAATGAGACCTCTATTTAAAATAAAGAGTCCAAAGTATGAAGATTACCGAAAATAACATATACTAGGGTTCCATGTAGGAAAATATGGATATGGAGGAGAAATATAACCATCCATTATCTGATGGAGAGTGGTAGAGAACGTGGCTATGAAAAGGCCAACAATCCCAAAGCCATAAATTAGTGATGATTTAAGGTACCATCTAGGACAACATTTTTGTTCTAAGTTCCTTTTCTTAATGTTGTGGAATTTATTTATGAGATTGGCTAAGATCATAAGGAGATATAATTACTTTATAATTAGAGTTTTATCCATTAATAAATTTCTACCACAAACACATCTTTCACTCTAAAAGATAATAGAACGTAAAAAAAAATTCTATTTACACTATTCGTATAGGGTTCCAAAATAATCGAATTTATAATTAATCTACAAGATCTTTTAATAAAAACTATATTATTTAATCCAGGACATCTCGTGGGCCAGTGGTAGGTAATACACCCTTGTCACCCTTCGGTTGCAGGTTCAAGTCTCGCAGCCTTGCCGGACGCGACGGGTTGCCGCCCGACCTCCGGGTTGTCCTTTTATGGAAATCCAAAATAATCCAAACTAGAACTATCCAAAATACTTCTGTCCAAACTCACAGTCCAACATTTATAAGGAAGGTAAACATAATTTAGATCCTTTTTACCCTATAATAGCATATGAATACATTCATCATGTATTCTTTTAATATACTGAAACATCCTGAATTACCATATTCCTTATTGATTACATTCAAGCTCCCTTATTCCATATAGAATGCTGGATATACTTCATTAATCCAAAATAATTTTTAAACCCCAACAATGATGGAATATACAAATCATTAATCACTTCCAAGGTAGTCAAGAATATCCAATATAATTTATCCAAAACAATCATGTATTATTCCAAAATCACTACCTCAGTATCAGAACTATATTATGGTTTATCATTCTCTCAACCATATATTTTCCAAAAATTTATCCTGCTATTGAGTCACTTTTCTTTGTTCCACACAATCTCAAGTCCTTAATAAAATAGTACTGCAGTACAATCCTTATATACTCGATAATTATTATAACAAGTACATTGTTGATACAACACTCAATTGACATAATCAACATAAGAACTCTAATCATTACTCTTCATCTGTGGTAGTATCATAACTTGATTATTATCCAATAGCATCATTTGCGGCATAGTCTGATGACTGGGACATAGGTTCGCATAGTGTCCAAACTCCTTGAAAATGAAGCATTGTACATTTGAAACCATTTTCTTACCCTTGTAGTCACGTACTTTGTGCCATTTTCCTCCACACTTATAACAAACTCCCATTCCTTTCAGGCAAGTTCCAGGGGGTTTCTTTCCACAGTTACCATATATGGGAAAATTATTCTTTTCCCTCTTCCCTTTTTCACTCTTTCTCTCTTCCATCCTTTTCTTCTCTTTCTTCCCTTCAAAGACATAGGACTCGGTAAACTCTTTACTTATCTTATCAACACATGATATTATTTCTTCATATGATGATAATACATGGGAGACTATTTCTCTTATAAATTATAGCTTAAGACCATAAAATATATGATCCTTCCTTCTCTTTGGATCATGTGCATTTCTGGAGTTCTCATTCCTTCTACTGGGCACCATTTCTAAACAATGGCATACACTAGATCAGTTTATGAATCAAAATACATAATCCCATACTTATAAAACACTTAACATAAATTGAACTATTTATGGATATAATCCATAATCATAAAAATGTCTCCTTTGAGGATGTATATACTCATAAACCCTTCATAATGGTTTGTAAAGAAAATGTGAGTTATCCTAAGCATATCCCCCAGGAGTGTCGTAACCAAGAGTGCAGCAAGGCCCGTTGTCGTGCACCAGTTCCCGTTCGAGTCTAGCTCAAAGCGGTGTTTTCGGGTTTTACCCCTAGGTACATCTGTGCCAGAGCCGCCTCTACCTGCTCGTATCCAGACAGGGATGTATTGCTCGGAAAAACTCACAAAATCTCTACAATACCAAAATTCTAGGAAGTTCTTCTATACTAATCCTCAATGTTCATCTTAGGTCTACGTGCTCTAATCAGAGTTTATCTAAATCTAGCTTCCAAGGTTTGTACTAAACTTCCTCTGATACCAACTGTAACGCCCTGACCCCAGTTACCCAGAGTCGGTGCCTTATTACATAACATTGGTATGATCACAAGAAAGATCAAATCTCGAAAGACCGATTGGTTTAGTAGTCTTGGAAACACTAGATATATTCATAAGTCTTACATTACATCATAAAATGAAAAACTACTACAATAACATATTGTCTCCATAATACACACTCATATCCCCACATAATATCCCTGTAGGTCATTCATAATTTACTTCTTCACTTCCTGGGAAAAATAAAACATAGAAAAGGGGTGAGCTCAAATGCCCAGTAAGGATAACAATATAGCGGAAACTTTCATAAATAAGAATAATCATTTAAGGCAATGTATAACTAAAACAAAAGCCTTTTAAACTTGAACTTTTAACATAGTATGGAATAAATAAAATGAGATAATTCCATTTACTTATTCACATGGTTATTCTACTAATCAAATAATCACATGCAAAATCAATAACCACTTTCATAATGATGGAATGCATAATGCCAGACTATCATAACCACATATCCAAGGCCTCGTGCCAAGACTACAAATAAGATTTTGTCAAGGCCTTGTGCCAAGACACTAGTTTGTATCATGAGACCTACCGATGCATCGAGGAGCTATATCGGGCTCCACCCGTCACATATTAAGTCCAATACATTCCCATATGAAAAGGTTTAAACATAACATAAACATTCGTATTAAAACTAGCATACGAAATGTCAATACTTTCACCATAAACTATGAATGGTATAAAAATAGCACATCCATAGTCAAACATATCACAAAACCTTCAATACAATATAGAAGTTTTGTATCTTAATAAATCAACTTCAAATAATCTTAAAATCCATCAAAGGATGTTGACATAGATGAAATCAAAATTCTTTTTAAAGAAATATCTCCTTTTATTTTGAAATAATTTAAGATCCATATAAAATAAAACATTTTCTTTGAAAATATTCTAATAAGCTTGTAAGGGAAGGTTTGAAGATTTTATAACGGCGGAAAATAGCCACACCCTCCGTATAAGTTAAAAAAACATTCTTACCTTAATTCTGTCGAAAATGTTAAAAAGGACCTTGTTTTGAAAATGACGGAATGATTCCTTTATAAACCTATTATAAAAAGTCAAACAAGGGTATAAATGACTTTAACCCATATTCTTGTAAATAATAAATATGTTTTGAAATACATTTCGAAGAAACATTGATGTGGATGATAAAGAAATCCCAGTAGATTATTACGTATAAACAACCTTGGATAATGAAGAGATTGTGAAATAACCCTTACCAATTTGGTAACTTATGAAACATACAACCCATGAAGGAGGTATCATACAATGAATATGTAAATACACATAAATTAGAGTGTATTACACAAAGAATATAATTATGGGCAGTACATACACCACACAAAAGGTGATGGTGGCAATATGGCATGAATCTCACGGGAATAAGGAGTGAGATGAAAACCCCTTACCTTGTACTTTTCCTTGGTTGGGGTAGGTTAACCTCCTGTATAATGGTGAAATAATTGTTATTAAATTATACAAGAATCATATACATTAATATGATATCATATATGATCTTTTAACATTGCTTTATTAATAATATCTTAGTATTATCGTCGTTTCGGGTGATAATCGATTCGTTATTCTTAAATGTTTGGTTACGTAAGACATGTTTGTAATGGATAGATTATATCTTATTAATAATCAGAATGATATTAACATTATTTTTAACCCTAAAATGAGAATAATACTTGAATGGATACGATGGAGAATGAATCTCATCGCGTTCGTGGAGACGGTAGTCCGTACATACGCACGAGCGACAATATCATTCTTTTGATATTAAAATAATATATAAATGGATGGTATATCATATATACAGAATCATTAACATGTTATTTTTATTATTTACATGAGTTACACATCATTATTATACCATCCAAATAATATTATATTGAATAACAATTACACCACGACGTGGAGACGGTAAGCTGTACGTATGCACGTATGGTGACATGTTATTCAAAGGGTGGATAGAATACTGAATATTGTTGTACCATATTTATAATAACATCACAGTAGATATATGATACTGGATTTATTATTTTAGACTGGTAACAACAAAAGAAAAAGAAGTGGAAGAAGAAATGAACTTAGAAAAGGGTGGTGAAATCATTACCTCTTCTTCGGGTTCTTCTTTTTGATTTGATCAAAAGGGCTCCTTAGATTGGCTTTATGATCAAACTAAGGCCCCTAGGTTGTAGTGAGGGAAGTTGGGAGAGTATTTGTGCAGAGTTTTGCCGAACCAAAAGGCTTTGAAGATGTGAAGAAATGAGAAGGAGGAGTGCCCTTTTATAAGAGGGGTGAGGGGCACCTTTGGAAAAGCTAGAAATATTAATTTATAATAAATTCATATTCGGTTTCTAATGGATCCAAAGTTTATTATTCAAATTTTAAGGTGGGGATGGGTAGAAAACAACTCAACCAATAGAATTTAGACAGGTTTGGGAACTTATATTAACCTTATCTTTAAGTATTAACTCGAAGTTAATTAGTTTCACTTTTACAATGTCTCTTTGTATTTTTATATAATATGGTTAATAAACTTACTACATAAATCAAAGAGACCCCCAAGTGGTCCATTAATGATGAACCTATCATGATATAAGTCTCTTGGCAGAACCTTAGATTTTTAGGAATTTAATATCAATTAATAATATAATATTTGTTTTAAAAACTCTTTTATGTCAATTTTGACACTATTCAATAGTTGATTTTTGTGAAACTCATAACAGATTGATTACTTCAAAAAAAGTCCATTAAATCAATTCTAATATATCATATTATCCTAGAAAATTAGTTTAATTCATTAAAAGTTTCATATTATATTTATTTGGGTATTTATAATATCAATTATTTTAATTTTTCACTATTATAGTAATTACTGCATCATCATTGTGTCATAAATAAAATAAATTATTTAATGTCTAAAAATTATAAATAAAATATCATTATGTAGGAAATCTTTTTATCATTCTAATGAATATTTATAATCTAAAATCAAACATATATAACCCTATGTAACAATTGTTTTTCTAAAAGATAAATGCTTGTGTCATTTTTGTATTAATTTTAACTTAATTAAAATAAAGTGTCATTATCACTTACAAGTGGATCCATGGGGTCCCAAAATAGACCCAAAGATGCCCATGGTCGACCATGTATCAACCAATAGGTTTAAGACACATTTTAGGGTAATTTAGAATTATTATAATATTATTTGTAACCCTTATTTACCGGGTTTACCCTTAACCATGGTAAATAAAATATTTACCGCAGTAATTATTCAAAATGTCTAAAAATAAAAGTTACCTATTTACACAATTTGAACATCCTGATTCCAAATATGGAATCCATTTTCCTAAATTCAAAACACATAAGTGGAAGAAATTAATTTAAAATTAATTCCCGCTGTCAAAACAAAAAGCGGGTTTTTAAGAGATAATAACTATCAAAAGATTGACACTTGTTTATGTTCGGTTTAATTGTAAAATTATGTCCAATGACAAACATTATATTAAATGGTAAAAATTTATTCTAAATATACTTTAAAACTACTAAAATTCATAATTTATCACTATTAATTATTTTGATTAAAAAAGTTGTTTTTAAATAAAATTTAGTAATTTTCACTATTCATCAAAATATGAAAGTTATCCGAAAAGTACCAAAATTTTACCTTAGGCTAAATTCGATATTCCAAATCCAGAAATGAAGTCCATTTTAAAATATAAAATATATATAATTTCGAGAAGTAGGTATTACTATTCATAACGGCTAGTTTGATTGGTTGTGGTGTGTGTTAAAACTCAAGGTTGCGTACAACACACGCTACTGTATTATTCAAAGAAAGCGTACCGTGGAAGCTTGGGATGTTTCATTTTAAATTTTTGATGTCCCCATTTAGTCAAAAAGTTAAAAATATTGTATTTAAAAAGGGTTCACTATTAAAAGTTGATAAAAGTGCAATACTGAAAATGAATTTGTTCTTGCATTATATCTAAGAAACTCATTATATGGATTCTAAAATTATAAGGATTATATAAAGTTTAAAATTTAGATAATACTATTCATAACCTCTTTTGAACAGCTTGTTTGGTAAGTCATGGTGCGATTGAACTTGGTGTTGCGTGTAGTGAAAGTTATTGAATTATTTTGAAGAAATAACACACTATAAAATTTTGGGGTGTTACATGTTTTCTCTGGAATAATGTTCAGAAATGAGGTTCTTGTTTTCATTGGAATTAGGTTCAGAAATCAGTTTATCCTTTTCTCCAGAATCAGGTTCATAAATATGTTTCTTCATTTCTCAGGAATCAGGTTCATAAATCTTATTCTTGTTTTCTCAGATATCAGGTTCTGAAATAAGGTTCTTATTTTCTCAAGAATTAGGTTCAAAAATCAAGTTCCAATTTTTGTAGGAATAAGGTTAAAAAATTATGTTCTTATTTTCTCAAGAATCAGGTTCAAAAAAAAGTTCTAAATTTTCATAGAGTGTTTCTCCGTAAAAATTGTCAAAACATTTCAAAATTTCTTCAACTCCTTTTTTCAAGAAATAATTCATGATTTGTGAGAACATTATGATCAGCAAAACATCGTTTGTTTTTTTATAAGGTTTGAGAAACAGTCTAACTTCTGACTCTTCGAAAAAAACATTAAAAATCAACATCTTCTTTCATACTCAGCAACATTCATTATGCTCAACAACTTCCTTAAACCCAATAACTTCATTCTTCTTGTATATCCAAAAAAATTCTTCAACAACAAGGTTAGATGTCAACAAATACAAATCATTTTTAAAACCAAAATACTATTATGGTTCATCATATATAATTAAAATACATTAATTAATTTATAATAAATAGGTAATCAATTTCTAGTAGTCATTTTCTGCTTTAAAAATACATTTTCCACAAAAATGTTTTTTTTATTTTTGAGAGAGAATATTATAATTTATTTAACAATTATAGAAAATATATTTTTTAAAAATGATATAATTTTCCATTCTTCCTAAGAAAATGTAAATTATTATGAATCATTGGGATTGGTCTAAATTTTTTATTTTCTTGTGAATAACGAAAAATACAAATTTTTTAAAAAAGATTAATTTTATTCCATTATTAATAGTAATTGTAAGGTAAAATAATTATTATTATAGGGTTTTAAAATAACAAATTACTAATTTTAACTATCATAGTATATTTAATTCAATAAAAATCAAAAAAAATTCAGATAAGATAACTTTTATTTTTTAAAAACAAAATTTCATAAAAATTTTATAAGTGCATAATGTTTATCCTTTATAATTTATCATAATAACCCAGTTTTAGGAATATTTTAAATTATTTTTATAGTTAAAATATAATAAATATGAATTTAGAATCATATATTAATGATTAATAGACATGTATATAATATATGATCACAATTTTTGGAAAATTTATTTTCATGAGAGGATTTATTTCGTCACTCATTATTAGTATCACATTACATAATATTAAAACACTTTTTTGAATTGAATTTTATAGAATTGATTCTTTTTTTTATTTTTAAATTGTAATATAATTAGTTGGGTAATTATAATTTTTGGTCATTCTGAATTTTGACATTAATAATGATTTGTGACCACAATAAAAGATGTAAAACTATGTTAATACTATAGTGAAAAATGCTCAAATAAACCTAACATATGAATTTATACTATTTGAGTGGGTTTATTATGAATATTTTCATTATGTATTTTATTAATTCATTTCAAATCATTATTTTAAAATTAGGATGCCAAACATGACTTTTCTAATGATAAGTTATATTTTATTCATATTAAAAGCAAATTTTGGCTACTTTTATTAAATTTATTTGTTGGAAGATTAAATATGCTTATTCATTTCCCAAATTGTATAATGAATTATTTTTTTATTATTTAACTAAAAAAATTAGAGTAAACAAATTTACTAATTTATTTTAATATTAATACAGTTTCACAATAAAATAATGTATTTTCATTAAAAAAAATTTCTTTGGGATTCGAATTAATATATTAATTTTAATTTATAAAACAAATATAATTAAAATATGATAAAATTGATTCAGAAATTTGAAACCTCTCATTAATTTTTTTTCTAATTACAATTAATTTTTTTAAATAATTTTTTAATCATGAAATTTTTTAAAATTAAAACAGTAAAGGGTAAAATGGATATAAATTGGTTTATCTAAAATTTAAGTCCTAAGAAGATAAAAATATTTAAAAACGTGATTTGATGATATTATTTCAACAAAATAACATATCAAAATCATATTTTGGGTTCCTGGGTGGCACTTTACATTATTATGATATATATATTATGAATTATTTAATGTAATTCCATGTGTGTCCTTTCCCTCCACTACAAATGGCAGCATCACTACTCTCTTCTCCCCTCATAATGAGCCATATATATTAGTAATAATCTACAATAATACCTTTCATTACTCATTCCCCAGGACTATATCTTTTTTTTATTTTCGAAAGACTATCCATTCAAAGCTTATGTAGTACTCTAATGAATGTTTTCCAATGAAGATGTATAACTCTTTGTCAATTATTTTCAATTTAATTTTATATTATACATCATATGAATATTTTTTAATGTTGATAAAATAATAAATTAAGTATCTTGACTATATTGAACTATTACTATGATTAGGGGAAACTATAATCCACATTATTTCTATCCTATCCAATATGAAAACATATCTCATCTAAACATATGGCTTACCATCTCTATGTGGCAGTGTAATTTTTTTTAATTTTCACATTATGTGAATGGTTATAATTATTGATATATATATATATATTAAATTAATTTTATTTAATTTTTAGTTATTTTATAAATTTATTTAGTTCCTTATATTGAAAAGTGATTACAAATCTCAACTGTACACATGATCTACCATCTCCAAAGGAAGTGAAACTCATTTTCTATATCCGCATTTTTTTGATGAAAATAAGAATATATAATGTATATATAATATAGTAATATTAATATTAACATTATTTAGATTATTTTACTCTAATAAATAAAAATTAATCAATACTTCATATCTGAAACATTAATTGAAAATGAAGCATTTATAACCCTGAATAATGATTTTAAAAATGAATTGTTAACAAATGGTTGATAAGATGATATAAGTAGAACATTTATGATATTATATAAATGATATTGTTTCATTAATATAATTATAATTAATATTGTTTTATTACATATATGGTTCAAATATGCATTAAACAATTTGAAACTTGAGGTATGGGGTTTCTCATCTAACATATATATTCATAAGATATATGTCATACTAACCCCTTATATTCTTTTTGAAGTGTGTTTATTGACACCTTGGTATGATATAAATGTATTCTAATTATATTAATTATAATTAATGTTTAGTTGGATATTAATATTATATTATTTGTACAATTCAAAAGATACGAATTTGGTAATAGTATTTATGTTTCAACACATATGAGAAATGGACATGTTCTCTCTAGGAAGAGCTCTCCCCGAGCTCTAGGGTTTCTCCTATCATCCCCCTCAATTGTCCTCATTTGCTCTAGTTCTCATCATGGATGCTCCTTTAATCAGTCATCATGGCGGTTTGTTCTTCCTTCATTGGGTTTATTTTCGATTTTGGATTTTTCCCTATCTGTGCTTCTGGTTCGTCGTCAAATATTGTTCTATGATGCTCTGTTGTTCACTGTATAATTGTGGTCTCTAAAGGATGGAAATTTTATCTTATTTCCAGAACCTTCACGCCAAAACCCCCCTTTGGTTTGACATGAAGGGGAGCTGGTAATTTGGGATCTGTTGGTATCTATGTTTGGTGGTTATCCTATTTTATCGAACGCACATCTCTTCTCTGGATGCCTTTAACTTGTACTAGATTCCATTTTGGTCTAGTATGACGGTTTTTTTGTGGTTTTGTGATGGTGTTGAGGGTGCTTTCGGCATTCAGTGCACATATCAGCGGTGTGGCTCTGGTGCTTGGTCTCAGATCATGTTTGGCCTGGTGATGTTTCATATTGTATGATGGTGTACCTTTCGACGGTTTGCTTTTGTTATCAATTTTTTTCAATGTTCTGGTTTGGTTTTCATCCTTGCGACATTAGCAGCGATCGACAAAGGGTTTTGTGTTCGACTCTTATTTTTTGTGTTTTTATGGATTTTATTGTTCTGGTTCATCGCACTATGGTTCTCAACTCTTGCACTAGGTCTCCACCACTTGCTTCGAGGTGGAGTTGTATGGTGGTCTCCTCAGTGCTTTGGGATGTGAGTTCAAGTGGACTTCTGACTCATCATGTTTTCATCTTCGTTGGCCCTAGGAGGATGAAGATGACCCTTAGTTTTATGGAATGGGGTATTTTGGTTATCTCTATGTGTTTGTCATCGATGATGGTAAACTGTGACTTTGATGATGATTTTCAGTGGTTCCTTGCCAGTGATATGTTGTTCTATGATGTTTTTTTGTGGTTGTTTATGGCAGTGACGATGGACTCCGACGGTGAGGGGATGTTTGAGGTGGCTATGGAGCGCTACAGATCGGCTCTGAAGAAATGTGTTCTCTGGCGTACGAGTGTGATGAAGGTTTACTAAAATGGTAGTGATGATGGGTTGGCGTTGACAGCTGTTGGTTTCTGGTGGTAATGGAAACTGAGGTGTGTTTGGACGATGTCTTTAGTGTCAAGTGTGCATCCCAAGATGGATGGAAACTGAGGCTTGATGATGGTCTGTCTGTCTTACGAATTTCAAAATTTGAAATGGAGGTTTTTTTGCAGCATTGTGGTGCCATGGGTGGCCTTGATGGTGAAGGATGTTTTTCTGTGGACCGGATTTAGTTGGCACATGACGTCTTCTTTATGGATTTTGAAATTATATTTTTGTTTCATGTCGTTTTTGTTTCTTCCTTTTGAAGTTTTCAGGTTGTGATGGTCTTAAATCTCTGGAATGTTTAAACTGGTTGGATCTTTGTAATAGTTCACACATAGCCTTTAAAAGTGTTATTAGAAAATAAAAAATATGGATTTGGTTGTATTTTATTTCAATATCAATTTAATCTTGATTTATTATTCTTGAATTTCATTTAGAGGATATTATATGATACTTTACAGAAAAATATATTTTATTTTCACCAACTATTAAGGTTTATTTATAATACAAATTTTCCATTCATTATCCTCACATTAATTACACAAGATATTGAATAAATTTGTTTAAGGGAAAATAAATTTATCTACCTCTTTGGATGAAAATCCATTTTATTCCATCTAGATGAATTCTAAATGGTTTTGAAGAATTATTTTATTATTATTAATTGGTTTTTGGAAGTAATTTATTCCCATTTTTAAAAATTTAATGATTTATTATATTTAATCCAATTTTATTTTCTAATAAAGGAATTTTTTACAATTTATCAAAAATAAAAATGTAATTATTGTTTTAAAATACATAAGACGTACATAATTTCTTATATTCATGAACCAATAATTTCTTAAATCCACTTTCATAGTTTTACAATTATATTTTCAATTATATTTTTTAATAATAGATTAAAAATTTGTAGGTTTTATATATTTTATTTTAATGTGAAAAGTGTATTTTCCTCAAAAAATATTCAAAGTGATCTTTTTAAATTCATTTCCTTATAGGATAACATTTATATATGATTTTAATTATTCTATTGTTATATGATATAATGAGTCCAGCCTAATTCTTTTTCAAGATGATTTATTATTACGATGATGGTATATAATGACTCAAACTCTAGTAACCTAGATCAAGTGTCTTACATTATTTAATTTTCAAAAGATATAATGAATCAATTCTTGAATAACATAACATATTAGTAGTTTTGGTAAAATAAAGACATAAATTATTCCCATATAAAATTTTAAAGCCCAAATTATGACATTTTTTTAAATAATTAAATTATTCCCTATACTGTATCCTTTCATATCAAACATAGTACACATCATGGATTCTTGATAAATGAAACAAAATAAGGGTGAGAAGAAATTATCATTACGGGTTATGTGTGGTACAAGAAACCATGAATCAATAATAATAACCAACATCCAAGGGAAAATATCTAGACTAACACCCCCTTTAAATAATTAGATGATGAATAATCAACATAGAAATGTAAATAACATAACACACATTCCATTTACTTAATTGGATAATTTATAATCAACATGGAAAGGTAAATAACTGAAAAAAATCATTACTCAATAATATGATAGTGAAATTAATATTGAGATAATATAATTATGAAAATATCATGGATAATAGTAAAAGAATTCCAAAAAAGTAAATTCATTATCACTGGATGCCATGTCTTAGGAATATGATATCTTTACCACCAAGACCATTCAAAAGATGTATTTGAACTAATGTAAAAAAACTTTTTTAATACTGGCATACTAATTTGTCTCATGATACCTACTAATCCATCTATGGATTATATAATATGAGGCCCCACCCATCACTTTAGGTCAAAAGCATTCCTAACATATGAAATTATCAATTAATATCACGAATCAATATGAATTATAATTATATATCTTTATAGATTAATGATATATATTATTTACATTTCCCCATTCATTCAAATACCATTCAATGTAAAACATAGTTTGATTTAATGATATCTGATTTAACCAATAAGAATATAAATTGTATATAAATTGGATATTTAGTTGAAATTTAACGTCAAATGACCATAGGAAAGTCAATATTTAATGGTAATGTTAATGACTACAAAAATCAATCAAGAAAGATAATTTCAATACATTCCTTGTCTAAATTATCATAAACTATAAATAAAAATAATTATTATGTTATTAATAAATCATAAACCCCTGGAGTAAGAATAAAGGGTTTTATGTCACTAATAAATAGAAATAAAATAACAATATCTTCGAAAAATTAGGATGAAAATAAACTTGTCATCTTAAAGTAGAATTTTTTAAATAAAATATGGGAAAAAATAAAAATAATTTTCCTTCAAAAAATACAAAAATCATTAATTTACTTAGTAGTCATGATTATTGGAAATACCATACATGCCCAGTATATTAAAAAAAATCCTTTAACATATTCTATAAAAACAAAACATGAATTATTTGAAAATTACATTAAGTTTTCGTTCAAATAATTTTGTAAAAATATAAAACCTGTAAAAAAAATTTAATAACTCATTTGAAAAAAAAGGTTAATCAGTTTTGAAAACATTTTAAGAAAATATTGCTTTGCAGGAAAATGGATACTTGATAGAAATGTGAAATGATCTCATATTTTCTTAAAAAAAATTTCCCAATTATTTTATATACCAAGGAGGAAAAAATTGGAACTATTACTTGATAATATCATTAATTACCATATAAATTGAAAATTATTGGTTTAATAATGAAATGATCCAATAATTTTGTTTAACTAAAATTCAATAATAAACAACCTCAATTAGAATGAGATTGTGAAGTAAACCATTATAATGATCATAATTTTAGTGTGACAGTTAACCAATGATTATATGATGAATATCAAATATAATCCCACAATATAAAGTTAAAATAAAACATTATATTGTCAGAATCCATTAGACACATGATCTTATATTATTAATGATAATGGAAAACTAATATGACCCAATTAAATAATATTGTGTTATGATATTTTTTACCAATTCATATCATTTAATTCAAGCCCTATTCAGATAAAATATTCCAAATTAAAAAATTAAATTCCATGAATTATTAATTAATCAGTATATTACATGTTATTGTGGAATTTTTTACAACATATATTAGAAATTTGATGCATAATAATAAAATATTCCTTAATTAATATAAATTGATACAAAGTCTATTACCTTACGCTTCCTTTTAGTTGAATGTTATTTAAACTCATATATTGTGTTTTTTCATAGGTTACTAACATATGAAATAATAATATATATATTTCTATTATCATCTATTATCCTTTTATAATATCTTATCAGTCGTTTTTTAAACATCATTAAATATTATCATTATTTTAGGGGTTAATTGTGTTATTTGATCATGAATATTTTTCCATGAAAGATGAAATTATTGAACATATAATATTTTTTCATGCTGTCCAAATTAATAATCATGACCTAATGACAATATTTATACATCCATTATACTTTTAATTATAATAATAATGATGTCTCGGAGAAATAATGCATGTTTCAATAATGTAGATGGTTGGTTGTTCGAACGAATCAGTAACATTTCCATTTTCAATGAATACTATAAAAAGAAGGTAAGTAATATTATATCTTTCCATAGATATAATAATATCATATATAATTTATAATTTATTTAATTATAATTATATAAATAATCCAAGTGGAGTGATGAAGAAAAGAGAGTCACATCACTTCGTGAAGGATGTAGTCTACATGTACATGAACAAAGTTATCATTATTAAATACAAGATATAAAATTATATATTATAATTTTAGAATAATTAAAAAGACATTAATAAAGTTATTATTTAATTTACATCACCTATATGAACTATATAGTTCCTTACTAACTTCTTTGTATAGTGTTAGTGGAAAATGAATCACATAGCTTCACAAGGCGGCAGTCCCTCATACACACATACAAAATGATATATAACATAAAGAATAGAATTTAATTTTTTATATAATATATAATGACTTCATATATATAATAATTTTAAAAATAGGAAATGTATACATTATATCCATCATCATACCCCCCGTAAGGGGTGGTAGTGGAATAGATAAGGACATTGGTTAGCGATGTTTTAGTTCGTCGTACATGCGAATAATGATTTCTTAACCACTTTGATGGATGTTGATTCATTGTAGGTTATGAACATAAAAAAATTCATTATATAGAATTTATAGATTTTTTTATATCACAATGGTTTTCTAATAACCGATGGAGGTGGACGAAGAAAAAAATTAAAAAGTTAGTTGAATAATATTACATCTTCATTGGGTACACTCTTTATGTTTGTAAAAAATCCTACCAAGTTTGGATTTCAGGAAAAATGGTTATAAGATGATTTTAGGTATTCTGGGAGGCTATATGGGTAATTAATTTTTTAATCAAAATTCTTATAATTTGTGAAGAATATAAGATATGGGTGTTCTTCTATATATTATATGGGTGCGACACTTGTAATTTTAAAAAATAAAATGGTCTAACCCCATTTTTTCACATGCCAATAGAGTCCAAAATGTATATTTTTTATTACCTTTTAGGTTATTTTAAGCATTTCCTTGTAGTTTAACCCCTGGTAAATACATTTCAACCAAAATAGTGACAAATAATTTTTATTATCACCAATATTCATTTTGGAAATAATTTATTTAGAGTGTATTATATAATATAAATTATTAAGATTCAAAATATGGAGTTCATTTTATATAATTACAATCATATATTTCTAAAACATTTATTGAAAATTAACCCGTAGATAAGACAAAGAATCGTTTTTCCAAAGGGAAAGTGTTTAAAATACTAAAATGTTTATATATATAAATTAAATATAAAATCTATTAAAATTACATAAATATTATTAATATATATAATTGAACTAATTATACAATAATTTAAATTAAAAAATTTCTTATCAATATAAATATTAAAAAACAACATCTAACTAAAATTTAGTATTTTCACAACCCCTCAAAAAATGATTCATTTTTTAAAAATAAAAAAAATCACCCAAAGATAATTGTGATATTATGACATAAAAATAATTTTCTTAATGAAATAAAATTTTTCTAAAATTTGTAAAAATTAATTTTATGTTTTTTGTGGGAAGTGAAACTAAAGTGTCTTTTTGAAAAAAAAACAATTATTTCCCAAATAATTTCATTTTAATTCAAATAATTCATATTCAATAGATAGATAATGATTTATTTTTTACTTTTATAAACCATATAATTTTCATAATTTATTTAGTAACATTCATAACCAAAAATTTAACAGATTGGTTATAATGATATGTTATATTAATGTTTATTTTGACATTGGGTTATGTGTTACACAATGTATTATAGAGATTACATTTAATAAAATAAATTTCAATTGTAATTTATAAATTATGTTTCTTGACACATAAAATATCAAAAGTAATTCACTTATTTTATATTTATTTTATTTTATGTTATCCCCGCCTTAAATAAATATATACCTCTTAATTTAAACTTGATCTCGATAATCAAGGGTTTGGAATTTCTAAAAACCATTGTTGAGAACCCCATATCATAAAAGGCTTAATAAACTCTCTTCTTAAAAAGAGAGAAAATTATGTTTGAAGGTCAATCATAATAACACCTTACGAGGATTCCATGTTGGAGACCATTGGTGTGAAATAAAAACATTGACATTGAAGAAAAAATTAAATAACTATACAGAGTGATAGAGGGAATTATTTTCATGAAAGTGAGTTTTAAACAATAAGATAAGGACTTTTAAACCATAAATCAGCGATGATTTAAAATTCCATTTATTTAATTATATATGATGTTAATAGGATAATTTTTTAATATCATTATTCCAACTGTTGAGGAATTGTTATTTTTTCTAAGAATGTAAGGAAATTTAATTACTTGATAACATTCTATTTCATTATTAGGAATTTATCCTTTTTGTTTTCATTGATAAATTTCCAATTTATCATGTACTCTAAAAAATGGATATTCAAAATTGAGTTTTTTTGTACAATGAACAAAAATTTGGTTTTAGCATTTTGTAATATCCATAATAGAATGATATGTTATTTATTAAACCAATAGGTATGATTAAGATAAAATAGTTTGGAATTTTTATCCAGTATGCATAAATTTTCATATGCTGAAGTAATTTACTAATCCTTAAAACCTCTTACAATGCTCAATATTAAACATATCATAAATGGTTAACCTTATGACCCTTGAAAACTATTGTTTTTCAAAACATTCAAAATAAGTTTACTAAATTTGAAAAATGATATTATCATTGATCCGAAAAAATATATCAAGTATCTCTTAATATTCACATACCAAACATGTGAATGCAATCATCATCTATCATCTTGAAGAATGAAATGAAATAAGTAACCATAATAACATATAGAAAACATGTAGGATGCATTATTCCTTATTTTAAAATACATTATTAGATATTTTACTCAAATTAAAAAAAATTAAACACCATCAATTATTAGATAACCCACATTTTCAAAATTTCATTAATCAGCTCAACCGTAGTCAGTACTATCCAATTTACTTTGTCCAAATCAGTCATCACTTCACACAAACATCATTACCTTGAAATTTCTAATATATCGAGGGTTATATTTAGCCCATTCATTTGTTTTCCAGAAAGTTTAATGTTTCACTGAATCATTTTTAGGTTATTTATACCATTCAACACTTGTTTTGAATATCCTTAATGAAAAATTATTGTAGTATAATACTTATAGACTTGATAATTATTATAAACACTATATAATTGATAAAATAACCAAATTTTATAATTCTTGAATCAAAAAATATTAAAATTAATCAATCCACATTGCTTGTTGTAATATCATAATATTGACCATTATCCATTAACTTATTTTCAGGAATATCATTTTAACACTGGAGACATTGATTTACATAGTTCTATATATCTTTAATGTTGACGAATTGATCATTGGAAATAAATTTATAGAGCTTGAAATTATAATCATTGAGGTATTTCTCTCCACATATGTAGAAAACTGACATCCCTTGTACGAAATAACCGATGTGTTTTTCTATAACTATAACAAGTGGGAAAATACAACTTTAAAATTCTTCCATTTGTCCAAATTTTTCCCTATCATCCTCATCTTCTAATTCCACACTTATAAAAAATAATACATTAAGGATTATGTTTTGTCATTTTTTCCAATGAAACTATATCCATATATGATGATAATTTTTGGGAGGATAGTTCCCTTTAAAATATTTTATTACTATCACCAAAGAAATTATCATTAATACTCTTTGGATTATGTCCATTGATTTCGTTCACATTCCTTATGATATGTTTAATTTCAAAATGATGGAATACACTATATTAGATCATATCATTGTGAGACATAATCTTTGATCCCAAAACATGTTAAATAATTAACATAAATTGAAAACATTTTACCAAGATAAGTTCATAATAATAAATTTAGTTTTTAATGGGGATATCTATATTTTAAGATACATTATAATGATTTTTATATATAATGTGAATTATTATAAGAACATATAATTGACATTTCAAAAAAGGTGCACTGTAAGGCCCATTTTCTTGCAATAGTTCATGATTAGGTTAATCCCAATGTTATATTTTTTGGGTAATTATCACAACATATAGTTATTCTATAACCATTTACACTAATAGTATCCCTATATGGATGTATTTATCAAAAAAACATATAACCTATACCTTAATAAATATTTATTATGTTCTTATATTCATATCATCATTATTAAAATAGGGTTATAAACCCTAATATTTTTTTCCTAAATCTAGTGCCCATAGTTTCTACTAAACCTCCAGCTAATACTATTTATAACAACCATGACTCTAGTAACCCGGAGAAGGTGACATTCTATATTAGATTAGCATAATATCCACTGAATCAGATCTATTAGGACCAAGGAATTTTATACTCTTGGTAAAATAGATACATATATGATTCTAAAATTATATTTTAAATCAAAAAATATAAAAAAATTCATGAATCCTTTCATATCAATCATAGTACATTCATGGATTCTTAAGAAAAGTATAAGAAAGAAATGTGATCTGAAATTATTAGTAATAATAATGCACAACAGAATCTATCATTAATCAAAAATAATAATGAATATTGAAAGGTAAATAACTGATGACACGTCCCATTTAAATAAATGGACGGGGAATAATTAGTATGGTAGGGTAAATAACAGAACAAACATTCTATTTGAATTACTATAAAAAGAATAATCTAAATGTTAAGGTAAATAACTAAAAACACATTCCATTTAGTCAATAATATGAGACCAAATTACATCATAATATAATATTATAGTGATAATATCATGGATAATAATAAATATATTCTAAATGAATGAAACACTTAATCATTTAATGTTATATATTAGGCACATTATATGTCTACCGAAAATACCATTTATATGACGGTTTAGAACGATTTGTAAAAACCATTTAATTATATCTTAAATATTTGTCGCATGCTACCTACCAATGAATCGAGGTGCTATAAAATACAAAACAACCCCTATCGCTACAGGTCTGAATAATTCCTCTCATATTTAATAATTTATTTCATTTAGGAATCAATATTCTTTAAAATTAAATATCCATATTGAATAAATAATATAGATTATAAATATTTCTCCATACAATAAAATTATATTAAAAGTAAAATTATATTAATTAAAAATGATATATAGTTGGAGAAAAATGTATATTAATGACAAATAATATAAATATTTTGGGTGAATATATTTTCTAATGGTTAGAGGATAGTGAATATTTTAAGGGAATGTTAATCACTAAAAAATCAATTATGAAAAATAATTTTTATATGTTCCATGGTGACAACACAATAAACCATCCATAGAAATAAAAAGGATGGTATCAATACAAAAAAACCATTGGAGTATGAAAAATGGTTTTCAACATTGATTAATTGAAATACCATTAACATTTATTAAAAAAAATTCTTCCCTAAAACTTCCTCTTGAATTTTTAATTAATTTACAAAACAAAAAATTTTCCAAAAAAAATAAATTCTTTTTTTGAAATTAATATTTCAAAATTATATATTACCATTTAAAACATTAAATTATTATTACTGAAATATATTTTGTACATGTTGGGTCTCTTAGAATAAAATTTTATTTCACTTTTTCAACAAAATCCAAACGGTAATTTTTTCAAAAATGAAATTATTTTTCCTTTGAAAACATTTTTAAAAAATTAATAATGCATAAAAATATATTTAATAATCTATTTTCAAAACGGTTACATCAATTTTTTAATAAAATTATTTTAAAAATTGGTTTTGTTGAAAAAAACCTTTGTGACTGATGAGTGAAATGATGTTTGTGTCTCTTAAAAACAATTTTTAAATTGCTGTTAGTACTAATGAGTTGAAATCAAGTAATATTACTTCAAAATTTCATGAATAACATGATGAAAATAATATGTAATTTTTTTATTTGAAAATGATCAAATAAATCCCTTCAATTAAAATTTATTAATAAATAACTGTTTTGGAATGATATTATCATATAAATCCATACAACGATAATAAAATTTAAGTAAAAATTAAAAAATATGTTGATTATGTGTATCAAATTTAATTCCAGACCATAAAAGTTTATTAAACAACATATTGTAAAAATTCATTTAAATAAAATATTATAATATTAAAAATGATTTAAGAGTAATATATTGAAATTAAAAAAAATTGAGTAATAAATTTTTGTACCACATGGTGCAGTTTGTGTTCAAAAACATCATAGATAAAATATTCCAAACTGAAACTACAGACACAATTAGTTATTAATAATTAATTCTTTTGATGGTCAAAGTGTTAGTTTGTATTCCATATATACATAGTTAAGTTCAGAACAGTAAAATATACCTCAATGAAGGGAAATTGAGTAGAATTCCATTACCACTAACTTTTTTTAGTTGAATATCATTTATCCTCATGTATATTTGTCTCAAACAAGTTATTAAATTATAATTAGCCATATTAATATTTATAACACTATATATGATCCTTATATAACAACTTATCACCCAGTCATTAATAATCATTCATTATTTCCCTTTTTTCATGTGTTAATTTTCTTATTTTCCCATGTATGTTTTTCATGAATGATCTAGTTCCGACACATATTATATATTTTCATTATATCTAGAGTAATTAGAATGAAGTAATTATCATATATATAAACAGGATTTACTTTTATTACCAATCATTATAAATGGTTTTGAGTTATTAATTTTATTACTATCATATAGATTGTAGGTCATGAGTACGTTTGAGTATCGTTTCCATTTTTTAATTATAGTTATAAAAAAGTGAGATGTTCTATTTTATCAACCCATTTTCATAATAATATAATATATTCCATATTATTAATGTAAATTTACCTATATATTTCAAAAACTCGGATCCTCTTTTCATGTATGTTTTTCCTTTTCTGGTAGTTTTTGAGAAAATGAGGAAAATATAGAAATTTTTAGAGTACACGCCATGTACATCGATGCCACTGGAAGCTATGTGTCAGTTGTGTCATGGCCACACACACGGCCGTGTAAGGGTGACTTGGAGGCTGCGTAAAGCGGATTACAGAAAAGGAATGTACCCTCCATGTACTCTAGAAGTACACATCATGTGGTTTCCTTTTTCGTTGAAAAAACTGGTGTCACGACTAATCCTTATTTCTATCTTCTTCTTTGCCTGTTTCCATCTAGAGCATCTGAGGAGGCCGAATATTCCCTGAGCCGCCATTCCATCACCAGTTATCTGAATCGAACACTGTCAGTTGTAATAGAATTCCAACGGTTAGTTCTTGGTTCGTATTTTTCCACATTTCTTGATTCTTTATCTAGTGAGAGTTATCATAGGTTGAACGTTTTAGACGTTTTTGTAGATTTACTCCATTCTAGGCCAATTCATAGGTTGAGGTTCAAATATATCAATCTCCTAATATCTAGGAAGGTGGGTTTTTGCCTTACAATGAATGTCTTTATGTTTTGGTGAAAAAGTGTCGGATTCCCATGTTTCGGGTATACCGGGTTTGGGATTTAGGTCCTATTGTTTAATTTCCATAGATATATTGTTATCTTAAGGATAATTTATAATAAAATATGTTTTTTTGCATGATTGAGGATCACCCCATTGGTGTTATCTTGGTTAGGTTGTTTATCACCGTTTGGAACAGTTTTCCTACAAGGCAAACCCTATTCCAATTACGAGTTTGCTTGTTATGACTAATTGCATGTATTTCCTGCTATTTTAATTGTTTGGATGCATTATATCTTTTATCCAAGTAGTTTCTAAAATAACATAGGGCTTCTGATAGTCAATTACACATGACTAGACTGCTCAGGGCTGTGAGAACCTGCTGCAGGAGACCAAACAGGGAATAAACGATTAAGTGCATCCCTGGGGGGTCTTTTGAAATTAATTTTGTAGGAAGGACCTACAGGAATTGGAATTTGTGCTTCCTAAGAGTTTCCCTAGTTCATGAACGTATCGATACCGCAAAAGAAATTAGACGTAAGAGCTTCCTCAGATTGTCTGCAGCTATCGTTGCAAGAACATAGGGGAATCAATGTGAGTGATTCCCAGAGTGTATGTTCCTTTGTATGTTTACTTGACTATAGGTGTCAACTAGTTTGATCCACCTAGAGAGTCAGTGTGAATGTGGATTGTTTTTTTGGTTTATATGAGTCTACCAAACCAAAGCTCTAGCTTGGATCTTATGTCCTTATTGTTTGTTTAGGTAGTCTTTTGATGCATGTTGTGTGACCTGTTTACCTTGGAATAGAGAGCTTTGTTAGATTCCTTGGTTGTTTAATTAAATGATTAAATAAATTGTTAAATTAATGTGAATGGTAATTGGTAGTATTGTTTACTTTTGTACTTGTAGTTCATTAGTACATTTACTTTCATTACTTCTACTATATTACTCACTGACAGTAGGGTACAGATCTTGTGGGGGTTGCCTACTTGGATTAGTCTCACACCCTGTTTGGGTCCTTCTTTTTGGCCCAAATAGGTTATATGGTTGTAGGTGTGGATTGGGATTGTGGCCTATCTACTTCAGGTATATGATTGCTGGCTGGAGCTGGAGAGAACATCACCGAGCTTAGGATTGCGATGCTGCTGGAGTTACTGTTTATATTTCGTACATTGTTTCCATGTTGTATTTCAGCACGTTTTTGTGTTTACTACATTACATAGATACATGTACCTACTGCATCATTATCATCATTACTATATATTCATTGCATTCGAGGTTTAGTTTCAGTTATTCTATATTGTTTACTGCTTCCACTATTGACTATTATTTCCATTCCCTTGTATAATTTACCAAATGAGGGCATAGTCCCCATAATGACTCACCCAGGCACTCACTGCTAGTCGGCAGCCTCTGTCGTTTGGGGAAATGCGCTTGAGGTCATGTGGTGAACTGGGTATGGGGCACCAGTTGAGTGGATCTAGATTTGGTGTAACAGCCCGAGATTTTATGAAAAATATTCTTTTTAATTTCACTAATATCTTGTGTTGTACGCAACAGAAAAAGGAGCTTCCACAACACGCATCTTTGACTTGCCTTGCATTACACGCAATCGCAACCTTCCTCGATAGCGTGTGTAGTACGCAATACTGAGTTTCACGAAACAACGATATGCTATTAAAATATTATTAAAACTAGCTATTATAAATAGTAATAACCACTTTTAAAATTTTAGAAATTTTAGATCTCAAAATGGACTTCATTTTTGGATTCGGAGTATCGAATTTAGCCTAAGGTGAAATTTTGGTACTTTTCGGATAACTTTCATATTCTGATGAATAATGAAAATTACTAAATTATAATTAAAAAAACATTTTTAATCGAAATAATTAATAATTATTAATTTGAGTGGTTTTAATGTATATTTAGAATATATTTTTACAATTTCATACAATGTTGGTCATTGGTTGTAATTTCACATTTAAACCAGACATAATCAAGTGTTAATCTTTTGATAGATATTGTTTCTTAAAAACACGCTATTTGTTTTAACAGCGGGATTTAATTATAAAATTAATTAATGCATCTTCTATGTTATGAATTTCGTAAAATAGACTTCATTTTTGAATTCGGAATATGAAATATAGCTTAGGATGAAATTTTGGCATTGTTCTGAAAAACATCAATTTTTGATGAATAGTGAAACTACTAAGTGGTAGTTAAAAAAACTGTATTTTTCATAAAACTTAATTTTACCACTTCTGTGAATGGAATTTCAAAAATCCGAGAGACACGGTTGATTTCAGTAAGTAAAATGTGGTTCAATGAGATGAAAATAATTTTTGGTGAATAGTAACTTTTTACTTTTATTTACCACGGTTAAAAGTAAATAGGGTAATTAAGGGTAAGAATGATATTAATATTACCCTAACACATGTCCTAATTCTATTGGACAAGTGTACCTCGACCAAAAACAACCTTAAGTGTAAAATATTATCATTTAGGCCCACTTGGATTAGATTAGGACATTTATTATTAGTTTATTTAAAGAAGGGTTAAAATAGTTAAAATCAATGTTTAATAAGTAAATCATTTTTAATATGGGGTTATACATAAGATAAATTCGACTATAAATATTCATTAGAAATATAAAACGATTTCCTACATAATGGAATTTTATTTATAATTTTTAGACATTATATAATTTAATTTATTTATGACACAATGATGATGCAGTAATTATCTTATTAATGAAATATTGACATAATTGATGTTATAAACACAAAAATAAATGTAATTTGAGACTTTTTATGAATCCCACTAATTTTCTAGGTTACGATGATATATTATTGTTGATTTAATCAACTTTTTTCGAACATATAATTCTGTTATGACTTTTACAAAAATCATATATCAAATAGTGTCAAAATTGACACTAAATAGTTTTTAAATCAAATATTATATTATTAATTATTATTTTATTCCTAAAAATCTAAGGTTCGGCCAAATGACTTAGATAAGGATATATATATTAATAATAAACAATTTGGGGTTCGTTTGGCATGTTATAGTAAGTGTATTAACCATATAGTGAAAGAAAAAAAAGACATGGTAAAATTTAAATTATTTAACTTAGAGTTAAATCTAATTGATAAGGTTAAAATAATACCCTAAACTTGTCTAAATCCTATTGGTTGATAGGATTTCGACCCATCACCACTTTATCTTCAAAATAAGACCCTTTGGAACCATTATAAACCGATTTTGACATTAATATAAAATAATATTTTGAAGTATTCCTAAGGTGCCCCTCTCCTCCCTTATAAAAGGACACCTCCTCCCCCTCCTCCTCACACCAATTTGAGCACTCAAGCTCGGCCAAACCCTGCCAAAATCTCTTCTCCACTTCCCTAGAAACATCCTAGTGGTTCTGGTATTCCTCAAAGACCAATTTTAGTTCCCTAAGAGGAGGTCTCAAAGAGGCGCTTCAAAGAAGAGGTAATTACCGTTACCAATTCTTTCATCTTTATTTCTTCTTACACATCTTCTTCTTAGGTTGTTTAATTATGAAGTAATAACATCAGTATCACTCATATACTGATATGTTATTATAAGTATGAAACAACCCTATTTCACCATCTATCCATCCTACGGAAAAAGAAATCACCGCGCGTGCGTACGTACGGAATACCGTCTACACGCCGTGGTGTAATCTATTTTCCACCACCACCTTACATGGATGGGTATAATGGTGTAAAGAATAACTATACATAGTTTTTACAAAATCATATTGATTCTGATATATTTTATAATCCACTCCAATTCAATTCAATATTTATGGAAATGATATCATCGCTCGTGCGTACGTACGGACTACCGTCTCCACGACGCGATGAGATTCATTCTCCATGTTAACCATTTAAGAATGATTATAAAGTATATATAAGAAATAATAATGAAATATATGACATTATAAATCAACTGTATTTATGTATATATATATGTATGTCATCTACTTACTTCCATTCAAGACAATAAGGAAAGGAAAACAGCGTTCATGCGTACGTACGGACTACCGTCTCCATGAACGGTGTTTTTCATTTCATATATCTATCTATTATATATATATATATACTGAATATATATGATATATAAATCATATTTTATATTCTGGAAGTAAGTAAATCATGATATAAGTAATAATAATGTCAAGAACAACAAGTCAAAACACCTACGATAAATGAAATGATTTTACCCAAAACGCTTCTTTAACATGGAATTTACAAAAGAACGGGTAATATAATGTCATAAGTGAACCATATATGATATCATAACAATGAATATGATTCTGTAATAAGTCAATTACATTATTTAAATCATTATATAGGAGGTTCGGACACATACGAAGCAAATCGGACCTAAGGTATGGGAAATATCACAATCTCATTTTTATCCGAGATTGTTTATACTTTAGTATTTACTGGGGTGTATTTTATCATCCAAATCCATGTTTCCAAAATATGTAATTTTATTTCCATCCACCTACAATTGTTTAAATCCAATTTTACTCTTCGGTGAGTTTTTAGTAAAAGATCTGAAAGGAATCTTTTGTCATTTTTCATACGAGGTACTTATTTACTTTTCCGACAAAAGTACGAAAAGAATGTTTTTTTTAACTTATAAGGCATGAATGGATTTTTAAAACATTATTTCCAAGAAGCTTCCTTTACAAGTTTTCAAGTTTATTTTTAATCAACTTCTTTTAGTTTAAAGATTTATGACCTGTTAAGAAGGGAAAAATGTTTTTAAAGAATAAAGGATATTTTCCTCAAGAATTCATTTCAAGTGTTTTTTTCAAAATTATTTTCCATCTAAGATAATAAAGGGTTCTGTTTTTATCCCTATTATTACATTGATTTGATTATGTTGTGATGGAATTATTTTTATGAATTCATTTATCTTATATGAATTGTTTTATGATGTCATGATGTTTAAGATTTCCATTTTTATTACATGGGTTATGCAATGATGTATGTTTTAAGATTTTGTGGCACACATAAGAATGGTATCATTATGAGATGGGTGGGACCTATATCTCCCTCCAATGCATTGGCTAATGATTTTATATCTCATTAGACAGACAGGGCTGGAACGGTAGGTTATACCGGTTCAGTGAAACAGGACTGAAACAAGGGTTGCTCGATTCAGAAAGGGACTTTGTCCACTAAGATAGTCTTGGCAATGAGTTTTGACTAACAAGAAATTATTCTCTATGATTATGTGTGAATGACACAATGTTTCATGTTTTAAGTTATGATTATTGTGATTACATTTCACTGCCATGATTTATCCCATGTTATGAAATTATGCTCTTTTTTGCAGGTTAAGATTTCCAAAATGTTATGTTCTTATAAATACGGTGTGATTGATATTTCTTTTGTTTACCCTTACTGAAAATTTGAGCTCACCCTTTTATGTTTTCTTTTCCCCAGGATATAAAGAAAGGTTTTAGGTATTAAAAAATGGAATATCTTTATAGGAGATGTTGAAGATCATTCACCACGATTAGAAGATTACGTTCCGAGTTTCCAAAGACACTAAACTATTACGATCCTTGTGTGTGTGTTTTTGTTATGTACTAAGTATTCCGCAAAAGTAATGTAATGTTCATGTACGTCAAGCTTTGGGTCTCTACAGTTGGTATCAGAGGAAAGGTTTAGTCAACCTTTGGAAACTAGGATGCCAGAACTTTAGTGAGATCCCTAGAGATATTGATAAGGTATGTCTAGGGATGTCCCTAAGGATAAGTATACGTATAGGATACAGTCCTAGAACTACGGTAACGATCATAGAATTTAACCCAAGATGTTAGATATTGATGATACTCCACCTTTATTATGTTGTTTTTCCTAGCATGATTTTTGCCTCTCACACTATTCTTTTTGGGTTTTAGACGATGGCTGGAACCCGAACGAACCGTGTTGATCAATGAAATGGACAATGCAATGATTGTCCTCCTGAACAAACAAATGTTATGGGAGATGGAGTGCACAATCTTATTGCTATACTTACACAAGCTATGAATCATTCTGGACTTCCAAATGAGCAGAGAAGAGAACAATATTCTATTGAGTCCTTCATGAGGCAACGTCCACCTTCTTTCAATGGGTCTTCTAATCCACTTGTTGCTGAACAATGGATCAGTACCACTAAAAAGATATTTTCAGTTCTTCAATGTTCTGAACATGATAAAGTCATCTTAGTAGTATATCGTTTGGAAGGTGAAGCTGATCAATGGTGGAATCTTATCAAGAATACAAGGCAAAGAGATGAAATTGAGTCCATGGAATGGGACGAGTTCAGGAACTTATTTTTCAATAAGTACTTCCCTCGTATTCTTCGAACAATGATGGGGAAGGAGTTTCTTGAACTAAAGAAAAAGGATGATGAATTTGTTGGTATATATGAAGCAAATTTTACAAGACTTGCAAGGTATGCATCTAGAATTATCATCCAACCTGAAAGTAAAGTTGATCGATTTTTCAGTGGCTTAAAACCAAGTCTTCGAAGGGCATTAGCTATATGAGACTTCAGTAGCTATGAAGAAATTGTGCGTTGTTCTATCAAGGTAGAAATGGAAGTTGGTGTTACATATCCATCTCATGGTTTTGACAAGAAACGAAAGATGGAGTTCAAGGATAAATCTCAGAATAATGGTGAAATGAAGATGAATGTTTCCTTATGCACAAAGTGTGGAAAGAAGTATGGTGGAGATTGTCTTAAAGGGACTTGAAAATGTTTTAAGTGTGTAAAAGAAGGTCATCGAGCAGCTGAGTGTCGAAGTAATGGAAAAAGGGTTTCTAATGATGTGAATAAAGAAAACACTGCAGAGAACGCACCACCAACACTTCAATGATTCAAGTGCAAGGAAATGGGGAATTATGGTAATAAATGCCCTAATCCAAGGGTTAGTGATGATCAACATGAGCAACCACTGAAGGAAAAGGACAAAGGGAAGTCACATGCGATCACTATTGGCAATGTTGAATATGAAAACGATGTGGTGGAATGATTAAGTGTTTATGTAATGGGATTCCAAAATAATGGTGTATCATTGAGTATTGCAATATTTATTGATGTGGTATTCAAAGTGATTGAGATATTTTTTGGAAATAAGATGATATGCGCATAATGAAGGGAAAACGAGAAAATGAAATGTTTAATAGTATTCATGAGCTCATGATTGATATAATGACTAAGTGATATCAGGGTTTGAGTATATAGAATTTTGAGGATTTTGGTATGTGGAAAGTGTTAACTTTAAACTGCATTCATGTTTTCACTAAGGTATTCAAGAGAATGCATGATTAAGGACTTTGAATGTTTGGAATGTGACCAACAAAACATATCTTATGATATATGGGGATCAATGATGGTATTAAATCTCTGGTAATCGTTTTCACTATGTTATGAGAGTGGACTACAGTATTATGGATAAGCCTAAAGATTGAAATGGATTATGTTGGACATAAGTGAGTATTGTTTAGGGATAGAAGTTTTTTTCGATATTATTGATGGGATGTTATAGTAATGTAGTTTTAGGAAAAGGAAAACCTGCAGGACGGGCGACAGCCCATCGCTTCGGATAAGGCTGTGGGAATCGAACCCACAACCGAAGTGCGACTGGGCTTTATCGCCTACCACTGGCCTACAGGAAGGCCCTGTTTCGTAGAAACTAGTTTTATTATATTAAGTAGTATGATATATGAAGTATAAGTCCATTTTAGGAACCATATGTGATTAATCTCACTATAGATCGACTTATGTATATAATTTTTGCTAACCTTTTGTTTGAGATAGATGGAATGACCCGTCATTCTATCACATGATCTGATAACACTTCACGAATAACAAATTCAACTTAATTTATTTAAGAGATGAAGTGGAAATTTTTCAAGGCATGAACAACAGTGAGATTGTACCAAAACAAAGAAATTATTTATTCTAATTCAAATTTCCAACTTTAGGGAAATGATCTTGAAAACCAAAAATGTTGTCCTAGTGATCTTATACCTGATGAATCGGATGGTACCTTAGATCGTCACAAATTTATGGATTTGTGATTGTTGGCTTTTCCATAGCCATGTTCTCTACCACTCTCCATCAGAACATGATGGTTAGATTTTTCATCCATATCCATATTTTCACCTATGTGGAAACCCGGTGATTAGTTTATTTGGTTAACTGTTAAGTTTCATACTTTTGTTTTAAGATGTTGGTTTTGGTATTCCTTTTTACGATGTGGGTTTCTATTAAAGAAACCTTCGAATAGTAAACCATTTATAACCTCGACGAATTTTGAGGGCGAAATTCATTTTAAGGGGTGTAGAATATAACAGCCCGAGATTTTATGAAAAATAGTCTTTTTAATTTCACTAATATCTTGTGTTGTATACAACACAAAAAGGAGCTTGCACAACACGCATCTTTGACTTGCCTTGCATTACACGCAATCGCAACCTTCCTCGATAGCGTGTGTAGTACGCAATACTGAGTTTCACGAAACAACGATATGCTATTAAAATATTATTAAAACTAGCCGTTATGAATAGTAATAACCACTTTTAAAATTTTAGAAATTTTAGCTCTCAAAATAGACTTCATTTTTGGATTCGGAGTATCGAATTTAGCCTAAGGTGAAATTTTGGTACTTTTCAGATAACTTTCATATTCTGATGAATAATGAAAATTACTAAATTATAATTAAAAAAAACGTTTTTAATCGAAATAATTAATAATTATTAATTTGAGTGGTTTTAAAGTATATTTAGAATATATTTTTACAATTTAATACAATGTTGGTCATTGGTTGTAATTTCACAATTAACCAGACATAATCAAGTGTCAATCTTTTGATAGATATTGTTTCTTAAAAACACGCTATTTGTTTTAACAGCGGGATTTAATTATAAAATTAATTAATGCAACTTCTATGTTATGAATTTGGTAAAATAGACTTCATTTTTGAATTCGGAATATGAAATATAGCTTAGAATGAAATTTTGGCATTGTTCTGAAAAACATCAATTTTTGATGAATAGTGAAACTACTAAGTGGTAGTTAAAAAAACTGAATTTTTCATAAAACTTAATTTTACCGCTTCTGTGAATGGAATTTCAAAAATCCGAGAGACACGGTTGATGTCAGTAAGTAAAATGTGGTTCAATGAGATGAAAATAATTTTTGGTGAATAGTAACTTTTTACTTTTATTTACCACAGTTAAAAGTAAATAGGGTAATTAAGGGTAAGAATGAAATTAATATTACCCTAACACATGTCCTAATTCTATTGGACAAGTGTATCTCGACCAAAAACAACATTAAGTGTAAAATATTATCATTTAGGCCCACTTGGATTAGATTAGGACATTTATTATTAATTTATTTAAAGAAGGGTTAAAATAGTTAAAATCAAAGTTTAATAAGTAAATCATTTTTAATATGGGGTTATACATAAGATAAATTCGACTATAAATATTCATTATAAATATTATAAGATTTCCTACATAATGGAATTTTATTTATAATTTTTAGACATTAAATAATTTAATTTATTTATGACACAATGATGATGCAGTAATTATCTTATTAATGAAATATTGACATAATTGATGTTATAAACACAAAAATAAATGTAATTTGAGACATTTTATGAATACCACTAATTTTATATGTTACTATGATATATTATTGTTGATTTAATCAACTTTTTCGAACATATAATTCTGTTATGACTTTTACAAAAATCATATATCAAATAGTGTCAAAATTGACACAAAATAGTTTTTAAATCAAATATTATATTATTAATTATTATTTTATTCCTAAAAATCTAAGGTTTGGCCAAATGACATAGATAAGGATATATATATATAAATAATAAACAATTTGGGGTTCTTTTGGCATGTTATAGTAAGTGTATTAACCATATAGTGAAAGAAAACAAAAAGACACGGTAAAAGTTAAATTATTTAACTTAGAGTTAAATCTAATTGATAAGGTTAAAATAATACCCTAAACTTGTCTAAATCCTATTGGTGGATAGGATTTCGACCCATCCCCACTTTAGCTTCAAAATAAGACCCTTTGGAACCATTATAAACCGATTTTGACATTAATATAAAATAATATTTTGAGGTATTCCTAAGGTGCCCCTCTCCTCCCTTATAAAAGGACACCTCCTCCCCCTCCTCCTCACACCAATTTGAGCACTCAAGCTCGGCCAACCCCAGCCAAAATCTCTTCTCCACTTCCCTAGAAACATCCTAGTGGTTCTGGTATTCCTCAAAGACCAATTTTAGTTCCCTAAGAGGAGGTCTCAAAGAGGCGCTTCAAAGAAGAGGTAATTACCGTTACTAATTATTTCATCTTTATTTCTTCTTACACTTCTTCTTCTTAGGTTGTTTCATTATGAAGTAATAACATCAGTATCACTCATATACTGATATGTTTTTATAAGTATGAAACAACCCTATTTCACCATCTATCCATCCTACGGAAAAAGAAATCACCGCGCGTGCGTACGTACGGAATATCGTCTCCACGCCGTGGTGTAATCTATTTTCCACCACCACCTTACATGGATGGGTATAATGGTTTAAATAATAACTATACATAGTTTTTACAACATCATATTGATTCTGATATATTGTATAATCCACTCCAATTCAATTCAATATTTATGGAAATGATATCATCGCTCGTGCGTACGTACGGACTACCGTCTCCACGACGCGATGAGATTCATTCTCCATGTAAACCATTTAAGAATGATTATAAAGTATATATAAGAAATAATAATAAAATATATGACATTATAAAGCTACTGGATTTATGTATATATATATGTATGTCATCTACTTACTTCCATTCAAGACAGTAAGGAAAGGAAAACAGCGTTCATGCGTACGTACGGACTACTGTCTCCATGAACGGTGTTTTTCATTTCATTTATGTATCTATTATATATATATATATATAATGAATATATATGATATATAAATCATATTTTATATTCTGGAAGTATGTAAATTATGATATAAGTAATAATAATGTCAAGAACAACAAGTCAAAACACCTACGATAAATGAAACGATTTTACCCAAAACGCTTCTTTAACATGGAATTTACAAAAGAACGGGTAATATAATGTCATAAGTGAACCATATATGATATCATAACAATGAATATGATTCTGTAATAAGTCAATGACATTATTTAAATTATTATACAGGAGGTTCGGACACATACGAAGCAAATCGGACCTAAGGTAAGGGAAATATCACAATCTCATTTTTATCAGAGATTGTTTATACTTTAGTATTTACTGGGGTGTATTTTATCATCCAAATCCATGTTTCCAAAATATGTAATGTTATTTCCATCCACCTACAATTTTTTAAAACCAATTTTACTCTTCGGTGAGTTATTAGTAAATGATCTGAAAGGAATCTTTTGTCATTTTTCATACGAGGTACTTATTGACTTTTCCGACAAAAGTACGAAAAGAATGTTTTTTTTAACTTATACGGCATGAATGGATTTTTAAAACATTATTTCCAAGAAGCTTCCTTTACAAGTTTTCAAGTTTATTTTTAATCAACTTCTTTTATTTTAAAGTTTTATGACATGTTAAGAAAGGAAAAATGTTTTTAAAGAAGAAAGGATATTTTCCTCAAGAATTCATTTCAAGTGTTTTTTCAAAATTATTTTCCATCTAAGATAATAAAGGGTTCTGTTTTTATCCCTATTATTACATTGATTTTATTATGTTGTGATGGAATTATTTTTATGAGTTTATTTATCTTATATGAATTGTTTTATGATGTCATGATGTTTAAGATTTCCATTTTTATTACATGGGTTATGCAATGATGTATGTTTTATGATTTTGTGGCACACATAAGAATGGTATCATTATGGGATGGGTGGGACCTATATCTCCCTCCAATGCATTGGGTAAAGATTTTATATCTCATGAGATATATAGGGCTGGAACGGTAGGTTATACCAGTTCAGTGAAACAGGACTGAAACGAGGGTTACTCGATTCAGAAAGGGACTTTGTCCACTAAGATAGTCTTGGTAATGAGTCTTGACTAACAAGAAATGATTATCTATGATTATGTGTGAATGCCAAAAAGTTTCATGTTTTAAGTTATGATTATTGTGATTACATTTCACTTCCATGATTTATCCCATGTTATGAAATTATGCTCTCTTTTGCAGGTTAAGATTTCCAAAATGTTATGTTCTTTTGAATACGATGTGATTGATATTTCTTTTGTTTACCCTTACTGAGCATTTGAGCTCACCCTTTTATGTTTTCTTTTCCCCAGGATATAAAGAATGGTTTTAGGTAAAAAAAAGGGAAGATCTTTATAGGAGATGTTGAAGATCTTTCACAACTATTAGAAGATTGTGTTCCGAGTTTCCAAAGACACTAAAATATTACGATCCTTGTGTGTGTGTTTTTGTTATGTACAAAGTATTCTACAAAAGTAATGTAATGTTCATGTATGTCAAGCTTTGGGTCTCTACATTTGGGTTGTTAAAAAGTGGTATCAGAGGGAGTTTTCTTTTCTTTTCTATTGACTAACTGTTTAGCGCCATTAGAAAGGGATATGACGAAATAGGTAAATTGAAAATAGTTGTGCCAGGGATTTCTAGAACTCGTGTACAGGGAGAATTCCATGTTACCTCGAATATTACAATTTTTGATTTTTTTCAAATGTTATAGTTTAATTGATTTAACCGTTGGATGGTGCACTTGTGTTGTGCTATAACTATTTATATGATTGTGGTTCTATTTTGTTGAAACCTTATGAGATGAGGGTATTCCATATCATGCATCATATAGGAACTTGTTAGAAAATCACATGTCATGCATTTTTTCATGCCATCTAAATTGCATTATAAATATCATGTTGTTGTGATAAAATTTTTGATAGACTATGCATGCTATTGTGATAGATTCTGTGATAGAATACCTGAGATGTTGATAGGGTATCAGTTTTTTAAAGCTTCATTATCATGGATGCAAAAATTTGGTCTAAGAGGTGTTATGGGCCCTCGAGGATCATAATTTGGTTGATCGTGAGTTTGTTATACTGTTTACATGATATATGCATTGTTATGATGTCAATCTTTGATTCGTGATGAGTATGGGCCCCAACGGATTGGAATTTGGAACATAAGTGCTTGTTTCAGTGTTTCTTCAGTGTTTTTGGGGGTTCTTGTATGTTTACTACCCAGAAACCCAGACAAAATGGAGTGTGGTCTTATGAACACATGCCATGTGTTCTTTTGTTCATGAAGAACTACTTTTCATGGTTACAAGACATGTACTTTCATGTAAAACCATTTTACATGCCTTCTGTTTGACCTAGCCGTTTGGATGAATACATGGATTTGGAAGTTTGTAGGACAACATGCCCTGTACCATGTTGACACGCCATGTAGTAGCGGTCTGTGTACCAGTCCGTGTGACTAATGACACAGACAAGGGTAAAATCATAACGACACACCGTGTAGTGGACAAACACGCCATGTAGTTTCCTGCTGGGACAGTTCGTATTCCTAGCCGTGTAAGAGTAAATGTTAAGGGATAAAATGGGTTGGTTCACACATTGTAGTTTGAGAACACTCCGTGTAGAAGGGTGGATTACACAACCGTGTATGGCCAAAGTACACGCCTAGGGTAAACTTTTCGGAAACACGCCGTGTAGTCTTGTTTTCCCCATATTTTAGAGTTTTTCTATCATGTTCCTTTTAACTCTCTTAAGTTGCAACTGTGTGTCATCTTTAATGAAGTAGTTCTTGTAAACTTACAGACTCATGCTGCCAAGATGTCCTCTCATTGCACGTTAGAAACCAGGCAGTGACCGTATGCCTGATACGGCAGATTATGAACTACTAGTAGTTCCGCCTATCGTTCCGGACATGGCACCTGCAGTGATTCTAGACACTAATGCTGATTCTCAGTTTAGAGAGTGTTTTATGAGATTCATGAAGACCTTCCAGGGATCTCAGTATCTTTCCCCATCTATGGCAGAGCTGACGCAGGTTTTTCAGCTGCAGCATCCTCCCACGTTCACAGGGGATGGAGGACCTTAGGCTATGGAGTCATGGATAGAAGCCATGATATCTATCTTAGAGCACCTGTAGATGCCTCTGGATAGGATAGTGAATATCGTGACTTATATGCTGTGATATTCCTCCATAAGATGGTGCGATGTTGTTTCACAAGCGGGGCGCCAATAGGCTATGGCTTGGGACGAGTTCAGTGTACGTTCTACGACTTCTTCTACCTGGAAACACTGAGGGATAAAAGAGCCAGATATTTCTTGAACATGAAGCATGGTACTGTCACAGTTATTGAGTATTACTCTCGCTTCATAGTGTTACAATGTTTCACTCCCGTTATAGGGAATGTCGAGCTGTTTTTTACGAGGAAGTTTGAGGAAGGCCTTAGACCAGACATCAGATCACAGGTGAATGTATTTAAGATGACTTGTATTACTCTGGTAGTCAATGAGGTGCTTATCACAGAGGGAAATCAGAGGGATAATAGAGCTGTGAACTAAGGTGGTTCAACATTCAGGGCTGATTCATTTCAGATAGACAGCAGGAAGTTCCACCGAGAGTATACATGAGGTGACTTGAGGAAGTGAGGTATTTCTTTTAGTAGATGGGATATTCCATCTGGAAACCATGTGGTGTGCTATCAGTGTGGAAAAAGTGATAATTAGAAGCCTGAGTTCCCAACAGACACAGTGGAGTGCTGATATTGTGGCAATATGGGTCATCTACAATGTTTCTGCTAGGTTTTCCTTCCAGCGGCTAGTGGAGGAGGATCAGTTTCGACTCCGCATACAAGAGCAAGATTACCAGTTCCATACTAGACTAGGGGATGGAGTTCTTCAGATCGTTCCAGCCAGGGTAGAGGTAATGGAAACAGTGGTCAGGCTCTGGGAGGGTCAGCTCAGTGATCTCAGGCTGCTACACCGGGTCGCGGTGCCGGCCAGACTTTTGTGGTAGGTTGGATTCATCAGGAGCATGATCCTGGACTTTATACAATTAGAGGTACGATTTTAGTAGCCTCAGTTTTATCCTCAACACTTTTTTATATAGTAGATTCTTATAGATTTATTTCTGTGCATACTATGGAATGCCTTAGACATATTGTTTATACTTCTGAGGATATAATGACGCTAGGCACTCACTTAGGAATTAGAACTGGTAGAGTGTGTCAGTGCTTATACTACCCCTTTGAGGATGGTGGGTGTTTTTTTTCATGAAATATCTCTATTTTGGAGATGACAGGCTATGATGTCATTCTTGGGATGGACTAGTTAATTATATTCCAAGAAATTTTTATTGTTATCGTAGTAGGGCGAGTTTCAAGTTACCAGAGGGCAGATCTTTTCTTCACAAGGGAGAATGGGATATCCGGGCGAGTAGAGCTGGACCAGAGCATCATGGATTGGGCGGTGTTACGGCATAGATTTCTAGAATATATCAGGATGAGTAGGGGAATTCTTAGATTGGTTTTACTCTAGTGGTTGATCAATTTACAAATATCGTTCCAAAAGACTTCTCAGGTTTTCTTCCAGAGCGAGAGGTAGACTTCTCTATTGAGCTTGTTCTAGGAGCGGCACAAGTATCCATACCCCCTAATAGGATGGCTACACCTATGTTATAGGATCTCAAAAAGCATTTGGAGGAGTTTCAGACAAGGGGTTTTATCTGACCCACTACTTCTCGTTGGGGTTCGCCCGTTCTGTTTGCAAAGAAGGCGAATGGTAAATTACAGATTTGTGTGCATTATTACAAGCTAAATGAGTTGACGGTCATGAATCGATATAAATTATCACAGATAGATGATCTGCTAGATCAAATTCGAGGAGACAGAGTGTTCTCGAAGATCAATTTGAGATCCTGCTATCATCAGTTGCATGTCAGACCATCAAATATACCTCTTACAGCCTTTTGTAGCAGGTATGGTCTGTATGAGTATTTGGTTATGTCGTTCGGTCTCACAAACACCCCAGCATCTTCCATGGAACTGATGAATAGAATTTTCCATCCTTACCTTGATTATTTTGTGGTTGTTTTCATGGACGATATCATGGTTTACTCTCACACTTGACACGACCATGCTACCCATCTTGAGATGATTTTGAGTACACAGAGGGAGCATCAGTTATATGATAAGCTCTCAAAGTGCTACTTTTGGATTGACGAGATTCACATCCTGCATCATGTCATCTCATGGAAATGAATATCACTAGACCCAGAGAAGGTTAGAGGAGTAGTTACCTGGGAGAAGTAGAAGAATGTCTTCGAGGTACGAAGTTTCCTAGGGCTGGGTGGTTACTACAGGGGATTTATACAGGATTTCTCATTCTTAGCAGCGCCGTTGATGGACTTGACTAAGAAGGGGGTAAAGTACGTTTGGTCAGAAGCCTGCGATTTAGCATTTAAGGAGCTAAAGGGGAGATTGACTTAAGCACCAATTCTAGTTTTTCCAGAGTCATGAAAGAGTTATACAGTTTTCTGTAATGCATCTGGCATCGAGCTTGGAGATATGCTTATGCAAGAGGATCATGTTGCTGCATATGGATCTCGGAATTTGAGGCCCCGTGATAGGAACTATCATACGCAGGACCTGGAGTTGGCTGCAGTTGTTCATGCTTATCATTTTTGGAGACATTATCTTTTGGGAGAGCATTTTGTGGTATATACTGACCACAGGAGCCTCATGTATATCTTCCTGCAGCGTGAATTGAATCTGAGAAAGTGATGGTGGGTCCAGTACCTACCATCTTTAGATTTCTATCTTGCTTATACGCCTAGGAAAGGAAATGTTGTGGTGGACACACTGAGCATAAGGACACAGATACTGACAGTTCAGGAGGCCAGCAATGATTGGCAGCTTATGGCTCTGTTCTCTGAATTGAATTTGGAGGTGCACGACAGACAGGGTCATCCATTTCAGTCTTCTTTAGATGTTACCTCTACCCTTATTGACATATATCAAATGTGGTATCTAACAGATTCTGAAGGCCTATTCCTATGGGAAATCATGTAAAGAGAGAACCCTCTTCCTAGATAGACCGTAGGTGAGAGTGAGATCTTGCGTTTCCGGCGACGTGTATAGGTGCCTGCAGATATACGCGAGGAGCTAATGCGTGACATCCATTCCTCAATTTGGGAAGATCATCCTGGAATCACCAAGATGTATCATGATATACACCGCCAGTATTGGTGGCCAGGTATGAAGAGAGATTTTGGTGGTTTTGTCAAGAGTTGCTGCACCTGTCAGCAGGTGAAGGTGGAGCACCAGCGACAAGAAGGGATTTTACAACAGCAACCCATTCTCAAGTGGAAGTGGAATGATGTTGCGATGGACTTCGTGATATGGTTACTAATATCACCTCAAGGGAATGACACGGTATGGGATTTCATTTACAGGCTCATCAAGGTTGCTCGCATCTTGCCGATTAAGGAGACCTTCAGTGTTGATGAGCTTGCACGGTTTTACATCCGTTAGATTGTACGGTTGCATGGGGTTTCGAGTACTATCATTTCTGATAGGGATTCCCACTTTACATCGCATTTCTGGCAAGGGATACAGAGGGATTTGGGTACAAAGGTACTTTTGAGTTCAGCATACCATCCCCAGATAGATGGCCAGTCAGAGCACATGATTCAGGTGCTAGAGGACATGCTAAGAGCATGCGTCCTTGATTTTTGAGGTTCTTGGGAGAGACATATATTTCTAGTGGTGTTTACCTATAATAATAGTTTTCAAGAAACTATTCAGATGGCACCTTAGAGGCTTTGTACGGTAGGTTGTGCCGATCACCCTTGTGTTGGATAGAGGCAGGAGATGTAGCTATGCTGGTAACTCATCTTGTTCAATAGACCAGAGAACATGTGGAGTTGATTCGGAAAAGGATGGCTATTACACAGTCTTGGTAGAAATCTCATGCTGATAAGTGGGGAAGAACTTTGGAGTTCAAGGTCGGAGATCAGGTTTTCCTTGTTCCCTTGAGGTTGGGACACAAGAGGATCAGGAGGCAAGGTAATCTTTCACCGAGATATGTTGGGTTGTTTGAGGTTATGAAGAGTGTCGGTCTGGTTGCTTATAGGTTTCAGTTACCTCATAGGTACCAGGCTATGCACGACATCTTCCATTTTTCTATGCATCGATGATATTTCTCAGACCCATCTCAGGTTTTTCAACTCGAAGATGTTGAGCTACATCAGGATGCATCATTCGAGGAGCATCCTATCAAGATTTTTGATTGTAGTGTAAAGGTACTTTATGGTTGGTCTGTTCCACTGGTATAGGTGTTATGGCAGCACGACCCTGTATAGGATGCGTAACAACCCGAGATTTTATAAGATATATTCTTTTTAATTTATTTGATATCTTCTATTGTACGCTACACCAATATTATCGTGCGCTTTACGTAACACCGTATTAGCTT
Source organism: Viscum album (assembly GCA_963277665.1). NCBI lineage: Eukaryota > Viridiplantae > Streptophyta > Magnoliopsida > Santalales > Viscaceae > Viscum > Viscum album. The sequence goes on along the minus strand of OY728141.1, from coordinate 96,085,633 downwards.
GCAGTATACGCAACAATATTCTTAGATTGTGTTACACACAATTTCAAGTTTGTTTTATAATATTCATTCTACGCAACATTGAGTGTGTATATATATATATATATATATTAAATTCATAAATGAAATATGGTTGGATTCTGTTATACGAAACGACAACGGATTCTTACACAACACGTAACCCTGACATGGCTTGCATTACACGCAATCACGACTTTCCTCGATAGTGTGTGTTGTATGCAATATCAGGTTTCACTAAACAATGATATACATTTATAATATTATTATGAAATAGCCGTTATGAATAGTTTTAACTACATTTTTAATTTTATAACCTTATTATTCATCTTACACATATTCTAGAACATGGAATAAGAGAAAAATAAATTATTTCGGGTAAAATAAGTATTTTTTAAAAAATGATGTTTTGTAGCCTTTTGATGGCGCACCTACTTTAAATCTATTTTTGACATGTTTATAAGTTCAATTTTACAAAATAAAATTATAATTTTTAATCAAGATATAAAAATTTACATTGGATAATGTTTTTATATTTTTCTGATAACTTTTATATTTTAATGAATAGTAAAAACACGCTATAATTTAATTAAAAACAACTTTTTTCATCGTAATAATTTATATAGTTAAATTATAATATTGAATGGGTTTAAAGTAAAAATAGAATATATTTATACCATTTAATATAATTTATGTAACTATCCGTTTTTTTATATTGAATTCGTAGGTAAAATAAATTCAATCTTTTGCAATGTTTTAAACTAAAACCTGTGTTCTTTCGACAACGGGATTAATTTTAATTTAATTTATGAAACTTCTGTGTATTGAATTTGGAAAAATGGATTCCATATTTGGAATCAGTGGGTCCAAATTATATTAATAGAATACATTGTATTTTTGGGCTTTATGAATAGTAACAACGGTGATTTTTATTTACCATAGTAAAAGGTAAATTGGGTAATTAAGACTAAATATAATTTTATAAAATTATCCTAATACTAGTATTAATACAATTGGATGATTATAATTTGTCCTAAGACATATTTGGGACGAAATGGAATCCATTATAACCCACATGGAGGTGATTATGACCTTTAGTTTATTTTATTTAAAGGAAAGTGAAATATGTCTCACTCATCTTTAATAATTAAAGTATTTTTAATAGAAGTTTATACAGACTATAAATTCCGTTATAAAAACTTATTTGAAAGATAAAATGTTTTTTTTGTCATGGTAATTTATTTGTAATTTTTAAGAGTTATTTAATTACTTTATTATCTTATACATTAATGATGCCGAAATTATTTATTTAGGGAAAACTCAATAATATAGTTTTTATTGAAATAGTAATACATATCAAAAGGCCCAAAAAATCTGTACAAAAATTATTATTACTGTATATATAAACCCTAATCATCCACTGGACGATTTTCTGACCATTTGGATCTTTATTAAGGTCATTATGACACTTATATGATTTTATTTTAACTGATGCCAAAGTTGTCACCTTCATAATTTAATAAATATATCAATTTATCTATTGTTATTTTAAGATTATAAATTCTAGTAAAAGTATTATTGTAAAATTTAATAGAATTATATTAATTCTAGGATTTTATTTTTAATTTTTATGCAACAAATAAGTATACTAAATAATTATACAAAAATGTTGTAGTAATTATTTTATTAAGAGATAAAACAAATAAATGGTTTTAACAACAACAAAATAAATATTATATGAACTATTTAATGTGCTCCACTAATTTGATAGATACATATGACATTTTATGAGTCTATTAATGCTTTTACTTCGAACATTTATTCTGTATATTTTTTATTTAAATTCAATTAAATGAATAGTGTCAAAATTGACACTATTGTTATTTTATAAAAATAACATATTATAAAATTGATTAAAAATCACAAAAATATTTAAAAATTATAAATTTAAATTTATATGGTCTTAAATGTTATAAATTATCAAATGAAGGAAAAATTCACAACAAATAAGTAATTATTTTTTATAATTTAAAATTTAGAATGTTATTACCACAAATAAACTTAAATTGATTAAATAAGGATAAATCAAGTTGATAATGTTTAAAATAAATTCCTAACATGTCTAAATTTTATATTTTCATGCTATTACAAACCTATATCATCTAATCCTCGGATATGAGTCATTTTGGAAGTTTTTTAGTTGGGTTGGGATTTAATATAAACTAATATTTCTTATATTTCCAAAGGTGCCCCTCTCCTCCCTTATAAAAGGGAACCTTCTACCTCTCATCCTCACACCACTTTGAGCCTTCAGGCTTGGCCAAACCATACCCATTCCACTTCCCCACTTCCCTAGAAACATCCTAGAGGTCTTGTTCTTCTTCAAAGACCAATTTTAGTGCCCTATGAGGCGGTCTCAAAGAGGCTATTTAAAGAAGAGGTAATGTCCGTTACCGATTCTTTCAACTTTATTTATTCTTATACTTATTCTTCTTTAATTTTTCATAATGAAGTAATAATATAAGTATCACTCATATAATTATATGTTATTATAAGTACTAAACAACCCTATTTCACCATCTATCAATCTTACAGAAAATGAAATCACCGCGCGTGCGTACGTACGAAATACTGTCTCCACGTCGTGGTGTAATCTGTTTTTCCAACACCACCATACTTGGATGGGTATAATTGTGTAAATAATAACTATACATAGTTATTATAACATCATACTAATTCTGATATATTATACCATCCACTCCAATTCTATAATTATGGGAACGATATCATCGCTCGTGCGTACGTATGGACTACCGTCTCCACGATGCGATGAGATTCATTCTCCATGATTAACCATACATGAATGATCATACAGTTTATATAATGAATAGTATTGAAATATATGAAATAATAATGCTAAGTTATTTATGTATATATATATTTATGTCATCTATTTAGTTTCTTTCAATTCAATAAGGAAACAAAAACAGCGTTCATGCGTACGTACGACCTACCTTCTCCATGAACGGTGTATTTCATTCCTTTTATCGATCTATAATATATATGTATATGATGAATATATATTATATATAAATCATGTTTTACATTCTGAAATTATTTAAATCATGATATAATTAATAATATAAAGAAACGACAAGTCGAAACACATACGATAAATGAAATGATTTTACCCAAAACACTACTTTAACATGGAATTTACAAAAGAAAGGGTAATATAAAGTCCTAAGTGAAACAAATATGATATCATAACAATGAATATGATTATTTAATAAGTCAATGAAATTATTTAAATCATTATACATGAGGTTTGGAACCATATGAAGCATATCAGACCTTACGTAAGGGATAATTGTGCAAATCTCATTTTTTTATCCGAGATTGCTTATATGTAAGTATTTACTGGGATTATTGTCATCATCCATGTCCATGTTTTCTAAACGTGTTTTTATATATGTTTAATGTCCTTTTTACCCATTTTTACTTTTACTACATGGTATGTAAGGAATCTTTCTTTTGTTTACGTTACGAGGTACTTTTTGACTTTTCTTGTAAAAGTACAAGAAGAATGTTTTTTTAACTTATACGGCACGAATGGATTTTTACGGTTTTATAAAGCCTTATTTTAATGAAGCATCCTCCAAAATATTTCATGACTATTTTCAACAAAATCCTTTTCATTTAAAACTGCATGAAATTTTGTAAAAAGAGAATGATATTGAAGAAGAACGGATATTTTCCTCAAGAATTCATTTCAAGTATTTTATCAAAACCATTTTCCATATAAGATGACATTATTTCATATGTGTATGTTTCAAGTATAATGTCTATATGATTTACATGGTTTCACTTTTCTTATGATGAAATGATATATATTTTTTATGGATTATGTTATGGTGGCATGATGTTTAAGAATCCCATTCTATTACATGGGTTATGCTATGATGTATTATTTTTGATTTTGTGGCACACGAAAGAATGATTTCATTATGAGATGGGTGGGACCAATATCTCCCTCCAATGAATTGGATAAATATTTATATCTCATGAGATAGACATGGCTGGAATGGCAAGTTAAACTGGTTCAGTAATAAAGGATTGGAAGGAGGATTGAACTAGATTCAGAAAGGGACTTTGTCCACTAAGATGGTCTTGGAAGAAATGACTTGGATAATATGGAAATAATATCATGTGCTTAATGTATGACACAATTACTTGTTTTATTACCATTCTATTTTATCATGATTAATGTTCTTTTATGATCTAATATTTATGTACTTCCATGATTTATGTCTTCACTCAAGATTTTGATGTTTTGATTTTATGTTCATGTTTTTGCATTCAAATGTTTATAGATTATTTTATGTTCTCTATGCTTACCCTTACTGAGCATTTGAGCTCACCCTTTTTATGTTTTATTTTCCCCTAGGATTAAAAGAAAGGTTTTAGGTAAGGAAACAAAAAGTGGAAGATCTTTATGGGAGATTTTGATGATCTTTCAGCATGATTAGAAGATTACGTTCCGAGTTTCAAAGACACTAAACTATTAATGTCCTTTGGTGTATGGTTTTGTAATGTATTAAGTATTCCACAAAATTAATGTTTTGTCCATGTATGTCAAGCTTCGTGCCTCTACAGTTAGTATCAGAGGAAAGGTCTAGTCAACCTTTCGAAACTAGGATGCAAAAACGTTAGTGAGATCCCTAGAGATATTTCTACGGTATGTCTAGGGATGTCCCTAAGGATAATTATACGTATAGTATATAGTCCTAGAACTAAGGTAACGATCCTAGAATTTAACCTAAGATGTTCGATATTGAGGTTACTCCCCATTTACTATGTTGTTCTCCTTTGCATGATTTTTTCCCCTTACACTATTCTTTTTTGGTTTTAGAAAATGGCTGAAAACAGGAAGATTCACGATAATGGAGGATATGATGGAAAATGGAATGATATTATTCTTGAGAAACTAAATGAAATGGGATTTGGAAGTCCAAACATAATTACTATGCTGAATCAGCAATCTCATAATATGATCATTAAACTGAAATTTTGTAAGTTTCCTGACTCGGCTAATAAGAGAAGGATGGAGTTTCATGATGATCATAGAGGAAAGACAGTTCAATGTAAATCATGTGGGAAGAGGCATCAAAAAGAATGTTTCAAAGGAACTAGAAGATGATTTGGGAGTGGAAAAGAAGGACACAAAACCAGTAAGTGCAAAGGAAAAGGTTCATTTAACACCATGGAAAAGGATAATGGTATTTCTACGACATCAACAATGGTTAAATGTTTTAAATGTGGAACGTACGGGCATTATGCAAACCAATTCCCTATGGTAAAGTCTCATTAAGATAATCAATATAGTTTTATGGGTAGTATTTATGTTGATGATGATGAAGAGACTACAAATGATATGTGAGATGAAATAATTTTTGAAGCTTGGCCAATCGTTAATGAAGGTAGTGGAATGATTACATGTTTATCAAGTGTAATGTTGTATAAGTAATCTCATGGTACTATGGAATAAAGAGTCATCTAAGGATTGCTACACTTATGTCTTTCCTTATGTTTTGAAAGTATACGATGAATGGTACCAGTGACCATGAAAGGTTATTCAGATATTTTTGGAAAGTAAATGATATGCGCATAATGAAGGGATAAATAGAGAATTAAATGTTTGATAGTATTCATGAGCTCATTACTGATATAAGGAAATAGTTATATCATGGTTTGAGTATATTGAATTTTGGGGTTTTGGTATGTGGAAAGAGTTAAATTTTTATAGCACTCATGTTTTCACTAAGATTCAATGGGTATTAATTTTTCAAGAGAATACATGATTAAGGAATTCACATGATTGGAATGTGACCGACAAGATATATGGGGGATAAATGATGGAATTCACATTCTTGGTTGATGACATTTCAAGTAATAGTTTCTTTATACTATGAGCTTGGACCGAAGTATTATAGATAAGCCTAAAGATTGGAATGGATTATGTTGGACATAAGTTAGTATTGTTTAAGGATATAAAATTTTTCGATATTATTGATGGGATGTTATAGTAAAGTAGTTTTAGAAAAAGGACAACCTACAGGAAGAGCGACAACCCATCGCGTCGGACAAGGATGTGGGAATTGAACCCACAACTGAAGTGTGACTGGCCTTTATCGCCTACCACTGGCCTATAGGATGTCCCTGGTTATTAGAATCTAGTTTTATTTTATTAAGAAGTATGATATATGAAGTATAAGTTCAGTTTTGGAACCATATATGATTAATCTAACCATAAGATGGACTTATAACTTTTACTAACCTTTTGTTTGAAATGGATGGAATGAACCATCATTCTATCACATGATCTGGTAACACATCACTAATAACAAATTCAACTTCATTTCATTAAGGTATGAAGTGGAAATTGTTCAACTCACGAACAACAGTGAGATTGTACCAAAATCATGTAAGTATTTCTTTTAATTCATCAAATTTAGGAAAATGATCTTGAAAACCAAAAATGTTGTCCTAGTACTCTTATATCCAATGAATAAGATTGTACCTTAGATCATCACAAATCTATGGATTTGTGATTGATGGCTTTTTTATAGCCATGTTCTCTACCTCTCTCTATTAGAACTTGATGGTTAGATTTTTCTTCCATATCCATATTTTTTTCACCTATGTTCTCCTATGTGGAAAACCAATGATTAGTTAATTTGGGTAACCATTAAATTTCATACATCAGTTTTTAATGATAGGTTTTGTTATTCCCTTTTTACGATGTGGGTTTCTACTAAAGAAACATTCAAGTATTAATCCATTTATAACCCCGACGAATTTCAAGGGTGAAATTCATTTTAAGGGGGGTAGAATGTAATAGCCAGAGATTTATATGATATATTATTTTTAATTTATTTCATATCTTCTGTTGTATGCTACACCAAGATTATCTTGCACTTTACGCAAAACCGTATTAGCTTGCAGTATACGCAACACTATTCATAGATTGTGTTACACACAATTTCAAGTTTGTTTTATAATTTTCGTTCTACGCAACATTGAGTGTATATATATATATATTAAATTTATAAATGAAATATGGTTGGATTATGTTATACGAAACAACGAAGGATTCTTTCACAACACGTAACCCTGACTTGGCTTGCATTACACGCAATCGTGACTTTCCTCGATAGCGTGTGTTGTACGCAATATCAAGTTTCACTAAACAATGATATATGGTTATAATATTATTATGAACCAGCCATTATGAATAGTATTAACTAAATTTTGATTTTTATAACCATATTATTCATCATACACATTTTCTAGATCACGGTATAAGAACAAAATAAAATTTTTCGGGTAAAATAAGTACTTTTCAAAAAAATGAAGTTTTGCCGCCTTTTGATGGCGCACCCGCTTTAAATCTAGTATTGATGTGTTTATAAGTTCAATTTTACAAAATAAAATTATAATTTTGAATCAGGATATAAAAATTTACATTAGATAATGTTTTGATATTTTTCTGATAACTTTCATATTTAAATGAATAGTAAAAACACGCTATATTTTAATTAAAAACAACTTTTTTCATCGTAATAATTTATATAGTTAAATTATAATATTTAATGGTTTTAGAGTATAAATAGAATATATTTTTACCATTTAATATAATTTATGTAATTATCCTTTATTTTACATTGAATTCGTAGGTTAAATAAATTCAATCTTTTGTAATGTTTTAATCAAAAACCCGTGTTCTTTCGACAACATGATTAATTTTAATTTAATTGCTGAACCTTCTGTGTATTTAATTTGAAAAAATGGATTCCATATTTGGAATCAGCGGGTCTAAATTATATTAATAGACTACTTTTTATTTTTGGGCTTTATGAATAGTAACAACGGTAAATTTTATTTACCATAGTAAAAGGTAAATTGGGTAATTAAGAGTAAATATAATATTATAAAATTATCCTAATACTTTTCTTAATACAATTGGATGATTATTATTTGTCCTCAGTCATATTTGGGTCGAAATGGAATCCATTATAACCCACTTGGAGGTGATTAAGACCTTTAGTTTATTTTATTTAAAGGAAAGTGAAATATGTCTCACTCAACTTTAATAATTAAAGTATTTTTAATATACGTTTATACAGAATATAAATTCGGTTATGAACACTCATTTTAAATATTAAATGTTTTTGTTTGTCATGGTAATTTATTTGTAATTTTTAAGAGGTATTTAATTACCTTATTATCTTATACATTAATGATGCAAAAATTATTTATTCAGTGAAAAATCATTAATATATTTTTTATTGAAATATTAATACATATCAAAAGGCCCAAAAAATCTGCACAGAACTTATTATTAGTGTATATATAAACTCTAATCATCCACTGGCCGATTGTTTTACCATTTGGATCTTTATGATGGTGATTATGACACTTATATTATTTTATTTTAAATGATGCCAAAGTTGTCACCTTCATAATTTAATAAATATAACGGTTTATCTATTGTTATTTTAAGATGATAAATTCGAGTAAAAGTATTATTGTGAAAGTTAATAGATTTATCTTCATCATAGGATTTTATTTTTAATATTTATGCAAAAAATAAGTATATTAAATAATTATTCAAAAATGTTGTAGTAATTATTTTATTAATAGATAAACCAAAAAAATGGTTTTAAAAACAAAAAAATAAATACTATATGAACTATTTAATGTGCTCCAATAATTTTATAGATACATATGACCTTTTATGAATATATTAAAGCTTTTACTGCGAACATATCTTCTGTATATATTTTATTTAAATTCAATTAAATAAATAGTGTCAAAATTGGCACTATTGTTATTTAATAAAAATAACTTATTATAAAAATTGTTTAAAAATCACAAAAATATTTAAAAATTATAAATATAAATTTGTATGGTCTAAAATGTTATAACTTATCCAATTAAATACAATTCACAACAAATAAGTAATTATTTTTTCTAATTTAAAATTTAGAATTTTATTACCACAAATAAAATTAAATTGATTAAATAAGGACAAATCAAGTTGATAATGTTTAAAATAAATTAATAACATGTCTAAATTTTATTGGTTGATGCTATTACAAACCTATCGCATCTTATCTTCGGATATGAGTCATTTTGGAAGTTTTTATGTGGGGTTGGGATTTAATATAATCTAATATTTCTTATACTTCCAAAGGTGCCCGTCTCCTCCCTTATAAAAGGGCACATCCTCCCTCTCTCACTCACACCACATTGAGCCTTCAAGATCGTCCAACCCCTACCCATTTTACTTCCCCACTTCCCAAGAAACATCCTAGAGGTCCTGGTTTTCTTCAAAGGCCAATTTTAGTTCCCTAAGAGGTGGTCTCAAAGAGGCACTTCAAAGAAGATGTAATGTATGTTACCGATTCGTTCAACTTTATTTCTTCTTCTACTTCTTCTTATTTAGTTGATTAATTATGAAGTAATAACATCAGTATCACTAATATACTGATATGTTATTATAATTATGAAACAACCCTATTTTACCATCTATCCATCCTACAGATAACGAAATCACCGCGCGTGTGTATGTACGGAATACCGTCTCCACGCCGTGGTGTAATCTATGTTTCCAACACCACCTTAATTGGATGGGTATAATGATGTAAAGAATAACTATACATAGTTATTATAACATCATACTGATTCTGATATATTATACCATCCACTACAATTCTATAATTATGGAAACGATATCATCGCTTGTGCGTACGTACGGACTACCGTCTCTACGACGCGATGAGATTCATTCTCCATGATTAAGCATACATGAATGATCATAATGTTTATATAATGAATAATAATTAAATAAATGAAATAATAATGCTACTATATTTATGTATATATATATGTATGTCATCTATTTAGTTTCATTCAATTCAATAATGAAACGAAAACAGCGTTCATGCGTACGTACGACCTACCGTCTCCATGAACGGTGTATTTCATGACTTTTATCGATCTATAATATATATGTATATGATGAATATATATTATATATAAATCATGTTTTACATTCTGGAATTATGTAAATCAGGATATAAGTAATAATATCAAGAAAGGACAAGTCGAAACACATACGATAAATGAAATGATTTTACCCAAAACCCTACTTTAACATGGAATTTACAAAAGAACGGGTAATATAAAGTAATAAGTGAAACAAATATGATATCATAACAATGAATATGATTATTTAATAAGTCAATGACATTATTTAAATCATTATACAGGAGGTTCGGAACCATACGAAGCATATCGGACCTAAGGTAAGGGATAATTTTGCAAATCTCATTTTTTTATCCGAGATTGCTTATACGTAAGTATTTACTGGGGTTATTGTTATCATCCATGTACATGTTTTCTAAAAGTGTTTTTATGTATGTTTAATTTCTTTTTTACCCATTTTTACTTTTACTACAAGGTATGTAAGGAATCTTTCTTTTTTTTACGTTACGAGGTACTTTTTGACTTTTCTGGTAAAAGTACGAGAAGAATGTTTTTTTAACTTATACGACATGAATTGATTTTTATGGTTTTATGAAGCCATATTTTCATGAATCCTCCTCCAAAATATTTCATGACTATTTTCAACAAAATCCCTTTCTTTTAAAATTTCATGACATTTTGTTAAAAGAGAATGATTTTGAAGAAGAACGGATATTTTCCTCAAGAATTCATTTCAAGTGTTTTATCAAAACCATTTTCCATTAAAGATGAAATTATTTCATATGTATATGTTTCAAGTATAATGTCTCTATGATTTACATGGTTTCACTTTTCTTATGATGAAATGATATCCATTTTTTATATGGATTATGTTATGATGGCTTGATGTTTAAGAATCCCATTCTATTACATGGGTTATGCTATGATGTATGATTTATGATTTTGTGGAACATGAAAGAATGATCTTATTATGATATGGGTGGGACCTATATCTCTCTCCAATGCATTGGGTAAATATTTATATCTCCTTAGATAAACATGGCTGAAATGGCAAGTTAAACTGGTTCAGTAATACAGGACTGGAACGAGGAGTGAACTAGATCCAAAAGGGACTTTTTCCACTAAGATGGTCGTGGAAGCAATGCCTTGGATAATATAGAAATCATATCATCTGCTTAATGGATGCCACAATTACATGTTTTATTCCCATGCTATTTTATCATGATAAATTTTCTTTTATGATCTATGCATTATGTACTTCCATGATTTATGTCATTGCTCAAGATTTTGATGTTTAGATTTTATGTTCATGTTTTTGCATTCAAATGTTTATGGATTATTTTATATTCTCTATGCTTACCCTACTGAGAATTTTAGCTCACCCTTTTTATGTTTTATTTTCCCCCATGATTAAAAGAAAGGTCTTAGGTAAGGAAAAAAAGTGTAAGATCTTTATGGGAGATGTTGAAGATCTTTCAACATGATTAGAATATTACGTTCCAAGTTTCCAAAGACACTAAAATACTATGGTCCTTTGGTGTCTGTTTTTTTATGTATTATGTATTCTCCAAAAGTAATGTAATGTCCATGTATGTCAAGCTTCGGGCCTCTACAGGATAAGACTTTTGGGAGGGAGGCCGATATGCGATCACAGTGGCTGGAGTTTTTCAAGGTTTCTTCTTTTCCTCCTTGTTAGGGAAATTTGGGGATGAATTTTTTTAAGGGTGGAAGTTTTTATGAACCAGGATCTTATTTTCATGTATGTTTTTCCTATTCTGGTAGTTTTTGAGAAAAAGAGGAAATTTTGGAAATTTCGAAGTACACACCGTGTACTTTATGAGTACATGTTGTGTACATAGATTCCACTGGAAGTCGTGTTATGGTCGTGTCATGTCCACACACATTGTCATGTAAGGGTGAATAGAAGGCCACCTAAAGTGGAGTATGGAAAAGGCATGTATACGCAGTGTACTCGAGATGTAAACGCCGTGTACTTCCTTTTTTCATTAAACAGATCGGGGTCGTGTCTAATCCTTATTTCCATCTTCTTCTTCTCTTGTTTCCATCCAGAGCATCTAAGGAGGCCGAATCTTCTCCAGGCCCCCGATCCGCCACCTGTTATTTGAATAGAAAACCATCAGTTGCAATAGAATCACAGCGGTTCGTTCTTCGTTCTTCTTTGCCCACATTTCCAGATTCTTTTTCTTATGAGAGTTATCGTAGGATAAACATTTTAGACATTTTTGAAGATCTAATCTATTATAGGACTATTCAAAGGATGAGGTTCATGTATATCAATCTCATAGGATCGAGGTCGGGGTTTTTCTGTCTTACGTTGAATGTGTTTGAGTTTTTGTGTAGAAGTGTCAGATTCCCATGTTTCGGGTATCCTGGGTTTGGGATATTGGTCCTATTGTTTAATTGACTTAGATTTCTTATTAGCTTATGGTTAATTGGTAATAAAATATTCTTGTTTTTTGTGATTGAGGATCCCCCCTTGGGTGTTATCCTTGTTTGGTTGTTTATTGTTGTTTGGCACAGTTTGCTTGCAAGGCAAACCATATTACAATTTCTAGTTTTCTTGTAATAACTAATTGCATGTAATACCTACTATTTTAATGATTTTTATGCATTGTATCTTTTACCCAAGTAGTTTCTAAAATTACTTAGGGATGCTGATAGTCGATTACACTTGACTGGACTGCTCAGGGCTATGAGAACCTGGTGTAGGAGACCGAAGAGGGAATAGGCGATTAAGTGCTTCCCTAGGGGGTCTATTGAAATCAGTTTAATATACAGGACCTACAAGAATTGGACTTTGTGATTCTTAAGAGTGTCCCTATTTTACGAACGTATCGAGACCATATGAGTAATTAGACATAAGAGCTTCCTCGGAGAGTCTGTAGCTATCATTGCAAGACCATAATGGAATCGATGTGAGTGATTCCCAGAGTGTATGTGTCTTTGTATATTTAATTGACTATAGGGGTCTGCTGGTTTGAGCCACCCAGAGAGTAAGTGTGAATGTGGATTGTTTTTTTGGTTTAGATGAGTCTATCAAACCAAATCACAAGCTTGGATATTTTGTCCTTCTTGTTTGTTTAGGTAGTCTTTTGATGCATGATGTGTTACCTGTTTACCTTGGAATAGAGATCTTTGCTAGATTACTTAGTTGTTTAATTAAATGATTAAATAAAATGATAAATGAATGTGAATGGTAATTGGTAGTATTGTTTACTTCTGTACTGGTACTTTATTACTACATTTACTTTCATTAATTCTTCTATATTAATCAATGACAGTAGGGCACAAATCTTGTGGTGGTTTCCTACTGGGATTAGTCTCACACCCTTTTGGGTCCTGCTTTTTTACCCAAACAGGTTATATGGTTGTAGGTGTGGATAGGGATTGTGGTCCTTATACTTGAGGTACATGATTACTGGCTTGAGATGGTGAGCATAAGGCCGAGATTAGGCTTTCGATGTTGCTGGAGTTAATGTTTACTTTTCTTACTTTGTTTCTCAGTTGTATTTTAGCACGTTGTTGTGTTTGCAACTTTCCGTAGATACATGTACCTTCTGCATCATTATCATCATTACTATATATTCATTACTTCTGCTGTTTAATTTCAGTTATTTATGTTGTTTACCTCTTTCTCAATTGACTTTTATTTCCTTTCCCTTGTGTAATTTACCAAATAAGGGCATAGTTTCCCCAATTACTCATCAAGGCCCTCACTACTAGTCGGCAGCTTCTCACGTTTGGGGAAATGTGCTTGAGGTCGTGTGGTGAACTGGGTATGACACACCAGTTGAGTGGCTCTGGATTTGGGTCGTTACATATATCATTTTTGTTGTGTGGTGATGAAAATAGAGTCACATTGCTTCATGATGGTGGAAGTCCACACATACACGAATGATGATATCAATTTTCATTATTAGAAAAAAATGACATATAATCTTTTAAAAATGATAGAAATGTAATTAATATAATTATTATATAATTTATAAAAAATATATTCATTAAATCTAACCTTATTACATTCCACATAATGAGTTTTTGAAAAATGAAACACATCTTTTCGCACGACAGTAGTCTATCGTACAAAAGAGTGATGTTATTGTATTCCCTACGAAATGGAACGAAAATAGGTACATATAATATAATGAAAAAAATGTATAGTTATTTCTAAAATAATATATATATATATATATATATTCCATCAATCAACACACCCAAATATGGGACGTGGTAAAGGAAAAACAATTTGAAATAGTTTGGGAGGTGGAAGTCCATTATACACATGAATAATTATTTCGAAACCCATTTGATGGAAGTGCATACATATGTAGGTAATGAACCTAACATTAAATAATATATGTATTTATAAGATACAATGGTTATTATATCATGATTTTTTAAAAATAATTTAAGGATGTGGATGATGAAATGAAATTAAAACAGTCCCTGAAAAACGTTACCTATTCTTCAGGTAACGTCAATATGTTTTCACTAAGGATATACTATGATGGATTTATTCCTCAAATATGGATTATATGGTTATTTTATAGTTTTTTATTTGTTATTTTGGAAGTTTTTTTCTATAAAAAAATTTATTAATGTTTTGAATAAGAGTGGAGAGGGGTGGCCCTTTATATGTGAGGCGAGTTGCATACTTATTATTTTTTTAAACAAAAATGTCTGACCATGTTTTCTCACATTCCAAATGGGTATAAAATATAGTATTAAATATTATTAGACATTATATGGTCTAAATATGATCATAAAATATTTTTTGGACAAGTTAATATCAAATTTTATTAATCAAATTTATTTAACCCCCGGTAAGTAAATTTTTAACTTAATAATAATAAATATGTTTTTTGATTTTTATTATTCATTTTGGAAAAAATCAATTTGAACATAGTAGATATTAAAGTTGATAATTATTGAAAATATGGAGTAATTTTTTCAAAGTTTCGTTGAAATTAGGGTAAAATTTTAATTTCAAAATAATATTGTATTGGTGATGATAAAGGTGTTTTCAAAGAGAATACATTAAAAAGACTACACAAATTTTAAGTAGGAATTAAAAATTAAAATGATTATAATAAAATGAAATAGATTAATATATATATTATTGAACTATTTATTCTTTCAAAAAGATAAAAAATATATTTTAAAAATAAATTTAATTTAAACCAAAATAAAATTTTCAGTTAAACATTCATATTTTTTATTATATTAATCATGAAATAAATTATTTCATATAAATAAAATAGAACCCTAAGATAATTTTGAAATTATGATTTCAAAGATTTTTTTTCAAGTAATTGGTATAAAAGTGTTAATAATTTATTTTAATTTACGTGTTTCAAGTATGTCTAACCTATCCTTTAGAAAATATTAATTTGTTTCAAAAACATATTTCAAATTATTTGTAATCAATATATAAAAAATAAGTTGTTTTCACATGTGTATTAAAATAAAATTTTCATAATATACCTATTTATATTCACACCCACTAATTTATTTTCTATGTTGTAATTTTATCCCATATTTTGGTTTATTTCAACTTGGGGTTTCATGTTATGAAAGATATTAAAGTGATTAAATTTTAAGAAACTTTTTGTGGGGTATTTATGATAGGTGTTTCAAGTAACATATTCTATAAGAAAATATTTTTGTTTTAAAATATTAGGGTGTTGTATGATTTTTTATGATGTCAATTTATTTCCCATTAGATATGTCAAGATGACATACTAAAATGTTTCAGAAACTATATTCCACTCTATTTGTTAGGATATATAAAAATGACCTCTAATAATGTATAAGACAAATGAATGTATTCTTATTATGTGTTTTCTGTTCCAATAACACTATAACCATTTAATTCATTGGGAAAATAAGGAAATGTCTTGAGAAAAAAATGTTATATATAATTTTGAATTAATGGTAACAATTTTATGCACTCCCCTAGCCTTATTTCCCATATGATTATGTGTATATTGAGGTTTCATGTCCGTATAATTATGCATCAACATTTTTTCATTTCCATATGGATTTTTGTGGGATTCATTTCATGTCCTTAACATAATGATTAATCTTTTTTGTACAAGTTTAAATTTATTAAGCAGATATTTTTTTCCACATTCATATGTCCATGTCATGATATCAATACTCCTGACCTATTTTTGATTATTATTCACAACAATGAATATTGAATTTTATGTTTATAATTATTTATATCATGAATCAGGATTTTGATCTATGAAAAATTTTAATGAATTTTGAAATTTTTTATTGTGGAATTATATCTCTTATATATACCCTAACTAAGAATCTAACCTCATCCTTTTATTTGTTTTTCCTTCTCTTGTTATAGAGGGATGGTTTTAATTTTTGTTATAACCATAAATCATGACATCCTTCATAAAAGCATCATATTAGGTATCTAGTATCCAATGAAACTAATCCTTTGAGATTTTGGCATGGATCCCAATATCATGGAAAGAATATTTATATAAAATGATGTAATTTTCCAAGTATTGAGTTCATATATTTTCTAATTTCCAAAATAATAAGGTTAATGGTCCAAAAATACCCATGCACATTTTTTATCAATCTTTAACATACCTGCCTACCAATAATTGGGATACATATTCTACAAAATATCTCTTCGTATTATCCCACATAAATATTAACATTATTTCTCTATATATAGTTTTACTTTCAGAATTATTATAGAAGGATTATATATGATAATAAATCTAATGGCCTCCCTTTAGTAATAGTGTTGATGGGATAGATATCTATGTTCTAAAAAATATAACTCTATCTTTATAAATTCTTATCTCTAGAATATTCACAATAATATTCTATATCTCTACACCATCTTTTCTGGATACTATGACCATCACATGGATGGATGGTAGAGTAGTCATATTAAAAATATTGTATTTCTCACCATCCATTATGAAATAATGATTTATCATTTTAAAAATCCATGATTATATTTTTCCTTCCACACTAATCATAGAAAATGAGCATTATATTTCATACTGGAAGAATCAAGAACATTGTTTTCCTACCTAGGGTGGTAAAATATTATGCAGTCATACTATTTGATTAGTTCAAACCATATTCTTTTAGACATATTTATCATTGTGTCAGTTAATATATATTTAATACTATTATGTCATTATAAATGTAACTTTTCACATCTTAGAGATTGTTTCACTAAATTTATAATGAAATGATAACAACTTCATACTCTGAATCATGTATTGAGAAATTATAATAATGTACTTTATTTTTATGTGGCATAAGAAACTGAAATTCCTCTTTATATGAGGTAAAATACTCATAACATCATTAAGACATCATTAAATAATACAAAACATTTACCACTATAGGGTAATGTTTGTAGAGGTTCATTAAAAAATCTATTATTTTACTTTTTAAAACATTTTTTACATCCCTCTTTTAAAAGGAAATTCATTAATTTTAATGTTAACTTGGTTGTTGGATTTGATATCAATTAAAAATTTCTCAAAAATTATCGATAGTATCCCATTCACAAATGAAATAACTAGAACATTTTTATGTTTGATAGTCTTGGTGAATTATCAATAACATATTCTTTTGAATGATATATATGAATTCCATTTCTAGTTAATATATTATTTAAGAATGACCAATTTCTACAGTTAATTCAAATTTTATATCTTTTCCATACATCGTATCCTTTTATAATGTCACCAAATAGAATCCACAAACGATCTTCATAATCCTCCTAGATAATTGAGTATATATAAATATCTTCTATAAATATAACCACAGACTAATTCTTGTATTATATAAATATTCTATTCATTAGTTCAATGAATTTGGTGAGGTAATTAGTGAATCCAAATTTCATAACTATAAACTCATAGTGTAAAATACTAATTTTTAAATTCTTCATTGAAATTTCATTTAATTTGAGACTTAATATATGATATCTATATCATAGTCCACTATTCAAGAATTTACGAGTTACTATAAGTGGATTTAATAGATCTTTGATACATGGTAAAGGGTATATATTTATAAATATTATCCTAATAATAAAAAAATAGTAAATTTAATGTCCCGTTGATCTATATTTATTATAACTAAAGAAGACAGATGATATCCATGGTGAAGTTAGAGGCATGTAATCCCCTTTTCCTAATTCTACTATAGTTGCATCTATAAATCTTCAAGTTCAGTGGGATCCTTCCAATATATTATCTATAAGATAAGAAAATATTTAGATATAATTTTAATCATGAACTCAATCTCATTATTTATAGGAGGACAACTTGTTCATCCATGAATACATTATACTATTCCCAAACAATGGGAAAGTTATCAAAACTAACTTTATCCTCAATGATTTAATCTATAAATATATCAATATAATTATAAAATAAAAAATTAATAGGGGTTTATAAATATAATCTTATTAACCAAATAATATCACTCAGTAGTTTCTAGTATGGTGTGTAGTTAGGTCTCTTGGTTGTGAACTGGGACATATGTGTGAAAATACCCAACACACTCACTTCAAAAATATTATCCCTTCGTAAAATGGGGTTTGGGCTTATACACACATGCTAGTATCCTAATAGGGATTTATTATCTTGCATGACGATATAATAAATACATTACATATATTTCAGGACTTCATTATATACATAGATTAATATATAGGATTCCTGTAATGGTTTTCTTACCCAAATACACAAAAATTATCCTTTCAAATATCATGAAATAAAAAAACCATTTCGCAAATAACCACTATGGTTACGCAGGGTAAACATGAATTTATTTTTCAAACATTATATAATTTAAAATGTTACATTTCATAGATAAAAATATATCATTATCAATTCTATTTGATTCTTTAAGAGGCTATACAAATAATAACCTTATTTTTTAAAATACACAATCATTTATCCTTAAATTCGTTGTACTAGACCATCATCTAGATATATCTTTAGTAATAGTCATCCTTGTAAACATGGAATGAAAAATTGTAATAGAGTGTAATTATTAAATTAGTAATGGGATTATAAACATTTAATCAAGGATAATTTCATAAGAATAGTTAAGAACATGACTATAAGATAAATATCATAACATCACGAATGATAAGAATAAAACAATAGTAATATACAAAGTCAAGGGAATGTGAACTTAAATAGATAAAATAATAACAAGTAAACATAATTTATATAACATGGTTTATAATAATTTAACATAATCTTTGAATAATGAGAGAATATGATCATAATTAATAACATCCTATAACCGTGATAAAACATAAGCATAGTGAACATTGCATTCATCAGTTACACTATCAGTTTCAATTTCATACAAGTAACCAAAAAAACACACTTATAAATTCGTGAAAAAAATATATACTCTTATCCAAAATTTCAACGGTGAAATAAGAACCCACTAATCATTCATCCATATATATAGGTGACACATAAAATTATTCACTTTTTTATCATAAATAAACCATGGAAAAAATGGAATTCAAAAAACATAAAAATTGAAGTCAATAAATTTATATAAATAACCCAAATAAATAAAATATCATTCATATAACACTAAATATAAAATCATTTACCTTTCATAGATCCTATTGAAATAAAATGGAGTTCTTGAAGCATCCAAATTGTATAAAATAACCTCATGAATCAAATCATTTGATACTAAAAACATGATCACCCAAAATAATAAAATAATAAAATATAACATAGGGTAAAAAATTAGACTTAAATAAATTATATATATATCATTTTAATATAATTAAAACAAAATCATGAAAAGGCCCTTTTGAAAGTATTTTTTTCATCTTTTAAAAAGATAATGTTACGTGCCTCTTTTAAATAAGTCACTTTTCCCATATAAAATTCTAAAAGAAAAAATTTCATTAAAATGGATGTGGTAAAATAATAGTTTTATATAATAATTAAAATATAAAATAATTTAAAAGGGAAAATCAAGTGAAAATAGTATAATGTAAATAAAGAAAAAAAAATATAACTCAAATAAATAATTTTATGTTACCATGTGACATTCCATATCTTATTATTTCCCTACATGTTATTTAACATATGTTATAATGAGAAAGAACTATCTTAATAAATTATCTAGAAACCACAATGTAAAGGTACCTAATTTTTTATAATTATATCATAACCATATATAACAAATATTTTAACCTATAATACATTTTTTCCTTAGAAGGTGATAGAAATATAGGTTTCTAGTTTCGAATGAACATCATGAAGACGTTATTGATTCTAAATAAGTGTTTTCTAGTTCATCATTACAAGATTAATAAATATTGAATACCCATTGGTTATAATTGACTATTTCTGTCACATTTTCATTATGAGAAATATATGAATATATATTTCAAAAATGAAAATCTTGATAAACTTATTCTTCGAATGCATAAAAATAAAATGGTGATATATTACAAAATAGTTTAAATAATAACAATACCATTATAGAATCGTTAAAAAAATTAATTATATGAGGATTAAATGATATTTACAGTATATTACATACCATAATAATTTATTTTATAATAATTAAAAAAAATTATATAGGTGGTTAAATCTATACAAATGGAAATGTGATAAAATTATTTACTGAGTAATGGGATATATTATATATATTTAATGACATATATACCAAAGATTGTAAATTCCATAAAAAATATATCATTATTAAATTTATTCAATGAACCATCAATGATGGTGGTGATTTTATATCAAATTCATCATTCATGTTGGTGGTACTCTGCACGTAAACACGATTATTTATCTAATTCCCAAACGAATGGAGATAATTATTTCATATGAAAATGATAATTTCATAATTTTACTTTTTACATATAAAATTTAATTATTAAACTAATACACATTAATACTTGCCTTTGGTGGAGGTGGTGAAAAATAAAAATCATCGTTCATGGAGGATGTAGTCATCACGTACACAAGATCGATATTATTTTGTATTATTAGGGGTAAAATTTTTGAATGTTTTTTAATTAATTAATATTAGTATATTTCATTTTAATAATGATATTTATTTCAATTTGATAATATTATTATATATTGATTTTTATTAATTTATGGATTCCACAAGATTACTGACCTCTGAAAGAAGCATATAGACATGATAATGGGTACTTAGAAAATATTTGAAATTATTTTAACTAATAAATTTAAAGGAAAGGTTCATCTTGAAGTGTTGGATGTGTTACCATTTTATAAGTGAAGAAGATGGTAGTTTTAATAGTTTCTATTATATTTTTAATAATCTAAATATACAATTCGAGGTTCAATGGACCAAAAATAGAAAAAACACGGGTTAGAATATTAATTTTGGTAAATAATAACCCCAACCACTCATTTTGGAGGAATCCTTGACTGTTTTATGTATTTTTATATAAGCATTTTTTAGTTTATCCTAAATTTATTTTACCTTAGTATTTAATTTTTATTCATAAAAATAATTTTAATCAAAATACATAATATGATACATTTTACATAATTTGAAAATTATTATTGAAAATGTTGAAATAACTAGAACAAATAAAATTGTAATCATTATTAAAAGTTTTTTTAATAAACATAAATAAATCATAATAACATTTTTTAGAAAAACTATATGTTTTTTGGAAATAAATTTTTGTGCTTGATACAATTTTAATATGTATTTATTATTATGAAATAAATTTGATTTTTTATATAAAAATAATAATTTTTGGGGCTTTAAATTCAATATAAAGTTACATTTCACACTAAAAACACATAATTATAAGAAAAGAAAGACAGATGTTTTAATTAATGTAATATTTAAATTCTTCTCTAAAATTTTGGGTCATATTATTTATATGACCAACAAGTATATTAAAATAAATTATATTACGATTTAATTTCATATTTCATTTCTAGAACAGTTTTCTAAACATATAGGATGTTATTATATAAAAATTAATTCATAAAAATAAAAATTATTCACAAGACACTGTTATTGAAATAAAAAATCATTCATTTTTGAATAAAGTTAGACTTTATACAAATTAAATTTTAATGTGAGGAAAATAAATTATTTTATCAAACTTATATTATAATATTTATTAATTTACATAAGTAAAATAAAATTTATATAATTGATAAAACAACTTTTATTGAAAATAACCCTCAAAAGTATTAACATAGTTTAATTATTTATCTTATAAAGGTGGAAAATTTTATTAGTTTACCACATTATTGTTATTAATATCTTTGTCAACATGTCACTTATAATATGTTATGGTGAGAATACATTGTGTGTAATTTCAAATTCAAGCTACCAAACATAACATCATTTTTATAAGTTCAATAATTTTAGATAGTTACATAGAAAAAGACATAAACATCAATAATGAATGATAGAATACACATATTTATAAATGTTATAGTATGAAAAGTCACATGAGTGAAGATTTAATTTTTCATAGTGGGGGAGAATTGTATTAAATTTTTTATTATTTCAAAACCTAATACATGTTATAATTATCATATTATTTCATTAATAAGACATTTTTGACCAATAATTATAGATGGATAAGAAAAATAACACTCTTCATTAATAGTGGTGGTATCACTCACACATAAATTATGCTGCTTTTATTTTTTAACGATTTAAAGGGATTTAAGGTAAATATTATTTTGAAATTTTGAAGTCAAAATTATATTTTATTTACAATGTATGTTCATCTATTTCATTATTATGACCATCCATAAGATCTTGGTATGAAAAAATGGAAAACATCGATTCATGGTTGAGGTAGTCTGCACTATCATCATTCCTTTGTTTTTTTAAGGGATATAAATAAGTAAATAATGGTTATTAGATTAATATAATAACTAATTTTTATATTAATTATAATCAGGATATTATATTAATGTGGTTAAAAATAATTTGAAAGAGTAATATAATGATGAAATTGATAAGGAAGTGATAATTTTATAAATAGATTGAGTTTTCCATTAAAAATATCCCTATAATTGGAGGGCTTTAAGCTAACTAATAATAACAAAGGAATTAATGATTTTATAGTGGTGTCTAAGAGGAATTATACAGAAGAGTTTTTGGTAGAAATAAATTTAATAATATGTAACTTGATGTGATGGAAGTATCATCCTTTAGAAGTGATGGGGATTTACAAGAACCAATCACAACTTGAACAATATAATGTCACTACATAATGGTAAAATGCAAAAAAAAAGGTAGAAATGGGGAATATTAATGAGGTTTAGTCAGGAAACAAATATTCCACCCATTTGAAAACATGTTGAATCTTTCTTTCAATGATTTTAGAAGGGTAAATAAGTTTTTATCATTATTTTTGTACCATGGAGATTAATTATTAACAATAGTTATTAAATTTCTAGATAAAAAATTAAAATTTAATTTTAAACAAATTTTAATATTCTGATTTCAAAAATGAGAATCATTTTATCTAATAAAAATTTATCTCTTTGAGAAACAATGGTTTTAAAATAAATGCGCATAACATGTAATAATTTTTTTTTGGAAAAGTACATACAAAGATTTAAATTTTAGTGTTGAATAAAAATATATATATTTATGATTTTCAAGGTATAAATTAATTTTTTTAAAAAAAAATTAATTTAATATGGATGTCCAAATAATCCAAATAAATTGTCATTAAAATTATACGTTAAAAGAAAATAACAAAAAAATTTGTTTATTAGTATAAAAATAATTCTTTTGTTTTATAAGGATAGATATATGTTTAATAATTTTTAAAAAAATACCATTAAAATGAATAAATTTATTCCTTTGATTAATTAAATATATATTAATTTCTTATATGATGAAAATGTAAAAAAATCATCACTTGGGAAGAACTTTATTTTTTTAATATTTATCTAAAAATAAATTATTACAAAAAATATATAAAATTTACACTAAATAAATATAGTTATAATAAATTCAAAAACGTTGTTTTTTTATTAAATTCATATTAAAAATTGGATATTGTAGTTTTCGAATGGAAATACACACTAGAAGGATATCTACGTTAATTGAAAAATAAATATTTTGCATTTTAGGTTTCTGGAGTATTACTTCTTGCCAAATTATATTTTAGAGAATCAAAATATTTTAGTCCAAATATTATCATATTGTTTATTATTTTTTTAAAATGTTTTATTTACTTTATTCAGATAAAATATAAAAATTATTTTCCACGTTTTTTGAGAATGAAAAATTAAATAAAACATATCATATGTCCTCTATAATAATTATATAGTAAAATAATATATTATCATTTAAATGACTCAGTATTGTTGTAATATTTTTATGTGTAGAATTTATCTAATAGGTTATGGTTCACCATAGATTAATGGTGTACTTAATATAATATGTTGAACATAATGATAATATAATGTAAAGGTTATAATGTGAAATATTTTGTTTTAACATATTTCAGTTCTCATATATAAAATATGTGGAAAACCATGTGATAATTATAAGAAAATTATTTCTTTAACATCAAAACCAATGAGCTGCAACCATTGAAGAGACACTGGTTTTTTACATTCCATAATGAGAACACTAAAGGCCTCTTTTTTGAAATTAATAAAAAAATATACCCTCATTTTTTATTAATACTCTCCAATCCTACAATTTATCTTTACTAAAATACTATTATTCAGGGTTATGATACCATTTTCTCTTTTTAAGCCCCTCCACGTAGTATATTATGTTTTATGGTGTTCTTATCATGCTTTATTAGCCTTATTTGCAAGGTAGTTGTTCTCAATCACCCCCACCGTTTTTTTAGTTTGAAATACTTATGTTATAATATTATAGAAAATAATTCTTAATCTTCTACCATGAATTTAGTTTCAATTTATTACCATCCCTTGGATATATTGATAATGATAGATTATATATCACATCCTAAAATTTCCTTTCCCTAAGGTATTTTTATGGTAAGGTCACAACCCATACTACCTTCTTATACATTTTTTATGTAATCATTTTCTATTAATTTCTATTTATTATGTATATAAGAAGCTTGGTGGTATAATTATACTCAAACACACACACACACACACACACCACACATACATCCCAAAAAGGCAAACCATTTCCCCAGTAAGGGGATATCCCACACATCAAGCCTTATTTATTCATTACATAGAATGTAGGACTAGTGGGATTAAATCCCATTACATGGACAAAAATCCAAGTTTGACATCATGTCTCCATAGTCCGGCCTACGTCATTACCTTCCTGAGTCATCATCTATGGCAGTTCCAATGTAGTGCTGTAATTTTAACTTCCCCTAACAATGCTTGATCTCAAAACCTCATGGATTCCAAGAAGTATACTTTATCACATGGATATGGGATCATATTCCGTTTATTATAATTCATAATAACAATTTCATTATCATATTATCATTGATAGGTCTCAATTCTCATCCATTTTACAACCTTCACAGGTTTTATAATTCCCAAACATTAGTTGACACCAATGTATAAATCATAATATATAGAAAAATAAAATAAATTGTTAAAAAAAGTGTGTGTTTTCATAGAATATTTATCCACATGGGGATTCTACATTTTTACTATTGATCTATAATATATGTACCTTGAGGTAAGAACCTCAAAAATGATTGGTTGGGTACTCACTCGATCCTTACTCAGTGCACACCAAGTGATCCTGACTATACACCATGTTTTATACTCTGGGGGAATATGATTTATATGAATCAAAAGTTTTTTTTATGAACCATACTGATGTACTTGAATATATTTTAATGATTTAATAAAAAATCATTTTAGGTTTCTAAAATATGTTTGTTTTTCACAAAATATAAATTTGTACATCTGTTGGGAAAATGGTTTCGATTTCTTTGGTCACATACCATTAAAAACTAGTTAACTAGAATATTATTTCATATTAATATCCAAGTACCCTTAATGTACCAAAAATTATTTCATAATTGTTCCATTGATATAGGAACAATCCTTTTCACTGTGAATATCATAAGATTTTTATGATTATTGATTGATATTCACCAAAATAGAAATATTATTCCATTGAATAAGAAAATGTAGACATTTCATTTTTCATTTTTTATTATATATTTACATATTGATTAATTATCAATGATTATATAAGAGGTTATTTATAAAAATATTTACATGTATTATTTTCTTGTAAAATTTACATTATTGATGCATTAGACATTTTATATGATGGATGGAACTCATAATTTCCTAATCCATCGACGAATTAGTAGGTGTGATGAAGTAGACTAGGAATGGTATTTTGAATATTACATACACTTTTATGCATAATTTCTATGAATTTGTACTTGAAAGGTAATTTATGTTTTCTAAAATTATACATCACATCACTATAAGATTAGTTATACTTATCCATTCATTTATTTATTATTTCATGATTATATTTTGCAGAAATTTAATTTTTATTTTTTTATTTATTACCTGGACCTTATTTTTTTCAGTTTTATGTTATCAAATATTCTACTATATTATAACCTTTACTAACTATCTCCATTCACCTATTTTTATTTCATCAAATTTACATTGGAAACATTGATGATTTATACACGTAATATATTTATTTTCAATGGTAGGTAATAAAGTAATCATATATTTCTATGATCCATCAAAAAATTTCATTATAATGTAATATCAATTTTTTTTTCTAGTTTTCTATGACTAATTGATAGTAAGATAGATGTATGTCTAAAAATATAAAATTATTGAATTACATAATTTTTTAAGAATAAAATTATATAAAATATATATATTATCCCATAACACATGATACTGATTCTTAAATTAATGAAATAAGTATAGAATTTTCAATAAACGTTCATTTTAATAATATCATAAAACACCATGACATGATAAATTATCAATGAATATGAGTAATAATTGGGTTAGTTAACTAATGATCCGCGCCAAGATCTTCTTATAAATAAATTTAATCAAAATAATTACCAAAAAAACATGTGTAAATCCTTTTCAGAAATATTATTTGAGAATAAATAAAATTATTAGTGTCATATATTTTGAAAATAAATACATTATGGTATTCTACATAATAATGAGAATAGAAAGGTAATTTTATTATTTTCAAAGGGTATGTAAAAATCTATACCTAGATATAAATACATATATTATTCTTAAATAAATTCACAATAATTAAATAACCACACCAAAATTATATACAAGTATAAAATAAAAATATAATGGACATATTTTTCAAAAATGGATATACTGAATAAAGCAACAGTCATCCAAATATTTGTATAGAAATTCCATATAGATACCTATGGGATATGGTTCATGGTTTTATAAGGGGATTACATGTGAACATTAGATTTTGTGAATAACATATAATTACCCTTATTTGGTTCTTTACATTATGAATTCGGACCATGGCCTATTTTTCACTTGGGCTAAACCCATCAAACTATTTGGATTTTCATGATAAGGTTGATCCTAATACATGCCCGAAATGTAACATCCCATGTATTAATAGTATATTACCATTTCATATCTATTAATATTTCTGAATAAAATATTAAGTTTATGTAAAATAGGATGCTTTTTTCGATAGTGTACTCGACATGCAATAATGGGTTTCTTCGCAATCTTACATTTCACAGAACATTGAGTTATACCATAAAATTATAAAAGAATTTTTTTAATCATAGTTATTTCACATCATTTGTATTAGTTGAAAGTAATATAACTAACAAAAAATGTATTACATGTCTTTTTTAAATGTTTTTACGTTTATGCAATATATTTTACAGGCTAAAATGAGAATTAGTTCAATTTTAATCTTAAAATACCCGAATATCTTTAAAAGCTCATTTTACCGCATTTTGATGAAGTACCCTTTTGAATATAGTTTTTTTCATGTTTATATGTTCTATTTCAAAAAAAATAAACTTATTTTTAAGAATAAAGGAATAAAAATTTATGTTGGTCGATATTCGGTTATTGTTTTTGAAAAAATCCATATTTCAATGAATAGTAGAAAAGACTCTATTTTAATTCAAAACATACTTTTTGTCTAATTTATTCATATATTTAGATTGAACTTTTAATAGGTTTTAAATATAAATTGGACTATATTTTTATCATTTAATAAAAAAAAATTCATTTTATGTAATTTCACATTTAAATTAGATATAAACAGATGTCAATTTTTTTATAGTTTTTACTTCTGAAAAACCGGATTTCTGGTTTTGACAACGAGAATTAATTTTAAATTAACATCTAAAACTTATATGTTTTGATTATTTTAAATGGATTAAATATTTTGAATCATAATTTCCAAATTTTGTAAATAAGAACCTTTTATTTTTGGACATTGGGAATAGTAACTATACTAATTATTTTTATTTACAATCGTGAAAGGGAAAATTAGAAAAATAAGGGTAGAAAATAATATTATAATATTTGAAAACTACCCTATCACAAGTTATAATCCTATTTGAGGAGATATTTATGACCATGGTCATCCTTGGGTCTATTTTTGGACCCCATGGATTCACTTGGGTGTGATAGCGACCTTTTATAATTTTTAATTTAATGAAATGGGAAGTATAATATAAACATGTATATCTTAACTAAAACTATTTTAATTATTTATATAATTGATATATTAGACTATAAATATTAATTATAAATATAAAAATATTTCCTACATAATGGTATTTTATTTCAAATTTTATACTTTAAATAAATTAATTTATATATGACACAATGAGGCAGGGATTACCTTATTAATAAATTATTCAAATAAATTATATGGTAAATTTTAAAGTAAATACAATTTCAACATTTTGACTCCTTCCAAGAATTTTTTGGATGACATTGACATGTTATGGGAGATTTACTGATTTTAATTCTATGTAATCAAGTATTTATGACTTTAATAAAAATCAATTACTAAATAGTGTCAAAATTGATGAAAATGTTTTTTTAAATACTTTTTTATTTAATGATATTATATTCATAAAAATGTAATATTTTTCGAAATGAAATATAAAATGTTAAAGATTTCATTAATGACCCACTTGTGTTATTATTTTCATTTTATGGTAACTATACTATCCATATATGTTGAAAATACAAGAAGACATGGTAAAAGTTAATGTTTTTAACTATGTGTTGAAGCTAAACTATAAGGTTAATTTTGTGACCTAAACATATATAAAACATATTATTTGACAATATCTATATCCAAAAACAAATTTTACTATAAATATATCACTTTGGAGAAATTATTATTTGAAAATAAATTTATAATAAAATAATATTTCTAGACATTCTTAAAGTACCCCTACTCCATCTTATAAAAAGCCACCACCTCTACCCACAAACGTACACCTATAAAGCCACATAGATTGACCAAAATCTGATGAAATATGCTCTAAAAATCCCTCATTTACCCATATAATCCATACCTTATGTATAGGGAAATTCAAGAATGTCTTTTGGCTCAAATATAAATGAGTTACCTGATTTAGAGGTAGGTTCTTCTCTCAAGTTCCTTTACATTACATTCCTTTTTCACTCCATATTCTGTTCTTATTCTATGATTACACAAAATCACCTGTATCTGAATTATGCTAGGATATTTTTATTATAATTATTATAACTACACTTACACACTCCAACAACTAATGGATACAAACTTACTTTTTCTACGTACGGTGAAGTACTGCCACACGAAATAATGATTGTTCAATTTTCTCCTACAACTCTAATGGTTAACATTATGATGGAACTATATTTATTTATTATATATATGAAATTTACATTGCCTCAATTCTTCTGTATTTTTTACTTACAAAATTTCTTAATGCCTTCGATAATATGTAAATACGATAATTTCATTTTAGGATGGGCGGAAAACCACCCCCTAGAAGTGGTTTGACTTTTTCATTCCATACATGGAACATATAAAGGATGTAATTAATGACCCTATGTTACATATATATAATATATATTTTACTATAATTATAATATACCTATGTATCATTTATCTTTTATTCCATTTAGATAATGAAAATGAAAGTAGCGTCCATACGTTCGTACGACCAACCCACTCCATGAACGGTGTATTTCAACTCTTATATTAATGTATTATGGAAATAATAAATAAATTTATAGTGGATATATATGATATTTAATTAATTAATAATAATATTATGTAGAAGATTAAATTTTTTCAAAATGGACAAGTTATATTGAAACAAGTTCATTTTCGATTCAAGTACATAATATCGACAAATCAACCAATATGAACAAAAACAATTATTTAAATATTATAAAAAATTTCGAAGTGATTTAAAAGGAAAATAAACTTTAAAAGGGTGCTCAATATATTATAAATTAGCTTATGTTAATTATTGAATAACATAACGATTGTATGTGACGATTCGGGCTCATGGTAAGGGAAATTTTAACTCAATCGTCATTCATTGAGTTATTTATCAATGTCCTTGGTTTTGTTTTTTCATGATTATGGTTGAATGACCTCTGATTATTTTACACTAAATATCTACTTATATTGATTTTATTTATATTTTTCACACGTTATTCTTTCATTGATTTAACCATAATCTAATGATATGATCTTTGTAAGGGACTTCGTCTCAATATCCTTTCATTGAAGCATATTTTAATTTATACGTGACCTTATTTATACAGTGAATAATAAAATATTTTGACATTAAATTTCATTCAAAGGGAATATTTTTATACAAATCATTTTAATAAATTATAGAAGGAATTTTTTGACGTATGTGGCCACAACAACTTCTCTTCCACTGCAACCATTATTTGATATTCGGCTTCCTCTACAAGCCGTATTATTTTAACTAGAAAAATAAATATAATGTACCCTTTTTTTATTTGGGTATTGAAAATGGATTTGAGAAATAATTTCTTGTGTCAATATCATTGAATGATCTATTATGATTAAAATGGTCTAATGTTATTCTTCTTTAATATTGTTATATGTTTTGTGATTATAAAATGGTACTTACACATTTTATGGGTGGTTAAGTGACAAAAAAATGATAGGTGGTTACATGAAAAAATGAAGATGATTGGTGTTGCGATAAACAAAGGATACGTGGTTTTTTATAACCTCAAAAGGATTGGGTATGGAAGTCGGCCATATGGCTATTTCATTTTGTGATATGTATGGAATTCAATAGAATGGTTATTCATTTTATGTATTATTATGTCCTATGTTACCTTTATATGTTATACGTTGATTTATATAGGATTTATTGTAGTGTTTGAGATAAAAAAAAGGTTAATAAATAAGATTATATTTATTGAAGTATGTATGCTACTTTATAATGGTGAAAACATATTAATTTATCATAAAGTAATCATGGTATTCTTGTTTTCCCAAGACTAAAAGTATTCCTTCTTTTTGTATCCCTTACCAAGTATTTTATGCTCATCCCAAGTTTTGAAATGTTTTCCACATGACCTAATGAATAATATTATCAA
This sequence comes from Viscum album, assembly GCA_963277665.1. Classification (NCBI taxonomy): domain Eukaryota; kingdom Viridiplantae; phylum Streptophyta; class Magnoliopsida; order Santalales; family Viscaceae; genus Viscum; species Viscum album. Next base: position 96,053,909 of record OY728141.1, on the reverse strand, counting down.
ATTTGGGTTCATGGAAATTTTATTCTTTTAAAAAATGAAATTATAGCATGTTTTTTGATAGTATGTTTGTTTTATGAAAAAAAATGGATACATAGATTAATTGTCTACTTGTAATATTTATGTTTTTATGTATGAGTTACGACCTAGTTTTCCAAATCTCTAAAACAACAAATATCCTTGGATTGATTTAAGTCAATTTTTGGTTTAACACAATATTATGTAATGGTTTATGTTAGGGTCCTATGGTTGTTATCAAAGGTCAGTTTAGATAGCTTTACAGGTTATGGTGTTATTTAATCATAACTAATATGTTTTATATAAGAATAATGGTTATCATATGATAAAGTCTCATAGTTATTTATGATAAATTAAATGGGTTTGACATAAAATTAATAATAATATATTGGGTTTTATCCTCCTCATATGATAGTACATGTTGATTTTATAAATATACTCACACTCACCATATTTTGTTTTAGAAAATGGCTAGATCTGGTAGGCACCAAGGTAAGACGGGATGTGAAGGAAACTATGGTGGTTTTTGGAATAAACAATCAAATGAAATGAGAGCTACACAGAGAACTCTTCTGGTTATTCTAAACCAACTATATGGAGTCATGATGGACCACATAAACATTGGAGATTTTTCTATGGAATCTTATATTCTAGAAACAAATCCCTATAGAAGTTCATGTAATAATCATAAAGGTAAGTATATTCACCTACCTCTGGGTCAAAGATGTGTAGAAAAACACCTAGAAAAATGTTTCAATGGGATGGAATATGTTATAGATATGGTAATGAAGGTCATAAATAACCAACCATTGAGAAAGGAAGCATTCGTTGGACTCTATGAAAGGGAAAGATTTTTCTTATAAGGGATAAATTGAATGTATTAATTGGTGTGTGTGTGGTCATTACTTAAATTGGTGTCCTAAGAAGAATTTTTAGAAATGTGATTAGTATGACCATAACAATATGTTTACCAAAACCTAATTCCATTACAAATGAAGATGATGAAATGGAAAATGACCTATGGCATGTATATATTATTTCTTAGCTCATGTTTTAACATTATTGAATCATAAGACATTATGTATGATTTTTTTCAAGGAAATAAGTATTAATTAATAGGATAGAAAATAATGGATAAAGGATCATGAATAATTTTTGTTGATTAATATGTCTACATTTTATGAATTGAAGAGTTATGTTGGATCTATGGACAATTATATGTTTAAATGTATTAATGATGGGGTTAATTTGGAAGACTTATAATATGTCACTATGTTTTGTTAAAAATAATAAGATTTATCTTTTTATTTTGTGGATATAACTATAAAAAAACCATTATGGTTTCTATGATCCTTGAATTTGATGAAATTATGGGTTATAACATTTTGAGATAAAAATTGAAAGTAATTATATAAACTTGAGGTTAAATTATGTTATGGTTGTTTTTATGATTTTATCTCAAGTTGGGAATTTTATAAGAATAATATAGTTTTATAAAATGTGCAACCCGTAGGATGGGTGAAAACCCTTCTTGTCTGGTAAGGCTGTGAGAATCAAACCCAAAACCAAAGGGTACATTTCCTACCACCATCCTATGTGAAACCCCTATTTACTGTGACATATTCTATATTTATAATGGTATTATGGTTTAAGAATATGTTTATTTTTGAAACATCTGTTTTATCAATTATATATCCTAAGTATAGGAAAAATATTTGGTGATTAAGTGATAAATTTTATTTTGTAAGATGTTTGCTCTTTTGGGAGAACTATTTGTATATAGAAATAGAAAACAATGGGATTTCATTTGAGGAGTAATGGTTGAATTTTATTTTGTAATAATATATGTTTTTATTGTATATAAATGGAAATTTGGGTCATTTTTGGCAATGTTTAACCATTCATGGAGAAAATATGATAATGTTAATTGCATTTTTGTATAAGACATTAAGAGTGGTTGATATTATTTGTAGATAAATGATAACAATTATCACGGAAAACTATGTGATAAAAACCGCTGAGATTTGGGTTTCAATATTAGTTGTATTATTTCATGTAATCTTATAGACTTATATTTGTTTAACGGACCATATAGAACATGGCTATTACTATTAAATTGTTGTATTAAAAGTTGTCCTTATCCTAATAATGGGTTATTATATTTTAGGGATTATCTAATCTAGTACTAATCATTTTGGTTATGGTTAGTATCTAAATATAGGGGAAATATATATTTCATCTTTTCTAGATTATGTGATTCTATAGGGGTTGATTCTAGTGAATTAGGTGTGACCAAGTCATCTTGAATTCTGATTGTTTGGAAAAAATATGAGTGTGTGGTAGAAAATTATTAAAGGATGAACCTCTAATTTTTATGTAACTATATTTCCTTATGTTCTTATTCGATATAGTAAAATAATTTCTATATTTTGAGAAAATGATCTTAAAACAAAAAAAAATTCCATTTACCATACTGCTACGAAATCAATGACTGTTTAACCCATCATATGTTTTTGGTTTTCTAGATGTTAACTTTCTCTTGATCATGTTTTCTATCACACTACATCTAAAAAATATGGTATGTTTTTATTCCATATACATGTCTTACTACGTGGAATCCTGGTATGTGATATCTATGTTAACCCTTATACTTATCATTAGTTATTTTAAAGTGGTAGTTCTATTGAATCTTTTTTGAATGTGGGAATTTCTATAATGTTATTGAGCCAAATTTTGAAATGGCGAGGACACAATTTTCTAAAATGGGGGAATGACATAATATTCTAGGTATTTATAGGATAATAAAATTTCATATCTATTAATATTTATGAATAAGATATTAATTTTATGTTAAAGGGGACTCTTTTTCCGACTGTGTACTAGACACACATCAAATGGTTTCAATGAAATCTTATGTTGCACACAACATTGAGTTATATCGAAATAGAATAAAATATTAATAATTTCAATTTAAATGGTAGTTAATGCTTAGTCATTGTATTTCAATGAATGAATAGAATTTACTAGAATATGATTAAACATTATATTTAAATGTTTTTACACTTATTCAATAAAGTTATGTTGATTAAAATCATAATGATATAAATTTTCAGAATAAAATTCTTCAATGTTTGTAAATGCTGATTTTACCACCTTTTGATAGAGAACCCTTTTTTAAATTAATTTTTCAAAAATTTATATGTTATATTAGAAATAAAATATTTTCTTTAAAATTGTGACATTATAATTTACTTTGGTTGATATTTTTGATATTTTTCTTAAAAAAATCTATATTTTAATGAATATTTAAAAATACATCATTTTAATTCAAAACTGCATTTTCAACTATTAATTAATAACGTTATATATCCATTTTATTTGGTTTTAAAGTGTTATTGGATTAGGTTTTTATCAATTAGATTTATTTTTTTCATTGTATGTAATTTGAAATTTAAATTGGATATAACCATATGTCAATCTTTTGATAGTTTTTACTTTTTAAAAACCAGATTTTGGTTTTGAAAATTGGAGTTAATTTTAAAATAGCTACTCCATATTTTGTGTTTTGAATTTGGAAATACTAATTACATATTTTGAAACAAATGTTCTAGATTTTGAAAATAGGTACCTTTTATTTTTAGACATTATGAATACTAGCTTCAGTAATTATTTTTATTTACATTGGTAAAAGAATGAATCGGGTAAATAAGCATATAAAAAATATTTTCATAATAGAAAACTACGCTAAAACCTATTCTATTCCAATTTGATGAGATATTTATGACCATTGTAATCCTTGGGTCTATTTTTGGACTCAACGGTTCTATGTGGGTGTGATAATGTCCTTTTATAATTTGTTATTTAAAGAAAAGGGATGTATAACATAAACATGCATCTCCTAACTAAATAAATTTAATTTGGTTTATGTAAATGGAATCTTCACCTAGAAATAAAAAATATAAATATAAAAAAAATTACTACATCATGGTATTTTATTCAAAATATTTAAACATTAAATATAATAATTTATTTATGACATAATGATGATGCATTGATTACTTTACAGATGGATAATTCGAATAAAAGATTTTATAAATATAAAACACAATGTAATATTAACCCTTTCATTCAATCTAAAATTATATTTTAGTGAAACTGAAATGTTATGGATTTTTTAGATCCTTGGGTTTGAAGGAATCAATTATTTATGACTTTAACACAAGTCAATAACTAAATAGTCTCATAAATTGAAAAAATTGTTTTTAAAACCAATACAAATTTATGAAATGTTATAGTAGTCCAAAATATCTAAAGATTCGGAAAACAGACATATATAATGTTCAAGATGTCATTAATGATCTACTTTTGGTTCTATTTTCAATTTATAGTAACTATAGTAACCATATATTGTGAAAATAAAAGAAGACATTGTAAGAGTTAATGATTTTAACTAAGGGTTAATTCTAAAAGGTAAGGATAATTTTCTGACCTAAAAATGACTAAAACCTATTGGTTAAAATAATTTAGAACCATTATCATCTTATCCTATAAATATATCACTTTTTATACATTATAATTATAAAATAAATTTATAATGAAATAATATCTCAAGACTTTCCTAAAGTGCCCCTCATACTTCTTATAAAAGGCTACCAAATCTACCCGCTTACTGACACCTCTAAAGTCCAATGAATCGTCCAAGATAAGATAATATAATCTCCCAACATACCTAAATTTCTCATAAAGTCTTTACCTTGTGCATAAATCAATTATATAAATACTTTTGGCTCAAATCAAAAAGAGTTACACGATTTAGAGGCAGTGTCTTATCTCATGTTCTGTTACATTATTTTACTTCTTCACCCTCTATTCACTTTTTATTCTATAATTAAATAATGAAAATTATACTAAATATACTCGGATTTTTTTATGAAAATTAGTAAAACTACACATACACACACCTATATCTAATGGAAATGAACAAAGTATTTCTGTGTATAATAAACTATCGCCTCACGAAACAATGGTTTTTAAATTCTCTCAAACCACTCACATGGTAGACAATATAATGGAAAATTATTTTTATATGATATATATTATATTTATATTATCTATATTACCTTTTATATTTAATTTACTACAAACCTTTATTCTTTCTATAATGTGAAAATATGATAATTTCATTTGAGAAAGTGTGGACTACCTCCCCCTCCAACTGATAGGACTCATTCATGCCATACATGGAACATATAAATGATAGAATTAATTAACTAATTTTATATATATAACATATATATTATATTATAATTACAATATACCAATGTATCATTTATTTTTAATTCATACAATATGACAAGGAAATGAATGTAGCGTTCATTGGTATGTACGACCTACCATCTCCATAAACGGTGCATTTCATCACTTTTCTCAAAATATTATGGACATAATAAATACCTATATACTTTATATTTATATATATATTACTTAAATCATGAAGAATAATATTTTTTAGATGATATAATTTGGACAATAAGAACATGTTACATCAAAATAAGTTTATATTCAACTGAAGTACTGAATATCAACAAAACGACTGATATGAACATAATTAATTATGTATTTTTTATTACATGGTAATAAGTAATATAAAAGTAATAATTAACAGTAAAATGGTTCTCAAGGAATTATAAGTTAACCTAATTTCATTATTTAGTAATATAACAATTGTATGTGATGATTCAGGCTCAATGTAATGTAAATCATAACTCAATATCCATTCATTGAGTTAAATATACATGTCATTGGTTTTGTTTTTCCAGGAATATGTGTGAATAAACTTTGATTGTTTTACACTGAATATCTACTAATATTTATTGTATTTATATTTTTCACACATAATTATGTCATTAATTTATCCTTAATCTAATGATATGATCATTGTAAGGGAATTCATCTCAATCTATTTTCATTGAGGCATATTTTAATTTATACACGACCTTATATTTATTGTGTATAATAATACCGATAGATATTTAATTTAATTCAAATGGAATATTTTCTATGAATAGTTTTACTAAAAAAGATATTTTTTTAACCCATGTGGTGACAATGAATTCTCTGACGCCACAACCATTATTTGATATTTGGATTCTTCTATAAGCCGTAAAGTTAAAAAAAATATTCTATATACACATTTTTAATGTGTTTTGTTAATGAAAATGGTTTTCATAAAGCATTTCTTGAGTCATTATCCTGAAATGGTATTTTGTGATTGAAATGTGGAAAAGTTATTTTTTTCTTTATACGTGTTTTTTCTTTTATGATTAAACAATGTTACTTGAACATTTGACGAGTTGTTAAGTGAAAAACCAAAGATAGGTGGTTCGGTGATTAACTAAATAAGGGTTGTTCCATGATAACCCAAAGACATTTGATTATGTTATAACCACCAATGCATTGTGTATGGATGTCGGTCGTATTGTTATTCCATTTATTGATATGTGTGGAAGTCGACCGTATAGTAATTACATTAACGAATTATTATGTTCCTAGATACCTTTATATGATATATGTTTCTTTTTATGGGATTTAAGGTAATATTTTGGCTTCAAAAAGGGTAAGAAAATATATTATATTGAGTGAAATATATTTAATACTTCTTAAAGGTAGAAAAGTATTACTATATGAAAAAGTATTTGGGGTTTTCATTTTTTCCCAAGACTAATAGTTTTCCTTCATTTTGAATCCCTTTCTAATCTTTTTATTCTCATCCGATGTTTTTAAAGGTTTTTACTGTACATATGGATGAATAGAGTCATAGATGTCATTGAGGAAAAGTTATGCTATTAAAACATGAAATGATACCACGTTTATTTTTAAAGGGTTTATGTTTTATAAAAAAATGGATAGTGAGTAGTAGTGTATACTTATAATATTTTAGTTTTTATGTATTAATTGTGAATTGATTATCTAAATATACAAACCTGAAAAGATCCTCGATGTGAATTAAGCTTAGTTGTTGACTTATCTCAAGATTAAGTAATGTTTAAGGTTGAGGTCTTACATGAATTGTCACAGTAACTTACACTAACTTTACCCACATCCATGCAGTACCGTAATTATATATGAATATATATATATATATTAATACATGGTTAGACTCCATTCGAAACTATAATTCTCATAAAAGCATATAAATGTGGTGGCCCCACCTTAGGTCGCCTCCCATATCTCAATGAATTGACCAAAAAATATCCATTCACAATATAAATCTGAAATTTCATCACTATTGGTATGATGAGGATTTTAAAAATATATATATATACATAACTTCATCTTATATTGATCTAGAAATGGGATTATTGACCTCTATTATTCTATATTTAGGAGAACATATGTGTGATGTTTAGTCAATCCTAAGTAACCAGTGTTTTGAGATACTATGTGAAATGTTATTTGTCTTGTAGGTTATAAAAAATTAATATTTATATAAATGGGGGTGGATGAGGCATGGTCACCTATCACCCTTAATAACATAAAAATTATAATTTATGTTTTTTTTAAAATTAATTAACGAATCGAAAATATGTATTGTAACATGAGTCTATAAAAATATGTATTAACAATTCAGTGATTAAAAGAACTAAATATTACTATATACTGTACACCATCATTAACATTCAAAAAAATATTTTTTCACTGATGTTCAAATGTGAATAAAAAATTTTGGGAGGTGGTTATATCTATTTATATAAAAAATAAACTATCATGTGGGGTAAAATATAATAATACAAAACCTTATCCGAATGTAAAAGATATTATCCTAAAAAAACAATCTTGAAATTACATTAATTAGATTTTATATTTCCTTGATATTTATATTTTATCTCTTGGGGACTATGTTTATGAAAAATTCAGTTTTTGTATTTATTTCATTTATCCCATCCATAAAAATAAATATTAATTATATAAAAACAAAAACTAATCTATTGGAATTTAAATATGATTTAACTTTTATAAATAAGTTATATTATTCTAAAGTCGTAATTATTTACATTTTAAAAATTAACATATCATGGGAAATTCATGATATTAAACATGAATATGATCATGAATTCATAATCATACACCAAACAAGATGAATAATAAAATCTACAAATAGATAATACTATAATAAATCAATTTGAAATTTAACATTAGAAATATATCATCTTTTGGGTACTATTCCAAGAATTCTAAATGGACCAAACCCAATTTTTAAGAAATAAAAATAAATACTTTTCATACACATAAACATATCATCCCCATGCTAATGTCCACTTCTATGGGTAATTAACCATATTATAAAAACAATACAGACCTGTATTCCCAAAAAATACCGAGAATAAAAAATACAATCACTAAAATTTTCTTGTCACCCATAGTAAACATCATCTTCCATAGTTTTATTATATAGATTCCCACAGGAGATAGTATATATTCCAAATTCTCCACCTAGTTAATTTTTTATTGAATTTCAGAAACACATTTTTTATCAATAACGCTTATTTTAAATAATAGGGAAAATAAAAATCCATTCTCATAGCTATTTTAATATATCACTGTGATGACCCATACTCTCAGGGTCTATTCCATTGTCAAAAAAATCCAGATCCTATAGGGGTAGCATCTCGGTGCGAGGCAGATCGACGAGACCAATTGGCGCGATCGATCGGTGTCACCCAGCCTTGTCGAGGTTTTTCCAGTAGCGCCTCCCTTTTGCGCAAATTGGGTTTTAAACCCTATTTTTACACCATTAATATTTTTTTAATGCCTAGTAATGCCCATAAATGTTGTTTAATTAAATATTCAATGAATTAACCTGGTGTGTGCATCAGTTTAAACTGCCCGACCCTTTAATGACATGTGGGGCCGCATTGTCAACCCACAACCCCGTTCCTTACACAGTTTCACATTCTTATCTCAACCATCCCTGGCCCTTATTAACTAAAAGGGTACCCCCTTAGGATTCTTTTCTCTATCACCCTCTGATTGGAGTACCCTTCGTTCAGATGAGCTGCATCGCTATCCGTGGAATTCCATGCCCAGGCTTAGCGTCGATCGTTGGTCAACAAGTAGGTAATTTCTCCTTCGGCTCTGCCTTTTGTGTATCAGGCGGGGTGGGCATGATTTTGATTCTGCATAATTGGATTAACCAAACCTTAATGAAGATAATGAACTGACTCTATGGAATGAAGGGAGGGCTGTGATCGATGATGTTGCTTTGTTGTATGATCTTCTTTCTGAATTGTGTGGGCTTACGCCTACTGAAAATCATGGCCATTGGTGGCCTTTATCTGTGCACTAATGAACCCCTGGTGATGTTCTAAATGGCTTATTTTTTAGTTGTGTACTCATCATGTGAAAAGGAATTTATTTAATCACGTATATTCGGCTAAATAAATTGAAAGCACCAGGATCAATATGTTCTGTGATAACCACGGTTAAGGCACGAAAATTGAAATCATAGAGTGTTAAATTTTATAAATATGAAAATACTGGCAAGGGCCTGCTTTGTGTGGGAGGTGGTGGTCTGGTTGTTTTCCCTTCACGGGCCCTTTGTTGGGTGATGTGGGTGGGGATGGGATCCCCTGTTGATATGGATTGAGTGGTTGTTAATTTTACGGCCGGGTGGTTACCTTGATTGTATCACGAATTGGGGAGGTATCCTCTATTGTTGAGAAACCATTGGCTCTTGGGTTTTGGGAACATGGGGTTGTACCTTGGGGTTTTTCTTTTGGTTCCAGTACATCGAGGGATCTCACTTATCCCTTTGTTGTTGTGACTTTACAAGAGAATCTGGTGTGAATGTTTAGTTGATGCTTGACTATTTTCTTTCCTTGACTTGTTCTTATGATTAAATTTGCCCACGTAGGTGCAGAAACATATTTAAACATCATTAATAAACATGAAAACAAGGATGGGACAAATGGGTTTTTGTTTGGTGTGGGTTGTGACGTGGACATGGGTGTTGTTTGTGTTCTTTAGGCTGGCTGAAGAAAAACCTAAACTTGTGTGAGTTCTTGTTACCTATACAAATACATGTAGTTTTGTGTTTCGTATTCGCACCCCAACCAAGTTAAGCACTTAGTGCCGAACATCCCCATTTCATGGGGGAGGGTGTTTTTCCCAACACTTTTGTTAGTGGATGGTTATTAGATCCTTTCTGCTCCCTTTCTCAGATAGCACAAGTATCTTCAGGCAGGCTGTGATGGCCTGAAGACAATTATTAGACCAAGAACCTTCAGGTGGGATAGTGTGGTGGTTGGCCTAGGTGTGTGCGGGCAGGTGGTTTCCCCAGTATCTTCGGGATGAGTCCCAGGTGTCTTCGGGCGTGGCAGTGGATCATCAAGCCCAGGTGTCTTCGGGTGTGGCAGTGGTTGTTCTGGCCTAGGTGTTTGCAGGTGTGGTTACATGTGACAGTTGTGGCCCAGGTGTCTATGGGAGGGATAGTGGTTGAGGCCCATGTGTTTGCGGGCAGAGTGTGGCAGTGGGACTGTGTGAGGATATGGCCCAAGTGTGTGCGTGCAGGGTGTGGTAGTGGGACTACGGTGAGAGTGGCGAGATTGGTTCAATGCGTAGGATTCTTCAATAACCAGTGGGAAAGTGGTGTGGGGTACCCAATCATTGATGTGCTCTTATTTTATATTACTTGCTTGCATTATTTGGTGAGTGTGTCTGGTGAGTGGGGTGGATGGACTCCTTGATAGTGATGGTTGTCTGCTTCTCATGGGACTTTAGTACATTCCCCCACATGTGCATGAGAATCATTGGTTTTCCATACTGAGTATACTTGTATGCTCACCCTACATATATAAAACTACTTTCAGGTTTCCAGGTGGACTTCGGGGATCATACGAGACCATACTAGCTCAGACCTTTGGGGCAGTTGCAGTTGCTGTTTTTCATTCTTTGGTACTTTACCTTGTATTTACTTTGTACCTTGTGGATTTTACTTTTGTAACATTCATTGAGAATGGTTTTTGCCCTTAATTTTACTATCCGCTTTTGGTGTTGTTAGGATTTACCATCTTATCTCCTGATCCTATTAAAATAAAATGTGTAATGCCTTCTATTTAATGTGTGATTCCATACAAATGGTTCTAGTCGCCACTCTGGGACCTATTGATGGTGGGTTTCAGGGGTCATTATCTCTCCTTCAACTTAAAGAAGGAAGGGCCTGGCAATCTGCTGACCCTTCCCTTCTTTTGGTGATGGAGGGTCGTGAGAGAATGGTATCCGAGGTGATGGTTGAGAGATAGAATGGATTTTAGAGTTAGGCACAGTGAGGATTGCATGGAATGGTTGTGAAACTGTGTTGGGTGACCTTGGTGCCTGAATTAGGCCATGGAAGACCGGCTAGGACATGGGATTTTAGGGCCCCCGTGATCTGATGCAAGGACTCCGGACCTACCGAATGACCAAGTGATGCCACACTGATTGTTGTGTAGAAACCCTAGGAAAGGTACATGAATCATAATAACTTTTTTTCTTGTGTTTCATGAGTGTTTTTGGAAATTAAAATGAGTAATAAGTTTAAGAAATATTAAGAACAATAATCTGCACAACGTGGGGTTTGGCATCCCTTGTTTACCTTGCAGCTATGGCATCTGGAAGGAGACCACGTGTGGTACGGGCGATCGAGGCCCAGGATACAACCTTGGATTATTGGTAGAGAGCTATCCAGGAGGATGAGGACGACCAATGGAAAAAGACACTGCAGGCTTTCCAGCCACAGACCCTCGAGAAGTATGAGGGCAACACCTCTTATATGATGACAGAAGGCTGGCTAGAGGATCTACTGATAGCCTTCGGCCTGATTCGGGCCCCGACCGAGTACTGGGTTCCTCTGGCCATCAGCCAGATGTGGGGAGTAGTGCGTCAGTGGTGGACGCTTTACTTGGGAGAGAGGAGAGAGGGTGAGGTGGCGTTTGATGATTTCGAGAGGGAGTTCCGGGTGGAATTTCTCTCTTCAACGATGAAGGTGGAGAAGAGGCTAGAGCTACTCTCCCTCCAGCATGGGAGTATGTTGGTATGTGAGCTAGGAATCAAGTTCAAGGACCTCGTACATTTTTCTCCGGACCTCTTTCCTGACGAGGAGTCCTAGGAAAGATGTTTAGAGGAGGCGCTCCGACCCTCCCTCCAGTATGCTGTTACCCCCATTACCCTCCCGACGTACTGGGAGGTCCAGAAGAAGACCGAAGTGGTGGAGAGGATTAATGCTTTGAGAGGTGTGACATGAGAAGGGATTCTTCTAGGGCTATCGAAGGGGAAGGTCATCAGCACTAGGCCTCTAGCGTCAGGACCCTCCAGGTTCTGACCAGCGAGGAGCAGGCCGCAGCAGTTTCAGTTCTGGTCCCCTGTTCCTCTCCCTTTTCCTTCAGGACTAGGACCGGGGTGCTTCGTCTGTGGGATCCATGGACATCTCTAGAATCAGTGCTCGGACCGAGTTCATTACGGAAGTGGTGGACAAGCTTAGCACCCGGCTCAATAGGAGCTTCCAACTATGCCCTTCCAACAGCAGCAGCAGGGGCAGCGAGCTCCCGCTCCTCTGAGGGTAGACGTTGAAGGGGGAGGCCGACCTCAGGGTGCTCCTCAGGGACCCCGACCATAGTGTGGTCGTGGAGGCGGCCGATAGCCGAGGGGAAGAGGAGCTGGGCGTGGAAAGTTGCGTGCCGTAGAGGCAGTAGTTCCAGCAGGGCCGAAGGTCGTTCGAGGTACGATCAGTTTGTTTAGCACCATTGCTTATGCCTTGATCGATACCGGAGATTCGCACTCCTTCGTCGCACCCCATCTAGCCCGTGATTTGGGACTATATTCCGAGAGACTTCCAGTGCCCCTAGTGCTGAGCACACCAGTCGAAGGTCAGATAGACATGTTATATGTTTGTCAAGGATGCAGACTGATGATTGGGCCACATCAATCAGTCATAGATCTACTAATACTACAGATATAGCCATACGATGTCATCCTAGTCATCGACTGGTTGTTCTCTGTGTGTGCTTTCATCGACTACCTTTGAGTAAGGGTTGTGTTCTCAGACTTGGGTGGCCGACGTGTTACCTTCACCGGCGAGAAAAATAGTCAGAAGTGTAGCATGTGAGAGGAACCCCTCCTCTCCTTGTTAGTTGAGCTGTGAATAGAGTTAGTAGATGCTGAAATGGTGAAGGTGCCAGAGATCATCCGTGAGATTATGGACGTCATTCCTGAGGAGGTGACAACTCTACCCCCTCGACGAGATATCGAATTTGGGATAGACATACAGCCTGGTGCTCGTCCGATTTCGATGGCTCCTTACTGGATGGCACCTTTAGAGCTACCAGAGTTACAGATTCAGATTGACTATCTGATGAAGAGGGGTTATGTTCGACCAAGTGCTTCACCATGGCGTGCTCAAGTCTTGTACTCAAAGAATGCATATAGTGGCTCAGGTTGTTCATAGACCACAAGAGGCTGAATCAAGTAATGATCAAGAATCGCTACCCTCTTCCGAGGATAGACGATCATTTCGACCAGCTGACAGGGGCAGGGTGGTTCTCGAAGATCGACCTGCGGTCAGGGTATCACCAGTTGAGATTGAAAGAGGAAGACATCATGAAGATGGTGTTCAGGTGTAGATATGGACACTTCGAGTTCGTAGTCAAGACGTTCGGTGTTACGAACGCCCCGGCCGTGTCCATGGGGCTTATGAACTTTATCTTCTGGGAGTACCTGGATTGGTTCGTAGTTGTATTCGTCAACGATATCCTGATCTATTCAAGATCAGAGGAGGATCACGCGGATCACCTGAGATGGTTTTGGAGGTCCTCCAACAGCACCAACTCTATGAAAAGTTGTCGAAATGCAAGTTCTAGATGCGATAAGTGCTCTTCCTTGGGAACGTAGTGTCCGAGCAAGGGGTAGCGGTGGACCCATCAAAGGATGATGTAGTTGTTTCTTGGGCGGAACTCAAGAATGTGGCAGATGTTCGTAGTTTCCTCGGGCTGTCAGGTTACTATCGGAGGTTCGTACCCAACTTCTCCCGAGTAGCAGCCCCTTTGACATCCTTGACCAAGAAAGACCGGGTTTTCGTGTGGAGTGAGAAGTGCGAGGCAGCCTTCAGCTATCTGAAGGAGAAGTTGGTTAGTGCCCCAGTGCTAAGTATAATAGAAGAAGGGGAAAAGTACAAATTGTTCTATGATGATTCAGGGTAATGCCTGGGATGTGTTCTGATGCAGCAACAAGGGGTGATCTCTTACGGGTCTAGGCAGCTACGCCCTCATGAGCGTAATTATGTGACCTACGACCTGGAGCTTACATCGGTCGTTTTTGCGAAAAATTTATGGTGACACTACCTCATTGGAGAACTGTTTGTGGTCTTCACAGATCACAAAAATCTGATGTATATCTTCTCCCAGTGGGACCTAAACTTATGGCAGTGAAGGTGGATGGAGTTCCTCGAGGATTATGACGTCAAGATATCTTACACTTCAGGGAAGGGGAATGTAGTAGAAGATTCCTTGAGCAGGAGGATGCAGAATGATGCGGTCTGAGAGTCGGTAGACGACTGGAAGGTGATGGAGGAGTTGGATGCCTTGCACCTGGACACGAGGACGGATGGCGGTAAAGGTTGCTTGTATCAGATGACGGTGGAGTCCTCTATGTTGCAGCAAGTGGAGGAGTCTCAGTGGGGAGACCGAGAGTGGGAAGTGATGTGTGACAAAGTTGACCAGAGGAATGCTCCGGAAGGGTGGACGGAGGATGGTCGGAACAAGATGCTTTTCTGAGGAAAGTAGTTTGTTCCAGAGGCGATGCATGAGAATGTTCTCAGTGAATTCGACAAATCGCCCCTAGCAGTACACCCGGTAGTTTCCAAGATGTTATAGGGACTGAAGAGATAGTTTTGGTGGCCCGGGGAAAAGAGATAAGTGGTAGAGTTTGTGGCCAAGTTCCTAGTGTGTCAGCAGGTGAAGGGTGAACACTGTGTTCCAGGTGGCCTACTGCAGTCTCTAAATGTCCCCGAGTGGAAGTGGGACGACATCTCGATGGATTTCGTCACGGGACTACCCAAGGTCCAAGGGGGATATGATGCCATCTAGGTGGTAGTGGACCGGTTGATGAAACCGGATCACTTTCTGGCGATCAAGGAGTCGAGCGCAGTGGATGCTTTGGAATGAAGGTATGTGGATTAGGTGGTGTGGTTTCATGGAGTTCCGAGGTCCATAGACTCGGATAGTGATGCACGATTTACCTCGCGAGTATATAGAGGATTGCAACATGATTTTGGCACCTTGTTCCATCTTAGAACAACATTCCATCCCCCAACAGATGGAAAGACAGAGCGCACCATCCAGACCATGGAGGATATGCTGCAGGCATGTGTTCTGGACTCAGGAGAATCGTGGGTATGACACTTGCCTCTCATAGAGTGTGCCTACAATAATATCTATCACTCTACCATTGGTATGGCCCCGTTTGAAGCCTTGTATGGGAAAACATTCCACTGACATATGTGTTGCACCGAAGTCGGAGAGGTAGGCATCCTTGGCCCAAAGATGGTGCAGAGCATGACAGAAAAGGTACATCTCATACGAGAAAGGATGAAGGCTTCCCAGGACCGGCAAAAGCCGTATAATGATAAATGGAGGTGGCCCTTGGAGTATGAGGTTGGAGACCATGTGTTATTGAAGGTCTCCCCTCGGCGTGGACCAGAGAGGTTCGGAAAGTGGAGTATTCTTTCTCCTAGATTCATCGTACCCTATGAAGTGTTGTGGCGGGTCAGCGAAGTGGCTTATCAGCTAGAGTTACCACCACCGCTACTGAGGATACATGACGTCTTCCTTGTGTCCCAGCTCTGTCGTTATCTGCACGACGATTCACACATCCACGGTTGGGGAGAGCTAGACATCGACGACGAGATGACCTTTGTGGAGAGACCAATGTTGATCGAGGATCGCAAAGAAAATGTGCTTCGTGGATGAACCATTCCCTTTGTTTATGTGTTATGGAGACATGGTGTTCTTGAGGAGAGTACGTGGGAGAGGGATGCACAGATGCGTGCCCAGTAACCAGAGTTGTTTTCAGTTTTGGGATGTTTTTTCTATACTTGTTGTGGTGGATCATTTTACCTTTGGCTATGAAATATGTGGTTTTTCATTCCTCTAAATGTGTGAAAAAATTCCTGGCTATGGGGAGAGGAGTACCCGACCCCTAATAAAGACGCATTAAGGTGGATGTGATTAAACTCGTGCAGGCAAGTCAGTGCAGCCCAAAGTGGATAGTATCATGACATGGGGGGGGGGACTCCCCAAACCACATGGCTAGGCAATTTGGCATGGTATATTTCTTGGTTCATGAGAGGGAGGTGTCCTTAGTTAATATTGAGGTTCACTCTTGAGAGGTATCTTTCGAGGTGGTTGTTCGGACTCGCTCTTTCCTTATGGGTTGTTTATGTTCTCAAGGGAGAGAATATATTGAGAGGTATCTGATGTGATGACCCAGACTCTCAGGGTCCATTCTTTTGCCAAAAATAAAATTCCGGATCCTAAAGGGGTAGCATCTCGGTTTGAGGCCGATCGGCGCGACTGATCGGTGAGACCAATTGGCGCGACCGATCGGTGTCACCCAGCCTTGTCGGGGTTTTTCCAGTAGCACCTCCCTTTTGTGCAAATTGGGTTTTAAACCCTATTTTTACCCTTTTATGTTTGTTTTAAAGGCCAGTAAATTCAATAAATGTCATTTAATTAAATATTTAATGAATTAACCTGGTGTGTGTGTCGGTTTATACCGCCCGACCCTTCAATGACGTGTGGGGCCGCGTGGTCCACCCACGACCCTGCTCCCTACACAATTTTGTGTTCTTATCTCAACCATCCTCGGGCCTTAGAAAATATAAAGTTACCCCCTTAGGTTTCTTTTCTCGATCACCTTGGGCTAGGATTACCCTTTGTTCAGACGATCCACATCACTATCTGTGGAATTCCACGCCCAGGCATACTGTCGATCGTTTATCAACAAGTAGGGAATTTCTCCTTCGTCTCTCCCGTTTGTGTATCATGTGGGGTAGGCATGCTTTTGATTCTGTAGAATTGGATTAACCAAACCTTAATGAAGATAATGAACAGACTCTAAGGAATGAAGGGGGGGATGTGATCGATGATGCTGCTATGTCGTATGATCTTCTTTCTGAATTTTGTGGGCTTATGCCTACTGAAAATCATGGCCGTTGGTGGTCTTTATCTGTGCACTAATGAACCCCTTGTGATTTTTTAAATGGAATGTTTTGTAGTTATGAAATCTTGCTGTGAAAAGGAATTTGGTTAAGCACATATATCTGGATAAATACATTGAATGCACCAGGATCAATCCCTTCTGTGATAACCCTGGTTAAGGTACGAAAATTGAAATCATGGAGTGTGTTAAATATTATAAATCTGAAAATACCGTTATGGGCTTGCTTTGTGTTGGTGGTGGTGGTCTGGTTGTTTTCCCTCATGGGACATTTGCTGGATAATGTGGGTGGGGATGGGATCCCCTGTTGATAATGATTCAGTGGTTGTAAATTTTAAGGTTGGGTGGTTACCTTGATTATATCATGAATTGGGGAGGGATCCTCTATTGTTGAGAAACCATTGGATCCTGGGTTTTTGGAACATGGGGCTGTACATTGGGGTTTTTCTTTTGGTTCTAGTACTTTGAGGGATCTCACTTATCCCTTTGTTGTTGTGACTTTACAAGATAACCAGGTGTGAATATTTAGTTCATGCATGTCTGTTTTCTTTACTTGACGTGTGCTTATTTTTAATAGTTGACCAAGTAGGATCAGAAACTTATTTAAACAAAATTACTGAACATGAAAACAATGATGGGACAAATGGGTTTTTTTTAGTGTGTGTTGTGACGTGGACAGGGGTGCTGTTTGTGTTGATTAGGCTGGCTGAAGAAAAACCTAAACTTGGGTGAGTTCTTGTTACCTATACATATACTTTTAGTTTTGTGTTTCTTATTCGCGCCCCTCCCAAGTTGATCACTTAGTGCTGAACACCCACATTTCATGGGGGAGGGTGTTTTTCCCAACACTTCTGTTAGTGGCTTGTTATTAGCTCTTTTATGCTCCCTTTCTCGAATAGGCCAAGTATCATCCGGCTTGTTGTGATGGCCTGATGTCCATTATTAGCCCATGAACCTTCGGGCGGGGTAGTGTGGTGGTTGGCCCAGGTGTGTATGGGTAGGTGGTTTCCCATGTATATTCGGGATGAGGCCCATGTGTCTTTGGGCGTGGCAGTGGATCTTCTAGCCCATGTGTCTTCGGGCGTGGCAGTAGTTGTTCTGGCCTAGGTGTTTGCAGGCGTGGTTACGTGTGGCAGTTGTGGCCCAGGTGTCTGTGGGCGGGATAGTCGTTGAGGCCCAGGTGTTTGCGGGCAGGGTGTGGCAGTGGGACTGCGTGAGGATATGGCCCAGCTGTGTGCGGGTGGGGTGTGGCAGTGGAAATACAATGAGAATGGCGGGATTGGTTTGATGCATAGGATGACTTCAATAACCAGTGGGAAAGTGGCACGGGGTACCCAAACATCAATGTACTCTTATTATATATTACTTTCTTGCGTTATTTGGTGACTGTGGCTGGTGAGTGGGATGGATGGACTCCTTGATATTGATGGTTGTCTGCTTCTCATGGGACTTTAGTACGTTCCACCAATTGTGCATGAGAGTCCTTGGTTTTCCCTACTGAGAATACTTGTATGCTCTCCCTATGTATATAAAACTACTTTCAGTTTTTGAGGAGGACTTCGGGGATCGCGCAGGACCATACTATCTCGGACCGTTGGGGAAGATGCAGTTTCTGTTTTTCTATCTTTGGTACTTTACCTTGTAGTCACTTTGTACCTTGGGGATTCTACTTTTGTAACATGCATTGGGAATGGATCTTGGATTTACTTTTACTTTCTTCTTTTAGTGTTGTTGGGATTTACCATCTTATCTCCTGATCCTATAAAAAGAAAAAGTTTAATGCCTTCCATTTGGTGTGTGATTCTATACCCTTGGTTCTAGTCGCCACTCTGGGACCTATTGAGGCGGGTTTCAGAGGTCATTATCTCTCATTCAACTTAAAGAAGGAAGGGCCTAGAAATCTGCTGACTCTTCCCTCCTTTTGGTGAAGGCAGGTCATGACAATCACATTCATGTGGTAGGTAGTACTAAAAGGATATATTTAGTGGGTTTCCTTTTAAATGTGTATAGTGGGACACATTAAGAATCTATCAGATGAATAAACTATATTTCTAAAACCCCATCGATTGATTGAAAATATTTCTTCTATATTTGTTATGCAAGAATCATTAAAATAGTTTTATCTGTTTATCCATCAATATCATATTTTTTCCTATTATTATTTCCCTCTATGGTCACATCCCATTAAAAAAAATTAGTTGAACTAAAATGAAATTATAAATAAAAATTTAAAAATTATTCAAAATACAAATCACCCAACTAATGAAATATGCATCTAAAGTGTTCATTTATATTTCATGTCTACATTATATAATATTTTTTCAAATCATTGTTCATCTCTTCTAAAAATAATTTGTTTTCATTGAACTAAATTGAAGATTTCACCTAACAACATGTTTCTCACGAATTTGACCTATTTTATACAACTATTGACATAAAATTCTTGATCATTTCATCCTTATATCATTTTCCCCTTTACAATTTAGGTATTATTAATGTTCAATTATCATGTTACTTAACTACCCCTATCACTAGTAACTATTTTCATGTTTCAGTACTGTTAGTTTAATACTATCCAAACAAAAAAACCTCACTGAAAAAAATTAAGATATCACCATTGTGTTTTGATTTTAAACAATATTTTAGAAATTATTTCAAATAGAAATAAAACCATATGTTTTATTTAAAAAAATATATATTCATAGGAAATAAAATATTTATTTTACATATTATATAATAAAATTGATTAACCTTAATTTTTATTTTTTATTTATTAAAATTATAATAAAAACCTAACAAAATAAATTATTTTGTTGGAATTAAAATTGAAAAATAATTTTAAAAGGTAAATATTATATCATTAGTAAAAAAATTGATTTATGACAATTAAACATTGAATATAACATTAATATTTTATTACATGTAATTATTGTATATTTTTTTAATATATAAAATTTGTGTTTAGAGATTTTATAAAAATTATCTGAAAGAAATTTTTTTTTTGACCTTACACCACCATTTATCACCTAAATTATATAATCCACAAAACTCCCATGTGATCCAGAGGATAAACATAATAAACCGCATTTTTATTTATAATTGAACTTTAAAATTACATATATATACTATATAAATCTCATATGATCTATTCTCTCTAAATGTGTTTTATCTTTGTAATTTTATATAAAAATTAAAATTAGAAATTTTCTAGAAAATTACTAGTTTTGGTCCATGTTTGGGAAAACCATGCACCAATGGATATAATAAAATGCTTTTTTTCATTTTTATATAGACATATTTCATTATTTTGCTTCATAGCTTACACACAAAAAACAAAAACATTATATTATTTAGTAATAGTTGTTGAATTATTTTTATTTATTCAAAAATCACATATGATTTTGCTATTTTCTTCTCTAATAACCATTAATAACATTGAAAACAGATATTGGGAGATTTTATTCCTTTATTTCACTCTTAATTCCTTATTTTTATGTGATATATTCATTTCTGAATAATAATTCATGCACAAGTACTAATCATATTACATCAACTTACTGTCTTTTTTTATACTTAGATGCATTGTTTTTTTTTTATATTGGGCATTTTCTACTAGATATGTGTAATGAATTTTGGGTTTTTATTATTGGTTTTAAGTGGATAATTATGGGAATCATAACATTATCTACTATTTTTCCATTTACATAAAATAAGTTGATTTGAGGTCGATAGCATCTATTCTGTCTAAATGGTTGGGAATGCATTTTTTATGGTTATTTATATAAACCTTATATATATATTCTATATAAACATGGTATGTTGTTGTGCTCTAAAAAATTGAATTTTAATTTATAATTAATTCATTATGGGGATGAATTATCTTATATATTTTCTATGAATGTATAAATTTTCTGGAATAATTTATAATTTATTTATTTGTTTTACTATTTTAATTAAAAATGAATAACTAATTACTATGTTAATAAATAGAAATACATTCGGTTAGTTTATAAAATGTAATAATATTCTTTTCTTGATTAAAATTTTAGAGGATATTTGAATAAATTTTTACATGATGGTTGAAATGATTATTTTTTCCTTCTAGATGATTCTATTCTATTTTTCAAATCATTCCATTGGTATCATAGTAGAAAATTTTTCTTTGGTATTGAGTTTTATATGATCCAATAGTAGTTATTGGAAATGAATTATTTATAATATTTATATTTTATTCCATAGGTATTTTTTAACTAAAAAAATGGGAATCTAACCATACAGATTATACGCAAATAATTTTACCACTTCTTCTAATAATGGTAATATTTTGTTCTATTTTAATATTAGTGAATTTATAATGCTTTGTGAATGTTGTATAGTGTGTAAAAAATTAAATTATGTTATTTTATAGAGGAATAAGATGTTAATTTCTTTAACAATATTTATCACTTCATTAAAAATGAATTATTTATTATGGGATGTGTATAAATTAATCATAATGATTGGATAATTATAATTTTCAAAACTATATTATTCTAGATATTTTCATTGTGTTCATCATCATTTGTGAAATAAATAAGTAGATAATTTGTAAGATTCTATCTCAATGTTAATTTATAATTTAATAGAGTATTTATTTAATATTAATGAATATCAATTATGCTAAAAATGTATGATAAATGTAATGAAGATTATAGTTTCAAAATTAATTATCCATGGTGATAGTCTACTATATTTTAATGATCAATTTATCCTAAATTGGTAGTGGAAAAAAAATCCTTCAAATACAATAAAAAACACTATGATCTGTTAAATAACAGATGTGTCATTTAATTAAAAGTAGCTACAAATGTTTTTGGTATATGTAATTATGAATGACATCGGGAAAATTATATATCTCATGGGTTACGTGCAACTTAATAGAGATCTGTAATTTCAATTTAAAATTTATTTTGGATGGTGATGTAAAATAAAAAGTGGTTAGTTATACCATAGTTCAACTATTTATACGATATATATGATGTAAGGGTGTAACATATTTTATTTCCATGGGTGAGGATAAATGATAGTTTCGATTTTTATTATTTTTAGTCTATAATATTTGTTGGGAAACATGTCACTTTTTGATGACGCATGTGATCTTCTGAAAGAGGATGATGTGGTGTTTTATAGAAAATATAAATGTAAACCATAAAGTGACTAGTATACTACTACCATGTATATTGTTGATCAAATTAGAGTTGGCATTTCCCATGTTCAACCAACAGGGACCTATTTGGGTTTCACTAGGCGTGTCTCACCAACTTGAGGGCTAGTCATTGACACCGAGTAACAACACCATTTTTAGAATGTTTTTTAGTTGGTGGTTTATATAATTTCAATATCATGAAATATGTGATTTTATTTTAATTTTCCACATAATTGTTTTAGAATGGAATTTATACACTCTAATAATATTTGAAAATTCTTAATCATCCAAAAATAATTTCCCATTTTTTTATAGATCATGTAATATTTAGTACCATTACAATCAAAAAACGTGTATATTGTTTCCCCTGTTCCAGCCTATTCCCCACTTAAAGAGACTAATGCAGAGTATGCTAGGATTACCCATAGCTCGTACCATAAACCCACTACAACTAGGAATCATGAATAGAACAGAAAATTGAATGAATTTGTCTAAGTCTCCTGTCCTGAAATGCATGCAGACTCTCCAAGATTGAAGTGAAGAATAAATTACTATAGCAGGATCTCCTCATCCTCCACCAAGTTGTGGCAACCCTCAATCTCAAATTCAAAAAGTTATGAAAAAGGTGAGTACCTATAATTCATTTGAATTGATTGTATCTTCCA
Organism: Viscum album; assembly: GCA_963277665.1. Lineage (NCBI taxonomy): Eukaryota > Viridiplantae > Streptophyta > Magnoliopsida > Santalales > Viscaceae > Viscum > Viscum album. The sequence goes on along the minus strand of OY728141.1, from coordinate 96,030,797 downwards.
GTAGTGATGAAGATAGTAAAACAATGGGAGATTGGGATGGAGTTAAGCATGTTAACATTAATGTAACTCTTGAGTTCCCAGATGATGGTAGAGGTCCCTAGATGCAGGCAAAATCTGGGGGGAGGGGGATACATCCACGTGGAGAGGGTGCTCATACATCTCATCTTAGAATGAACACTCACTCGCGAGTGCACTGATATCATTTTTATGGACCTAAATTATTTTGTTTGCTCCTCTTTCTTTACTTCTTGTATCACTTTATTTTTAATTATAGGGACCTTTAAGCCTCAACGTTCTTTAAAAAAACAGGTATATTGTTTCCCAATTTTATTTATAATAATAAATTAATGTGTAATTTATACTATATTTTTTTCTGAATTAATTATATTTCATTATTAGTGTAGAAAATATATTTCTAGTTCGTATGTGAATTTTTGATGTATCATGATTGTGGTGGTATTGAATTTCATATGGACTCAAATTCACTGATCTATTAAATTGTGGTTATTTAAAACATTTTGGTTATTATATTATGTTTTTTATATAAAATGGATAATAATTTATGAGGAACATTAATCTAATATTTTCCAAGAATTAATAAATTCAATTAGATGTGATATTTCTTCATGAAGTTGTGTTTTAAATTTTGGAGGGTTCTTATGTGTTGTTGTTTTAGGGATTTTTTTTTCAATTAACAGTTCTTTGTTGAGAGGAATATTAAATAAAGATGTATAACTTCGAAATTATTCTATAAAAAATAATTAATCAGTTATAATATTCACTTTTAATTTTATAATACAATTAATGGATGTGAAAACTTTAAGGTAGTTAAAAGTAATATTTTTTGAATAAATATATTAAAATGTGTAACTATATTCGATTTTTGTCTTTTTATGTGAAAATTCATTATAATTGATATGTTATAGTTTTTAATCTAATATATAATTTAATGAACCTGTATTTTTTGTTTTATAAATTTTATCTCACCTGTTTTGGTTACAAAAACATGTTTTACGGCTAAAACTTTACTACATTTTGTTGATAAAGTATTCTATAAAATATTATTTAGGAATTTTTTTTAGACCAGGGAAATAATTTATACAAAAGTCATTGAATATCTTTTATCTGGTCCAAAAACAGATATTTATTAAACAATTATAGATGTAGATGATTATTTATTAGAAACCCATAAATTTTTTTATTATCTTATAAACAACCTAAGTGTTTCATGAATGTTATATAAAATAACATGTAGGATTAAAAAATAATTAAAATATTTATGTGTTGAAATTACGTGAGATTAATATCATGTTATATAGTTTAAAATTAGGGAGTAAATGGTTAATAATTGCAGTCATTAGGATGATTAATAGAGTTGTGGGTTTTCATGTTAAATCATAAATGTGATAAACTAATTGAATTAAAATATATTAATTGATCTGGCATAAATAATTTTTTTGGATAAAACTTTTTATTAGAATTTTATAATGAATTATACGGAATGTTATGTTTATATATAAAGTGAAAGTGTTTTTTATATATTATTTTATTTTAAAATGATTATTTTAAATTAATAAATTAAAATGGGGATTGTTTTTTGAATCATATAACATGATGTAATTATTAAATTTCAGTAATCATATTCATAAGATATTATTTTGGTTAATTAAATACATATGTTTATATAATTATTGGGTAAAAAATATTGGTTATGATATTTTTGGGAAAATAAAAATTTAGTGTTGATTGAATGAATTTTTGTGATTTGACTTTATGTTTAAGTGTTTAATGTTGTTATTTTTTTTAGTGGAACAAATATGTGTGAAAATAATTTTTTTGGGAATGTTATTTCTTTTCTCCACATTATTTAGTGTCCTAATTTTTTTTTGTAAATATTCATTAATCAGTATCGACGATAATAATTTTTTTATAAGAAGAAAATATTTAGTTGTGTTCTAATATTGTTAATGAAGTATTCAATTATACAGTAAATTCTTAAAATTAATTGAAATTAGAGGAAATTATTTTTACATAAATATAATTTATATTTTTATTTAATTATGTTTTAAAGACATATAGTATAAATATAAATTTCTTGCATTTTGATATGTTCAAAATGAATTTATGGATTCTATAATGGGTAATGAGATGATATTAATGATGCAACTAAATGATAACATGATTTTTTCTTATTTTTTGGAATATATTCATACTTCCTTAGACAATAAATCCTTGAGTTTTTCTATCCCAAAAAATATATTTTTTGAAATCATGTTGTATGGTCCTTAGACTGGTTCTCATCTATTTTTAATGAATCAAGTGACACATACCTCAAAACCACCACCTAATATTCTATATTTTGTCAACTAATGAATAATTTATCAATATATTATTTAGATATTATAAATTATTTTGTATAAAAATTCATGAATAATAGTATATAAATATAACTAATAACTGTTCTCATTAACAAAGTAATACAATTTTGGGAATCACAGTGATATTCTAGTGGTAATTAATTAATGACTATTGTCCGATAAAAAATATATATACAAAGTTACATGAAATTTTTCAAAATTAATTTCTCCCATTTGATAACCATATATATGATATCAAAAATATTTAAATAATGATCACTAATGAAAAAATAATTTCAAGTGTCAATGCCATGCCTTATCTTAATAAGAAGGCATAGTATCCCAAAGAATTCACATACAATTAGAAGATCCATCTAACTACAACATCAATTGATGGAATAAATTCCTTAGTTCTATATATAATCAGAAGGGGGAAAAGATTACATATCCCATGGAATCAATATAATAGTGGGAATCACATATTATATCAATATAAAAATCAAGGAAATTGTGCAGTTCATCATAAGTGGTGAATATATCACATAACTAGATAACAACCATTACTAAAATCGCCAATTGGTGAATGGGTAGTATATCCAACCCATATAATTAAGTTTCATAATGGGAATATGACCCACCTATATAAATTTTATAATATATATATCAAACCATTCTATCATAAATAGTAGACTATAATGAGTAATATTTCCTAGAAATGAAAATAAAATCAATAATCATTTTCATATCTTTAAATATCGTAATAACACTCTAAGAACAAGGGAAATATATCCCATAATACCAATGATATGTTGATATACAATATGCATAACCATCCACAACAGTAACTCATAAATAGGTGTTGATAACATTTGAAAACAAACCTATGTAAAAGTTTTTGGTGAATAGTTACCAATCATATTTTAATTTTCTATGTGAAAGACTCCACCAACCATGGACATTAAATTCAACGGCCAATGGATTCCAACCGATTATAAATTCTAAAAAACCATGGATTCTCTATAGTAAACCATATTCGAAGACTAATTTTATCATTAACCATTCTATAAGGAATCCACACATCTGTAATATATATTAAGGATAACTACACTAATGAAAGTTACACTACACTAAAATATTACTCAACAAAAAAAGTCATTCGATTCAATATATATCGTTCATCACAAATTAATCCAATTTAATATCAATTATAGGATATATAATCAATGAATTTTATTCCAAGGTATTTTTTTCAATTATATTTCTACACCAAAATCATGTAGTCTATGGAAAAAAAGATAAGTTTGGTTTCTACTCTCCCACACAGGTGATGAGACCATGTATCATACATTTTATTAAACATACATAAATCATTTTGATTGTTTCTAGCACCACATAATTCTAATATACGATTACATCTAAAAAAGCCACTTTTTATGGCTTACTCTACCTGAATTTTTTTTAAGAAAACATGATATATTTACGAAAAATATAAATATTAATGTATAAATATTAAAAACAATATTTCTATTTAATTAGTTTAAACTATATGGAGTAACTAATTTATGAATTATATGTATATATTAAATAAAGGATATATATAATATGAATTAAATTAAATTATATTACCTAAAATGTATAATAAGATCATTTATTATTTAGACATTTGTTTTTTTAAATATCATTCATATGATACATATTTGAATTTGAAGAAACATATGATTAATGATAAATAATATTTTAGGATAATTATTTAATAACTCCAATGTATGTTTTAAATGATATAAAATATTAATTATAATGGGTTATATTTGAAAATATCATTTTCAAATTAAAAAAATTATTCTATTAAAGTTTCGGTTTTTAATAACAGACTAGATTTAAGATTTTTGGAAGTTGATATTAATAATAATGAACCATATTTTATAATTTTTCATATAAAATTTGTTTTATTATCAATTTGTGATATTTTTTTTTGAAAAATTCATGTTTTAATAAAAAAATATGATTTCAAAAAAATATGATTTTTCTATGGATTTACAATTATATAAGAATAAACATATAAAAAATATAAAAAATATTGAGTAATTAAATCTAAATATATGTAATAATATTATTCATTTAAATTTATTCTTTTTAACATAAAAACACATGGAAAACATTTTTATAACAAACTAAAATAAAATATTATAACAAATAAATTAGATCCACTCACATATTTAAATCATGTTTTTAGCGAGATTTTATAACACCCTACCAAAATCATTAGAGCAAGAAGAAGTGAAGTGCTAGTAGACATAGGTGAAATTCTTAGGACACCAATATCTGGAAATACAAGGACATAACATTAGAGGGGAATTGAGGATGATTTCCACTGAAGAATGAATATCCAATAATGAGATAAAAAATATATACGATAGACTAAATTATTCATGATAATCAACCATGTAACTCAATGAAAGACCAATATAGAAAATAATTATAATATAGTATAAAAATAAATGAATTTTTAAGGATAATATTCCACATAAGAAGGCATATGAACCAATGCCCTACCATAGCAGGAAAAATATATAGACACTCTAAGTCTCCAACATCTGCAAAGAAACCATGATATCATGGAACTCCACAAGAAAAGTGAAAAACATGAACCATCCTAATATCACGAAAGATGAAATTAAAAAAACATCCAACTAATAGGGTGATTATATCCTTCATTATTTTTTCCAAATACATCCCATCACACACCACTAAGATACGAAAAGGTTAACATATTTCAAAAAAAAAGGGAGATAACTAGATAATAATGTCATGTCATGTCAAAAATTGATTTCATATACTAAAATGTAATGATAAATCATTTAAATCCATTTCATTCCAATTTTAATAATGAAGAAATTTTAAACTCACTCACACACCTAATGCATGCAACCATGTAACTCCCTATACTTACAAGCGATTATTCATCCTATCATCATGCAATCAGTTTTTGATCAACATGAAGGTGGCACATCCATACATGATCCATAAAAAATAATTATTTTATGGTGTTTCTTATAACCATTACCCATAAAAAATTATTATTTTTTTATTGTGGAAGTTATAAACATTACTTATCCCAGATAAAGATGAAAACATCCCACAACTTTATGAAAAAGTTTCGAATAAAACATTTATTCAAAAAATCAAATCATTCTATGCCCAACATTTGGAATCAAATCAATTGGTGTTTTCAATTACATTCAAAAAATATATTCTAATTGGTTGAAACAATATTTATATAATATTTACTATGAAATTTCAATAATGGTAGTGTGGGAGAGAATCTACCAAAATTGATATGATTATCACAAAGGATAGACGATGATTCTAAAAATATAGAATTTTATTCTTACACCTTTACCGAAATAAAATATGGTCACATTAACATATATATGAGTCTATAGTTTAGACTATAAAAAATAGAATTTTGGTTATAATTAGACCAATATAAGGAGAACAAATAAGAGAAAGAAGAAAGGAACTCAAACCATTGAATAAAAAACTATAAAAATATTCAATGTCACTAGAGTTTAGACGTTAGAAATTTCATGAATTAATATAAAGAAAACCCTTTGAGTGTCTAGGGAGAATAATCCTATAGATACCGGGTTTTTTCATTGTAAGACTTTGGAATATTTTTAAATATGTTCCAAGAGCTGGCTCCTTAGAAAGTGTGGAATTCTGAGGCCTAGTGTGCACATAATAAATTATAACTAATATTAAGTGTTGTCTACTAATCACTAGATTGAAATGGGAAATCTCTTAAATGGTTGATCATATAAGAAATATGATACCATGGATGGGTTTGTAATATGGTGTTTACCGTACACACAACATAAAATATGTCGGTGTGGGAAATTCAGAACCCTCCCTCATTAGTGGTACATTAAAAGGATGAATTAATTTATTAATCCACTCATTTAATAGCACAAACCCAAATAAATATCAAATGGTCACTCGGATTAGAAATATGAGACCACAGTTTTCTCTAGAGCATGCCTTTTACCCATAGAGGTGTATTGCATTAGACAGCGCAAGCCTCCTGTAAAAAAAATTCCCCAGAGGGAAAAACCATAAATAGAATTGTTAAATAAAATTATTTTATTTGAAAGGATACTTTGAATAACTTCGGAATGGGAACTCTGTATGGAAGTCCAAGACCATCGTTGAGTTCATTGCATTGTGTTTTCCCTAGGGGTGACCTCAGTTGAGAGGGCATGATGGATTCAGATTTTGCGACTGTAGGAAGCCTCCAATAAGTATGAGTTAAGATAAAAGAGACAAAATTAGCTCATTTCTTTCTCAGATAAGGGATCTTTAGCTAACGATGATTCAACATCCAAACATCATTGTATCATGATGAGAAGGTAGTCACTAGTAGTTTAGAGCACATCAGACATAATGGCCGACCCAATTTCGAGGTGGGGTTTCTATTTTAGATCCTAAAGCCCCATGATTAAATCTTTTTTTCGTTTTCGAATTCGGTTGAAGTCCAATTCTTTAGAATCCTTTCATGACGGCCAAACTAAATACAACCATAGTCTATTCTGAATTAGGATTGCTCGTTCATCATTTTTTTCAAGTTCTTCATTGTTCATTGATGACAATCATTTAGTCATGATCAAATGACATATGATATGGGAGCAAGACCTAGATCTATGAATCTCTCACCCCAAGGAGTCATGTTCTGTTTTTGGATTTGAGTTTTTGAAACCAAAGGAAGTGTAGTAGTGAGCAGAAGAAGTAGTTACTTTTCACCATGCTAAAACATCAATGAATTATTTAGTGGAGGCTTGCAATATAAAGGTCTCAACCTATGGAGCCCAGATCTAGTCCAAGATCAATATTTGGAGCACTAAATTGATGATTGTGGTTTTCCAAATTTTTCCGATGGTGTTTTTTAATGGGGGAGGCTATGGTAGGTGGTGGCACAACAACGAGCCTCGGAGTAGGCAGTAGCACCGAAGCTGGCACGGTAGAGTCATGGGGAAAAGAGGAGGCAAGGTGTTAGGAATAGAGGCATGGCAGTTGGGCATGACAGAGTCTAGAGGATATGACGGTGCGGCATGCTGGGCAGCAGCGTGGCCTGGAGCCAGCAGCGGACGGACTGAGCGAGCAGGACCGGCCAGTTTGGTTGGTTCAGACCAGGGTTTTTATAAAAACTCATGTATCTCTTACACTAACAGTCCGTTTCAAGTTTCATATATGGCCACAAGACCCATTATTGAATAATATCATTTGATAATTCTTGGGATACAATTTCCTTATGTCTTGATTCTTAGTGGAACTAAATTTCTTATTTTAATAACGATAATATAATTTTTATTTTGTAGGAAACCTGCATCAACCATACGTCTACATAAGATTTCTGATTGAAGTGTTATTTGGGGCATTGTGACCCTAGAGATGGGTCATACATTTCAATACTAATTTGGGGTTCTTAAATAAAAATATTGTATGTGGGCCTCACGAGCCTCGTTTGGGGCGTTTGCGCTGAAATGTCATTTTTTCACTGGCTTCCCATTTAGGGGAAATGCATATATGATATCATGTGATTCAATAAGGGGATATTAATGGAACAATCTCTTTGATTTTCATTGAGATCGAGGTTGGGGCCTCATGGGGAACTATTTGTGAATAGCGGGGCGGAATTGCATTTCTTCAGTAGAGTTAGTTTTGGATGAATGAATAGCCAATTTTCTGATCTTTTCTGAGGGGATTTCAATGGTGTAATCCGTTCGTGCACAATATTGTGAAATATAGTTTCGACATTGGTATTTATATTTGGTTGAAGGAATAGTCAATCATATGAATATTTTCACAAGAATTGTGAGGATGTGATACATTTGGTTATATGTTGCCATTTACAAGAGGCATGTCAGTATAATTACATTTTCTCCCTTTAGATCACTAACGAGAAACATGCACTCATCAACCTTTTGGTTAGAGGTGCAGTTCACACTGGGAGTACACTAGCATGCCATGTGGTTACCAATTTATAGTTTAGTTTCCGAGTACATCTAGGTGTATGGAAAAATGATGACTTGGGGTCACACATTGTTTGGGCCCCACATGTGTCATGTACCAGCTTACGAATCTTCTACCTCTCATATATTCTTCAATTGAACTGATATTTTGGATTTTAAGTAGCATATCCAGAGTTTTATTCCACATAGAACATGATGGTTCCTTCCATAGTATCTTTTTATATTCCAGTTGATATTTTCAAGGAAATATTTACATATTATGTGGTGCTCGATGATGGCAGTGATGGCGGTGATGTCTTCAGAATCCCCAGAGAAGTTTTGGGCTTACCCTCAAGTGGGACTAGGTTTTAGCATTCCCGATTATCTTCCTAAAGTACTATTCAGAAGGGATGGATTTAATAGTTGTAAAGACCTGTAAATTTCAAGGAAAATTTTATCATAAATTCATTGGAATTTTACGAGTCCGCAGTTTCTGACGGCGCCTGATTCTGAGGCCCGGTGTGGCTGGAATCAATTTCTGATGTTTTGTCTGGGTGCGTTATGTCAACGTACATGTGATATTTTCTATCTTTTAATCTGTTGCTCCGAATTGAAATATGACTGCACTGATGAACTCCATAGCCGGTATTCACTTAAAAGGACATTTTCTACAGTTGTGTTTGGTCGAGAGTAGAAGTTATAATTTGGGGATTCGTAGAAAATTAAATAAAATTGTTGTATTGTCCAATATTATTTAAGAGGTGGTTATTTTCCTCCAAAGGGAATTTTGGGTGGGTCCCACACCCCACATAACCTACCATGAGAGGATAATGTGTAGTGGGGCCCACATAAGCACCTAACTCTTTATCTTCCCTTTAACTCTTGTGAAACCCCATTTTTATCTTTTGAACTACAAGTTACTGGAGGAGCCTCTCAACCTCCCTCCATTAATTGTGCCAAACTCGTCAATTTAATTAATTATTCACCATTATTTAATTGGATAATTTGAATTAATTTTAAATGCATGGAATTATTAAATTGGGTGCCTTTAATTTTATTTTCATTGGCAAATATTCGATTGGGGAGGCTTTGGAGAATTAGAAGAAAGGTGTTCCTCTCTCGACGAAGAACACCATTCTTCAATGAAGAAAATCTCCGATGAAGAACCTGAAGAACTTGTCCAATGAAGCTTCCTCTTTGGACGCACCCTGACGTCAATGGAATCAACGTTCGTATTCCACGACGCCCGACCTCCGCAACACTGGTCTTCCGCGGCTCATTGACGTGCACCATTCTTGAAACCAAGGTAGTGGTTTTTTATCAATTTTAATGGAATACAACCAAACTCTTGTTTTTTAATGTAATCCTTGGTTTGAATTTGGCCAATTGATTCCAATTAATACGGATTTCATGGGTCAAACCAACATTGACAGATGGCCCTTCGTTGGTTATTGTTGTTTTGGTGACGGGGGCTATGTTAAGGGGGTCGTGGTGTCGTCGCACCGTGTTGGAGGAGGACCATAGATGAAGGAGGCAGAGGCATCGGCGACCAGAGATAATGGCGGCCGCATGCAGATGAACCGTGGAAAACAACTTCAGGACGCTTGGCCGATGAAGAACTAGACGGGTATGAGGGGTGGTGCCGCTTGGCGCTACCGTTTCAGAAAACATGTGGGGCCATGCCCCCACACCACTCAGCCAGCTGGCCAAGCCGTGGCCAGTCGCGGGCCAGGCCACCCTTGCGCAGGACGGGTCACCTTCCATTGGGCCGGTCCGTGCCCCGCCAGGCTGACCCTCCAACCAGGTTGGACCCACCGAGCCAGAACGGGATGACCCATCAGCCCACTCGGCTTGACGAGCTGGGCCTGTTATGTTTCAATGTGAATAACTTCTAGACCGCGCGTCTGATCAACGCTCCCTCTAAGGCACTAGGATCCTCCTAAAAATACGGTCCTTTTTCGATACTCTAATTGAGTTTTGGAAGAATTTGGAAAATAGTCCGGTATGGAACGAGCGTAATTCCAACTGGGCCCCTGGAACAGAAAAGACAATAACTTTCAGACCAGGAGTCTGATTTACACGCCGTTCATCGTGTTGGGTTCCTTATGATGAGACGGAACATCGTGTTACTTCAACTATGGAATTTGTGATAGTGGATGTAACAACCCCTTTGCTCGAGGAGAAGACCCTCCTGGAATCGAGCATGTTGTGTGTGGGAACCCTAGAGCAGGGTGCGACTACGACGAGTACTGTACTGGGATCCTCTGTGGGTTCGACAATGACAAATACTGTACTGTGATCCTTTGTGGGTTCGACAGTGATGACTACCATTATTGTATTTTGTGTGGGTCTGGTAGTTTGACCTCTGTACTTGTATCCTGTGTGGGTCTGACAGAGTTGTTGGTCTTGTATCCTGTGTGGGTTTGACAGCTTTGCTGGTCTTGTATCCTCTGTGGGTTCGACATCTTATATGAATCATTGACTACATCTCATCATCTCTATTTCTATACAAAAGATGTGTACCAGTGTGAGATGAGTCTTGAATTTCAATCATTATCATCGATGTGATTGACTTTACTTCCTGTGTGGACTGAGTTGTGCTTGGGCTCGAGAGTTGGAGCCTAACTGAGATTGATAACATAGGTATATTAATGGGGTTATACCTATTTAGGGTTGGTTGATACTTCATGGTTGTATCTTTCTTCTATTTTTTATCCTTTTTGGATTCTTGAAGTCCTTCGGGGGTCTCGAGATCCCTACTAAGTATCGTTATACTCACCCCTGCAAGGGTTATGCCCACATCTCGTTGTGTTGTATGCAGATGATGGACAACATTGATAGATGCTGAGAGAGAGCCCGGACTGTATGGTACCCATAGGTGGACCACACAGCGAGACGGTACAAGGACCAGACCGATTGACATGGAGGGCTGTGGTGGACATCTGTACCTACCCTTTAGGTAGGATACTCAGCGGATGTTCCAAGAGCCGCTCTTTTTAGCTGTTGTCCCCTTTTTAGTTGTACTTTCTTTCCGTTGTACCTGTACATTTCTATTGGTCTTGTATTTCTGGCCCCTTTACGTTCGGCACTGCTTTTTGTATACAATATTCACTTAGTTTTTACTTCTTATTGCGTACTCTGATGTGTCTGTTTATTTTCATAAAGGAAATGCCTTCTCAGCTTTTGGATTTACGCCTTTGGTGCTAGTCGCCTGCCCCTGGTCTATGGAAGCTGGGCTTGTGGTAGTCACGACACGGGCCCCGAGGACAGGTCGTGAAAAATTGGTATCAGTTGAGTCGGTTCTACCACAGAACATAGGACATTGATCTGTCTTACTGTGAAGCAATGGTGTTAAGAGTATTGAGTGTGGTTTTCAGTCCAGGGAGTCCAGTGTTGGTGCGGCAGTCGACATATCCATACACCAAGACTCTGACCTCTGATTCCCGACTCAGTGCACGAAAACACTGATTGCATGTGTGATTCAAGAGTTTTCTTTTGTGGTCTCTTTGAGTCAGCTCACCATGTATAACTTATTGACCACGGCGCACCAATTCCTTATCAAGATGCCTCTATGAAGACAGCCAACTAGGGTTCCTGAGAGAGTAGACGATGACCGACCACCGAGCGACGAGGCTCTAGTGTAGTGCCCTTTTTACTACGTTTCCAACCTTGGGTGGTGTACCAGAATCACCACCACCCGTTAGGTAGAATATTCCACTAGTCATACTAGAGGATGGTGCAAATCTACAAAGCGTAATGCATGAGTTCCAGCAGTAGAGGCCTCTGAGGTTACGAGGCGCGAAAGATTCCCAGGTAGTAGAAGACTGGATGGAGGCGATTACTGGAGCTTTCCACCTAGTTGATACAGTAGAAGAACAGATGTTTGTCATAGCTACTAACCTTTTTCAATGAATGACTATTAGGATGGTCCATGTAGTGATATGGTTTCGCTACTTGAACCTTTTTTTGAGATGGTACCTTCTGGCAGTGTGCCAACTATATCACTACCGATTGGTAAGCAGTTACAATCGGCGATACCAGAAGAGGAAACTTGTAGGCTTAGTGTCTTACATGTGTTTCAACATCATATACCCCTCTGGTTCTGAGGTGATCCCAACTCACTGGTTGCTGAGGACTGGCTTGAGGAGGTGGATGAGTGTTCTCTAGAACTTATACAGCTTCATCAGGATGACATGTCGGTAGTTGAGTATTCTTCGAGGCATACTGATCGTTCCTTGTACTCGATGAATACGATACGATCTATGATTTAGGGATAGGACTACCGAATGAGTTGTGTTTAAATGATATCAGAGACAGAACGTTTCCTCTATGCATTCTTACTTATGCTTGGGTACTAGAGCATGCCTTTTTGGCCGAATGTTCTTTGGATGAATGGATACAGCTAGTGAATGTTAGCAGTGAGATAGCAGGGAACTGACGCCAATCTCAGAGACTTGGGTGTGTAAAATGTTTCAAGAAGTTTAACTGTTAAGTATAGATGAATCTGTAGAGCATCAGACATGGAAGCAGAGCTAGGAATGTAGCATGTGGTGATGTACTTTTCGACATGTTATAACCACCCGCCTTTTTAGTCCTTCCCAGGCTCAGGGAGCAGCATGGAAGGGGAAGAGAGTAGTTGTATGTGGTCATGTAGTGTGACCCAAAGGCTCTAGGAAGGATTTAAGGTATGTTCTATGTCTAATATTAGTTGTCGTATCAACAGACATATATACGAATCATTCCTTCCTTCCACAAATCTTGTCCCAGACCAAGAGTTTCAAGTTAAACCATTGACTTGATCCTCGGGTCTGGATATACCATTGGGAGGAGAATCGATAATCACAATTACGCTGATGGTGTGATATGACCCTTGGGGAAAGAGTGTCAGTTGGAACCTCTTGGTGGTAGCATCGAGGCCTTACGACATTAGTTTGGATAAAGACTAGAAAACCACAGTTCATACACAAATTTACTATATTATGAAAAAGGTTGTGGTTATCCTACAATGTTGGGATGGGGTTTTCCTTGGTTTGCGAAAAGGAAACCCCAGGCAGCACATGATGGAATCATGCATAAGAGGGTGATGTTGATCACTAATGAGTCGGCCAGACTTACCTTTGTGCCAGACTTCTCCTGAGTTGCAGCACCACTTTCTGCGTTCATAAATAAGGGGAAACCCTTCGTCTGGGTAGAGAGATTCCATCAGAGCTTTCAGGATTTGAGGCAAAGGATGACTAGTGTGCCCATCTTGATGCTTCTAGAGGAAGGCATAGAGTACATATCTACTGCGATGCATAAGGGACCTGACATGGGTGTGTCCTGATGCAGGAGTGAGCAGTGATGACATATGGTTCAAGGTAGTTGAGACAACATGAGATGAACTAGGCTACCCATGACCTAGAGTAAGTAGCTGTGGTCTTAGCATTGAAGATGTGGCGACACTATCTGATGGGAAAGCATTTTACAGTCTAATCTGACCACTAGAGTCTTAGGTATATCTCCCTGCAGAAGGACCTGAACATGAGACAACAGTGATGACTTGAGTTCCTCTAGGACTATGACTTCGAGATAGTTTATACTCCTTGGAAGGGGAACGTTGTTGCAAATGCGCTCAGAAGGGGACTAGATTTCAGCTGCTAGGAGAGGCGACAAAGCAACTAGCCACATTTCAAATATCCATTAAGGGTTGAGATGGTGCAACCTATCTATAGTCTCTTACAGCAACTCCTTCACTTCTTCATCGAGTCATGGAGATGTAACACAGGGACGCTAGCTGCAAGATGTGACATGCTCAGATATCCATAGGTAAGGCACCAGATGGATTTTCTAAAGGTGGGGAGTACATCATCCTCTTCAGGAGGAGGTGTTGAGGCAGTTAAACACTTCATTCTCTAGTGGTACATCTAGGAGTGGCGAAGATGTACCATGACCTCCGATGATAGCACTGGTGGCCAATTATGAAGAAGGCAGTAGCCGAGTTCATCTCACGGTGCCTCACTTGTCAGCAAATGAAGGGAGATCACCAAGTACCAGCAGGCTTTGTTTAGCCCTTAGAGGACCCGGAGTGGAAGTGGGATGGGATATCCATGGGCTTCATGAAGGTACATTCACGTACATCCAAAGGATATGACTCTATCTGGGTGATTGTATCCCAACTCACCAAGTTGGTCCACTTACTTCCGATAAGAGATCATGGCTCAGTAGAAATCTTGGGATGCATCTACGTTTAAGAGATCATACAGCTTCATGGGGTGCCATTGACTATCATCTCCGATCAAGATGCTTATTTCACTACTCAGATATGGAAGGGGTTACAGGAGGGTTTTCAGACATAACTTTTCTTGAGCACTGCCTTCCATCCACAGATGGATGGTCAGACTGAGAAGACCATTCGGACTCTCGAAGACAGTCTCCATGCAGGTGTACTCAACTTTGTTCGTAGTTGGGAGGATCACTTACCCTTTGTGATGTTTTCCTACAACAACTTCTACCACTCCACCATCCGGATGGCCCCTTACGAGGCACTATATGGCCGACCTTGAAGATCACCTCTGTGCTGAACTGGCCTTGGAGATTCAGCACTTGTAGGACTAGATATGGTGTAGGCTACAATGGAGAAGGTACAGATAATCCACAAATAGATGAAGACTGCACAGAGCTGACATAAGTCCTATGCTGATAGAAGACAAAGACCACTGGAGTTCGAGGATGGCGACCACATCTTCCTACGGGTATCACCTCAAAGATTTCTATGGAGATTTGGCCGGGGTGGCAAGTTATCTCCACGATTCATCGGACCATTCCAGATCTTCATCCGAGTAGGCGAGGTGGATTATCGTCTGGCCCATCCACCACAGTTGCACCGGGTGCACAACGTCCTCCATATATCTCAGCTAAAGAGATACATGCACGAACTGTCCCACATCATTGAACATGGGGATCTATACTTCAATGACTGGGATACAATCATGGAGGTTTTAGTGGAGATCAAGGATCGACAGGAGCGGGTCCTACATGGATGGTTGATTCCTCTGGTGTGCATTCAATGGTAGCACAAGATCCTCCAGGAGAGCGCATGGGAGCAGGAGGCTCATATGCGTGATCAGTAACCCCATTTGATTCCCTAGAGTGTGTTGTATCATTACGGGGACATAAAGCTCTAAGGTGGGGGTAATGTAAAGACCCGGAAATTTCATAATTTTTTTTTCATAAATTCTTTGTAATTTTATGACTCCGTAGTTTCTGATGGCGCCTGACTATGAGGCCTAGTGTGCTCGGAATCAATTTTTGATGTTTTCTTGGGTTTTTTCAGTAAACGTACATGCAGGTTTTTCTGTCTTTTGAACCGGTGCTCGAAATTGAAATCTGAGGGCAATGATTAACTCGTAGTGCTGGTATTTTCTTAAGGAGACCTTTACCAAAGTTGTGTTTGGTCGAGAGTATATGATATAATTTTGGGATTCATAGAAAATTAAATAAAATTGTTTTATTAATTTTATTTAAGAGGTGGTTATTTTCCTCCAATGGAATGTTGGGGTGGGTCCCACACCTTGCCTAACCTCCCATGAGAGGATAATGTGTTGTTGGGCCCACATGAGCACCTAACACTTCATCTTCCCTTTTACTCCCATGAAACCCCCTTTTTAACTTTTGAACTCCCACTTAATGGAGGAGCCTCTCCACCTACCTCCATTAATTGTGCCAACCTCATCAATTTAATTAATTGTGCACCCTTAATTAATTGGTTCATTTGAATTAATATGAAATGCATGACTTTATTAAATTGGGTGGATTTTATTTTATTTGCGTTGGAAAATATACGATTGGGGAGGCTCTGGAGAATTAGAAGAAAGGTGTTCCTCTCTCGATGAAGAACACCGTTCTTCAACAAAGAACATCTTCGATGAACATTGTGAATAAATTCTCCAATGAAGCTTCCTCTTCGGACGCACCCTGATGTCAACAGAATCAACGTCCGTATTCAACGACACCTGACCTCCGCAATGTCTGTCTTCCGTGGCTCATTGACGTGCACCATTCTTGAAATCGAGGTAGGGGTTTCTGATTAATTTTAATGGAATAAAATTAAACTCTTGTTCTTTGATGTATGCATTAGTTTGATTTTTTCCAATTGATACCAACTAATACAGAGGTCGTGGGTGGAACCAACATGTTCCTACGAACCTCCGTTGGTTATTTTTGATTTGGCGATGGAGGCTAAATCAAGGGGGTCGCGGTGTCTTCGCACTGTGCCAGAGGAGGACCACAGACGAAGGAGGCGACAGCGTCGGTGACCAGAGATAATGGTGGTCACGTGCCGACTGCTTGCCAAAGAACTACAGCCAACAACCATGGGACGCTTGGCCGAAGAAGAACCGACCGGTCTCTGACCGGCTGGGCAGGAAGAACCGTTCGGGCAAGAGAACTACGGCGCCGAGGCGCCGCTCTGCAGAGAACCATGGCCCGCATCCGTGGGCCGGTTCGACGAGCGAACCGGACGGCCTCCTGCCGGCCGGGTTGAAGGAGGTCGCGACACCTGAATGTTCCGTGTGGGAGTACAGCGGCCCGCCCATGCGGGCCGCTTGCGCTGGAGATGACCGACTGGCTTCGGCTAGCTGGGAAGGAGGGGCGGTGCCGCTCAGTGCCGCCATTTCAGAAAACTAAGGGGGGGGGGGGGGGGTGCATTGCTTGCCCAATGGGCTGAGCCGCGGCTAGCTGCGGGCCGAGCCACTTGTCGTCGGGACGGGCCGCCTACCACCGGGCCGAGCCATGCCCCGCCGGGTCGAACCCGCTGAGCCAGAACAGGCTGACCCGTTAGCCCACTAGTCTGGACGGGCCTGGCCCGTTACGCTTAAACATGATTAACATCTGGACCGCGCGTCCGATCAACACGCCCTCTACGGCACAAGGATCCTTGTGAATAGACGGGCCTTTTTCAATACTCTAATTGATTTTTGGATGACTTTGGAAAATGGCAGGGTTTGGAATGAGTGTAATTCCTACCAGGCCCTTGGAATGGAAAAGCCAATAACTATCAGATCTGGTGTCTGATTTATGCTCCTTTGTCACATGGGGTTTCTTTTGATGACACGAAACATTAGGGTAAATAAAATCTAGACTATGTGATAGTTGATGTAACAACCCCTTTTCTTGAGGATCAGACCCTCCTGGAATAGAGCGTGTTGTGTGTGAGAACCCTAGAGCTGGCTGTGAGTGAAACGACTACTGTACTGGGATCCTCTGTGGGTTCGACATCGCCGACTACTGTACTGGGATCCTCCGTGGGTTCGACAGTGATTACTACTATTCTTGTGTCCTGTGTGGGTCCGAATGATTGACCTCTGTACTTGTTTCCTATGTGGGTCCGACAGAGTATCTGGTCTTGTATCCTATGTGGGTCCGATAGCTAAGCTGGTCTTGTATCCTGTGTGGGTCTGACAGCTTAGATGAATCAGTGACTACATATGATCATCTTAATCACTATACGAAGGATGTATACCTGTGTGATCTGATTATTGACATTCAATCATATTCATCGATGTGATTGACTTTACTTCCAGTGTGGAATTGGTTGTTCTTGGGATCGAGAGTTGGAGCCTAACTGAGATTGATAACATAGGTATATGTATGGGCTTATACCTATGTAGGGTTGGTTGATACTTCGTGGTTGTATTTTTCTTCTATGGTTTATCCTTTTTGGATTCTGGGAGACCTTCGGGGGTCTTGGGGTCCCTACTGAGTATCGTTATACTCACACCTGCACGGGTTATGCCAGCACCTCGTTGTGTTGGATGCAGACGATGAGCAACGTTGACGGAGGTCGAGAGCAATCCAGGACTGGACGGTACCCATTGGTGGACCACATGGAGAGATGGTACACGGAGCAGACCGATTGATGTGGACTGATGAGGTGGACATCTGTGCCAACCCTTCAGGTAAGATACTCAGAAGATGTTCCAGGAGCTTCCCTTTTTGGCTATTGTCCCTTTTTCAGTTGTACTTGTACTTCACTATTGGTCTTGTATTTCCGGACCCTTTATTTTTAATAGTACTATTTGTATATAGTATTTACTTAGTGTTTAATTCCTGTTGCATACTCTGATGTGTTTTTTTACTTTCATAAAGGAAATTCCTTTCCATCTTTGGGATTTACGCCTTTGGTGCTGTCGCTAGCCCCTAGACTATGGAAGACGGGCTTGGGGTAGTCATGGCATGGGCAACGAGGACGGGTCGTGATAATAGTTCCTCAATGATTTGAGAGGGGCACCCTCCTGAAAGGCTAGGCATGGGACCTCAATGACACTAGAGTGGCACCCTCTAGTCAGGCTATTCATGAGTCCTCAATGACACTTGAGTAGAACACACCAATCAGGATTGGTTTGGGTCCTCGACGACACCAAAGTGGCAACCTCCAGTCAGGCATGGCATGGGTCCTCAATGACACCTGAGTGGAACCATCAAGCCCAGCAGGTCAAGGGTCCTTGTCCTTGATTCCCAACCTCTTGATTATGTGGATTAGTGACATTTTTTTATTTGACATAGCTTTTGGACTCACTAGAATTATGGATGCTTTTTCAACCAAGATGCCTCCTTGTAATGTTACCTAAAACTATGCAAGCATGACAGAACTTCCCAAAGCAGAGTGTATCATGATGTAGTGATTAAGAACCTTTGACTTGATGCTCATTTCCGATGTGTGGATTTTTTGGCATCAATGGTGGTTACTTCTAGGAGTGTTGTCTAATATATTTTCATGGGATGTCATTTGAGGTGAAGATCCCCTTACTCAATCATTTGGGCTTTTTTTGGTTGAGAATATATATATATATATATATATATATATATATATATATATATATATATCTAATTTTCAGTACCCACTCCATGGGTTTTGGTAACTCTCCTTCTAGTAGAGGTGAATACATGCAGGGGTTGGCCACATGATTTTTGTATCTAGCTTATCTTTGTTGGACGTGTCTACTCTCTTATTAAATGTAGTGAATAATTGATGAGAAGTCTATATTTTCTTTATTTCTAGCTCCTTGAGTTTTTATAAGCATACATCCCTCGTTTTCTGGGTTGTGATATACTCAACTTTTTTGTCATTTTCTATCTATGAATATCCTATTCAATACCTCACTTAATACTTCCATGAGACTTTGGGGAATCCTACTAAGTATAATTATACTCACCCCTTCTTGGGTTTTTCTTACACTTGGTGTGCCCTTGTAGATGATATAATAGTTGATCGAGACTTCATTTGAGCATAGGGATGTAGGGTTCATAGACTACGTGTGGTGGTCAAAGCGTGGGATCTAAGAGAGGGGATCTGTCAGAAATTTTATATTTCCACCTGTTGCCTAGTTGTGGAATTTTTTTGATGGGGATTGTATTTTTCCCCATTCCCTTTCTGTTTACTTTTCTGTATTAGTATTTTTTAGAGATTGATACGTGTTTACGGTTTACATATTGTTGTGTTGCATATTTTACTTCATTACATATACACTTTTTCATTGTTTTTGATTCACGTGTGTTTGTGTGTGTGTGTGTGTGGGTTCTTAGGAAAAGGCATCCTCGTGTTTTTTTCCTTCGGCCCTAGCCTCCATCACCTAGCCTTTGGAGGTGGGATTAGGGTAGTTGCGACTTGAGCACCGGCGTAGGTCGAGTTGTGACAAAGATGTATCATAGTTTTTTTGTT
Organism: Viscum album; assembly: GCA_963277665.1. Taxonomy (NCBI): domain Eukaryota; kingdom Viridiplantae; phylum Streptophyta; class Magnoliopsida; order Santalales; family Viscaceae; genus Viscum; species Viscum album. The sequence goes on along the minus strand of OY728141.1, from coordinate 96,010,737 downwards.
CCGTGGGGCCTTGTTTAGATGATGCTTAAAATAAAAATGGTTGGGTTTTAAGGAAATAGTGTCAACACATCTTGACAAAATCTCTCAGGCCATAGAGTCTATGGATGGTGTAGCAACTCACGTAGCTATTCTCCAGGACCCTGATTACCCTTTGGTTGACTCGGCGTGTTGAGCCCTCATTGCATGGAAAAATTGTACATGCATAATATAGGATTGAGTCTCTAACTGTCCTTGTTGAGTGATCTCTCAATCATTATTAATATATATATATATAAATGAACATTTAACCATGATACTGATTGATTGGATTCATGATTCCACCACAATAACAACTAGTAAGGATACTATCTCCAGTTCTTGAAGACCATTCTATGAACAATGAGGCCTCAATTTAGGATCCACTATATGATCCCCCTTTTTTGGGAGGTAAGGTAGTATAACCTCAATATGTGGAGTAGTAGTTATTACTGGAAGTGTAGTCCGGTGACAAAATAGTCTAAGCACAATCTTTGAGTTCCCGCATTAGATACCGATGAGGTTATATAGAGATCCATACCCTTAGGTTGTGTAGGTTTTTCTAGAGTCAGTAGACCACCACATTAGGGATTTTTGACACCGAATGATTAGATAGTGCCATTGGAAACTAGTCTTTTCCATAGAATATCTTTGAATTTGTATAGAAGTGTTACTCAAATACACGATGGATCGGTACTCTCATGGGATGACATCTAGCAGTTGTTTCATGAAGATAAATAACCCTCCTGCTTATGCACCGTCTAGTTTTTTGAGCATCTGGAAATGCATTAGTGGGGGTGACAGTGGTAGAGTACGAGTATTGGTTTTAGACCCGACTTGATACTTTTTGGACATGGCCCATGAGGGTAACTTCAGAACATGGGAGTTAGAGCAGGGACTTTGTAGGGATATATTTTCCAACATAGTGACCTTGTGCATCCCCACCTTTATCAAGGTCTTGATGGGAGAATTAGTGATAGGGAGATATGTGTCATAAGGGAGAAAGTTAGCTGGTTTTGGTAGTGGTCGCAACAGAGTTGGGATGTATGCTTCATCTATCAGGAATTAGTTACCAGGCCCTCAATGTAGAGCATCGGGGATGACCTGGATGGACCAGTTCAATTATTGTGACAGTCGAGGTCACATGACATGAGAAACCCGACTAAATGTGTTGGAGATTTCAACGATTTTGGTATATGCACCAACGCGGTAGAGGTAATGCCCTGAATAGGGATCTCCAAGGTGAGGAAAGGTTGGTCCCAAGGGAGGGGGTGATGGGAGAAGAGAAGGAAGAATTGTGGTTGGTGGATGACATAGTGATTTTCATCCACCACTAGAATGTGTTCACCGTCAGGCATAGGGAGCTGATGATCGAGGCCATGACCAGCTGCATGTTTTGTGTCTTAATGATCCTACAGCGTGCGAGTTGACAAGAGGTATTATCTATGTAACATCTACATTTTTCATTAGATCTTGTTAGACACAGTGTGAGGTACTATTTCCTCCATACTTCATGTTTTAGGTTTTATTAGGGTGATGTGGGCGTCGATGTAACCCTGTGTTGGTGTTGTTTAATGATTCTGTGAATGCACGAGGAAGAGGGGTGCTCCCCCCAGTGAGACATATTTTTTTGATGTGAGAAAAATTGTGAGGGATTTCCAATGACACACAAAGTAGATATTATCAAGGTGCAGTTGGTTGAGTTCCAATGAATTGTGCATTCATGGTGCAGTTGTGTAGTGGAGTGTCAAGACCAGGTCCTGGTTCACCTGTGGAGTTATTTTTATGAAACCTCCTTTACTTTTTATTACACTAGTTTGATTGGAAGAGTTACTATTTTGAGGATTACTCTCCTACACAGATTTGTAAGGAAGTGGTAGGTATTCCACATACTTTCCATGTCTAGCCTCTTACTTTTAGATGATTTTACTGACTTTCCTTGATCATTGGTACCTTGCATGCTCAACGTCAAGTTGGGATACTAAAATTTTCAAGTATATGATGAGGTGATGAACACTACACAAAAATAACTATGTGACTAAATACCTGTTGCTATAATCAATAGTCCTCACCCTGAGGATGTGTAGATTATACCTTCTATGAGGGTGCTTTGTGGTTTTTGTAGACCCCCAAAGTCTTAGGTAAGTCACCACCAAGAGAGACTTGAACCTAATATGGTGATGTTGGTTGAAAAACTTACAAGACTAAGACATCAAGATATTATATCCTTCGAGCATGGGTAGAATTATAGAATATTCCCTTAATAGTAAGTACAAGGCTCGTCAAATTGTGGATGTTTTCAAGAAGTAAACTTCCCGGAATTTGATCCTGGTGAAGTAGGAGTGTACAATTTTCTTCAGTCGGTGGTGTTGAATCCTTCACTTCATGAGCATGTAAGATAGTCCAGGTTGTGATTCATCAATTGAGAAATACTATGTGACCATATATCCTTAGGTGTTATGGATATTATGATGAAGGGAATCAAAAGACCCAATTCTAGGGACTAGTGGTAATTCTAGTTATGATGTAAGATGTAGAGGTTCAAAAAGGAAGGAAAAATGTCACTTGAGTTTAATTAGTCCATTTAGGACCATGAAAAGATATGGTGAGGTTGCATAACATCATTCCCTACCCCAATGGCTTGATTGGGAACACGAATTCCCCCACATGTCGCAGCTAAGGAGATGCGTTCATGTTTTCTTTGCACGTCATCAGTAGGAAAATAGCAAATGAGGGTTGACCATATATCCTTAGGTTTTTCCTCCCTATTATTCCCATCATGGTCGCGTGTAGCTGTAGAAGGATTTCCCCTTTCATCCTCTTAATTATCTTAATCCACCTCTTTCATTGGTTCTATGTTCATTAATAGGTTGGGTGCATTGGAACTGTATATGTAAGATTCTCCTCACCCAAACATAACATTTTTATTGATCATCCCTTATAGAGCATTAAATCTATTTGATTCTTATTTCCCTATTTTTTGGGTGTTTGAGGGAAACACTAATTTCATACAAATAATTCAGAGTTATAGGGTAATATCACATGTTCCAATGTCTAAAAGTCCAAGGTAGTTTGTTTATATATTTCTACTTGTTATCACCATAATTTTGGGTGTTCATCAGTTAGCATCCCATAGTTTTGATGAGATTTTTTTTAAACTAAATTCTTAATTTTAAAATACTGGTATAACCTTATGGGATTCCTATAATAATTCCCGGCCCAAATTTATAAGTGATATGTTGGTTTAGTGTCCACAAACCACATTGGGTAGTTAGGTCAATCTTAGTTCTTATCTAATATGAATTTTTTTAATTGAAATTGTATAGTTCAATTAGCTTGAATTTTTATACTATGAAAGTGTAGGGAATTATATATGTGTGTTTTATAATGATATTATATTATCATAATATGGATCACTAAAGGATAATACTGAGGAATTAGTATGGCATGACCTTCAATATTAAGGAAACATAGTTGTATGGTTGGTCTTGGACCGCAAACATTGAGTGATGTTGATAATGGGGTTTGATGACTCAGTCATCGAATTGAGGAGGCAAGGCCAACATGTTGAGGTCATATCCAATGATATTGTATGGAAAGAACATAATGTTTGAGTGAAATTATCACAGGGGAAATAAGTGTTTTATGGATATGACATAGGTACACTTTGGTGATTACCACTCACTCGTGATTGGACAATGCATAGTTGGTTTCATGTGCGCGTAGGATGAGTTAGTGATGACATGGTTTTGACCACTCAGGTGTGTCCGGTCACTTGGTAGTGTGGCAATGGAATTTTTTTGGGGGTGAATTCCAAATAAATAAATTGCACTACAACATTAATTTCTTTTTGCAGCGGTTTCTTAGAGGTGGTTTACTAAACCGCTGCTACATATATTATTAATGATTTTGTGGTGGGTTTTTATAAACTGCTGCTAACACTTTTGTCATCCTTGACTATTTCCCCCACCCCATGTGACCCCCTTCTCTATGCAACCCTGCGAGACCCCACCCCATCCCCTAGAGACACCCGAAACCCTTGCCCCTTTTTGCCTCTCCACCTCTCCGCCTTTCCGATTCTCATCTTAGGTAGTCTTTTCTCCTTCAAATTGTTTTGAAACAGATTCACCAATCCAAATGTGTTGTTTAATTATTAATAATGTGTAGTATAACAATTTATCCAGCACAATTTTGACATTAATTAATTGACTGATTAATGATTACAAATCTTGGGTGAGATTATTCCTTGGATCCCTTTAAATTAAATACTATTGTGTCCAAACATGTGGCTACACGTGGGTGTGGTTATCATTGATTAATAATGAATTTACAAATGGATTAAAGTGTGTTTATCAAGATATAAAAACCATGGTGATTTCATTATATAACATAAATTTTGTAATAGATTATTGATAATAGAAATTAATGGCAATAATTTGTTATGAAACTGATTTTTAAATTGGAAGACATGTGGTAATTTTTAGAATTAATCATTCATTATTATGATAAAATATTGTTATATTCATTCTGTTATGACCTATTTTGAGTTTCTTGTTGTGATTATTATATACAATTCTAGGAACAAGGTCACTCTTTAAATAATATATAGAGAGATTGGCATAGATTAAAGTTGTAATGCTTATATAGGGGGATTTGATGAATTTCTTATTATAATGATTATATAAAGGGATACGAATAGATACCATACTTATTATAGAGATGGATATGATCAGTATGGTTAAATTTTTATCTAGAGGGATTATACCTAATGTTGAAATGTATATACAATGGTATTTCCCCAGTAATTTTATCATTCCATGGTTCTATGGTGATGGTTGGAATGAATTTCATACTTTCTCAAAGATATTTTGTTAGATGGTTCATTTATTTGTATTACCTTTAGTTTTCCATTTTGATATATTTTATCATGATAATAAATGATTTATTATTAATTTCTAACTTGTTTGTCCTTTTTATTCTAAGTAGTATGTCGTACTATTTCATCTATTTTCATTAAAATTATATTTTTTTATATTTTTTTACTTCCACTATATTGTAACTATACATAAAGGGGTATAGTATCCTTGATATATTATCACACCCTTGCATCTAGTTAGAATATTATGTAATATGAAGATGCATGCTTGACGTCCAATAAGTGACATGATTTCACTACATGAGAGAGTTCCAGATCAAGTGAAAATATGAGAAAAATCCAATAATAATTTTGTGTTTTATATTATCAATTTATATCATGAAATTAGAAAAAATTATGATCCATACATTCTGATATCAATAATTAATTAATTATTTATTATTTTAATAACTGTTCTCGATTAGAATAACCTCTAACATGGACATGGATTTTCTAATGGTATTTATATTATGATCAATTGTGTCCAATATTATTCTTCCTCTACTCAGAAGTGAGAAATAAAATTTTGATCTATCAATAAATTAAGGCATTGAGAAATGGTATAAATGAATTCTTTATTATTACATCTTTTATTCACCCATGAATGGATTATCATGAATATCCACCAATAATAATACATCAATTTGAGAAGAAAAAACACAAAGAAGTAAATTTCTAAATTTAGAATCCTTTATTTAATTCATACGGAGTTGTTAATCATGACAATTTGAAACATAGTACTCTATAAAGGATATTAATTTTATATTATAAAATAGTAAAATATAACATATGTTCTGAAGACAAAACCATATCATGGTAGTTTTATCATTCTTATACATTATGTGTCTATGTATAATTATATTTCTGTAAACTCTTATGAAACACAATCAATTTCCATGGTTATTTTTATTGAATGTATATATTTTTTCACTCAAATAATATAGAAAATATAATCATCTAATAATTTTATGTTATTTTGGTAGGCGTTATATACAAACATAATTAAATCACCAAAAATTGACCTACTGATTATACTACCCAAAAGGGATTTCATATAATTATAAATTCTCAATGTGCACGTCTATATTGAACCTTGTATTTTGATGGATATTACTCTATTTAATAAAATGGTTTTGTTAGCATAACATTTTCTTTAAAACCCCATGATAATATAATTTTGTTTACTAGTGATGAATCAATACATTTGGTTCTGGTTTCATTCTTAAATAACTAATATAAGGTGTATTTAAAGATGTATAATTTTAATTGAGTGATTTTTCAAACATATGAAAAAATATTCTCTATCTTTCTCCCTATGTCCATTCCTCTAGCTCCACTATTGACACTTTCCCATCACCCCTACATCTATTTCCCTTCCTCCATGATTCTCCCATCTATATCCTTTATCACCCATGCATATCATCCAAAATATAATATGCCTGTATTTTCTCCACCACATTATTATTTCATTTTTTATCTATTTATCAATGAAATTTTTTTTCTACATAAAAGCATTATAATATGCCGCTTAGGCAGGTTATCTATTTTGGTTTGTGACAAATCAGTATCAAAGGCATTCATGCGCCTTCTTTAAAATTTCAATATAGTTTGCGATGTATTGGTAGACATGAGGTAGTATTTTTGAGACATAATGGGTATATTATGGGAAATTTCGTGGCAAAATATAATCTCAAGGTGCATTAAGTTAGCATGGGCTATTGGGAAAAGGTGTCTTTGACGAATTTTTTTAATCTAATCCTAGACTTCTTCCAAATTATTAACATATATATATATATTTAATTAGTATATATGAATCTATTTCCAAATTTATTAACAGTTTGGTGTTTTAATTTTGTTTAATACTATGTAGGAACATTATGATTTACATGGATAAAACCTAGATCACATTATCAAGGAACACACCTAAATATGTTAAGGGTTTGGAGGAGTTTTTAGATTTTTTTAATTTCCAATCGATTCAATAAAGGGAGAATAAGGTGTACATGTCCTAAATATAAATTTACAAGATGGTTGATGAGAGGTGAATTTTATGATCATTTAATTTTGAAGAAATTCCCTGGTAAATATTTTTGTTCGATTTGGAATGGATAATCAAACGTTACAGAAAGGTTAAGAACTGATGTCAATCCCCATATTGAACACCCAACATCATCGACAATGGGAAATGAAATGAAAAACCTTATAAATGATTCATTTGGCATTTCCAGACACCACAATAAACATAAAAAAATATCAAAAACAACTATATGATGGTGCTACAAATAGCAACGTCACAAGTGATGTTTTTGAGACTTTAGGACCCCTAGATGAAGATTGTAACATATTTGTGGATCCTCTACTTGATTATGTGGAGACTAATGTAAGAGAAAACATCACTAAGGAAAATATGTTTAATGATTCAGTTGATGATGTAAATCAAGATTTGTATATCAAATGTTTCAAATATTCATAACTTAATTTTTTACTAAAGTTGTACCTTATAAAATGTCTGTGTGGAATTACAAATAAGACAATGTCCATGATAATGGAATTGTTTCTTGATGTGTTTCTCGAGGAAAACATCCTTGAGTGTTTTTATGATATGAAAAAAAATTAACATGCTTGGTTTGAATTATACAAAAATGCATGTGTGTCCCAATGATTGTATGCTTTATTAGCAAGAGGATTCAAGTAGACAGGATTGAAAAAAATGTTCTTCTTTTAGATGGTAGTCAATGGGTGATGTTGGATGTATTAATCAACATTATACCATGAAGAATAATGAAAGTAACACACCTATAAAGGTTTAACATTAATTTCCTTTAAATCCTTAATTGCAAATATTATTCATGTCATCGAAAACTGCCGAACACATGAAGTGGCATTCTGTAGATAATAACAAAGATGGGTTAATGCGACATCCATGAAGTTCACAATAGTGGAAGAGATTTGATTCATTATATCTATATTTATTATATTATCCTAGGAATGTTTGGTTGGGTTTGGTTGCTGATGGATTCAACCCATTATAGACTTTTAGTGCTAGTTATTGCATTTGGCTAGTTGTTTTGATCCCTTACAATCTGCCTCAGTGGCTGTGTATGAAACAAACATATTTTATAATTTCGATGATTATTCCTAAAAAACAAATGCCTAGAAATGTCATGGATGTATACTTTCACCCTTTAATTGAATAATATCAGCAGTTATGGAGAAATGGTGTTGAGACATTTTGTGTTTCATCTTAAATAATGTAAAAAATTCATGTTACATTAATGTGGACCATTAGTGACTTCCATAGGCATGAGAATTTATATAGTTAGAAGGCATACATGGGTTTGGATTGTCCTTTTTGCAGCTTTTTTTTTGAGCCCAAACTACTACCTCACAGTAGAAAATGGTTCTTCTTATGCCATGAAATATTTCTCGATGCATCTCATAGATTTCGACTAAACAGATGTAAATCTAAGGGTTTCATTGATCATAGACAACCTCTAACGTTTTTAAATGGTTATGAAATATTGACACAATTTGAAAAATTTTAAATAGAAATTGGGAAGGTTTATTATTTTAATGATAGCGGAAAACAGGTTCAAAGTGCATCATTATGTGAAATCAGAACTCAGCAATGGATGAAAAAAGGTATATTCGTTAAAATTATGTATTGGGAATTTAATTTTTTTGCAGTATAATATAGATGTAATGCATATTGAAGAAAATTTCTATGACAATTTGATCTTCAAATTTCTTAATGAGCATGGAAATTCAAAGGATCATCTCAATGCTTGGAAAGAAAAACTAGTAATGAACATAAAACGTGATCTCTGGCCAGATGATAATGAAATGTATGATCTGACATTTTTTTCAATAAAAATAGTGATAAAGATACATTTCATTGAATTTTAATGTATGTGAAAGTTTCTTATGGGTATTCAAGTAACATCTCGTGGTGTGTTGACTTAAATAATCATATGTTACATGGATTGAAAAGACACGACTCACATTTTTATTAGAGTAATTACTACCATTGGCATTTTGTAGATTATTACATGAAAATGATTCTACTGTTGTACTCCAATTCTGCACATTTTTCAGGAAACATTGTGAAAAATATCTACATCCATTTGAGCTTGAAAAACATTACGAGAGGTTTGTATTGACACTTTTAGCAATGGAGATGGTCTTTTCTCCATCGTTTTTAATGTCATAATGCATTTAACTGTGCATTTTGTTGAGGAATCTAAATTAGGAGGCCTCGTTCATTATCGATGGATGTATCCAATTGAGTGGTGGTTTATTTATATTTTTTTTAGTTATGTAATCAATTTTTTAACTTAATTAAATTCCTAATTATGTTCGCCTTTTTATTTCATAGATATTTTGGGCATTTGAAATCATAATGAGAAATAAAACTCAACCAGAAGGCTCTATTATTGAAGGATATTTGGAAGAAGAGTGTCTTAGCTTTTTTATCTAGATACATAGATGAATTTGAGACAAGATTTAATTGAGTTGGATGTGTTGACGACGCATCGACTAAGTCTCAAATACATTGGAAATCAAAAATATTCCCTTTTATTGGTCGATCAGTTGGGGGACCTCAAATGTTACACTAAGAGAAATGGAATTATTAAAGGCACATAGATATGTGCTGTGGAATACTGACATTGATGATCCATTTATTGAAGAGTTAAAGATACAAACAAAGAGACAAATGATAGGCCAAACAGAAAATGAGAAAGATATAATGAAATCTATTAATAAAGATCTCGTAGAATAGTTTCCTTGACGTGTAAGTTCATAAATATTTCAATAAATATGAATATTAGGTTGACACAAATATTTTTTTATTATAATAAAGTGTATTTCTTTTTTAGATCATGAATACTGATTCATTAGTAGAGTTGTCAAAATATTTGAATTTTCTTTCTCAAGTTCATCTAAAACAAGTTAGAATGTTTTACGATTCTAAAGTGAATGGATTTAGATTTCACTCCATTTATTGAGAAGAGGTTTCGAAAACATTGAATAGTGGTATATTTAAATTTTTTTATGTGGGATACTATGTAAATATGACTGATATTATTTAATTAAACTTCTACAAGCATTTTTAATTTGTTTTATCGAACTAAAATCGTGTCGATGTGATCAGAGTTGTTAAAAGAGATTCCTTGTAATTTACTTCTGTTAACTTCTCTCTATTGATGGATGATGGTGATTGTAAACTACATGATTCATATTTCTTATCTTATAATGAAAAAATTAAATATTATGTGAATGATGTTGTGGATGAAGGGTAGAGTTTAGTCTCTCATTTAAAACAAAGAGATTTTTATGATATGGGTGATGAAGTGGAAGAATAGTCCACTAACATTGAATCTAATCAACAACAAGAATTATAATTATTTGACTAACATGATATTGAGAATATTATTCTATTAAGGATGAATGAAGTGGATGAATTAATGGAATTAGAAACCGACATGATTGAAGTTGAAAATGATTGTGTGTATAGTTATGCATTCATTTAGAAACCACTTATTTAATTTGTACAATCATTCATTATCATTTTCTGTATATTTTGTTTGTTAGAATTGTGCATATGTTATATTTTTTATTTTTTCAGCATTTATTCTATGAAATATATGTTCTGAACATAATTTTATTGGATTAAATGATAAGAATGCCAAGGAGGAAGAAATATTCTATTTCATCGACCACTACGACATATGACGATCCATCTGTCTCCCTCCCTATGACATTTGGGCCACCATCTGCCTTCCCCCTACACAATGTCCCCCTACACCATCTCTCACACCAGCTTGAGCATCCCTTCAACAGCTCAGTTGTCACCTCCCTCTTCAGGAGCCTTAGTAGTGGGGGAGCAGCGTGCCACTTCTACTTCATCTCATGGATACTTGAGGGTGACTGTTATAGGTATATATTTTAATATGAATAAATTTATTAAAATTTTTTATACTAACTATTTGATCATTAATGATGAAAACAATGCAACTCAGAAGAAAAATATAAAAATTTCTAATGTATGGAATCTGACTAGAGAGAAGATAGTTGACCAATTTGATTCATATGGGGACCCTTCAGATGATGCCAATGGATTACTTGGCCATATTTTAGGCCATCTGTCCACCGAGCCCTTTTCCCTAGCTATTTCATATGATGATTGGAGATATATCCTTGCATGTTGGAAAGTGAATTTTTTTATTCCAAAATAAAGGAAATTTTAATGCATTATGGTGTAATTGAATTTTATTTTATTAGTATTTTCAAAATGAATTTCTGTGTACATTTGTATTTCCATTTTAAAGTTGCTGATGTGATAGCACGAAAGTGGACATTGAAAAATCATGGAAAAAAGGGAAAGGAATTAAATGGATATTGTCAGGCGATGTTAATGATATATCTTTTACCACACAATATATGGATTACATGCTACCCAATGGGGTACCCAAAGCGCAATGGAACATTTTTGTTGACAAACATCATGATGGGAAGAAGATGGTATTTTAATATATATTACTATAATAATATCATTTTACATTTATACATGTATATGAAGAGAAGATGAAATTTAACAAATCACTATTAAATTTCATTTTATTTATTTTAGGATCTTTCACAAAAGAATGCAACAAGGCGAATTAAGTAGGTAATCCCTCACATTGTGGGATGAAAGTGATTTTCTAGAAGCCTATATTCTATGGTAAAATCTTGGTTAGTTTAAATATTTATAATAAAATATTATTTATTTAATATATTAAATTATAGATTTATGTTTGTTTAATTCAGTTACAGAGTTTAGGGCATGGAGCATCCTGAACAAGAGTGTGGTTGAATGTTCACAAAAAATTGGATTGATGTTTTTTTAATGAGCCTGCCAAATAAGTTAGGGTATGAACCCATTTTTCCTTATAATAACATATTATCAGTTATTAATGAATTAATATATATTTCTTCTAATATGTTTACTAATTTATTTATAGGTAAAAATTAAAGAATTTTGGTATGCCAATATTTTGCAGTCCTACTCAGTCTCCCAGGATAACCCGGTTGCTAAAGTACTTGGGAAAGAGCATCCTTGTAGGGTGCGCAGGATGGGTTTGGGACCCGTACAATCTAATGCCTTCGGCAGGCCACCTGGGATTGTAGCTGCATCTAATTTTTGTTGTAGTTAGTAAATACCTATAGATACTCAGAGATAGATTGTTTCTCTACGAAACATAGTTCACGACCCGGGTGCTCAGATATCCGCTCTGTAGAAATTGTTGATTGATTTATTTCATAAGCCGAACGGATCTTCCCTTGGTGGTATTTCATCGATAGGGGGTAAGCAAGTAAATCAAAAAAATTCAAAATCATTTATTTTTCAAAAATTAATTGGATTTATGTATAAATATAAATATCCAACAGTAATTAATTTTCAATATAATTCGCTTTCATGTGGAATCAGGATGTAGAGAGGGAGGCAGAGAGGGTAAAGAGATTTTTTTATCATCATACCATGATTAGTTTTTTTGTTGATATGTTGGAAAAATATGGTAATATTTGGTTTGTATATATATCTTGTGTGGCATATAGTTTCCACCAAATATTTTCATGACCTTACATTTTCTTTATTAATCATGTCTCATTTTATGTATTTTATTAATTTATAATTTTTCCTTTTATATATTTATTTCTTGAGGGTGGTATGAACCATATCTGTTGATTCTTTTTTTCATGAATCATGTCTTATGATACATTATTCCTAAATTTATTAGGTTTTTTACCCAAGGATGAACTATCCAAAGAATATCCTATATTAACATGACTCAATCTATTCATTGTTAATGGAAAATTTCCTCTAAAACAAATTTCTCTCGTGTATAGTAGGAGAAGGATGAGATGTATGGGAACCATTATGTGAGAAACAAATAAAAAATTTGATGTGAATGAGGAAGGGTCTCCCCTTTCGGGTATAACCAGTGTGATAATGACTTTCACTAGAGCCTATTATAAGAGATCCCAACATCATTACATATATTGAAACATCATGAATAAATCAACATATTGTATTTATATAATGCCCCTATGCATATAAGTGTCTTTCCTAGGGTAGGAGTCATTTAATTCATAACATAGGTTTATGGATAAAGAACCATAGGCTAAGGATCCTTATGTAGATTTGGATAATATTTAGAGGAAGACATGTCTTACTAGGTAGACCACTATAAGAAGTTTCATGTTTTACAAGATGGACCATGCATCACATAGTTTAACATCATGTGAAAATGACAAAAATAGTCTATAGTTCATGATCTTAGAAAAAATGCATTTTTATATGAGGTTTAATGTAGTCTAAAATGATGTTTAAAATGAAATTAACTGGTCTTGATGCAAACCCTATGGATGGAAAACCAAAGTGAATGAAGAAACCCAGTCAATAAGATAAAGTGGGGGACTTGATATCAGTTTTTTGGTTGGGTAGAGTTATGATATATAAGAATAATTATCTATCCCATGAAAATAGAAATCAATCCACACATTGTTCTTAAAATTTTGGGGATAATATGATCACCTTGACATATAATTGAGAAATAATAAGGAAACCAAAATAAATAGAATGAGTGTAATGGTACATACCCTTGATAAACATCCCTTTGTGAATTTTCATTTCTTGGGGATGTTTATGGAGAGTTTTGCGATGATTTTTAGGTTTGAGGTGGTGTTTTAGCCTTTTGAAGGCCGCCACGGCTTGTACAATGTCTTGTCTGGATATAAAGGTGGTAGTTTTATGTTGGACATTCTCTTGTGTAAAATGAGATATATAACCATGATTTGGGGATGACATGGTGTTATGCATGTTTTTCTAGTGGTTTTCCTATGAACCGTGATAATATTGAAATTCCCTTGGGTGGGAATGGAATATCGGAGGACCACCTATCCAAAATAGGAAACCAAAGCTCACAACATTGTAGCATTGGGCATAGTAGTGTAAAATGGTTGGGAAATGAGACCTAGGTCATAGATTCAATAAATGGATGAATATAGAAGGAACACTTTGTCTTATACCACTCTATATTCTACTATTTTTGGGAGGCCAAATTCCATTTTAAAATTGAAAAAAAAGATAAAATGACAATGATGGTTCTAGATCACAATTTTACCAAACCCACTACATGAGTTTTGGATGTTAACCATATTTTGGTTTATTCTAGTGTGTTTGACTTATAAATAAGAGTTTTATTATCTCCTTGTTTTAAATTTTAAATTTTCCATCAATTCTTGGATGACTCTTACTCATCCTCCCCTTCCCAAGCCACTTACCTTGGTGTACCAAACCACTTGGATAACATTGCATCACTTATATTGATGTAATTTGATTCATGGAAGCCCTATCATTCCCCATTACTCTAGTATTATATTTCAATAATATTATAGAGTTCATTATGGTGGTAATTCTCTTCTTTTTTGGGTGTTTTTATGGAGTCTTATTATTCATTGGATTCAATAGTGATTCACTTGAGATCAGTGGTGGTTTATCCCAGGTTCTTGATCATTTCTCCTTGAAGATCCCGTCAAAGTTGGGGATACTTCATCTCCCCTTCTTTATATGTAAATTTTTAAATATAGTGCACTTGTATTTATTTTGTCTAATGGTATATCATCTTAGTAATGATAATAAAAAATCTTAATTGTCTTTTAAGGGGAAGGGAGAAATCACTTCATTTTTACATATTCTTATTAATTATTCTTATATATCCACACTTACTTGATTTTCTAAATATGCCTTATTTTGAGATATTGTGTTGATTTAGTTTTTATAAAAAATTATATATATGTTTTTATAACCTCACCACATATAAAAATCACTGAGAATATATATCAAACTATTAAATTTATTTCCCATGCAATATTGTATTTTTTTGTGAATTCCAACTATAATAATTTAGAAATTATGATAAAAACAATTTATTGAAACTAAATTATAAATGATGATAGGGATGTGTAGTGGTTATGATGTGTGGTGGTGGTGATGCGGGGTGTTTGTGATGTGTTGATGTTATGATTTTTTATATGTTATATCAATTGGATTGGTTTTTTCATGGGATTTGGTAATGGTCCTGCAGTATCAGTAGCTTTTTTTTCGTAAATCTGGCTTTAGTGGTGGGTTTTACCACCACAAAATAAATATAATATATTTAGCAGCAGTTTTAACCACTACTACAATTATTATATTTTCTGTTGGTTTTAACCACCACAAAATGGTTTTCATATTCATTTATTATATCACGGTGGTTTTAAAGGTTTTAGCGGTGGTTTTCCCTGGTGAAACTGATATTTTTTAGTGGTGGTTTTAACTGCTGCTAAACAGTTTTCATATTCCATTGTTATATCACGAAGATTTTAAGGTTTATAGCGGCGGTTTCCCCTGAAGAAACTGATATTTTTTTGCGGCGGTTATAACCACTACTAAAACCATTAAAACAGCTGTGAAATGAACCCACTATGACAGTTACCATAAACTGATACTAAATCTAGGAAACTGTCGCATTTTATATGCTGACACACACTTTAGTGGCTGTTTTAAAAAAGCACCACAGAATCATATGGTGGTGGTGTAAACCACCGCCATTTCCAAAAAAAGCTGGGAAATGGTATTTTTCTTGTAGTGTGGGGAAGGTAAAGAGCCTTTTAATGAAAATGTTGAAGCTATTAGTTTAGGGTTAAGGATCACCCTATTAATGATGTTGGGCATAGAAAATTTTTGGAGGATGATGGTCTTTATTCCTCATGACATCATTACATGAGCCAATGAATATTTTTATTTGTGGATGGATATCACTATGCCTTGGGATGACATTAATCGATATGATATGTCCTTTTGAGTCGGGGTCTGAGTGAACCATGTTCTATTTTTTATCGTGTACCATTACTATATCGGTGGTATTTCATGGGCATTAGGTTATGGGGACTTATTTGAAGTGTAACTAGAGGGTTCACCTGGACTATTTGACGTCATTTAATACCATGGGCAATGGGTTAAGGATCCAATCCTCTTCTGTGATTCAAATGTTGACTGAAGAAGGTAATATATTCATGTTATCTATTGATCACTAGAGAATAATTTTTTTAAATTACATAATATATTTTCCTACTTATTTTAGACACCTTTTTAAAAAATAGTGTATGCACCATTGGTTGATACCCTACTAACACTTATTATCACACACTAGAAGGGCCCTTCAAAATGCATGTAGACATTATTTTTGTATGTTCAGATAAAGGGTTTAGGATCTATAGATGCACCCTAGTTTGAGTTGCCATGGATGGATGGTAGGGGACGTTAATGTTCTTTCATCAAATAGAGTTCTAATTTTGTTTTCCTTATTTGAATTAAAATGATAAAATATTATGTATACATTGTTGAAAACCATTGGTGACACCTATTGTTTTTTTATTAATATTAAATGGTATGTATGTGTTCACATTTTAAAATTCCTACATTTTGTATGTTTTTTCCTTATTCCTTTCTACTATTTTTTATGTTCATCCAAAATTTATTATTTTTGATTATGCTTCAACTATTTGTGCTTATGGTTCCCATTTGATGAGTCTTTTCTTCTATTTTATGTTATTTATTTTTAGTCAACCCATTATTATATCAAAATTTTAAATTATATCCCCCATTATTCACTTTTTATTACCTCGCTACTAGTCGTTATCCTTTGGCATTTGGGGAGGTGCACTTAAGGTCGATGGCACCACGACCAAAATCACTATTCGATAAGTTAATCGAGTTTAGGATGCAACATATAGAAAACATAATGATTATAGTAAGATACACAAAACACTATATTAGACTTTGTTGTACATACTTATAACTCCCTTCAATTACTTGTGAGACACGTAAAGCCGAGTTTTTCCAAACTACAATATATTATAAATATTATTATCAGAATATTATTATAGTTATCACCGAGATGTTGGAATATAAGTAATGAATAATATTAACTAAAATTATTAATATATTGTTTAAACATTTTTATAAGAAGCATTATTTCGTGGCTAATTAAATAATCATTAAAATAAATCCCTATTGAAAATATAGAAAATATTTTACAAGAAAATATTATTTATGCAATTAACCATGTTTTACCTAAATAAATTAAATAAAAACCATTTGATAACTTTTTTAGAAAAATATTTATTATATTTATTCGAATATTTCATTTTCATTTTATGTATTCTATTGAAAATAGATAAAAATTAAACTAATTTTATGCATATAGACATATATTTTCTTCTATTAGGTAAATTTAATGACTTTTAATGGAGAACCTATTTTAAATAGAATTTTTGAAACTTTTATATAATATATTTTAAAAAATAAACATATTATTTAATGAAAATTGTAAAAAAAATTATTTTGGGTTAATTTATTGTATTTTTCTGAGAAGTTTTATTTTTTTGGAATAGTAAGAAACAATAGATTTTAATTTAAATAAACTTGTTTAAATAATTTATTTATATATTTTAATTATATTTTAATTTTTTAAAATAATAATTATATCAATTATAAATAAATTAATAAAATTCATGTAATATGAAACAATTTAACAATTAAATTCAATATAAAAACATTTCAAACTCTTGGAAGTTTTACATTAAACCGTGTTGGTTCATCCAATCTGTGGGGTTAATTTAAAATTAATATATTCTAATTCTATGTTATAATTTTAAAATTGATTCCATGTTTATATTCATAGTATAATATATTTTCAATGAAAATTATATTTTTTTAATAATGTTAATAGTGAAATTATTTAAATTTAATTACAGTGATTAAGGTAAAAACAAGATTCAATAATGAGTACTCGTAGAATATAAGGTATGTAATTGACCATAAACTTGTAATAAAATATTTTATGGTCATATTTTTACCATTACACATATAAGTAACTATAATAGTTCTTTTTCACCGTTTTCACATAATAAAAACAAGTGGAGAACACAATTATTTTTATAATTACAAATTGTGACCTTTTCCAACTTACAAAAGGCCATCAACTCTTCCCATTCCTTCACACCTCTAAACCCATTTGTGTTTTACATATCCTTAAATTATAAACTCCAAACTTATATTCATTCATCCTATAATGCTAAATTTTTCATAAATCCACCCATGTAATTCCTTTGGTGGAAAATAAAAAGAGATACCCCAAGAATAGGTCACATCCTTCAATAAGAACATTTTTTATTTCTTTCACCATGGCTTCAATTATTCATTCTCCATAATTATATAATAAATTATACATCATTAATATAATGAGATGTTTTTATTTAATGGGTTTCTCTACACCTTTATTCACTTCCATTGAATTGGATACACAATCATCATTCCTGTGTACAATGGACTATCACATCCTGAACCAATGCCGTTCATTCATCCATAAACACATTTAGAGGTTTAGAATAACTATAGAATTTATAATTTATATTATATTTATGATAATTATGTCATATTTATTATTATGCAATTATTAAATTAAAAATAACTTCACGGTTTCTATTTTCTAGGAATACAATATCATGGTTTGTGTATGTATGGACTGTCGCCTCATCAAAGTGATGAGACTTTTGCATGCTTTACCTGGAATTTATAAAGGATAGTTTAATAAAAAATGTTTATACATATGATATAATAATAATAATTGTAAAATTTTAAACACACACACTGATATATATATATATATATATATATCATTTAATTATCTTTCATTAAAATTATGACATGAAAATGGAAACATCGTTGATGAATACGTACGACTTACTGTCTCAATGAATGATATACTTCATTTAATATTTATATATATAAATGATTGTTATAAATAAATATTATCTTGATTATATATAAGATATTTTTATTATTATTTACATTATTTAATCATGTAAATCATTAACTATTTGATGGGTTCATGATTAACAAGGCCAAACATATATGAAAAAAGCAGTTATTACCTGAAACATAAATTTGACATCAAATTGATAATAAATGGATAATATAATATCATAATAAAATAACATAGTTTTTTATATTTATGAATATGGTTCTTTGGTATATACTTATTAAACATATATTTATTATATAGGAGGTTTGAACACATACGAAGAATTTCAATACTTAAGGTAAGGGTTTTCTTGTCTCTCTTTTTTTAGATATATGATATATTCACCACGTATTCTTATTTCATTGTTTATATACTTCAATATGAAATTATTAATCTTTAATTTAATTTATTTAATGGTATTAAAATTCTATATTGATTTCATTCTCTCAAGAATCTCATTAGTTATAATTTACTCTTATAGTAAGGGGATTTCTAGTCTTACTATTATTTCTGCAAGACTTCTGCCTTATTCCATACCCAGTTAATTTATAATGTGTATATAATTACCATTAAATTATTATTTTATTCTTATAATTAATTTTATGGGTATTTACATATCGATTTTTTATCTCTATTTTGTGGGGGATATTGTTCAAAACTATCCCAATTGAAAAGGTAGTTTTTTCTCAATTTTACTTCATTGATAAACATGTAGTGTTATACAACCTAATTTCTTTAAAAAGGTTTATATACTACAATTTGACATGTTATATCATGAATATACTTCTTTTAATTATATTTTAGGTGTCATTTTCTTTTATACATTCATGGGTATTATGATGTAAAGGTACCATAGTTGTAAGAGTTTATTGCTATAATCTGATCGTTTATCGGGATTATTTATTATTATATTTCCATTAATGAAATCAGAAAAAAAAAAATACCAATAAATCTCATTTATTTTTATATACTAAATTAATTCATGATATATTCATATATTGGTGCACTTTATTCACTCTTTTTTACATAAGATATTTACAAAAGTGTCTTTGTGAAAATACAACCATATTTATTTCTTTGGTGGGAATTTTGTTTTATTCAAAACCATGCCTTCAAAAAATGTTTTCAAAAAATTCTTAATGATATATTTTAACCTAATTATATATAAAAAGTTATTTAAAAAATATATTATTTTTTAAAAAATATTTAAAATGGTTATCAAAATATCATTTATACATTTTCAATTTATTTTCAATGAAAATAGTTTTCAAAATATTTTATCATTTAAAAAGTGTTTTTGAATATGAAAGGATATTATCCCCATGAAATGTTTTAAATAATTTTTAAATATTATTTTATAAATTTTCAATGTGATTTTGAAGGAAAATTAACTGTATTTCTTATTCCTTATAAACATATTTTCAAATAATGATTATTTTACTTAAGAAATATATTATGTTTTCTTTCAAAATATACCTCCAGTTAATATGACATCATTTTATATAGTATATGATTTACTTGGATATGATCTATAGGAACCATTCCCATTCATTCGATAAATTTTTTGGTTTGAGTTGTCAATTTTATTATGGAACCCATTTCTATTACAGAGGACATACTATGATGAAATGCTAATGAAACTTTATTCTTTTCTAGATTTATTAAATGATTAAATGATCATGAAACTTGTCTCTTATCCATGGGACATGATATTATGAAATTTTTGTGATAACCATTTCATTTAATGGGTTATAATAAGATTAGTATTAATTTTATTTTGGAACAAATATGTATGATTTCATTATTTGATGTGTGATACCTATATCTCCGTCAAATGAATTGGGTAATGATTTATATATCATGGAATTATGATTGGAAAAAATTATATATGGTTGATCCAAAATTGAAATAGGTGTGTCTTGATCCAAAAAATGAAATAGGTTTGTCCTAATCCACAATAAGAATTTGGCATGACCTCATCCACAATGGGAAATATGTGGGTCCTGATCCAAAATCAGAAATAGGTGAATCATGATCAAAAATGGGAAAGTGGAACATATTCTTCCACTATGGGAAATAAGTGTGTCTGTGTCCACAATATTGATGGTTGTGGTAGTTATTTTTGAAACCTGAAATGGTTTTCTATATTTATGGTTGTGACACACTTATATGACATTGTTTTATGTTTTATGATTATTTCATGATTATTTATCACCCTTTTCATTCCTATTTTATGAATTTAAAATATCTATTAAAGACTCATGTATATGATATTTGATATATTGATTATGATAATAAAATGTTTTTATTATTCTCTCATACCCTTATAAATATTTCATGCTTATGTATATCATTAATTTCCCCATAATAATTATCTGATCTAATCCAATCTATTTTTTTCTTTTCCCCAGGTGATGAACATTGGTTTTTTGTAGGAGTAAAAAATAGAAGATGTTCATGGGAAACTTTTATGATCTTTCACGATGAAAAAATATTGTGTTCCAAGTATCCAAAGATCCTAAACTAATAAAGTTCATGGTTATGTACTTTTTAATATATTTAAATTATTCAAAAATTATTTAATATACATTTATGTTATACCTGGGTCACAATACCATTCATTCAGAAAATATGGGTGTCAATTTATCTTTTCCAAAACCCCATGGGTGTCTAATACACCACATTTAAAATCTCACCCACTATTAAAGAATTTTTAGACATTAAAGTAACTATTTTTTTTAAAATACCTAAAAATACATTTATTACCTCTCTAACCTCATCATAGAGTCATTATCTTAATTATGAGTTCCTTTCATGAATATTGTAGTTATAAATCTAAACGGGGTGTCTGGAGAAGAGGTACAATTCTTAAATGTGTGAAATTTTTCTGTTCATAAAAATATTTAAAATAATAGTAAACCACACTAATATAACAACACTATTATTCCATATTTATCACTTTATTATTTTTTAAATTGTATAATCTATATACATTCTAACTTCTATCAAATTGGAAATGAAATCATCAATCGTATTTATAAGGGAGAACAACCTAGTGAAATAATGTAGTTCTTTATCCATCACCATCATTCATGGATGGACATAATGATGGATTTTGATTATGTATAAAATATTAATGACATTATTATACTCCATGTATTATGATATCAGATATAATATTTTTATTTCATTCATTGAGGGATACGAAAACATAGCTCATGTGTATGGAGGATTACCACCTCAAGATGTGATGTGATTCATTTTTCTTTTATTAATTACAAAGAATTTAGTAAGTATTTTGTTAATTAAATATATGTTATATTTATTAAATAATAATAATTGTGTAAATATAATATAACATCTAACTTCTACCTTTTAATCCTTTATAAAAAAATGATGTCGCTCATGCATACGTGTGGACAACTTCCTCTACCTAGCGATGTGAAATGTATTTCAATCGATATTTATATAGACCATCGTAAGTATTTTTTTGATTAACATAAATTATATATATAAAATTATTATTATTATTTACGGATTAATTAATATATTTTTTTTCATTACATCCATCATGAAAAATTGAAAAAATGTTCTTACATACGTACGACCTACAATCTGCATGAATGGTGTAATCGATTTTATATATTTTTTATTAATAGATCAATATAATTACATATAAAATGATTATATATTATACATATATAATTTAAAAAAAATAAATACGATTTAAGCATGATCAAATTCAAATGATCAATATTTTCAAACTAAGAAATATAAGAAAACAAAGCAGTTATCACCCCAAAAAGTCATTTTAAAAAATCAAATAAATAGATGTTAATAAACAACAATTACATAATAAATGTTATGATATATTTGATTATATTAAAATAATATATTTATAATAAACTAATTTTTATTATAATGAGGTTTTCAAAAATATAATGTAAGTCGAACCCAGGGTAAGGGTTCCTTCCCTCACTTTTACATTCGTGGAACATACACCAAATTCTTCACCCCTTCCATTATATAATGTATATACAAAAAAATTTATTTTTAGAATCAATAATATATTTATCTTAATGTTATTTAATTTTTTATTTGATGATTATTTATAATTATGATTTATGATTCATCTGATTCCAAAGTGGTAAGTGTTTATTTCACCATTTTGGCATTATTTGGGATGGTTTTTCATTATGTATCCCTTTTGGGAATTATTAGATATTTATTTGATAAACTAAATATAAAACCACCACTATTTATTCATGAAATATTTTATGTAATATTAATGTTTTCACCATTTCGTACTAAATGTTTTAAAAAAAATATTTATATGAAAATCATACTTTATTTCTCTCCTCGATCAAAAATCATGTTTCATCAAATTCCATGTTTTCTAAACAAAATCAAACATGGTTTGTACACTTTAATAAATAGTTATTAAAAATAATTCTCCCATTTTGAATTTTTTTGTTTAATTGATGGAATGAAATCCACATGTATTTTCAAAAAAGGCATGTTTGGATATTTAATGAAAATGTGGAGGTAATATATATTTTAATATGAATGACATGAATGAAATTTTCCACCATCATGGAAAATTTAGTGTTTTATATAATATATTATAATTAACCAATAAAAAGGTAGAATATAATTATATTCAAAATATATTTTTAACTTTTTTAATAAAGTTAATTTTAAAACTAAAAAGTTTATATTCACCCAAAATGAAATAATGACATTTATATTTTTATTTTTATTCATCAATGACATAAAAAATTATTTTAATTATGATAAACTTTGGATATGTTGTATTTATATATTCCCTATGTATTCTATGGGTGGTATATAATCAGTTTGACTGAGGATGTAAAATATTATTACCATTCACCATATTAATCTATATATTTTTTATAATAATGTTTATTTAATTTGGGGTGTGTATTAAAATGTAATATATATTTTTTTGAAAACTAATTTTTATTTTGATTATGCTTCATCTATATAATAGGAGGAATTAATTAGACATACAAGTGATGGGTGGGTCCATGCTATTGACTGACCCAAGATACATCAATAGGTCTGATGAGACAAACTAATTGGCTTAAATAGATGGGTTTCAACATATAGAATTTAACTATCTTGTGAATGGTTTTTATATTATTTTCATTTTTTGTAACACCCCAGGCTTCCATAGTATGCTTCTCATTGAATAATACAGTAATGTGTGTTGTACGCAACTTCGAGCTCAAACACTCACCACAACCAATCAAACTAGACGTTATGAATAGTAATACCCACTTTCTGAAATTTTATAAATTTTATATTTCAAAATGGAATTGACTTTTGGATTCGGAATATCTAAATTTGATTAGGGTGAGTTTTTGGTATTTTTCTGAAAACATTCAATTTTTGATGAATAGTGAAATAACCCTGAGTTATAGTTTAATACCGAATTTTTATTTAAATAATTATTTATTTTATTTAAATTTAATTAACGTCAAAATAGATACATATACCTATATAATTTCAATGTAATTCATTGGATTTACTAGAGAATAATTTTAGATATATAAAAATTTTATTGAACTTTTCACTGTCTTTTACCCACCTCCCAAGATATTTTAGAAATTCACATAAAACATAATTTTACTTCTTCTGTGGGTGGAATTTTAAAAATCTAAGAGAAATGGTTAATATCAAGGTGTAAAATGTGGTTCAATAAGATAAATATATTTTTTGGTGAATAGTAAGTTTTTACTTTTATTTACCACGGTTAAAAGTAAATAGGGTAATTAAGGGTAAAAGTGATATTAATATTACCCTAACACATATCCTAATTCATTTGGACAAGTGTATCTCGACCAAAAACAGCCTTAGGAATAAAATATTATCATTTAGGTCCACTTGGATTAGATTAAGACATTTATTATTATTTAATTCAATGAAGAGTTAAAAGAATTAAAATAAAGGTTTAATTACTAAATCATTTTTAATATAGGGTTATACATAAGATAAATTCGATTGTAAATATTAATTTGAAAGATAAAAAAATTTCCTACATAATGATATTTTATTTATAATTTTTAGTAATTGAATAATTTAATTTATTTATGACACAGTGTTGATGTAGTAATTACCTAATTAATGAAATGTTAAAATAATTGATATTATAAGTATCAAAATAAATGTAATTTGAGACTTTTTATGAATTACAATAATTTTATAGGTAAATATTACATGTTAGTATTCATTTAATTTTTTTTAAGTAATCATGATGTTATGATTTTTCACAAAAATGAAATTCCAAGTATTGTCAAAATTGACATAAATGAGTTTTTGAAAGAAATAGTGTATTATTAATTGATATTCAATTCCTAAAAATCTAAAGATCAGTGAAGAGATATATATCGTTATTGGTGTATCATTAATGGACAACTTGGGGGGTCTCTTGGATGTATATGGTAAGTTTATTAACTATATAATATAAAAATACAATGTGACATGTTAAATGTCAATCTAATTAACTAAGAGTTAAAACTAAACGATAAGGTTAATGTAATGACAAAAAACATTCTAAAATATATTGTTTGAAAGGATTTAGACCCATACCCACCTTATAATTTAAATAATACACTTTGGAGCCATTAGAAACCGAATATTAATTTATTATAAAATAATACTTTATGTTTTTCCTAAAGAGCCCCACCTCCCCTTATAAAAGGACACCACTTATAACCAATTCCTCAAACCTCTAAATCCATTTGGCTCGTCCAACCTATGTACAATTAATCTCCCAATATCTATCTCCTCCTCCTATAAGACTTTCCTCAGGCATAAGGCACTTCAAGAGTGGTTTTTGGTTCAATCCAAAAGGAGTTACCCAAATTAAAGGTTTACATTTCTCTTAGCTTATTTTCTTTTATTTTTCTTCTCCAGCCCTTAAACACTACTTATTCTCTTCATTAGTAACAAAAACAGTGTTCTAAATATACTAGGATATTATTATGAGATATATTCTAACTACACTTACACACACCTCCATATAATTGGTGAAGAACATAATGTTTTTGTGGATGGGAACCAAAGGCCTCACAAAATGATGATTGTTCAATTATCTCCTACCGCATCTCATGGAGGCCATTATGATGGAACTATAATTAAATATGTTATTAATGATATTCATTTTATATATAAGATTACGTAATTCCATTTCATAGCATACCATTATTCGTTTCAGGTTTTATATATATACGAGAATTTCATTTTAGGAAATGCGGACTACCGCCCCCTCAAAGTGATATGACACGTTAATACCATACATGGAACGTATAAAGGAATGTGGTAATGAACTTAACTAACACATATAAGATATATAATACTTTAATTATAATATACCTATGTATCATTTGGTTTTTATTTGATTTAGATGAAAAATGAAATGGAAGTAGCGTTCCTACGTACATACCGACTACCGTCTCCACAAACGCGATGAGATTCATTCCCCATCAGATACATTAAAGTATAATTCTCATTTTATGACTAAAATAATGTTTATGGACTTGATATAATTATTTATATGAATAATATACAACCTATCCAAAACAAACATGTCTTATGTAACAAAACATATAAAGAAAACGAGTAAGTTAACACTCAAAACGATGATAATAGTATAATATTATTAACAAGGAAAAATTAAAAGATCATATATGATATCATATTTATGTATTTTATTCTTTTATAATTTAATAACAATGATTTAACTATTATACATGAGGTTAACCTACCTTCTACTAAGGTAAAGTACACGGTAAGGGGTTTTCATCTCACTCCTTATTCCCGTGAGATTCATGCCATATTGCCACTATTAACTTTTGTGTGGTGTATGTACTGCCCATAATTGTATTCATTGTGTAATACACTTTAATTTATGTTTATTTACATATTAATTGTATGATACCTATTTCATGGGGTTTACGTTTCATAAGTACCAAACTGGTAAGGGTTTATATCACAATCTCTTCATTTTTCGAGGATGTTTATACGTAATAATCTTCTGGGACCTCTTTATCATCCACATCTATGTTTCTTAAAAATGTATTTCAAAACATTATTACTATTTTAAAGAATATTGGTTAAAGTCATTTATACCCTTGTTTGACATTTTATAAGATGTTTATAAAGGAATCTTTCCGTTTTTTTCCAAACAATGTCCTTTTTAACCTTTTCGACCGAATTAAGGTAAGAATGTATTTTATTAACTTATACGATGGGTGTGGATATTTTCCACCGTTATAAAATCATTGAAGCATCCCTTAAAATATTATTATAATAATTTCAAAGTAAATGTTTTCTTTTATAATTATGTGACTTTTAAATAATTTCAAAAAAGAGATATTTCTCTCAAATAGTTTTGATTTCATCTATTTCAACATCCTTTGATAAATTTTCCACTTGTTTGAAGTTGATTTATTATGATAAAAATCTTCTATATTGTATTTAAGGGTTTGTGATATTCTTGACTATGGATGAGTTATTTTTCTGGCATTAATGGTTTTTGATTAATGTTTTGGCATTTCGTATACTAGTTTTAATACGAATGATTATGTTATATTTCATCCTCTTATTAAGATGAATGTGTTGGACTAGTATGTTCCTGGTTGGGGATCCGTAAAAGTAAGCCAGCCGGGTTGGGGTCTTGTTACATCAGACCCTCCGGGTTGGTGTCCAGTTGTTAGAGGCACTCCAGGTTGTTGTCTTGTTATTAGAGGAACTCCAGTTGGTGTCTGGTTATTAGAGGCACTCCAGGTTGGAGTCCGGTTAAATATGCTCTTCGGGATAGAGTCCGGTTACATAGGCTCTCCGGGTAGGGTTCCGGTTACAGTTATCTCGTAGGTCTTGGGAGGAGGCCTTGACACCGAAATTAATGTTCGGCATTATGCATTCCCTTGTTATGAAAGTGGTTATTGATATTGCATGTGATTATTCTTTTATTATAATATCCATGTGAATAATTAAATGTCATTATTTCAATTTATCTTTTCCATATTATGATGAAGTACATTTTTAAAAGGCTTTTTTTTTAGTTATACATTACTTAAATTTTTTATATTTATTTATGCAAGTTTCTTCTATATTGTTATCCTTACTGAGCATCTGATCTCACCTCTTTCAATGTTTTATTTTTCCCAGGATTTGAAGAATTATTTTATGAATGACCATCAAGGATAGTATGAGGGGATATGAAAAAAAGATGTTGTTGTAGTTTTTTTTAATTTATGATGTAATGTTTGACTTATGAATATCAATAGTGTTTCTAAGGCTTCTAAACTGATCGGTCTTTCGGGATTTGATCCCTTGTGAACATGCCAATATTATGTAATAATGCACCGACTCTGCGTAACTGGGGTTGGGGCGTTACAGTTGGTATGAGAGGAAGTTTAGTACAAACCATGGAAGCTAGATTTAGGTAAACTCTAATTAGAGCACATAGCCCTAAGATAGAATTTGAGGATTTGTAGAGAAGAACTTCCTAGAATAGTGATATAATGGAGATTTTGCTAGTTTTCCTAAAAATACATCCCTGTCTGGATACGAGTAGGTAGAGGCGGCTCTAGAACAGATGTACATAGGGTTAAAATCCGAAAACACCGCTTTGAGCTAGACTCAAACAAGAACCGGTGCATGAAAACGGGCCTTACTGCACTCTTGGTTACGACACTCCTAGGGGATATGCCTAGGATAATTCTCATTTTCTTTACAAATCATTATGAAAGGTTTATGAGTATATAAGTCTTCAAAGAATACATTTTTATGATTATGGATTATATCCATAAACCTATTAATTTTTTGAAGTGTTTTACATGTTTGGGATTCGGTATTTCTATTCATAAACTAATCTACTATATGCCATTGTTTAGAAATGGCCCCCAGTAGAAGGAATGAGAACTCCATCAATACGCATGATCCAAAGAGTATGAAAGATCATATCTTTCATGGTCTTAAGACAGAATTTAGAAGAGAATTAGTCTCCCATATATTATCATCATACGAATTAATAGTATCATGTGTTGATATGATAAGTAAATAATTATCAGAGTCATATGGCTTTGAAGGGAAGTCAGAGAAGGAAAGGATGGTAGAGGGTAGGACAGATAAAGAGAATAAGGTAAAGATTGATTTTCCCATATGTGATAAATTTGGAGAGAATCACCTTGGAAAATGATTGAAGGGAATGGGAGTATGTTATAAGTGTCGAGAAAAAGGACACCATGTACGTGACTGAAAGAGTAAGAAAAAGGTTTCAAATATACAATGCTTCATCTGTAAAGAGTTAGGACACTAAGAAAACCAATTTTCCAGTGATCAGACTATGCCTCAAATAATTCTATTGGATATTAATCATGTTTTGATACTACCACAGATGAAGAGGAATGACTAGTGTTATTATGTTTTTATTTTGGAATTATTTCATTTAAGTGTTCTATCAATGATGTACTAGAAATAAATAAGGATTGTACTGCGGTATTATTTCATTGAGGATTTGAGACTTTATGGTACTAAGAAAAGTGACTCTAAAGTGGTTTAATCTTTTAGGAAATTACATGGTTAAAGGAAAGATATATGTTAATATGGTCCTAATATTGAGGTATTGATTTTGGAATAAGATAGTGTAGATTTGGGTAAATTATATTGGATATTCATGGCTACCTTGAAACGGATTAAATATTTGAATATTCCATAATTTTTGGAGTTTACAACATTTTTGGATGGATGAAGTATATCCAGTATTATATAAGGAATAAGGGAGCATGAATGTAATCAATAAGGTTTTATGGTAATTCAGGATGTTTCAGTGTTTTAAAAGAATACATGATGAAGGTATTCACATGCAATTATGGGGTATAAAGGATCTACATTATGTTTACCTTTCAAATAAATTTTGTACTGAGAGTTTATAGAAATATTTTGGATATGTCTAAAGGTTGGAAGGGATTAAGTTTGAAAGATAATTTTTGGATTTTTATAGAATGACATCACGCAGACCGTGTGATGACTTGTCGCGTCAGACAAAGCTGCGGGAATCGAACCCACAACCATAGTGCAATTGGGATTTAACGCATACCACTAGACTAAGTTAGGTTCCTGGATGGTATAATGTAGTTTTTTAAAGGGTCTGATATGTTACTTATAAATTCATTATATTTGGAACCCTATACTATTAGGATAAATAGAGTATTTTTGAATTGTAATATGTTTTGGTGTGAAATATGAGTTTGTGGTAGAAATTTATTAATGGATAAAACTCTAATTATAAAGTTAGTATATCTCTTTATGATCTTATCCAATATCATAAATAAATTCCTCAACATTATGAAAAGGAACTTAGAATAAAAATGTTGTCCTAGATAGTACCTTAGATCATCACAAATTTATGGCTTTGGTATTGGTGGCCTTTTCAAAGCCCTATTCTCTACCACTCTCCATCGGATATTGATGGTTAGATTTATCTTCGATATCCATATTTTTTTACATGGAACCCTAGTATGTGTTATTTTCGGTAACCTTTATACTTACCACTCTTTATTTTAAATAGAGGCCTCTTTAATCCATTTTTTATGTGGGATTTCAACTAAGAAATTTTGAAATGTCAACCCCTCGATTCCAATACAGAGCATAAATTCCGAGGACTCAATTTTTAGAAGTAGGGGATAATGTAACTCCCCAAGCTTCCATAGTATACTTCTCTTTGAATAATACAGTACCGTCTGTTGTACGCAACTTCGACCTCTAACACACACCACAACCAATCAAACTAGATGTTATGAATAGTAATACCCACTTTTTGAAATTTTATAAATTATATATTACAAAATGGAGTTAATTTTTGGATTTGGAATATTGAAATTATATTAGGGTGATTTTTTGGTATTTTTCCGAAAACATTAAATTTTTGATGAATAGTGAAAAACACTAACTTTTAGTTTAAAACCAAATTTTTATTTAAAAAATTATTTATTTTATTTAAATTTAATTAGGGTCAAAATAAATACATAATACCTATATAAGTTCAATGTAATTCATTATAGTTATTTTAGAATAATTTTAGATATATAAAAAATTTATTGAACTTTTCACCGTCTTTTACACACCTCCTTGAGAATTTGGAAATTCACATAAAATATATTTTTACCGCTTCTATGTGTGGAATTTTCAGAATCCGAGAGACACAGTTAATATCAAGGAGTAATATGTGGTTCAATAAGATAAAAATAATTTTTGTGAATAGTAACTTTTTACTTTTATTTACAACGGTTAAAAGTAAACAGGGTAATTAAGGGTAAAAATTATATTAATATTACCCTAACACATGTACTTATTCTATTGGACAAGTGTATCTCTACCAAAATTAACCATAGGAATAAAATATTATCATTTAGGTCCACTTGGATTAGATTAGGACATTTATTATTATTTAGTTCAATGAATAGTTAAAAGAGTTAAAATCAAGGTTTAATTACAAAAACATTTTTAATATAGAATTATACATAAGATAAATTTGATTGTAAATTTTCTTTAGAAATTTAAAATGATTTCCTACATAATGGTATTTTATTTATAATTTTTTGAAATTAAATATTTTAATTTATGTATGACACAATGGTGATGCAGTATTTACCTAATTAATTAAATATTAAAATAATTGATATTATAAGTATCCAAATAAATATAATTTGAGACTTTTTATGAATTCAAATGATTTTATGGGTTTATATGACACGTTAGTATTCATTTATTCTTTTTTTAGAAGTATTCATGCTGTTATGATTTTCACATAAATCAAATTCCAAATAGTGTCAAAATTGACATAAATGAGTTTCTAAAAAAAATATTAGATTATTAATTGATATTCAATTCATAAAAAATTTAAGGTTTGGCCAAGAGACTTATATGATGATAGGTGTATCATTAATGGACCACTTGGGGGCCACATGGATATATATGGTAAGATTAATAACTATATAATATAAAAATACAAAGTGACATGGTAAATGTCTATCTAATTAACTAAAAGTTAAAACTAAAAGATACGGTTAATATAATGACCAAAACCATTCTAAAATCTATTGGTTGAATGGATTTATACCCATCCCCACCTTATAATTTGAATAATCCATTGTTGAGTCATTAAAAACCGAATATGAATTTATTATAAAATAATACTTTATGTTTTTCCTAAAGAGCCCCACCTCTCAATTATAAAAGGACACCACTTCTAACCAATTCCTAACACCTCCAAAGCCTTTCGGCTTGTCCAAACTCTACCCTATTAAGCTCCCTATATCCCTATCCTCCTCCTAGAAGCCTTACATTAGGCATAAGTCACATTAAGAGTCGTTTTTGGTTCTATCCAAAGGGAGTTACCCAAATTAAAGGTAAAGATTTCTCTTAGCTTCTTTTCTTTTATTTTACTTCTCGAACCCCTAAACTATACTTATTCTTTTCTTTTGTAACAAAACCAGTATCCTAAATATACTAGGATATTTTTATGAGAAGTTTTCAAACTACACTTACACACACCTCCATCTCATATGTGATGAACATAATGTTTCTCTGGATGGCAACAAAATGCCTCAAAAAATGATGATTGTTCAATTATCTCCTACCACCTATCATGGTGGCCATTATGATGGAACTATAATTAAATATGTTATTAATGATATTTATTTTATATTTAATCTTCTGTAAGTACATTTCATAGCATACCATTATTCGTTTCATGTTGTATATATATATATGATAATTTCATTTGAGGAAGTGAGGACTACCGCCCCCTCAAAGTGATATGACTCGTTCATACCATACAAAGAACGTATAACAGAAGGTGTTAATTAAATTAAGTAACACATATAAGATATTATATTATACTGTAATAATAATATACCTATGTATCATTTGGTTTTGATTCCTTTTAAATGAAAAATGAATTGGAAGTAGCTTTCGTGCGTACGTACGGATTACCGTCTCCACAAACGCGATGAGATTCATTCACAATCATATCTATTCAAGTATAATTCTCATTTGATGAATAAAAATAATGTTTATGGACTTGATATAATTATCTATATGAATAATATACAACTTATTCATAACAAACATGTCTTATGTAACAAAACATATAAAAGAAAACGAGTAAGTTAACACTCGAAACAACGATAATACTAAAATATTATTAACAAGGCAATATTAAAAGATCATATATGATATCATATTTTTGTATATGAATCTTGTATAATTTAATAACAATTATTTACCTATTATACATGATTTTAACCTACCCTCGACCAAGGGAAAGTACAAGGTAAGGGGTTTTCATCTCACTCCTTATTCATGTGAGATTCATGTCATTTTGCCACTATTAACTTTTTTGTGGTTTATGTAATGCACAAAATTGTATTATTTGTGTAATAAACTTTAATTTATCTGTATTTACATATTCATTGTATGATACCTCTTTCATGGGGTGTATGTTTCTTAAGTTACCAAACTAGTAAGGGTTTATTTCATAATCTCTTGATTATCCGAGGTTGTTTATACGTAATTATATACTAGGACCTCTTTATCATCCACATCCATGTTTCTTAAAAATGTATTTCAAATCATTCTTACTATTCTACAGAATATGGTCAAAGTCATTTATACCCTTGTTTGACATTTTATAAGAAATTTATAAAGCAATCCTTCAGTCATATTCCAAACAAGGTCATTTTTATCCTTTTCTACAGAATTAAGGTAAGAATGTATTTTTTTAACTTATACGGTGGGTGCAGCTATTTTCCACCATTATAAAATCTTTGAAGCTTCCCTTAAAATCTTATAAGAATATTTTCAAATTAAATGTTTTCTTTTATAATTATGTGACTATTAAATGATTTAAAAAAAGAGATATTTCTCTTAAATAGTTTTGATTTCATTTATGTCAACATCCTTTGATTAATTTTCCACTTTTTTGAAGTTGATTTATTATGATACAAATCTTCCATATTGTATTTATGTTTTTGTGATATGTTTGACTATGGATGAGTTATCTTTATGCCATTAATGGTTTATGATTAATGTTTTGGCATTTCGTATGCTAGTTTTAATACGAATTTTTATGTTATATTTCATCCTCTTCTTAAGATGAATGTGTTGGAAAAGTATGTTCCATATTGGGGACTGGTAAAATTAAGCCCTCCAGGTTGGGGTCCGATTACAGCAGACCCACCAGGTTGGTGTTCGGTTGTTATAGGATCTCCGGGATGGTGTCAGGTTATTAGAGGCACTCGGGTTGGTTTCCGGTTATTAGAGGCACACTGGGTTGGAGTCTGGTTAGAGATGCTCTCTGGGATGGAGTATGGTTACAGAGGCTCTCCGAGTTGGGTTCCGGTTAGAGTTATCCATTCGGTCTTGGCACGAGGCCTTGACACAGAAATTAATGTTCGGCATTATTTATTACCTTGTTATGAAAGTGGTTATTGATATTGCATTTGATTATTTGATTAGTAGAATATCCATTTCAATAATTAAATGGAATTATTTCATTTTAACTTTTCCATATTATTATGAAGACCAATTTTAATAGAATTTTGTTTTAGTTATACTTTGCCTTAAATGTTTATATTTATTTATTCAAGTTTGCGCTATATTGTTATCTATACTGAGCATATGATCTCACCCCTTCCAATGTTTTATTTTTCCCAGGATGTGAAGAAATATTATATGAATGACCTTCAAGGATAGTATGAGGGGATATGAAGAAAATATGTTGTTTTAGTTTTTTTAATTTATGATGTATTGTATGACTTATGAATATATCTAATGTTTCCAAGGCTACTAAATTGATCGGTCTTTTGGGATTTTATCCCTTGTGATAATGCCAATATTATGTAATAATGCACTAACTCTGGGTAACTGGGGTCCGGGCATTACAATATTTCTATAATTATGGCTTCCCTAATTATGAGAAAAAATATTTATTTCTTT
The DNA here is from genome assembly GCA_963277665.1 of Viscum album. Classification (NCBI taxonomy): domain Eukaryota; kingdom Viridiplantae; phylum Streptophyta; class Magnoliopsida; order Santalales; family Viscaceae; genus Viscum; species Viscum album. The sequence goes on along the minus strand of OY728141.1, from coordinate 95,975,886 downwards.
GTGATTATTCTATTAATTAGAATAACTATGTATGAATCTCAGGATCATGTGATTATTCATATGGCGTTATTTTATCATCGTTTATTTATGAAATATAAGGATGTGTTTATTTATTACACATATTTTGTTTTAATTATTTACACTTTCATATTTTTTTAGTATTATTTATTCATGATATATTATGTTATACTCATACCCCTACTGATCATACGAGCTCACCCCTTTATTATTTTTTTTTTCTCCAGTATACCAAGAAATGATTTTTGATTTATATGTAAGGATACTCTATGAGGAATAATGGCATTATCTAGGAAAGCACTTTATATATTTTATGTTTTAAATTTTTAATCTGAATTTCAATAATTTTTGTGGTTTAGAAATACTACTAAACATTTAGGTACATCAGGCTGTGATTTCGTCTCTTTTATTCCAATGTAAAAAAGTAACTACCATCTCTATGATATTGGAGTTGGGTTACTTACTATTGGTATTAAATGAATTTTTGAAAAAAACTAGGGATGGTGATTTTGGAAATTATAGATTTATAAATATAACCTTATTAATTAATTTAATGATATATATAATTATTGGATAACATCTTATTATTTTTGTAATGAATAAATTACGTGTCTTTATTAGAAAAACATTCATTTTTGGATAATAAAAGGGGATGTGGTTCTAGAACAGATTAACATAGTGGTAATAAATTTGAAAACATAAAATTGATATTGACTAAAGGAATACTTGGTAAAACAAAATTGTAATTATTGGGAACCTAATTTGACACTCTCAAATGATATTATTTTTTTAATTCAGAATTCCCGTATAAACCATTATGTAGGATATGTAAATATTATTTCATTTGAAAACATTCCAAAAATTTGTATTGTTTTTATTATGAGATTATCTGTGCATACATTTATTAATTGATTCCAAGTGTATCCATAGTTTTGGTATTATAAAATATGTTTCATAATTTCATGATATAATAAAGCATTTGAAATTGTTTTAAAATGGTGTAAATAAGAAGTAATGGGGACAATATAAATGAACATACTATTTCCAACCATTGAACTCTGGAGTTAGACAAGGATTTTTGTGCTAGAGTTACATGTGGAATTAACAATATTAAAAATATATTGAGTTAATGACTAATTTATTTAGAAATAAACGTTCTTATATGGAGAAACTTGGTAATCCCTAAAGTGGTAAAATGATGTATGATATCATTATGTGTCAATAGTCTAAATCTTTTAATGAGACCAAAAAAACCATTTCTTGAAGAGGAATGGATACGTTCATCATAAAATATATTTATAACTTTTTGTAGTAATGAATTGAATGAGTTTTTCCTGGAATTTTATCATATCTAAGGAGATTTAAAACAATTATGGTTATCAATTAGAAATAGTACGAATGAAGAGGACATATCATTCATGTAATGGAATTATAATGAGGTTCTTTTCTTGAAAAAGAATTTTCATCATGAGCATTTAGAAGATAAGGAGTGAAAATTCATGATTCTAAAAAAAGGATGAAGAAAATGTTTCTATATATGAATTAAACTTTATGAGGTGATAAATTTATGCTACAACTAGGTATGAAATCAATAGCGTAAGATTGATCATTTTATTTATAGGTAAAATCCAATTCATTTAATGGTAATAATCTCTTAATAATTATCATTATATGAAGATATAATAACATGTGTTAAAATGATAGATGACTAATTAATAATGAATTATGGATTTAGAGGAAATAAATAAAATAAGAGTATGGTATATCAAATATAGATTAAGGGAGAAAAGGGGAGACATATTTACCTCACTGTTATAATTTTGGAAAGAAACACCCTGGTATGTTCTCGAAGAGAGTGATATTTTGATATGTATTTGGTGAGAAGTTACACAATGATCATGATTTCAAGAAAACAAAATAATTATATAAGCATCAAAAAATTAACAGAAAGTCAATAGGGGTACTACAGAAATTAATTTACCAAGTATCAAGGAAATATAACTCAAAAAGGGCTAAGTGGTCTATGTCAAGCATATACAATTAATACAAATAATGTGGAATGATTAAAGATCACACTTATTTGGATTTTTGAATTATGTTATAGAATTATTTTTTAATGAAATTTTATTTATAATTATTATGAAATTTATAAGGAATGTATTTTATAAGTTTTTCTTTAATTATATGATAGAATATGTTTAATGGAAACTGTTGACCATGAAAAGAGATTCATTGGAAAGTTGAAAATCATGGGAAACACATGATAGTTGGAATATAACCCTTAATATGTTATCTATTTTTATATAGTAATTATCAATATATTTTTATGTGATAGTATTTTTGACCACGAAATTAGATAGTGATTTTAGAGATTATGTTTTCATAGATAGAATTTACTTCATATTTAGATTTCTGAAATACATTCAAAAACATGATGTTTAATTATATAATAATGAATTTGTTATAAAATATTATTGGTGATCAAGGTATTAAATTTTTTGTAAATTGAAATTAAATGAAACTTTATATTATATAGGGAATATAATGTTTCAGTAGTGACATTAAATCTATTTTTTTAGAATTTGAATTTGGAAGGTAAATTTTTTTATGATTCATAAGGATAATTATTTATGGAATTTATGACATTAAACATTGAATGTTATTATATAACCTGTTCAAAACATTTTGGTTATGGAAAATTTCAAAATACTTTTTCCATAAAATTTCATTATTTTATAGAGCTAATGATCTATAAAATTTTTATTTTAGTGAATTGGGGATAGAAAATCATGTTGGATTTTCCTTTCAGGGAGTAAGTGATGAATTAATAATTTGAGAAATGAGCTTAAAAAAGATTAAATTATGCCTTTCAATTTTAATGATATCATGAATCATTATTTTCATATACTCACTATCTTGACGGTAATGGAATTCCTCAACTCTAGGAGAAGGATCATGAAAAAACAATGTTATCATAGTAACGTCATTTTTCATGAATTGAGGTTCCTTTTAAATTTTAACATACTTATGGATTTTATTCTAAAATTTTATAGTTAATTTACATTATTTTAATTTTTTATCTCTATCACACTCTATAAATTCTTGGGTGATTGAATTTGATTCCATGTCAAAATATTCACTTTCCACCTAGGTTCACTTATTTATAAACATAGTATGATTTATTCTAGATGAACATCATACTTTAATTCCAAAATTATCACAGTGTTTCTTTGTTAACCCTTTTTATTTGGTCGGATTTTGGTATGGGTATTTTCAAATTTTAAACCCTCAATTATTGAGATCATTATTAAATTGTGAGATCACAATTCATTTACAGGGTGTGGAATAGAACACCTGAGTATTTTATTAAGAATATTACATTTGATCGAGTATATGACATGAAACTCAAATTCCAGAAGATATTTTAATACCATGGGACTTTATGATACATTTATTTTAGAAAAAAATTCAATCTCATTGATAGCTTTCAATATAGGAAACATTAGATTTGAATAAAACATAATACTCTATTAAAATATTATTATTTAAATATTCCCATTATAACCTACCCATTAAGATGGCTGGATTATATATTAATAAATAAATTATTAATCATATATAATTTAAACATGCGTAAAATAAATATAATGAATATTGATTGATTACAAATAATAAAATAAAAAATTTAAACAAATTAGTAAAATTATATTTTTATAAATGGGAATTTAGTAATGCATTTCACACATAGTTTAATATTAACTTTTAGTAATTTTAAGTGATAAATATGGAAAATAAACACTATTTTTGATAACTACATGTCAAATATTTGATTGGATGATTTCTTGATAATTTTCTAAAAAATGATTAATATTGTGAGGAATACTCAAAAATACTAATCCTAAGATAACATTCTTTTCATTTAAATAATTGAAAAATGTATATTATATTCTAAGATGGTTTTATTGTAAAACTATTTCAATTATATTAAAATTTACCATATTTTTTATTAATAATAAATTTTATAATGAATTATTATATCAAAATAGTCGATACTTAGGATAAACTTCCCTTTGGAAAATTGAACTGTCATCATGTGTATAGTTTAAGTTAAAATTTAATTATGCCACATCAGTTAATTAAATTTTGTAAAATTGATTCCATATTTAAATAATAATAATTAATATTTTATTATCTGTTCTACATAATTTTTTACCAAAATAAATAAGGAAAATAGTAAAACGTAGTTACTATGTTTAAGGTAAAATTTGGTTATCTAGGGGTTAATCTATAAATATAATTGTTAAAATTTCCTTAAACATGAGAAAACCCCACTATCTAGAATTATATTTAGATTACCACCTCTATGTTTTTATACATTCCCATTTCTGATGCCCTTTTCATGAGACAAATGTTGGTGTCACTATATAATTTCAAAAATTATATGTGTGTCCTCTCCTCAATGTAAAAAAGGACACCACCTATCATAACCTATTCACACAACCAAATACTATTGGTTAAAAAAATACCTATGAAAACCCATTCCATAAATCCATACCAGCATCCTTGGGTCCATATTATTATTATCAATCCCTTGTACGATGGATTTAGGTATAAACCTGAATAGACTCTCTAAAGAATATGTAAAATTATAAAATGTTTGTATGTATCTAATTTATTCTCCCACAACATTAAAAGAATATTTAAATTTTATAATAAAATATTAAAAGTGTCTTTTATATATTAGGATCTTGTTATGCTGGCTGAATATCACATATCCATCTCTAATTCAACCAAATGGGAAAAAATCATACATCTTGTGTAATGTGGACTACTGCTTCACGAATCGATGTAGTTCATTTTCTATCACCACATTTCGAATAAGGATATAAAATGGATTTATAATGTGTGTTCTATATATTGTAAATTGTTATACTCCAATAATTATGATATAACTTATACCTTTTTTACATTCCATTCTATTGGGGACACGATAACTTCACTCGTGTATACAGCAGATTACCGCCTCAGAAAACGATGTGATTTATTTCACTTATTCATAACATATAATTTATTTGGTAAAAATTAAATTTAATATTTTTGATATTTAAGAAGTAAACATACTTATAAATTTATAATATCAAATATAACTTATTACCTCCCTATCTATTTTTAAAATAATAATCTCTCTCGTGTGTACGTGTGGACTACCAGCTGAATGTTGTGATGTTAAATGATTTTAAATTTACTTTTTATACGGATGGAAATAAAGATGTAATTGATTAATATAACTAATATACATGACTTAATAATTATTTTTTATTGATTTATAAATATATATTTTCATTTTATTCCTTCGGTTGTGGAAAAAAAGAAACAACATTCATGCGTGAGTACAAAATACCATCTCTATGAATGGTGTCTTCAAATTTTTTTCTCTTAAATTAATAATGTAATATAAATTAAAAAAATAATTAATATATATGATATTTATATCATGGAAAAAATTATATTGATAATTTAACACAGATAAATTTAAAATGTTCAATATTACTTAACAAAAGCATACATCAAAAGAAGAGGTATTATCATCCGAAATAGAGATTTTAAAAAATATTATAATAAATGGTTGATAAAATAATATTATTAAATAATATATGGGTTGATATATTTTTTTACATTATTAAAAACATGAATAACAAACTAAAATTATTATATAAGAGGTTTGGACACATATGAATGAAGTTGTACAAGGGGGAAGGGTTTCTCATATCACTTTTATTTACCTGAGGCATATTCCATATTCAACACTTATTCCCTTGCATGGTGAATATAGTGCATCATTGATATTTGATGTGATAAATCTCATTATATTAATGGTATTTAATATTTCATTTGATGAATTTTTATTTTATGTTTATTATGATTTAGATGTTACCATTGTGGTAATTTTTTATTTCAAAATATAATCATTATTTGTGATTGTTTTTGTTCAAAGCTAACTTGTGGAAATCATTTGATATTTGTATGATAAACAAAATATTTTTGTCTTCTACAATATTTATTATTGATATTTTTCAATTAATCGTTCCATTTTTCACAATTTTCTATAAAGAAATGATCATTGTTTTAGGAATATCTTACATTATTTCTATATTTGTTCAAAAATCCTTTCACATCGAAATTCGGGATTTCCAAAATTATATTCATTAATGGTTTAAACATTTTAAAAATTATTTATTGAATATTTTTTACAAATTTTTAATTATTATTTATATATATATGTATTATCATAATAAGCTATAATAATTTGGCGTTAAAAATAATTTCAAAGTTAAAATGATATTTACATTAAAAAAATTAAATGAAAATTAAATGTTATTTGTATTTATCATTAAAATAGACGCATAATTATCTTATAATATAGTAGGGGTATGTTTTAATAATATCATATATATTCATTTTTTGAAGTTTTATGATCAGTTTAACTGAGGATATAAAATTTTAATACCATTCACCATATTACTTTTCATGGTCCATGATTATTTTTATCTGATTGGGGTATGTATTATTATTTCAAATGTTATATTTTCAATATGAATTTTTATATTGATTAAGTATCACCCCTTTAATATATTGAATTCATTGGACTTATAATGTGATAGTTGGGAAATGGTTATAGATATCCACTCATTGTATCGACATGTCTCATGTGAAAAATTAGAATGCCTAATTAGACAAGGTTATACACACAATTTAAAACTATCATATAATAGGTCTTGAAAGTATGCATCATATTTTTAGAATTAATAATTACCTAATTAAGATATTGATGAATTATTTCCATGTGATTTTTTGATTAGTTAGAATATCTATGGAAAAGTTTCAAATCTCATGTGATTAGTTATATGGTTTTATCTGAGTATTAGTTACATACCATGCCATGTTCATTATGCTTAATTATTCATGATATATTCTAGTATATGACTACCCTTACTGAGAATTTGTGAAAACTCCTTTCATACTTTATATTTCCACTAGGATACAAGGATGTGTTTTTTGATTGATATTTAGGGATACAATATGGAGAATAATGGTGTTTCCAACAAACAAAATGTGTGTATTTATAATTTTATCTTTTAATTTTAATTTCAATTATATATCTAGTTTACCAAGATATATATACTTTATGGTCTATCAATATTTAATTAATTTAATCTTATTCGAATTTAATAAAGTAACTATCAACTCTAGCATACTACAGTCTGTGTCTTTACACAACATGTACCATGAGGTACACATCATGTCTAACTAGATAGGGTCATGGGAGTGTAGCTTCGACACATTGTATATCTTCCAAAATAGGGTCACACTATTTGTGATTCATTGTGTCTTACTACAATTTAGTTATGTAACCAAAAGACTTGGGATTCAAGAGTCGATGTCTATAAAATCTTTACATCCCTTAAGGTACACTGTGTTTTTGACTACATGGAGTCCTGGGTATGCTGATTCAATACATGGTGTCACTTCCCAAGTAGGGTCACATTTATTTTGGTTATATCTACAAGGAATGTGATATTTATCTCACCCAAAACCAGAAAATATGTTTCCTGTGTACTACATGGTTTTTGTTACAAAAAAACACTTCTTGTGGGTTTGAGATTTATAAAAACTCAAGAATCCTTTACATGTATTTCCCTTACCACCACTATAATTTTTTCACCATCAATCATGTTTAGGTGTGTAGATATAGGGTCGACTGAACCTAATTAATCACTGGTTTCGGAATTTCAGCCAATGAAACTGAGTATGGTCTATTCCTATTGCACTAGGTTTCACCATCACGCCTCTTGAGGATGATGAACTGGGTTTCAGGCTTCATTTTTAGTTTCAACCCAAAAAAAAGAAATTTAAGACATGATTAATATGATAAATATTTACAAATACATTATACACTCATGGTCCATGAATCATGGGTATCAATCAAACTCTAATCTAGATATGTAATGTCGAACCATGACTACATTTTCTAAGATCGTAGAATGCAATGAACATTTGGGGGAAATCAACTTAATGAAGTGAAATTCCAAAATTGGATGGTGATATTCCATCCAATTATTAAATAATAATTAAAATATTGTTCAATCAAAGGGATAATAAAAAAAATAATTGACCAAGATCATTAAAATAACAATAACCACCATAATCAAAATACAATAAATAATCTATTCTTTTTCAAATAAATCTATTGTTGAAAAACCATGAAAAAAATTCCCTACCAAGATATTATTTCAATCACTTGTTAAGAGTGAACCCACTAGAAATGAAGATGATTATCCTTATTCATTCAGCATATATCTCTTTATTCATCGCTATCCTTTTTTCTTCAATCCTATATCTGTATCCCACAACAATAAATGAAGAATTATTCCACCGTCTCTATAATCTCCCTCAGTATAGTATATAACAATGGATATTTTCAATAAAAATGAATTTATATTGGGGTTAGTGTTTTTCATAAATTAAGTAAATTAATTTAATGAATTATTTAATTACTTAATGAACCTTCCAAAGGTTAGCTTCATCCATGTTAATAAAACTGATGAATTTTATTTTTTGTGTTTGGTAAACCCAATGTTCCTGAAACAACCATGGTCTTGGATTTACCCAAACACAAATCATTCTTTTGGGATAAATCTTTAGCCTAATGTAATAATATTTATAGGGATAATCCCACACAATTGAGTCTTTAAATGTTTTTAAATATAAATAAAATTAAATGATTCTAAAATATGATATATATTCACTTGAATATATTATAAAGATTACATGAAACCATCACATGCAGATGATAATAACCCCACTTGAACAAAATCCTCGATAACCATTAATAAACCCTTAACTATACAAATTGATCATTGATATGATAAATATAATAAAATATCAGGAACATCATCTAGTTCAACCTCAAGTAACCCAAAGACAAGAAAAAATATATAATTTTATACCGTTATAAAAAATTGAAGGTCCCTAAGGGGAAATTCCAAATTGAATCAATCGTTTTACATCATGATTTTATAGACGAAACATCATATCATTATGATTGATCAGGTCCATAATATGTAGCTGAATTGATATACGTTCTATACCTATAATCATCTCAATTGTAAAATCATTCTCTCTATCATGATGAAATCCCATGATATTCTATGGGGATACTTATTATAATTAGAGGAATGATTAGATATTAAATATCCATATTTCATAGAAAAATACATGAAAACAAGGACAAAATCATCCACAACTACCATTTTTCAGTTATCAAATATCATTCAATCAATTGAAACTATTATATAAAGATATAATAATCACCCTCAATAGACATAGAAGATAACTGATAGGTATATTAGTTGATTTTTACTAAATACCATGCCAACTAATCAATAACTATGACCAAATTTATATAATGTATCTCTATAAAAATATTTCTACAAGATTATAATATCTACTAATCATGTTGGGAAACATAAGATATCTTTGACTACCCTTTACTTCAACTATAAAGTGTGTATCAATAATAATCTATATATATAGATACTCTATGTTAAAACCTAAATCACAAGAAAACATAGTAGATATGAACGATTTTTACACAACCATATCAAATAATGTTTATTTTACTAAGTTATTAACTTGAATGGTAAAAGTTACCTCATCATGATTTGTAATAGTTGTCCCAATGGTATGAATCATTCATGGTGAAAAGATTCTTCCCATTCCACCTAATCTATGACTACCCTTATGTGGACTACTATATTACATTTTAATGAGTCTACAGACCATTGAAACTTATATGACTTTACTAACTTAAGACATCATAGTAGACCCTTGTATTAAATCACAAGTTCCATCTAGTATGTACTTATCCAAGAAACAACATTTGACTCCGGTTTTTATAAAAATATCTTTTAAATGTTTATAGACATTGTATCTACTATAAAGATTACTACTATCTAGGAGGATGAAACTATTGTGATTGATTATACCCCACAATACAACAATTATAATACACCAACATATGCCACACATTGTAGATGAAGAAAATAAATCACCTTAAATTGAATTCTCATCACCACTATAGAGAGAATCACCAATACACCATATATGGAAACCTAAAGATATATTCATAGTCCCATTAGGAAAAAAATAATGAACATTGTATCCTATGAGGAGTCATTTAACATGATGGGGTAGGTGGTCTTTTTCTTTTCCATTAATGTTGAGGTGTCTATAAATAATTTCATTCTTTTACACAACATTTTTTTCAATGTTTTTTGTTAAATGGAATTTTTATCAAAATAATTGAATAGGTATGAACTATATAAATTACAAAACCCATTTAGATATAATAAAAGGAAAATGACTTATAAATTGAACCACCCATAGGTCGTGTCATTAAATGATATTAATTCACCATGGGAAGAATATGTATCTTATTTACCTTAGATTTCTGTTATTTTACCATTTCCATTGTAAAATAGATGAATTATATGAGATGTATGTTGAATTAAATTATAGAGAATATAAAGCATTATCCTTATGACTTTATTGATTTTTTCCCTCTTCTTAAGACTTGATATGTTTTATATATCCAAATCCAAAATTGAGATAAATGGGAGGATTAATTTGATTCTATTACTCCTAAACGTATTCTATTTTTGTGACAACTTTTGATGTGAGTTTAATTTCTAAAATAGATAAGATGTCTAGTTGAAACATGAAATCCAAAATGGTGGGGATTGTTTTTGGGACAATGACCATTCTTATTACCACACTGAGACTGAATGGTGGGCTCTAATTATGGATCCCCATATAAGGGCTCTTCCAATTTTCTAATCTAAATTTTAGGTAAATGAAATGTGTATAATGAAACTTGGGTGACACATGGATTCTAATATGAAAGCCATGGATGGACTTCTTTGGAATATGTCTTGTATATGTCTGAGTGATACATGGAATACTATTTGGACTACCAAAGACAAAATCATATGGTAGACTATTATTATTCAATTATTTATACATTTAATACTTATGTGAACTACTGGGGATAGTCTAAGAAAAATGATCAACTTGTATTCCGTGAGTAAAGATTTGGCTTTATTTATGAACCACCAAGGATGGACTCTGTATGAAGTGAATTTATATGACACCTAGAAATATAGCAGGGGTCATATGTAGAATTCCAATAATGGTCTTATATTGTGATGGGTTTGAATATTCCAGGAGTGATACTTAGGTTCCAAATTAGGAACACCATAGATAGGCTTAGTTTCTCTTGAAATATTAAATAATTTAATGATCATATGTTACATCTTTGAAGCTAAATCACAAGCTGGGATATGGTTGATGACTTACATTATATTTTCTTTATTATATAGATACTATTAGATTTTATAAATAGGGATGCATAGTCTATGAGCCAGGTCTCAAGACCTATAAAATTAAATAATTAATGACCGATTTCTGAGAGATATTCTAGTTAAAAAAAATAGTTAGCAGAGGGAATTTTTTCTATTGGAACCCAATACTATGTTTGTTATTTATGTACCACACTTCCATTAGTTTTTATTCTTACATATAAACTTTTTTTTATATATTCTCTCTCTAGATTTTATTATACAACATTGGTGGTAGATTATTGATTTTTTCTCACACCATACATGAGCTACCTATTGGTACCTAGATAGACATATTGAATGTAGGTATGGATAAGGGAAAGAACCTGGGTGTTGATTATTTATTTACTATAGAATGGGATTATGGGATCATAGGACCGAGCTATGGTTCATGATGCTATCTGGAGATAGTCATTCTAGTTGTTTTGGTATAATGGTATGTATGCCTATCTTCTGACCTGGATTCTAGCATTTATTTTTTTATAGAATTTGGTGATCATCATTTTTATATGACATTTAGGGATGTGATTACCAAGATATTTATTTTATGGATTTTTAATATTCTTATGTTTAGTTTCCTGAGATTATTATCCCATTTATTCATATGATACGACCGTTTTACCACACTTTGATCAAGAGGGTACAGTTTCCCATATGTTCTACCATGGAACATCATTCCTAGTTAGCAGCCTCTGGCATATGGGGAGGTATACTTGAGGTCTTGTAAAAAATAGGTTTGGTTATTATTGAGTGAACCAGGTTTGAGGTGAAAAAAATTCAATAAGATCCCTATATTTTCCGTGACTTATTATTTTGGGAAATTAGAAAGGATATATATGATGTATTCAGATTTTATCTTTAGCCTATGCCTAGGATTTGATAACCCACATCCAATGAAAATTTAAATTAACACAGAATAGAATTGTTTTTATGGGTTGTGATTATAACAGTTTCCATGATTTCACCATTGGGTGATATACTTGATAATTAATGTTACTTATGACTATAGTTTTTTACCATAATGAAATATGGTAAAGTTTTATTACAAAATGATTCATGATATCCACTTGAGGAATTATATATCATGAATTATTTCATTCCATATTTACATACTACATCCATTTTCAAAAGTATATTTCAGTTCTTTATTGGCTTCTTTATGAAATATTGCTAGCATTTCTTACAGGGAAATGAAATTATTATTTTTTCTGATTAAATGGATTCCAAATTTAAATTTATAAGGTGTGTGGCCGCTTATAAATTAGAAATATTGAACAATATAATTGAACCATTTAAGATAATTACTATATAGATGTTAATGACTTTAAATTAAACTGAATATGGAAATGAATGGTTACTGCTAATTTCCTATACAAATTTAAATTTAAATGGTGTTTTCCTTTAAAAATTACAATTGAAAATATGTATACAAGGACCTATGACTTATATAAGATATTTTGATCCTATCCTAACATTTTTAGTTGGAAATTGATAGTTTATTTTGATTTAAATATGATATTTACATCACCCACATATGTATTTTTAGTAGTTAGAGGGGTGTGACATTAATATTGGGAGGCTGGTACCTATCATATTCAGATATATGCTCTTTTAGAGGTTATGAGATCATGTGTTGATGTGTGTTTATGAATATTATAGTTGGTAGATAAGAAAATGTCCTCAATTCATGATCAAGGATGGGGAAGATGACCATAATCTGCCATTGGTGGGCCCATGGTCCCAAATAGAACCACATGTAGTTCCACTTTAGTAACTACTTGTTATACCTAAATTGTGTGTCAATAATTAATTTTTAGAGGATTTCATACTTTTATACTGACTCTTCCTAAATTCCGATGACCTATCCCCAACCATGGAAGAGAAAATAAATGATTTATAACTATAGTATCATCCCAAATTTTAGAGGGATAATAGTTGACATGAGGTGGATTTTTGTCTATAGGTATTGATTTTGATTTTAAAGTTTCCTAAGACACCACCTGAGAGGAGAGTGAAGCTCCCCACATACATTCAATCAGATTCCTCTAAGATATGGTTAGACATTATAAATCATATAGATCATCATTATTTTATTGTTTTTTGGAATTTTGATACAATATTTCATGATTATTTATGTCCCAGTATGTTGAGTGATGATAAAGGCCACGAGTTTAAAAAAATTTGAGTATGGTTTCAAATCAGTCCTGGACTATTTATTACATTTCATAGGTATCCAATGTTTCAATCTTATTCTTTTAGTTTCATGTTATATAAAGCTAGGAGATATACAGATGGTCTTGGGTTTGACATAAGACCACAAGTGATTTTTTTGGCTTACTATCATATCTGGAAGACTGAATCTGGTTCTTATCGCAGATTGTTTCCTAAGAGAGATTAGAGGTGATATTCATGGTGGTTTAACACCTAGATCTGGAACTATATTGACCAATATAAGGAATTTAAACATGGAGCTTCCACGTGGTGATATTAATATCAATGAAATATTATCATGTATCTAGGTGAGGTTAAAAGACTGAGATAGACCAGGAAATACGAGATCTAAGTGTATGAGGGACATTGTTAATTGCTAATCTAATAGAATGTGGGATTATCTGTAGAATTTTTTAATTATTTTTCTCTAGTATCTAGTGGGATATAGTATATATTACCTCTACATTGATGAGTGGGGTCAGTATATTCTCGTTAGGATGGGAGATGGAGTGCTACAGGTTGATCAGGATGGGGTGATGGTTAGGGATGAGGCAGCCAGACACCAAATTTATTGTTCCATTATAGTGGACCCAATCAAGGTAGCCATACAATATTACATGGCCCTAGATCATGCCAGAAGTATATAGTGCTACCAATACGTGAGGAGTAAAATCATTTACTCCTATAGTGAGAGGTACTATTTTAGTATCCTTTATGTTAGTATATACTTTTTTTGATCCATGTTTATTATATTCTCAGTTCGATCCATGTTTCTCTATTTTTGATATATATATATGTCAGTTGTCTAGATACATGGGTTTGATGCCGAATTATCCTACAGGATGATGACTCGTAATACGTCATTGTGGATACAATCAAAGAGTGTACGCCACATTAAAAAGGGACCCATGAGATAGGCGGGTGTCACTTTCCATGGGACCTATAGTTCCCTAAGATAATACTGACTGATATCATTCTCAAGAAGCACTAGTTATTCCACTATAATGATTACTTTGATTTTTATCTCTAAAGGGAGACTTTAACAATACTATAGGGTGATATTTTTATTTGTAATGGTGAATAGAATTTATATGAAAACCAAGATATACCCATGAACCATGGGATGGGATAGATGGCATGCATGATTCGTAACATATATCTAGATGTTCAGGGAATCTGTTCGGTGGATTTCTCTATAGAGGAATGTCATATTTGGTCTACTTTCTAGGATTCCATTATAGGACTACCTATTGTGGGAGATGCATTTTTTCACTGAACTATTTCATAGATATATAGTATTATCCATTACTCTTTTGAGGATATCTACTTCTATGTTGTAGGAGATCCATAATTAGCAATAGTATTTAGAAGACAATGGATTTTATATGACCCAGTTCCTTGTTATAGGATACAGTAGTCCTTTTCTCAATGATTGTGGAAATTAAACTCATGATTTTTATGGATTATTTTTTTCTAAACCTATTTATGCTCAATAACTATAATCTATTTCCTCATATAGTTTATTTATTCAACCATCTCTGAGGAGCATGGGTTTTCTCTATGATTTCTATGAGATCTTGTTATCATCATGTGCATGTTTGGAAATTACATAAAACAAATGGGGCATTCCATTGTAGATATGGATTTTTTAAGTATTTTATCAAATCATTAAGTGTTAATAATATGCTACCAGTTTTCAAGGAACTAATAACCTAAATTTCACATCAATATTAGTATTTTTTATGGAAGAATTTGTTCATGAAATCTTTGAGTATACTCACACTCGACACAGTCATGCCAAACATCTTAATATCTTGTGGAATATATTAAGAGAAGATCAATTATATTATAATCTCACAAATTTCCAATTATGATTGTATAATATTTCATTCTTGGTTCATATCATCTCACATATAAGAGTATTAGTTAACCTCAAAAAGTTGATAGATGTAGTTTCCATGGAGAAACAAAAAATATTCATTGATATATGGAGTTTCTTAATGATAATTGTTTATTATAGGTTATTTATATAGGAACTAACATCCACAGAAGCACCAATTATAGGCTTGACTAAGTATATTTTGATGTTTATATGGTCAAAATCCATCAATATATCCTTTCAGAAGCTAAAAGGGATACAAACATCAGTGTTGATCATTATTTTCCCATAGTAGGACAAGAGATATAGAGTTTATTTTTAATTGAACGAAATATGGATTGGGTTAATTTTTGTGGTAGGAAGTGAGATTTTTTGTGTATATCCCTCTTTTGAAGATGTCATAAGAGAGTAATTACTTTACTCCAAATTTTTTGTTAGAAACTATTGTGCATTCCACACACTTTTGGAGGAAACAGTTACTGAGAGAGGATTTTGTGCTCTACATGGACTAGAGAAACCTCAAGTTAATATTTAAATTGAATGACTGGAATCATAAATAATGGAGATGGGTTGAAAATATATAATCCTTTGACATTGATATTTCTAAAACTTCTAGAAATGGAAACACTATTTCCTTTTCTCTAAGAAAGACAAATCACACAAGGGTAGTTTATGTTTCCAGTAGTGAGTGAAAACATATATCCCTGATTTCCAAAATGAAAGTAGTGGTTGAGGAATATCCTGGAAAATATATATTTTTAACATTATTATACACGTATTTACTTTTTTAGAGAGTGATCATGTTGCAGCTATCATATTCTGAGGCCTTGGTCCCACTAGAGATCATTACAGGTGATGACCCACCACTAATTTAGATGTTTCGTGAGGATGAAATCTTGTATATCCAACAATTCATCTTGGTTACTATAGACATTCGAAAGTAGTTGATGAGAGAGTCATATGCCTCTCTATGAGCTTTATTACCTAGATTTATCATGACTAACACTGCCAATACTAGTGGACCGGTATGAAATGCATGATAGGTGTGTTTCTTACTCGGTGGTCCACTTATTAGTAGTTAAAGGAAGAGAACCAGTGACCAGAATGGATTTTATAGCAATTAAAAATTCATGAGTGGAAATGGGACAATGATTCCCTGGATTTCATTACTGTAATTCAATGTTCACCTCTAGGAAGTGATGTTGTATGTGTGATCATAGAGTCGTTGACAAAGAACACCCATTTCATACTCATTTGGGAGACCTTATCAGTTGATGAGATTGTGTGTCTCTAAATTAGTTATATCAAATGAATCCATAGATTTCCATAATCTATAATATCATATTGATATGCTCATTTAACATCATGGTTATAGTATGAGTATAAGTGGGATTTGTGTTCATAGGTACTGTTATTTATAGCCTATCACTAGATAACTAATGGATAGTTGGAGTGTAACATACAATATTTGGAGTAAACAATTCCAGATTTCATCCATGACTTTGTAGGAACTTAGGAGAAACAATTTATTATCGGCAATTCCTCGTATAATAACAGCAACAAGGTGACCATAGAGATGAATCCAATTAGTTCATATATGGTAGGTCATGTTTTGTATCCATGTGCAGGTTCATGGGCTTAGAGGTAGTTCTACTAGTTTCTTGTATCATTCCGGATACTTCATAGTAGTTTTATCAAATTAGGAATCATATTTCAACAACTCACTCTAGGTTGAAGTCATCTCTTGATCATCACCATCGACTAGTAGAGTTCTAGGTGGGGTGTTTGGTTCTCTACTATGTCTCACATAGACTAGGGAATAAATAGATTCATATGCAAGGGAAGCTATCATAATGTTACTTTATACCGTCAGATATTTTAAAGAGATTATATTTGGTAGCATATTGGCTTCAGCTACCTTAGAGGTTTTGGGCCCTGAATGATGACTTCCATATACCTAAGCATCCTGGATATTATTATGAGGTATCACATATTCTTCAACATGAGGAAGATTATTTTAATGTAGATGTGTCATTAGAGGAGCATCCTATATTTATTGTTGATCATAGAACAACGTTTATCTATGGAATGCCATTTACACTAGTACATATACTATGGAATCACAACCATGTACATGATGAGACTTGGGAGATGGATGTTGTCACATGTGCATAGTGGTTGGAGTTATTTTTATATGACAACTTATTACACGTGGAAGGGAAATTTTGGGATTAATTTCTTGAATAATAAAATATTGTCACAAATTTTTTTTGATGTGGTAAAGAACCATTATTTTTTTATGTTTCTTCATTTTATCGTTATGTGATTTCCTATGGGGTTCAAGGTGGAAAAAAGGGTATATGTTCCTTTTACGAAACCAGAAGTCTATGATTATAGAGGAGGAAGATGGGCCACATAATATATAAAAACCATGTTGCCTTTTCTGATGTAAAAGATCAAATAATGTAGTGTGGTCCAGTGCACTATGAAATGACACAATATTTGATGAAAGCAGGAAACCCATTCCCCATGCTCATGGTTTTTCTGGAGAATTTAACAGATGGATAAAAACTATTTGGTACATGGTTTTTTATACCATGCACTATGGTCATGTGAGGGGGTCTTGGGGAATTATTTGGTGCATGTTTGGTGCACAGTTTGTCCAGTGAAATAAAAAAGTTTTAATGGGGTGAATTTTTTTTATCCTTATTTATGTATAAACTTAACAACCTATTATTTTATTGTTTTAACTTAATAAACAAACCATTTCCCTTTAATTAGATATCCCACCTATTCCAATGCTAGTAGTTTTGATATCTCCATCACCAAGACTATGAATGATCCATCTTCAATATCTCTATATAGCCAATGGTGGGAAATATATTAACCTTTAACATTTTCTTATTATCTTCTCATTGAAATTTTTTTTTCATGTGGGTTAATATTCTCTATTTTAAGTCGTTTGTTTATTTAATTGATTTATTCTATTATATCATGTATTAGAGGCCAATTATAGATGATTATTTGGCTACCAAGAAAAGGTGTGTGGCCTCATTCTTTTCCCTTAAATTTAGGGTGTTTATATATTATTTTGTTTTCCCACATACCAGATATTCAAAGATATTATTGGTAAAAATAAATATTCGTCAAAAATTAAATGGTATGACCTATATAAATTAGGATACCTGTTTATGTATGATTACTGTTAATGGACCTATAATGTAAACTCGGCATTGGGTGTGTCATTAAGTGTTATTAAACCATCATGGTTAACCTAGGTCCTTGATTCACATTAGAGTTTTGTTCCTTACCCCATTCCATTTCATCTTAGATGAATTGTATGAAATTTAAATTGAATTAAATAAGACCGAGTGAACATTATTGTCCTTATTACGTTTTTCATTGTTTTTTCTTGTTTCTTAATCTTTATATGTTATTTATATCAAAATTTGTAAGAGAGATAAATGGGATAATTCATGTGATTATAGGACTTCTATGAAAATGCATTATTTTGATCAATATTATAAGGTGAATTTAATCTATTAAATAAATAATTTGTCTTGTTGGACCTTATGAACCTTAATAGTGTGGACTACACTTTTTCATATAAACATTCTTATTTTTATGTCGAGAGTGAGTGTTGGGTTCCAATTCACTATTTCTATTAATAGACTATTTAGTATGGTTTACTATAATTTTATGTAAATGAATTGATTATTATGTACCATGGATGGAAAATGGATTCTCATGAGTTTTTATAGAAGGAATCATTTGAATGGTAGATTGAATGCACACGAGTTGTATTTGGAGTCCTTTGGGAATTACAAGGATGAAATCTGATGGAATACTATTATTATTCCATGAGTGATACTTGGACTCCCTATATTAAAATCCAAATAAGAACTTCAAGTGAATATCATCATGTATTTATTAAGGGACACTTAGGATCCCCTTATAGTCAGCAAAGGATATACTAAATGGGAAGTGAATTTATACCACACATAGATTAGTAGTTGGGTTACTATGAGGAAGATATTTATGATAGGATTGTATGTTGATGGGTTCTTATAATCGCCGAGTGATAACTAGGTTCATAATTATGAATTCGATGGGTGGACTCTACTTATTTAGAAATATAAAATAGTGTGATGATTTTACAGTGCATCCTCTAAGCTAAAGCACGATCATGGATTCATTATATGGTTTAAATTATGATTTCGTTGTTATATTCATCATGTTGGATATGATCCATGTGTGATTATTGGGTTATGATCCCTATCATGAGATTTATAAAATTCAATCAGGAGTGATTGATTGCTCATAGATATTCTGGCATAGGCTGAAGCAGCTAGTCGATGGTGGGTGTTCCATGGAAACCTAGACCTATGTGTGTTATTTATACTAAATCATCATTTCATATTAATTAACACCATCACACCGTCACACTATTTATTATATATTCATGGACTACAAGGAAGTAGACACCATTTTCGGTGACATACTATAGTTATCTCAAACCATTTTTGGGCCACAGATTAGTACCTATACACACATCCTAGATGTAGATAGTGACTTGGAAAATCATCCTTTTGTCAATGATTGATTTTCAATATCATGGGACTATGAGAGCACATGACTGAGATGTGGAACATGATCATTTATGGAGATAGTGTTTTTAGTTATTTTGGTATACTTGTATGTATTTGTACCTACATCCAAGTCTTTGTATATTTCATTTTGGTTTATAATTCCATGGTCTATATTTTCTATATGGTGTTGATGGATGTGATTACATAGTTATTTATAAGGTTGATTTTTAGTCTTATAATATTTTGTTATTTTATATGATTCTACAGTTGACTTTTATGATTACATTATTGTGCTATATTTGGATCACAAGATTTTAGTCTTACAACTATTCTAGAAAGGAACCCCATTTCTTTTCAGTTGCCTCTGGCATATGGGAAGGTGAGATTGAGGACATGTGGCCAACTAGGCTCGATTATTGTTGGGTGAAATGAATCAAATAAATTACAATAGAATATAATTCTATATCCAATTCTAATAACAATGTGTTGGTTATATTAAAAAATTCCAATACCGATGAACATGAATGAAACATGGTTCATTATGTGGAATAGTCCAACATTGTATTTTCATTATTTTTTAATGAAAATATAATATAATCATGGATTGGTTTAGTATAATAACTCTAGAGAGTTAAAAAAATACTTTATAGAAGTCATTTTTGATATATTTAATTATAAATTAAAATGTCATAGTCAAGGTTCTCAACAACAAGTAGGTACATGATTTTAATTTTAATTAATCCTAACAAAAAAATTCATGAATTGAAAATCTCTTACACACGACATTAAATTTTCTATTTTGAAATTTTTTGCTATTGAAAATATATGATTTAAATTCTATAATTATTATATTAGGTGTTTCAACCAATCCATTGCAAAAAAATTGGCTTTATATATTAGTTTTCATTTGGAATATATTGAATTTGTTAGGTTTTAATTAAAAAAATATTTTTAGATAAGCAATTATATCTAATATTTTTTTAACAACTAATAGGTTCTTTTAAATGGAATTTTTCAATAAGAGGGTTGTTGTAATGATAACCTAATTCTTTAATACAATTTATTTCATGATTTATAACATAAAGATACACATGTTATAAATCGAGAATATTATAAGGCCCGGTGTCTTTACGAAATTATGCATATGAAATAACAACATAAAACATGTGTACAAAACCATTATGTGAAAGCATTGAAACCCCCCTTTATAGTTCTTGGATCTGATATTTTTTCTTGGGATAACTAGGGGACGTACATAAGAAATGGGTGACCAATAAATCTCATTATTTTAATCTTAAATGCATAAAATGATGAATGTAATAATTGGAATTCAATATGCATATTAATGGGATATAAATGTGATGAGAATCATAATAATTAATATAAAACAATTATATAAAATAAATACTGGAACGAAATATAGGTATGTGGGAATAACATAAAATGTGATAGTTTAAACATAAGTCAATGTTATCCTGAAATTTATCATAACATTATGTTTTAGGATAACAACCAATGCATTATACCTATAATTTCATGATATAAAAAAACATTACCCAATGCATTGATTGGTAATATAATTCAAGGAACAATTATCACATTCAAATTATGTAAATCCATAAGTGTGCCACTAGATCATTCAAAATAGGATTACATTTCATTACATTGATTCCATTGATTATAGATTATGGTTTATATACATGGATTTAACATATCAATGAAGGATATGATCATATTTCGAAACAACCTAGATTTTAAATGTGTATGGGTATTCATTATGAAATAGTTCTTCATTGGAAATTATGAGATACTTTTGACCACATAATGGGACAACATAAATAAGAATGGAATAGTTATATGGGAAATAAAGGGGCATAAATTCACTTAATAATAATATTGATAGTAATATAGATTCATAGAATCAAATACCAACATTATCAATTGGAATACACAAGGTATAATATTAAGAATGTTCTTAAATAGATAGGCGATTGAGAGGATCCCTTACCTTGAGATGAAAAATCTAAATGTTTGGGAGGACACTCTAGAAATATTTGTGAACATTGGGAGGAATATTGAGAGGCAATATAAAACAATCATAAATCTCTAAGTGTTTTTAAAGAATAGTAATAGAAGGTTGTGTGGGTTTATATTGAAAAAAATATAAGAATTTTTAATTTATTTCCAAACATATGTCTCAGACTCTATACGATGAAGTAATCAAAACCGAAAACCATAAAATAGTTCATGACCATGTTTTTAACCAAATGGGTGTTGTTATAATTATTTTATTTGTTTATGAAGAAAAATCATGAAAATACTTTCTTGGTGATGTGGAAGTGATTCATATTTATAATGAAATTAATTTAATACCATTAAATATAATATTGGTTTTGTGGGATTTTTTGTGGATTTATAAAAGAAATAAAATAACCTAAATACACAATATTTTAAAGTAGAAGTATTTATTTGGTCTTGGATATATTTTATGAAATATATTACATCATTTTTGGGTAATTATAACATCATAATACATATCTTATAATTATAGTATTCTTATTTTTAAAAACAGTCGACTATCTTAGAAAATTTAAAATAAAAACCGATTTTATAATTTTGAAATTATAATTTAAAAAATTATATTTATTTGAATAAAATAATTATCTAGATATTAAAATTTTTACTGATAAAAAAATAATCACCATTTAAGGAAAATTATAGGTTTTTTGACAAATTTAATTTTGCAACCCTTATAAATATTATATATGGCTCCATAAGATTATATTATTATTTATAATTAATATATATTATTAATTGATGTTATTTTATTAATATATCATTTATTAAAAAATTTCTTAATTTCACCAAAATGTTAGTTCAGTTAAAACTATATATTTGGTGAATAAATAATTTTTAATTCTTCATATCAAAATCTAGTTTTTGTATTTTTCCATAAAAATATTTTAAAAATTACTCTAAAAAATTGATAAATATTATATTTTTTTAATAAAAACATATATATAAAAATTCATACTTTTTGGGTCTCGAACTATATCTCTCTTCTACACCATCAAATTACCTAATTATGAAGTGTGTGATCGTGAGATTTTCATGGGGTGGTTGAGGGAAAAAAATTTAGGTCATTAAATGGATTAGCATAACCTTATCCCATATGTTATTTCACTCATTTTTTATTGAATCTCATCTTGGGTTTGTTCAAGGGAATATTCCAGTTACATAAACTCCCATTGAATCTATAATAAATGGGATTCATAGTATATCATCCTGCATGTTAAATCCATCACTTTCTTTTTATATATCAAATCGACATAATAATAAACCCTAATATACTAATATTAATGGTCACCATACAATAGGTATATTATCAATGTTAATGATAATTAACAATCTATTAAAATATAGATACCATATTATACTATAAATTATGAAAATTAGTTCTTTTTTATTTTACTAATTCACTTCGTACTAATGAATTTACACATTTTAGAAAAAGTAATTTCATTTTTAATTGATTGGTTTATTAAATTATTCTTCACTTCATATTTTGACCCCTGATATATTCATTTCATACACTAAAAAATGAGGGTACTTCTATTTCATCACCTCTTATGGTTCCCCAATAACTTTCTCAAACTTGTGGTCCACCATAACATTTTTACCAGATGAGTTTTATTTTTTCATGGATATTATTATATACTATATATGGTCTTCATCAGGGGATCCTCAAATTTAATACCATTATCTAATGGAGTCACCTCTAGGATCAATACATGTGAGGGTTCTAGTATGTACTTACTTAATATGGGTACATGGAAAACATCATGTACTAAAGATAGGTTAGTTTGGAGTTCTAGTGAATATTACACTTCTCCAATGTCATAGAGGATATAAAATGGGTGGGTGAATCTTGGATTAAAATTTCCTTTATTCCCAAACCACATGACTTTATTCCTGTATGATATACAAAGGGTCACTATATTTATGTCCTCACACTCTAGGTTTAATTGATGATTTTCTTCATACCATTTGTATTGATATTTTGGGTATTTTATATAAAATTGAATGGTTTGAAGATTTAATATTATTTATTTTATAAGGCATGTATCATCATCTTACACTCTCTAACATCATCCTAATATTTTAGTTTTAGATATATAATCCCATACAGAATATTATAAGGTTTAATTTGAATGTTATAATGAATTTTTTTCATATGGTAACTAAATTAGGAGATGTTGTTGGTCCTAATATCCTTAACTATATATTGAATGTGACAAAATTACATTATACAGTGTTTCCGCTATCCATTTAGACTCATCATTCGTCTAAGGGTGATGACAAGTGATAAATCATTGTTTTTTATCCAATGATTCTTGAATGATTCTACAAAACCTTGAGGTAAACCTCATATCATGATCATATTTAATAGATATTGGAAGTCCTTTATGTATTACTACTTCCATTATATATATATATATATAATATGGAAATGTTTGATAGAATAAACATAATTGATAACAATTAAATGTTCTCATTTTCCCTATAAATATACTACCACCTAAATTGTGTTACTTCCATCATGTGTCATTTGGATTCATACACTGAAATCTATGTTTATGTTTTTCAATTCATAATATTTTGTGGGAAATTATTTTATCATAAATTTAGAATTATATCATTTTCCATTTGCTTTTTTTCAATACCAGGCATCAAGATACAAAAATCCCACTTCATGTAATACCATTGAAATATTTTCTATAAATTTTTATACATCATAGTGATTCTATTATGAATAGATATAGATGATATATTACAAACATCCCAAATTTAACAACTAAATTATTGTTATTGTGAGACACATATCAAGGTTCCAACATTATAACTCCATATTCAGTAAAGTTTAACACCATGATATTCACTATATTCATATACTGAAACTCATTATCAATTTCAGACTTCTTGATCCTATTAATAATAGATTCTTGGTAATTAATTTAAGAAAGTATGGATTGATATTCTTTTATTATTCCCATATCAATCCATTTCATGTCCACAATCATTAGATACCTTTCAATACTCTCTATAAATAGGGTTGTGGGATCCTTTGTACTCAGAGAATCTACCACTCTGAATTCATTTCCATTGTGTTTATGGATTGAACAATCATAGTCCATAATTAGCTCTAAATACCATTGTGGTCACATATTAATATCTTATTTTTGAATATATATTTTATGATTATATGATCCCTAAATATGTTACACTTTTCTCCATAGATATAATGTGTCCAGTGAACATTGATAACAAATCAAGATCGTGTTTTCAGGTTATTCTAGGCATGGATTTCTAATTATAATGGGGAATAGGCTATAACATTTTAATATTGATTGATCCCACCAACCAATCCCATTTTTTTACACATTAATTTAGATAAAAATAATTCCCCACTGTTGGGTAATGTGAGAAAATATGTTGGGATTAGAATCTTCTTCATCTCTTTAAATATTTACTACCATTCATCATTCAAGAAACAATTCACTCAATATCAAGTAATATTAGGTAGTTAGATTGAAAATCATGATATGTTTCTAAAAAGAAATTAATAATACCTAAATTTTCAAAGTAAATATAGATTTAGGTCATAGATTTTGTTCTAATACATCTTTTTATTTCCTTTGTTTTTATGGATCCATACATATCCCTGTTTTTATGATATTTTTTACTAGAAAGATAACTTATCTAACCAAAACTCACATTTAAATTATTTTCATATAAATTTTATTTCTACATTATCTTCATTATAGTATTTGGCTGCACATATTTTTATACTTTTTTTTGGATTATATAAGAATACCTGTAAGAACTCGGACCTTCCTTTCAGGTATTATTTCCTTTTCTGGTTATTTTTTAGAAAAGGAGGTTTTTCGAGAGGTTGTGCAGGGGTGCACCATTGGCGCACGGTTATTCAGACCGTACGGGCAGGCCATGCAAAGTTTTTAGGTGGGACAGTGGGCTTCACATGGGTGGCACACGGTTTCCCCAAACCGTTCAGGGAAGCTGTGTGATGTCCCTGGGTGGGATAGTGGCAACTACACAATCGGTGCAGGGATTGCCAAACCATGCGGGGAAACCGTGCAGCCACGTAATGTTTGGGTTTTTAAGTCCTGGCCACTCGGGATTTTTCTTTCTTCCACCATTCCTCCTCCCACTCATGTATCACGTGGGAGTTGCGATTTTCAATGGTTGGGGAGCTCCTTGGATAGTTTTAGAGGAAAATCGAAGGGGTTTTTTGGCGAATCGAAGGTGGTTCTCCTCTGGTAAGTCCCTCTTTTGGTTCATTGAGGTTTTGGTTAGTGTGATCCCTCTTCCTCTCATAGTTTCCTAGATCTACAAGGGATTTATGTATATCTTGGGTTGTGTTGCCTTTTTTTGTTAAAGGTTGACCTTGTTGATGTTAGGGAAGGGTTTTTCAGGTGGTTTCGAGGTGGAGTTCACTCGGTTTGGAGTGTTTTTGGGTGAAGTTGTCTATTTTTGCCAAAGCCTAAGAGGTAGGTTCTTTGTTCCTTCTAATTATAAGGTTTTTAAGTTGTATTTGGAAATTCACCAATACCCATGAATGGCGTATTGTGCATTTACCATTATTAACATTGTTAATTGCCTTCTTTGCTTGTGTGTGCGAGTAAAGGTTATTTGAATGTGAATAGGGTTGATTGTTATGCCTCACACCTGTTTCCCCTGCATGTTTTGTTTATGTCCGTTTGGCTCTGCTTAGCCAGTTAGGCTGCCTCGATTGTTTCCCATGCTTAGTATTGTAGGATGGAGTGATCTTGTTTATCTAACATCCTGATAGGCTATAGACTCCTATCCAAGTAGTTCTGTAGGATCAATTGGACATATTACATTGTTATGTTCATTGAATTGCACATGGTCGTGAGAACCTGGTGTTATATACTACAAGGGGATAGACCGGGTGAGCTTCCTTATAGATTATTTGGGTGTTATAGGCTTTAAGGGGATATACCGAGTGAGCTTCCTCGGAGAGTCTTTGAGAATTATAGACTATGAGGTGATAGACTGAGTGAGCTTCCTCAGAGAGTCTATGAACGACCTGGGCTATAAGGGGAATTTCCAAGTGAGCTTCCTCAGAGTGTACTAGACCTTGGGGCTATAAGAGGAATTGATGTGTGAGCTTCCTCAGAGAGTCCTTGACTACCCTAGACTATAAGGGGAATGGACTGTGTGAGCTTCCTCACAGAGTCTTGCTTTACATAGACTATATGAGTAATGACCGTGTGACATTCCTTATAGAGTCTTGTTTTACCTTTGACTATATGGGGATTGACTGTTAGTGCTTCCCCAGAGAGTCTTACTATATTCATATACAGAACGATAGGGGTTAGACCGAGTGTGATTCCTAGTGGTTGTCTGTAAATCATAGGTGGGTCTAGAGGGGATGGCTGTGAGTACTTCCCAGAGGGTTTCCTATTTGAGTTTTAGTCGTTTGTTTCACTATTGCGTGATTTGAAACTGTGGACTGTTTCCAGTTAAGTAATTTTCTGTTTACTACTTCTTTTACTTTACCTTCCATATATTCACTGACTATTAGGCACAGATCTTGTGGTAGTTGCCTACTGGGATTCTTCTCACACCCTGTATGGGATATTCTTTTAGGCCCAAACAAATTATATGGTTGTAGGTCTAGAAAAGGGCAAGAACCCTTCTACTTCAAGAACTTTATTGTGATGGAGCTGGAGAGAATGGGACCATGATGAGGCTTGCAATGCTGAAAATATTTCTTATCTTTTTTCTTTTTGTACTTTGGTTAAGTACTGTATTCAACATTGTGACTTGTTTGGCTACATTCCTAGAAATATATATAGTATCAAAAATCATTTATATATATATATATGCTCTAGTTGTTTCATTATCAGTCTTCCGTTGTTACTATGGCTTGGTATTATTATTTCTTCTACTATTACATGTTTGTTTACTTCTATTGTGTATTATTCCAATGAGGGCATAGTTTCCCCACTATCACACCAAAGGCCCTCACTGCTAGTCGGAAGCCTCTGGAGTTCAGGGAAAATCTCTTGATCCCATGTGACCAACCAAGTACGGGCACCTCTGGGTGGCTTCCTGAACTGGGATGTTACAAAGTGGTATCATAGGAAATACCCTGTTGGAAGTTCTTAGACACTACCTAGGGTTGAGGCTTGGGGTCCACAATGAGGGAGTTGTGCTTTAAAGGGGTGGATAATGTAACATATCTGGAAAAGTGACACTTAAAAGGATAAATGTTACTACCCATGTCAACAAGGTTCACCTTTCTTTTCGGGAGCCTATCTGATTAGAAATACACAGTTAAGCATGCTTGGCCTAGAGTAGTAATTGAGATGGGTGACCTTCTGGGACATTTCTCATGTTGTGTGTGAGTGAGGAAAAACACACTGAAAGAACATGTGTTGTCCTGTGGGGATAGTAATTAGTCTAATAAGTGAACCTAGTGAGTAATAGCCTATTGTGTGATGGGAAGGAAACCAAGGTATTATAAGACACCCATGGGGTCAGATGACAAGGTTATAAATTTAATCTCTAAAAAACTATATTCATTAATTCCATAAAGATTTTCATATCATTTGAGAGTCTAAATGGAATTACAATATACTTTTAGTTCTCATACCTCAAACAAAAATTTGTGTTTGGTGTATCCCCTTCATTCACATTTAATTGATAATAATAATAGAAGGATCCACATTAAGGAAGTATTGGCCTCCATGTTGTAGGAAGAACAATTAATCAATCCATGTAAGTGGGTTACTATTTCATTATTAGTGTCCTGTTAGGCTAATAGTAATAATTGCAGTGGGGAATTTTCCCATCCTTATTCTGGATGAACAAGACATGTGAAACCAATAGTGATTAACATTATTATAGAAACCCTTAATCTATATTATGTTGTAATCTTTTATTCATCTTATAAATTTCAATAATGTACATTTTATATATGGTCTCAGATATTTTCAAACCTTTACATATGAGATATATTTAGAGAAGAACCTCATGAGTATGAGGAAGAGAAATAAATTACTCAAAAAACACATCCCTGAATTACATTACAATGGGAATGTCGTCAAGAATGATAATTTCTTTATTCTCAATCATCTAATCAATATAAAATTTCGTCTAAGACAATAATATCCATGATTGATAGTTTTAACAAATGAATATTTATCATCCTCCTTATATATATCCAAATTCAAATGGAATTTTTTGACATTGAGTTATATCATTATATTGGAAATTTGTGTTTTCTTTATACAAGGAAATCTAATCCATGCCCAGAATA
Organism: Viscum album; assembly: GCA_963277665.1. Lineage (NCBI taxonomy): Eukaryota > Viridiplantae > Streptophyta > Magnoliopsida > Santalales > Viscaceae > Viscum > Viscum album. The sequence continues at coordinate 95,946,366 of OY728141.1, read as the reverse complement.
AAAAAAATATTAGGTGATTATCTAAAGGTTTTATGGGAAATTAGGGCCTAAATATTGACTGGGAATGAGTTAAATACTAGGGATATAATAATTGACCCATTTTTTTGATATTCCTTTATAACGTGACTTCCTTGTTATGTGGTGGTGTTTAAATAGTTCTAATAAAATTATATAATATAAAATAACTTTTAGAACCAAAATAAATGGCATGTTCACAATTAATAATTGATTAACTATAGTACATTTCACCACACCATTGGTAAAATATACCTCAGTAGTTTTGTTGGCATAATCTCACCCATGCTCTATCATCCTTGTAGGTTGATTTAATTGGTCATCATGAAAAACACCTCTGATTAGAGAATCTATTCACATACTGTAATTACTTATTTTATTAGAAACATTCGACTATAGACTAAGGTTTTAATATAGAATTCCATTCTTCTGTCACATTCATGGGATTCTCCCATCAACATTCTCTATCTTTGATCCCTTCTTTCCCACACTAAATATATTTCTTGGTCCGCGTCAAGGAATTTCTAACATTATTCCCCTAAAACCATCAACATTATGGGGTTTTAAATATTCCCCCTATGTAATTTATTCATCACATACTAATAATTAAGATATATTCTCCACATATTACCTCCATATCCCCAAAACACTAAACATTTACAAACCACCTTTCGAATTTTAAGTAAAATCATAAAATATCCTTATAGATGTGAATTTCATTAATAGAAAAATATTTTCTATATTTTTTTTATCCCCACAATGTTGTGGTCAATTTTAATTTTAGGGGAATTGAAAAAACTAGAGTTATATCATGAAATCCTTGTAATGCATTCCTTATAATACGTAATGGATTTTTCCTCCATTTTCATAAGGCGAAGAAAATCTCTCTCAATTTTATGTTTGAGAGTGTGAGGAAAATTTATATCCATAACCATTTTCTATAATTCCATATACTCTATCTCTTTCATATTTTCCATGGGCTTAGTATTTTTGGGCAACATCTTCCATACATTAGCCTCTCCCTCTATATAATAATGTGTGAGCATGAACTCCTCTTTCATAGAGAAACGATGGATTGAGAAGATATTTTCAAATGATTTGATCCATCAGATGATCCACTAAAAGTCACATTACATTATCACATGAATGTCACAATTTAAACATTATCTCTCTTTAAAGGATTCTGTAATTACTTCTAAATCATGTATCATTAAATAACACCAGTTAAATGATATGTTATTGAAATTTTTTTTGTGATTATAAATCCCATTTGTTTTGGAATCTCAATTGGACAATCACCACATTACTATCAAATCTGTTATTAGATTGGTTTCTCAATTTTCAATCTATTGACTAAGAATAATGGGAATATAAGGGATGTTAATTTTTAAACATTCAAAAAAATAAATGGGAATCCCGAAAAGTTAAAGTGATATACAAAAAATGACATATTTTCATTAACACTTGAATTACTATGTTTCCTTATATATTATCCATTATATACTTATTAATAGAAAATATAATTTTCATTTTTTTCTACCTTAAAAATTTTGTCTAAGGAGATTTTGATTGTATAAAATAAAATCCCCCAACAGTGTTAAACTAGGTCCGTAGTAAGGCCTATTTTCGTGCATAAGGTGATGATCAAGTATAACTCAAGGAGCCATTTAGAGTGTTATTATCACTATATAAAACTATTACATAGCCAGATCCACGTGTAGTATCAAGAGAGGGTTGAATTTTCTTAAAAACCACATACTCTATAATTATCTAAAATTTAGTTATGTTTTCCAATGTTTATTATTATTCCAAAATGTATCACTAGACTTTTCTAATCGGAATCCTTAAAATAAACAAACATGGATCTGATACCAACTATGAAAACACTTGTCTCGACTATACAATATTTCATGATTTATAAAAATATAATAAAATTAATTCCACCACATAAGTTCATTATACATAGTGTATTTGGGAAATTAGGTACATTTAATAATAACATAAAACATGGTAATAAATTCAATATTTAGAACATCAAAACATGACTATATATTCCTTAATATCTATAATGGATAACCTATGGGATGTATATAGGGGTGGAGTGAGACAGAAAACCATGTAAGGAATAATAATGTATACCATTATAAAATTAATACATGGAAGTAAATTAGAATATCAATGGGATATGAAATGGGGATAACCATAAACATAATCATTGAAGCATGCTATGAGATGATATGATGAAGGAAACAATAGGACATGGAAATAATATAAAACATGAAATCATAAAAATATTTCAATGATAAATGGAAAGAAATCATAACATAGGGTGATTTGGATTACCTAAAATTACCAATACATGTAATCTATGGTGATAAAAAACCTTAACAAGTGCATCATATGGCTTTATAATTCTTCCCCCATATTTATCATTAATGTCTTGTATATACATGAGTGTTTCGTATATATCATTCAATATAGGATCATATTCCAACAAATTCAATAACATGATTATGATGTATGGGATATATAAATGGAATTACTCTATAAATACTATTTAATGACATCTAGAATGTTTCCCAAGAGTAGAAATGGGGTTTTCTATTCATAATAAAAAAAATTAATGTAAAATAATGGGATAATTTCTACAACAGAAAAAGGGTGCATAAAGATTCATTGAAGGGAAAATTATATTGAAATAGGTATTTCAATAATTGTCCATAAAATGATAGTAATAGATATATTTATAAATATATTCTCGCATGATATATTTGAAAAAATCCATAATATTAAGAAGGTTCACGAATAAAGAGGATAATGGGAGGATCCATTACCTTGAGTGGGAAATTATAGAAGAATAAGAGGTTATTTTTGTGAGGTCGAGGGAGCCTAAATAGGGATATAGATATGGAAGGGTTGTAGTAATTAATTATATATGGGTTTTTTGTGAAGATAAATTAGAATATCAGTGGGTTTATATAATAAAAGGGAGGAGAATTATTTATTAATTACTAAACATAAGTTTTAGACTCTATATAATAAAGAAATAAAAACAAAAAACCATGTCATGTGATTTATACCAAATATGTATGGTTTTTATTATTTTATAAAAATATGAACAGAAAATATTAAAATAATTCCCTTAATGATGTGTAAGTGAGTCACTTTAATCCATAATTTATTTTATAACCTTAAAATATAATATTTTTTAAAAAAAATCATTAATTCATTGTAAAATAAATATTAAAACATAGAAACACAATATTTTAAAGGTTAAATCTATATTTGGTCATGGATACATTTTTTGGAATATAATTAATAACCTTGAGGATATAATGATTTCATAATACAAACTATATACTTATATCATGCTTGTTTTTTACCAAAAATATTATATATCTTAGAAAATTGTGAAAAATTAACCATTGGATAATTTCTATTTGATGATTTCAAAAATAAAATTTATTTTATCAATGTTAAAATATCAATATTTTAATTTACACTTTTAAATAAAAAATAGGCATTTATTAGAAATTTTTTTTTTCATACCAGTTTTCTCACCATTATAAAAGTTACATTTGACACCATAAAATCAAATTATAATTTGTATTAAATAAATATTATTTAATAAATATATTTTGTTAAAATATATTTTATCTCAACATTTTTTGAATTTTTTAAAAATAATGTCTTTATTTAATCTATATATTCCCCAAATAAATTATTTATTTTCATTGTATTGGAATATTATTTTCAACAAAAATATTATTTAATCATAAAAAATAAATATTAAATAGGGATAAATATAATCATTTTTTCGTTGGAAATTCAAAAATATAAAAATTAATACAGTTAGTTTAACTATTCATATCACATTATTAAATTCTTTAATTTATTTTGTGAAATCTATTAGATATGGATATTTTCATGGGGTGGATTGATTAACATGGTTTAAGCTATTATCTAGCTGAGATTGAACATCCCATGTAAATGGTTTCACTCATAATATTATTTTTGAATCATAACTTAAGACTGGTCAAGGAAAAATCATAGTGATACTATCTACAAAGGATGCTCCAATAAATTGGATTCATAATGTATAATCTTACTAGTCGAGGAAATCACTTCATTGTTCTATATCAGAAAGACATTATAATAATCTTAATATATTAATCTCAATGATCACATTACAATATATGTATATTGATTGGTTATGATGCCTAAAGATATTTTAACTTTTGAAGACCATGTAATGGTCATAAATAACCAAATAAGTGGATATGACTTCAAAAAATAAATTTCTTACTAATCTGTTAATCAATCAAGAAATAAATTTCATCTACAAATGTTTGGGTCGTTATAGTTATGTTCCTGAAATTGTTTCTATGTGAGGTGACCAATTTTCCTAAATATTTATTTATAAAAAAATAGATTTATATCCTTCTAAACTTTTATGGAGACATATATTTTATATGTGTTACATTGATGATTTTTTTCATTTTTTGGTTTCTAAATTATTCTTCAATAACTTATTTTTAAAAATGTTATTCAGAAACTAGGTTATAAATTTAAAAAATGATTTATATAAGTGAGTATACGCTTGAGGTTATCCCCTTCATGTAATTTATGTAAAATATTTATATTATATGAATTCTTATAATTTCACTAATAAATGGATTGCGTTAATAGATAAATATTATTAATAAAAACTGGTGACATCTATGATGGTTTATTTAAGGTGATAACGTGTTGCTGTATTATTTGTTATTATATGTTCTTTATTTTTTAAAATTGATTAGATCGCCACCATTTTGTATCATAAATATATATAAATAGTAATGGGTATATATATAGTTACTATAGTATTTAAAGATTTTACTATAGATAGTGGTCCCAAGATAGAAGTGTGGGATATTTCAGGGGCGGGGTTTGCCACTTGCTCCAGACTGAAAGATAAAATGTAGTGTTTGGTAATTGAATAGTAAGTTGGTCAAATTAGTTGTATAATATGTTTCTATTATACTAGATTGTGTCTAGGAAACCTATTAAGTCCAGCAATGACCCATATTTTCTTATTATATTTTATATTTTATATTTTATATTATTTGTATTTTTATAATTGTTTAGTTTTACTAGTTTAATTATTATTATTATTATTATTATCTTTTTTTATCTGATCTATCTTTTACCATCTTGTAATGGATTTTTTATTAGTTTTTATTCCATTAAAATTTCACTATATCATTATATTTTTAAAATTTATATGATCTCTCACAAAATAATCAAAATTATTGTTACATTTGTGAATTTATTATTCATTACCTTTTCATCCTATGTTAAAACAATGGTTTTAAATAATGGTAGTGTGTTACATTTCATTAAATCAGAATTATGGTAAAATTTAATATTTTTATTTGAAAATATAATGGAGTGTAATTGTCATTAATGGTTATTTATGGTGTTTTGAAGATACCCATATGGAAATATTTTCATTCTCATATCAAAATATAGGTTTAGTATAGATTGTGATTAAATAAAACAGATGTTTTATGATTTCTGAATTGAGAATATTGATTTAAGTAAGCATTGAGGTGCACATGGGGATGGGTTCTTAATGATTTATTTTGGACCACTATCTGTTATATATATAGGATATCATGTATATTATGCATATATAAAAAACTAAGATAAATTTTTTAGAGTTATGGTCTATCCAATTTTTATAGTAAAAGCTTATTAATGTTGGAATGTTTTAGTTGTATTTATTAAAATTAATTTTGATTGATGAGGTACGTTTACTCCATGGTCTATTTTTCTAATTATTTAAACTCATATTTACTATACAATACTTTAGGACAAATATAGTGTTCATGTTTGACTTCTATAATGTGTTAACTTGTTTATTAGTTTATTTATTATTTAAAAAAATCACATTACTTTTCATTCTGATTCCTTGGAATAATTTATTACCTATGATGGTCAAGAATACAATTTTTCTAACATCACAACATGTATTAGAGACCTAGATCAAGGGAAGACTATGTTGTGTTTATGAAAAAATGTTATTATATGTAGATTTTAATTTTTGGATTCATGTTTTATAGGATATGAAATCATTCAAAATCATGGATTATGAACCATTATGTTTCTATCCATATTATATATGTATAGAAACATGAGTTTCCATGGGTTTTTAATATTTTATTCTCTAATTAAATATGTTTTATTGATTAATTTTTAAATTATTAGAAATAATTTGTGCATATGTGTAGTATATTAATTATAAATGATATATCTTGAGAAATATCATGATTTGGTTGAAAAATGGATTGAATATCAACATCACACAATTACTAAGCAATGTATCAAAACTTGTACGTAGATAATGAAACCCATTCTGGATAACTTCATGTGGGCTTCACATGGTTATCACAAGGTAATTTAAACTATTATTTGATGAAAATTTAATAATTTTTTTAATTTAAATTCCCCTAAATCACTTTTTTTAAACTATTTTAGAATGTTGATTTTAGATGACTGATGGTTTTATTTATTGATTTTATCTTATTTTTGTCGAACTTTATTTTTTTCCATTATATAATTTTACTGCGGGTGATGATTCGAAGAAGGAAGGGTAAGGAGTTGCTGATTAGTAACACAATAAACTTAAAACCATCAATTTTTTGAGAAGTATTATCATGATAAGTTTTTTATTGATAATCAACTTATCACTGATCATAATCATTATGTTGGGAAACAAATATGTGTTTTTGGGATTCTTTTAGACATCATGTGAAGGTCCCTACACATGAAATTTCAGTATGAAAGAAGAATTTTCAGGATGTAGTAAAGTATTAAAAAAATATTTCAAATTTCAATTGTCCTACACCATGAATGGTCATTAGGAATTGGTGAATCTCCCATGTATAAGCTAAATATGCTGCATTTGAGGAGCGTGTGAATCATTGAAAATTTTCAATTATTTCCGAAGTGTTAATCCTAGAAGGTTAAAAAATCTATAAAATAAATTATCCTACTCAAAGAATATCGTAGATCTGGGGATTCAATGATTTGAGGATGACATCAATTGGTCATGTTTATTACTATATAGTTTTCCCATTTGATGAATGTAGGAGAAGATCATGGAGTCTTAGATCAGTATCCTTGAAACCTATATTTCTTCATATTCAAGAGTGGGATAGAAATTTATACCCTGGTAATTTCATGGAAATGCATGGTCATCGGTGGATACAAATTCACAAACTGAATTTAATTTACTAGGAACCAAAAATTCTCTAGCACATTGCTTCCTTGGTTAGAAATCCATAAATCGTGGAAAGAAAAATATATAACTCTAGGTTCAGTTACTATGAAGGAATCCATCTTAAAGTTGTTATGGAATATACACCTTTTGAAGATGTTTGTTTTTGAAAAAAAATATATGGCCACATTAATTTAGAGATCCATTGTAAAAGTAATCCAAAATTGTGTCTCCAATTTCATTTCATTTGGAATATTATCATTTTATATAACATGGACAAATTTAGTGGTATTTGTAAGATATAAGGTTGTGGTTATGGAAAATATAGGAAACAATTGTGAAGTAAAAATTTCCAAATGATACCACTAGTAATTATTCTAGGCCATTTTTGGATGGTCTCGTCAAGAATGGTATCAGGGAACATGAAGACACTAGTTAAGATCATTTTATAGGATATTATGATCAAGATTCTAGGATATATCTTGATGGTCCAATGGAAAAAGGTGTTATGGATAAGCAATTTTCTGCTGAGATCATATTTCATGGATTCCCTAGTGTGGAAGATAAGAAGGTAGAGTCATGAAAATAGATTCTAAATCTTGGTATTACTCATTCAAATACAAATGAGTCTTCAACCACTCAGCCTATTGATAAATGTCATAAGGATATTTTTATGATCAATCTTTATATATTACCTTTTGTGGATAATACATGGAATGATGTTGGTCCTGTTCTAGATGGTAATGAAGGTAATGTGGTTGAGGTTTCTTAGATTGTTTTCTATACTCTTCGTGATAGGAATCATGATGTCATTCATCCCATTGATAAATATGATCATTTTGAATATCACACATCTATAATGGTGCATTCTAATTTTTTTTGGATAATACGGGAAATGATTAAGATGGATCCTTCTCTTATGTCTCAATGTATAAATTGGTGATGAAAATTCATATCCCAAAAACCGAAGACCCTATAAATGATCTTTATAAATTCACCCTTTTACTTGGATCTCTATGGTCTGAGGAAAAATATTATATACCTCATGAAGAAAATATTCATTAGTCAGATATGTTGTCATTGGGATTCATTCAATGATAGTTTCTAAATCACTCACTGCTTTAGTTGTAGTCTAATCAGATGAATGTAAGAGAAATAAAAAAAGAAACATGGAAATAAAATAACTAAATCGATAAGAAATAATAGGATGTGCCCCAAAAAGGTCCTAGTCACTTCATTAATGAATATTTTATATTGGAATTTCAAGGGTCTTTGGAATTCTCCCACAGTCACAACCATTGGGAATTTCATTATGATTAACAGTACTTTACATTTCGAGCATGATTAACCAAGAATGGATTTTGAAGAGGAATGAGTTTATGTGGGCTACACATGGATATTCCATTGTCTCCAATAATTATACTCAGAATGCTCTAGAGTCACTTTGGGTCCTTATTCATGATAAAATCTCGATCAATTAATGTTCTCTTGATCAATAATCAATCACTATTTATATTCAATTAATGTTAATAATCATTATCCCTTTTTTTATATTCATTGAATCAATATATTAGAATAAGTGTTTTTTGGTCAACTCTAGAGGTTCCATCTATGAATATGGGATATAATTGGGTTCTCATTGGGGGTTTATTTCTATGTTGAAACCTTTGGAAAATACTAGGAGGGATTTTTATAGGCTAGAGAATCATGAATTATATTCTTTCACTAACCAATGAAACTTGATTGATGTACCAATTATTAAAGTAGACTGCTCATGGAGAAGGCATACCATTAATGGGAGACATGTCAGTAAACTTGATTGGTGTTTCCTATAGGTGGATAATAGAAATAAAACATTGAATATATCTGGTACAACTCTTCCAAATTTATAATATGATCACACTCCTTTATCAAATAATTTTTGGTTTGTCAATTCAAAGTCTTATACCTTACCATTCTGTTTTAAATAGGTATAGATAGTTATAATTTTTTCTAGGGAAGTGATTTCTAAAGCACGAGAGAGTAACTTCATTGGAACACATTTTTTTAATCAAACTATGAAGGTGAAGGCTATTAATGAAAATCTCAAAGTGTGAGGAAAAACTCATTACATAAAATTAATTCTAAAATTAATAATTTTGAAACCATTTTCTTCAATGACAATATATTAATCCGAATAAAATGGTTATGTATAGATATGGGATAAATTCTCTCTCAAAATTTTATGATTCATTAAAACATAATAATAGATCACCTGAAATCAATACAACATTAGATGGTTGAACGAAATAGAGCAGAACTCAATTATTTTTCATTCAATAAATAAGGGGAATAAATCTTGAAGAGGGATCATTGCTCTCAAGATTAATAAGGAGATCTCTAACTCTGAAAATGATATCTACAATGTTGTGTTCTGCAACATTCAAAATCTATATATGGATACATGGAATATTAATACTCAAAAAATATTCATCAATATCTCACTTAGTATTAATGACTCCATGAAAAGTATGATCACTCAAGCAACCTATAACGAAGAAATTAGATCATCAATCTTTTTATTAAATTCGGATAGTTTTATAGTGCTGGATGGGTTCTCTAGTAAGATTTTTATATACTATGGGAAAATTATTGACTCAGTTATTACGAATTATATGAGAAATGTTTTTATTCATGCATCTATTCCTTTTGGAGTGAATGAAAACATAATATCTGTGATTCCAAAAAATGAGACATCACATGATATATGGGATTTTAGACTTGTGGCCATTTGGAACACAATCACAAAAGTTATCAATAAAATTATGGTTTCTAGAATCAGGTGAATTTCTAAAGGTTTCATTACAAGCAATCAATTTGGATTTTTTCTCATAAGAAATGTTCAAAACTAATCATATACAACTACTGAGTGTGTCAAAATTGTAAAAAGTGCGGTGAGGGATGGTAATATGGATATTAAAATTGATATCCCTAAATCCTTTGATAAAATAAATTTGATTTTTATTTTTTATATTATGTGAATGCATAGTTTATCTAATAGCGGGATCAACTTGGATATTTTCAGGATAAAGAGCTCTATGCATTCTGTTCTTGTCCATGGATATCCAATTGTTTTAGGGGGATCCCTTATATGGGTTACTTTTTTCTATTGATGAGGATTATTTCAGTACATTTTTTCTAGTCTTGTTTATACTGGTCAATATCATATAATGAAGGGTGGAAGAGATATTTTTGTAGCTTCTCATATCTTTTATGATGAAAATATTATTTTTCTAGGAATTTTAAGAGAATAACTATTTTTTACATTAAATATGTCCTTGAGGATTTTGATTAAGTATCTGGTGAAGTGATCAATTGGGGAAAATATTCTCTCATCTTTGGGGAAGGACATACCATATCCATGAAAAACAAAGTGGCATGAAAACATATTTTTAGGATAGGATCTAATAATTTCAATTATCATGGATTACCCCTATTTGGGGTATAATTAAATTATGCTATATAGAGAATATTAACTCTATAAATATCATTCAAATGGATACCTGGAAACGTAAGTCAATCTCTCTGGTAGTAAGAGTGTGTCTTGTAAAATCTATGATCAATTCCATGCTGATTTATAACATTACATATGCAGATGGAATATATCTCTATATAAAGAGATACAGATTTTTATATGAAATTTCATTTGGACTTGTTAAATTCATAAGAATAATCATATTACATTTTTTGGACTGAATATATTAAACTAGTTGACATGGTAGTTATGGGAATTAAGGATCTTAGTATTTTTAATAAGGCCTTAGTCAAACAAAATTAGAATATTTTGACTTTAAATGATCCTTCATTATATTTATTGAAAAAATATTTGTGAATAAACTGTTAAATATATATTCTTTGTAAATCACATCCTTGATTTGGACCTCCATAAGTCATTCTTATAGTGGATTAAAATAGTCATCAAAATGGATGTTATACAAGGATTATAATATTAACTATTGGAATACACTTTTCTTTCAATGAAAATATCATATTTTGTGACTATTCCTCAACCCATGAATGATCTTTCAATTTTTGATTTTTGATGAAACTATAATAATCATGTTTTACTTCCAGATCACATTAAATTTGACATTGAGGTATATGAATACACTAATTTGGATACTCTCATTTTGAATCAATGCTTGAATGAGATTTGTAGCACTAGGGAATATTATATATATAATTATGTTTCTTCTTTGAAGATCAATTATTGGGTTATTTCCTATAAAAATATTTTTATCCCACGTGTTTCCTTCTTACTCCTTTGGAGAATATAGAAACAATGGTTTCCATTGCACTAGATACTGTAGTGTGTAGGGATTAGAATTCTTCATTATACCACCTCTATTTTAAGGAGGATGAGTCGATTGAAAACCGTTTTACATAATTTCAATTTTCATGAAGGTTATAGAAATATTTTTAGGTTTTTTTGTTGAATTTTGAATTTTGATGTCCTTGAACCGTTGATGAACTCTATACATGTAGTAGGTTGTAGCGAACAGGTGCATGTGTTGTTTCTATCTTTTGAAGCCATGGTTATCTCCTTTATCTAGATGGAAGTAAATTACATGTCTTTTTAGAATAAATTACATATAATTAATGATGTAATTAGGATGATAGATAAATTTCTTATAGCGACAAAAAAATTAGAACTTGTGGAATGTGAAATCATTTCTCTAATATTATGATTATTCAAGTCACATGGTGTCACTATCAGATGCAAACAAATCCACACATGGCTAAGTGCATAAGATGGATACCTCAAATTTTTCAATGGTTGAAAATAAATGTCGATGGGTGTATTTGGGTGCACGGGGTCTCTCAGGTTTTAGTGGAATCTTCTACACTCATAGGGGTATCATTATGGGTTGTGTTTATCACTTCATTGGGAATGGTTATGCGATTGAATCTGTGTTATGGGATATGCTCAATGTAGTAATTTATGTAGTTTTTCAGGGTTGTAGTGATATTAGGAAGGATTATGACTCAACTATAGAAAATGATATTATCATAATCCATTCCAGAAATGTTCCATGGTGAATTTTACCATCCTGGACTTATTTACTTATGAATTTGAATCATATTTTTCTTGTTGTAACACATGTCTATAGAGAGAAAATAAAGTTTTTATGCTCTTTATAAGATATAAATTTAAGAGCATACGCCCTTTTATTCCGTTGTGTCATTGGGAATTTTTAGTGAGTTGGTTAATGTGGATGTACATGGTGATGTGTACACCCATATTTGTAAAACCTCCTTGTAATGTTTCTTTTTCTGTAATTACTTTTTTAATCAATAATTTTAGGTTCAGGCTTTCAAGCCTCATAAACCTCTTGATTAATTTTACTGTTATATATTAAGCGGTGATTATTATAATTATCAACAGTAGTTAATGAATTTTTTTATTAAAAATATAAGGTATGGTTTTTAAAAATGATTCACGTATGTAATTTAATATTTTTATTAATATTGTTACATGTGTTCTATACTTTTAATATATTATTTTAAAAGGATTTTTAATGAAACCATTTGATTAATGTGTTATTCTGAATACTTAAGTTGAATAGTTGGATGGATTTATTATATTTTTAATTTTTTTATATTTTTTTACATTTGTGTAGTCAAATTTGATTTAATTACAATTTATTGGTTGATTAAAATTATCATGTTTGTTTTTATATTGTTTTTAATCATGAATCATATTTTAGTTGTGTTTTTATATCATAAGTTTTATGTTTACTCCCCCACAATGTCTGATGGAACTTCATGGAGGGGAGGGTTGTTGATTATTCACAAAAAATTACCAAATTAATTTTTCAATTTTAATATGAGTATGTTGTTTAATATGATCAATATAGGGATAAAAGTGTTCCTCCTTTTTCAGATAATTATAGAGACTATGTTCAAATGTTTTATAAATTTATCCATCCACTCTTCCATGGAAAATTTTATTCCCATAAAGAAGATATTATTTGTAGTATATTGAGAAGATATTTAACCTTCATAAAATTATAGTGTCTATTATTATTATTTTGGAGGTATATAAAACCCCATGATTTATGTAATATATCTTCACAAATGAATTTAATTTACTAATTATCTTATTTTTCACATAGTTTTGACAAACTGGGATATTATATTACAATTTAACATGAATATTTGGAATAGTATTGTAACTATTAGGAATAGAAATGTTGAAGGATCGAAATGATACTAAATGTAGTATCTAATTATGTATATGCTCAATATATAAGAAGGGGGATGAATTGTATACATTAAAAACTCCTTTGGAACTTTTAACGATGGTAATGTTTAACAAAGTTAAACAAGGAAAATTCAAAAAATCTCTTAGTCCTACTAACTGTAATGACCCGAGAAACTGTGTTTTGAGTTATGACAAGTTTGTTTTACAATGCCACCCGTTAAGTGAACAAACGATCATCTTATAAGATAATGATAATAATGAAATAGAAAAGCACATCAAATGAAGGAAAGCTCCTTTTATTCAAATGAGTAACATCATGGTGGCTACAACTCACACTGATCGAACAAGAAGATAACCTATAAATAAATCCCAATTAAAAACCCATTTACAATAATAGGGAGACCGCTTAAAACCACCAGGACCACAAGAATGCGGTAAGGGTTTCTGGAATACATCAGAATAAACATGAGGATGGCCGATGCCACTGCAACCGTGCTGAGAACCAAAGGAATCACACGAACTATCGCTTCCTTTCTCCTTCAGTCACCTTGAATGAGGGATACCCCAAGACCAGACTATTTTATAAGAACTCTTATTCGATCGTTGAACCCAAATGGCTATAAATATAACCATTGGATTCTCTTATCCTCTATGTTTTATTTTTGACCTTTGGAGATAAGAATGGTTTACCCCCGAAAGGTTCGAAAAATTAATTAGGTAATTTGCCTTAATATTTAAAGAATGACATCAATGATAATATAATTAAATTATTTCTTGTTTTACCAAAATGAGAATTATATTTTTTTATGTTTCAAAATGATGAACATTAATATTATTTCCACTATTTACTATACATATTTTTAAATTGAGCAGCTAATCTTTTATCTTCTAATTATATTAAATCTGATGGATTTTACTTTATGAGTTATAAATATTTATATTACATCAATCTTTAAATTAAATGAATTATTTTTATCTCTAAATTAAATATAAGTAATAAAAATAATGTAAATATTTATAATATGACCTTTTAATAAAAGTTTTCAAAATTTGTCAAATTATGGTTTTATTTACAATATAAATTTTGCGTCTTTATGTTAATGCTTACCTGAATACTCTTATTACTTTAAAACTAATGAAGATAATAGAATGATGGTAAAAATTTAAAATAATTAGTAATGTTATATGAGTTTGTGTTTTTGAAATTATGTTAAGTATTGAATTAAGCAACCAAATTGTTTATAACAAATGTATTCAAATCTTTCCTTGTAATTATAAAATTAAGATAATTGTTTTTTTAAAGAAAAAAATAATATATTTTATGACTTAAATAGGGGTTTAATAGTTTAATATATAGGTTCATTTATAATCATTGAATTAGGATAATAATAGTTTAGTAATAAATTTATATTAATAATAATTATGATTTTATAATATGTTTAATAAAACAATAAAATAACAGTTTTTATATGTTAAAAACGTTTAAAAAAAATTAGGGTTTGCGTGTTTTAAAATGCCGCATCGAGCTGAGTCGTATGATCTCTCCCCTATGATCGCAGCCGTCCGTTTCTTTTAAATACCTGTTGTGTCTAAAACTTCCGATCAATCTGCGTTTGATCTTGGCCGTCCAATCCTTTTTGTGTCTCTCTCTCTCCCTGTGGCTTCTTCTTCCTCCCGCGCGTGCTGTACCAGTGGTGATGCTCCGTTTTTCTCCTCCTAAGTCGATAGTGGACACCCTCATTCCACAAATTTGGCGCCGCCTATTTATTGCTCGGCCTCCCTCTCGACGCCTCTTAACTCTAGGTCAGCTGTTTTTTTTTCTCCTCCTTATAAGTCTCATGTTTCACCAAAGCAATGTGGCAGACCCTTTGTTCCTCTCCAGACTCTCCGACCACCAGTCCAATGCTTCTTCTTCCATCTCCTCCTCTTCGAACCGATAAGGTACAAGCCATGTTGTGTTTTTTTAGCTTCAGTATTTATATTTATATAGATTTTTATATATATACTTATACTTATATACACCATTTTCATACACATATCCTTTATTTTGAGGAATGTTCTAGTCCGCTTCAGTTTGGTGTCCCAAAATCGGGGTCTTTACAGTGAAGGGAAATCCCTTTGTTTCGTTTCCCATCGCTTCGATGGTTATATGTACGTATATACACATTTTATATAAATATGTATAAATCCATAATCCATATCTTTCTATAATCCTTTTTAATAAGGAATATTCTGAAATTAATAACCGGTTCTTTTCATTATATAAGTAAAAGGATTTTAACGTTTTACTTGTTTTAGTTTCAGGTAGACAATATATATATATATTTAGGTATGTATATGTGTACATAAGTATATATAAATACCTTTAAATGCATACACCTATTTTAATTTTAGAATACATGATGAATGAGTATAATTATTATGTTTTAGTACATTCTGTTATAACATGACGAGTTACTAAAATTATATATATACCCTTTAAAACTATTACTTAAAGAGAGATACCAATACTATTTATATACATGGTTATATATATGATGATGTTTAAGGATTGGATTAATGTCAAAATGACTCTTCTAATTGAAAATTTTCATTTATCAGCATTTTGACAATTCCTGCACTTTTTGTAAAAATGTGTGGCATGAACCCCCTTAAGCATTTATATGTGTCCAGGTGAATGTGTTTTCATATGTTCAGTTTCAAAAACCCATTTTCAATTAATTATTATCAGGACTTGGTTATATATATATATATATATTGACACATAAGATTCTAATAATTTTAATGGATGCTAAGCCAACATGTATGTTTCACTGGTGGACCGGCTTAACCTAAAATTTATGTACCCTCGATGAAATTTATACTTGTAAAGAATTATTTTTGCATTTTTAAAGAGATGAACTATGAATTTATGGTTTTATTTAATGAACATGACGAAATTTTACATGACAATCCATTATGTTCAGTGTTCTAGTTATTTTTGCATGTACAAGAGTATGTTGATTTAGTTTATTTGCATCACAGGTTATTCGACTCCAAAATCCAAGTTCATTTTACATTTACGATATGATCCATCTCAAGATATGGGTATGTATGAAAAAAGGGGGTTTTGATGAAGAATGTATGAATGAAACCATATGAAAGAAATACCATGTCAAGATCTGTGAGGGATGTCTTGAACTTAAATGTTTATGGACGGGTGCCCCCGGAATTATAAAGTGCTCCAATGCATTGGGTAAAGTATGAGTCTCATGAGACGTTATGTGCGACGGTCTTGGTGGTTAGCCTTGGCTTGTGCTTTCATGTGCGACAGTCTTGGAGGTTAGCCTTGGCTTGTGCTTTCATGTGCGACAGTCTTGGCGGTTAACCTTGGCTTGTGCTTTTATGTGCGACGGTCTTGGCGGTTGGCCTTGGCTTGTGCTACTATGGGAAACAGGATTGGCGGTGTGCCTTGACCCGTACTAAGCTATGTTTTAAGATTATGATACGAGGTCCTGGAAAGTCTAGGCATTATACTTTCCCTCTTCATGTAATGATAAATGGTCAACCAATGGGATAGTCCAACTAACAGGACATCCCCTAGTTGAAAACTCCCTTGACATAGAGAATGAAATCATGAGATAAGAACATTAATTCATCTGGTAAGATATTATAAGAACTTTATGTTCCCATGAATCATGTTATAAATATTTTCCCTGCTTACTCACAGATTTTTATAACTTAATTAATCTTGGTTGTAAATTATGAATCTTCTATTCTTTATGTGTTTTCTCTCTCTGATTATGTTTACTTTAAAGATTATTGCACGTTCGTACTTCTTTTCTTTGAAAGCGGTTTCAAAAATGTATGATTTACATGTTTTAACAAAAGATAATGCTTTGTTTTGTTTTAGTGAAGTGCTATATTCAAAATAACTGCTTTGAAAAAAAAAAGCTTTCTTGAAATATTTTTAAAACCCATTACTGGGATATTTGCTCACCCTACATTTTTGTTTAATATTTTTCAGGCATGGTATATACTGATGAAGTTTAGCAGAAGTAGCTGGTTTCCCAGAATCTGGATCCTCGCGATCTTCTATAGTAATGGGACATTATATATTTTTTTTAAATGTTGTAATGAAATGTTAGTATAACATGTTTCATGAGCCTCCCGGGGATTGGGGTCTCTACAGTTGGTATCGGAGGATAGGTTCAGGAAACTCTGGAAAACCAGGTGATATGAATGTATTACTATGATTGACTAAGTATAAATTTTATAACTTTAAGATGGCTGATGTACCTTGCGACCTACTGTCACTTCCCACTAAGGCTCTAGAGAACATTGTACCTCTAGCTAGCCGTGAGAATTTTCTAAATTAATCCCGAATTCTCATGACGTGTAAGCACCTATATGACGTGTCAAACTCTCCTAGGGTGATTAGTATTTACCGGGTATTGGGGATGGATTATCTCCTTATGATGTTGACCCAATTTCCCTCTTACGCATGTCGGGGAAAGTATCACGAGGGACACTTCCGAGTGTTCACGACTGGCGAGGATTTTGGCACGATGCCTGATAACCCCTTTCAAGAAGCTGCTGCTACCGGAGACCTCTGAGCGGCTTACCTATGTCAAATTTTGCACTACAGCTTCTGGGGCCAGTTAATGGACTTTGGGGTGTTGGAAGATGAGTCCACCTGATTGTCTCTTAGGCAAGAGGTGTATACTGATGTTTCCCAACTTCATACCTCTCCTGATAAACTCAGGAGGCGTCATAGATGTTCCCATGAGTTTAGTCCTGTCTGTTCAGCCTGTGTGTGGTTTGAAGAGTTAGGGAGTTTTTCCACTCGTTTAGGTGTACTTTTAGTAAACTCAGGCTTTGTTATGTAAACATGTGCATAAATGAAAGTTTCATGTTTCCTTTCATATCTCTACATTATCAATGTTGTTAAGAGTTTCCTCTAAAATGTTTTTTTAGATGGCTGGTCAAACGAACTTCTCATCACTACCCGATGAGTTTGTAGAGGTTATCATGATCAGGGCATGCACGGTGGATTATCCGTCCTTTCTCCACCTGCGAGGGACTTGCCAGCATCTGCTCGATCTAGAAAACGGTCCTGAGATTCTTCGGCTGTGTCAAGAGGATGATCGTGTTTTTCAACTCATCGCTACTACTCAACTCCCCTGCTATAGGCGAATGTGATGGTACTATGAAGGCATATTCCTGTGTTTTACAGTGGCACAGAACATCTCTGCCAGAGCGTGCTTCCTCGTAGCCTCCCAGGATGGCCAACTTAGTGCAGCCTACATGTTCCAAGTCTTGAATATCCCTCTCCTTAATCGCATAATTCCTCTCGACTACCACGAGCATGATGTGGGCCGAAGAGTTATCAGGGAGTTTATCTACTCGGAGGTTTTAGAGATTTTCACCGCACAATCCTCACTTTGGAAGCCCGTGTGCAGTACGCATGAGCAGGAGTTCAAGACGAACTGTTCGAAGTGCATCTGGGCTAGGAACCAGAAGAACTATGTGCCATCTTTGGTATTCCATTAACCGAGCAAAATCCACTGTTTCGGTAATGTTGTACGTGTGGGGTCTCTATTTTTCCTTTATGAATAAAATTGCGAGGACGCAATTCTTTGAAGGGGAAAATGATGCAATGATCCGAGAAACTGTGTTTTGAGTTATGACACGTTTGTTTTACAATGCCACCTGTTAAGTGAACAAACAATCATCTCATAAGATAATGATAATTATAAAATATAAAAACGCATCAAATGAATGAAAGCTTCTTTTATTCAAATGAGTAACATCACGGTCTCTACAACTCACACTGATTGAACAGGAAGATAAGCTAACCAAAAATCCCAATTAGAAACCCGATTACAATAATAGAGAGACCGCTTAAAACCACCAGGACCCCAAGAATGTGGTAGGGGTTTCTGGAATCTATTAGAATAAACATGAGGATGGCTGAAACCACTGAAACCGTGATAATCACCAAGGGAATCACATGAACCATATGTTCCTTTCTCCTTCAGTCACCTTGAATGAGGGATACCCCGAGACCAGACTCTTTTATAAGAACTCTTATTCGACCGTTGAACCCAAACGGCTATAAATATGACCGTTGGATTCTCCTATCCTCTATGTTTTATTTTTGACCTTTGGAGATAAAAATGGTTTACCCCTGAAAGGTTCAAAAAATTAATTATGTAATTTGCCTTAATATTTAAAGAATTACATCAATGATAATATAAATAAATTATTTCTTGTTTTCCCAAAATGTGAATAATATTTTTTTATGTTTCAAAACGATGAAAATTAATATTATTTCCACTATTTACTATACATATTTTTAACCTGATCAGTTAAACATTTATCTTCTAATTATATTAAATCTAATGGATTTTACTTTATGAGTTATATATATTTATATTACATCAAACATTAAATTAAATGAATTATTTTTATCTCTAAATTAAATATAAGTAATAAAAATAATGTAAAAATTTATAATATGAACGTTTAATAACTTTTTTGAAACTTTGTCAAATTATGGTTTTATTTACATTAAAAATTTTGCATCTTTATGTTAATTCTTACCTGAATAATCTTATTACTTTAAAAACAATGAAGATAATAGAATGATGGTAAAAATTTAAAATAATTAGTAATGTTATATGAGTTTGTGTTTTTGAAATTATGTTAAATATGAGATTAAGCAACCAAATTTTTTATAACAAATGTATTCAAATCTTTCCTTGTAATTATAAAATTAAGATAATTTTTTTAAAGAAAACTATAATATATTTCATGAATTAAATAAGGGTGTAATAGTTTAATATATAGGTGTGTTTATAACCCTTGACTTAGGATAATAATAGTTTAGTAATAAATTTATATTAATAATAATAATGATTTTATAATAGGTTTAATAAAACAAAAAAATAACAGTTATTATATGTTAAAAACGTTGAAAAAAATCAGGGGGCACGTGTTTTAAAATGCCGCATTGAGCTAAGCCGTCCGATCTCTCCCCTCCGATTGCAGCTGTCCGTTTCTTTTAAATCCGCGCTGTGTATAAACCGTCCGATCAGTATGCGTTTGATCCTGGCCTTCCAATCCTTTTCGCGTCTCTCTCTCTCCCCACTACTTCTTCTTCCTCGCACGCGCGCTGTACCAGTGGTGAGGCTCCGTTTTTCTCCGCCTAAGCCGACAGTGGACACCCTCATTCCACAAAGTCGGTGCTGCCTATTTATTGCACGGCCTCCCTCTCGATGCCTCTTAACTCTAGGTCACCTATTTTTTTCTCCTCATTATAAGTCTTGTGTTTCACCGAAGCAAGGCGGCGGACCCTTTGTTCCTCTCCAGAATCTCCGACCACCAGTCATATGCTTCTTCTTCCATATCCTCCTCTTCGAACCGGTAAGGGACAAGCCATGTTGTGTTTATTTTTTTATCGTCATTATTTATATTTATATAGATGTTTATATATATACTTATACGTATATACACCTTTTTCATACACATATGCTTGATTTTGAGGAATGTTCTAGTCCGCTTCAGTTTGGAGTCCCAAAACCAAGTTCTTTATAGTGAAGGGAAATCGCTTTGTTTCGTTTCCCTTCACTTCGATGGTTATATGTACGTATATACACTTTTTATATAAATATTTATAATTCCATAAACCATATCTTTCAATAATCCTTTTTTTATAAGGAATATTCTGAAATTAATAACTGGTTCTTTTATTCATATAAGTAAAAGGATTTTAATGTTTTACTTGTTTTAGATTCAGGTAGACTATATATATATTTTTTTAGGTATGTATATTTGTACATAAACATATATAAATACCTTTAAATGAATACACCTCTTTAAATTTCAGAATACATGATGAATGAGTATTATTATTATGTTTTAGTACATTTTGGTATAACATGATGAGTTACTAAAATTATTTATATACCCTTTAAAACTATTACTTCAAGAGGGATACCAAAACTATTTATATACATGGTTACATATATGATGAAGTTTAAGGATTGGTTTAATGTCAAAATGACCCTTCTAATTGAAAATTTTCATTTATCAGTGTTTTGAAAATTCTTTCACTTTTTGTAAAAATGTGTTGCGTGAACCCCCTTAAGAATTTATATGTGTCCAGGTGAATTTGTTTTCATAAGTTCAGTTTACAAAACCCTTTTTCAATTAATTATTATCAGGACTTGGTTACATATATATATATATATATATATATATATATATATATATTTGACACATAATTTTCTAATAATTTAAATGGATGCTAAGCAAACATGTATGTTGCACCGGTGGACCGGCTTAACCTGAAAATTAATGTACCCTCGATGAAATTTATACTTGTAAAGAATGAGTTTTGCATGTTTAAATAGATGAACTATGAATTTATGGTTTTATTTAATGAACATAATGAAATTTTACATGAAAATTCATTATGTTCATTATTCTTATTAATTTTTCATATACAAGAGTAAGTTGATTTAGTTTATTTGCATCACTGCTATTTTCGAAGCCAAAATCCTAGTTCTTTTTACATTTACGATATGATCCATCTCAAGATATTGGTATGTATGCAAAAGGGGTTTTTGATTAAGAATGTGTGAATGAAACCCTATGAAAGAAAGACCATGTCAAGATCTGTTAGGGATGTTTTGAACTTAAATGTTTATTGACGGGTGCGCCTGGAATTATATAGCGCTCCAATGCATTGGGTAAAGTAAGAGTCTCATGAGACGTTATGTGTGACAGTCTTGGCGGTTAGCCTTGGATTTTGCTTTCATGTGCGATGGTATTGGCGGTTAGCCTTGGATTTTGCTTTCATGTGCGACGTTCTTGGCGGTTAGCCTTGGCTTATGCTTTCATGTGCGACGGTCTTGGTGGTTGGCCTTGGCTTGTGTTACTATGGGAAACGGGATTGTCAGTGTGCCTTGACCCATACTAAGTTATGTTTTAAGATCATGACACAAGATCCTGGAAAGTCTAGGCATTATACTTTCCCTCTTCATGTAATGATAAATGGTCAACCAATGGGATAATCCAAGTAACATGGCATCCCCTAGTTGAAAACTCCCTTGACATAGAGAATGAAATCATGAGATAAGAACATTAATTCATGAGGTAAGATATTATAACATTATTTTCCCATGAATCATGTTATGAATATTTTCCCGGCCTACTCACAGATGTTTAGAACTGAATTAATCTTGGTTGTAAATTATGCATCTTCTATTCATTATGTGTTTTCACTCTCTAATTATGTTTACTTTAAAGATTTTTGAAAGTTTGTACTTCTTTTTTGTGTAAGCAGTTTCAAAAATGTAAGATTTAAATGTTTTAAGAAAAGATAATGCTTTTTTTGGTTTTAGTGAAGTGATATATTCAAAATTACTGCTTTGAAAAAAAAATGTTCACTTAAAATATTTTTAAAACCCCGTACAAGGCATATTTTCTCACCCTATGTTTTTGTTTAAAATTTTTCAATCATGGTATATAGTGATGAAATTTATCAGAAGCATCTAGTTTCCTAGAATCCTAAACCTCACGATCTTCTGTAGTAATTGAACATGATATATTATTTGTAAATGTTGTAACGAAATGTTAGTATATCATGTCTCATGAGGCACCTGGGGATCGGGGTCTCTATAATTGGTATCAGAGGATAGGTTCAGGAAACTCTGGAAAATCAGGTGGTATGAATGTATTACTATGATTGACTAAGAAAAAATGTTATAACTTTTAGATGGCTGATGTACCTACCAACTTACTGTCACTTCCCACTAAGGCTCTAGAGAACGTTGTATCTCTAGCTAGCCATGAGAATTTTCTAAATTATGCCCGAATTCGCATGACGTGTAAGAACCTGTATTACATGTCAAACTCGCCTAGGGTGCTTAGTCTTCACCAGGGATTGGGGATGGATTATCTCCTAATGATGATGACCCAATTTCCCTCTTACGCACGTCGTGGAAAGTATCACGAGGGACTCTTCCGAGTGTTCACGAATGGGAAGGAATTTGGCACGATGCTTGATAACCCCTTTCAAGAACTGCTACTTCCGGAGACCTCTGAGTGGATTACCTGTGCCAGATTTTTCACTACAGCTTCTGGGGCCAATTAATGGACTTTGGTATGTTTCAAGATGAGTCCACCCGATTTTCTCCTAGGAAAGATGTGTATACTGATGTTTCCCAACTCCATACCCCTCATGATAAACTCAAGAGGCGTCATAGATGTTCCCATGAGTTTAGTCCTGTCTGTTCAGCCTGTGTGTGGTTTGAAGAGTTAGGGAGTTTTTCCACTCTTTGTAGTGTACGTTTAGTAAACTCAGGCTTTGTTATGTAAACATGTGCATAAATGAAAGTTTCATGTTTCCTTTCATGTCTCTTCCTTATCCATGTTGTTATGAGTTTCCTCTCGATTGTTTTTTTTTGATGGCTGGTCAAACAAACTTCTCATCACTACCCGATGAGTTAGTGGAGGTTATCATGATCAGGGCATGGATGGTGGATTATCCGTCCTTTCTCCACCTAGGAGGGTCTTTCTAGCATCTTCTTGATCTATAAAACGGTCCTGAGATTCTTCGGATGTGTCAAGAGGATGATCGTGTTTTTCACCTCATCGCTACTGCTCAACTCCCCAGATATAGGCGAAGGGGAAGGTACTATAAAGGCCTATTCCAGTGTTTTACAGTTGCACATAACTTCTCTGCCAGAGCGTGCTTCCACGTAGCCTCCCAGGATGGCCAGGTTAGTGTAGCCTATATGTTCCAAGTCTTGAATCTCATTCTCCTTATTCGCATAATTCCTCTTGACTACATCGAGTGTGATATGGGCTGAAGAGTTATCACGTAGTTTATCTACTCGGACGTTTGAGAGAATTTCACCGCACGAGCCTCCCTTTGGAAGCCCGTGTGCAGTACACATGAGCAGGAGTTCAAGATGAACTGTTCGAAGTGCATCTGGGCTTGGGAAATGGAAGAACTATGTGCCAACTTTGGTATTCGGTTAATTGAGCCGGATCCACTATTTTGGTAATGTTGTACGTGTGGGGTCTCTGTTTTTCTTTTATGAATAGAATTGTGAGGACGCAATTCTTGGAAGGGGGAAATAATGTAATGACCCGAGAAATCGTGTTTTGAGTTATGACAAGTTTGTTTTACAATGACACCCGATAAGTGAACAAACAATCATCTTATAAGATAATGATAATAATAAAATAGAAAAATGCATCAAATGAATGAAAGCTCCTTTTATTCAAATGAGTAACATCACGATGGCTACAACTCACACTGATCGAACAAGAATATAAGCTAACCAAAAATCCCAATTAAAAACCCGATTACAATAATAGGGAGACTGCATAAAACCACCAGGACCCCATGAAGGAGTTAAGGGTTTCTGGCATCCATCAGAATAAACATGAGTATGGACGAAGCCACTGCAACTGTGCTGAGCAACATGGGAATCACACGAACCATCTGTTTCTTTCTTATTCAGTCACCTTGAATTAGGGATACCCCGAGACCAGACTCTTTTATAAGAAATCTTATTCGACCGTTGAACCCAAACAGCTATAAATATGACCGTGGGATTATCCTATCCTCTATTTTTTATTTTTGACCTTTGGAGATAAGAATGGTTTACCCCCGAAAGTTTCGAAAAATTAATTATGTAATTTGCCTTAATATTTAAAGAATGAAATCAATGATAATATAATTTAATTATTTCTTGTTTTCCCAAAATGCGAAATATATTTTTTTATGTTTCAAAATGATGAAAATTAATATTATTTCCACTATTTACTATACATATTTTTAACTTGAGCAGTTAAACTTTTATCTTCTAATTATATTAAATCTAATGGATTTTACTTTATGAGTTATATATATTTATATTACATCAAAATTTAAATTAAATGAATTATTATTATCTCTTAATTAAATATAATTAATAAAAATAATGTAAATATTTATAATTTGAACTTTTAATAACTGTTTTGAAACTTTGTCAAATTATGGTTTTATTTACATTGTAAATTTTGCGTCTTTATGTTAATGCTTACCTGAATACTCTTATTACATTAAAAACTATGATGATAATATAATGATGGTGAAAATTTAAAATAACTAGTAATTTTAAATGAGTTTGTGCTTTTGAAATTATGTTAAATATGGAATTAAGAAACCAAATTTTTTATAACAAATGTATTCAAATCTTTTCTTGTAATTATAAGATTAAGATAATTGTTTTTTTAAAGAAAACAATAATATATTTTGTGACTTAAATATGGGTTTAATAGTTTAATATATAGGTGTATTTATAACCCTTGACATATGATAATAATAGTTTAGTGATAAATTTATATTAATAATAATAATGATTTTATAACAGGTTTAATAAAACAATAAAATAACAGTTTTTATATGTTAAAAACGTTGAAAAAAAATCAAGGGCCGCGTGTTTTAAAACGCCGCATCGAGCTGAGTCGTCCAATCTCTCCCCTCTGATCGCAGCAGTCCATTTCTTTTAAAGCCGTGCTATTTATAAACTGTCCGATCAATCTGCGTTTGTTCTTGGCCGTCCAATCCTTTTCGTATCTCTCTCTCCCCGCAGCTTTTTCTTCCTCACGCGCGTGCTGTACCAGTGGTGAGGCTGCATTTTTCTCCACCTAAGACGATAGTGGACACCCTCATTCCACAAAGTCGGCGCTTCCTATTTATTTCTCAGCCTCCCTCTCGACTCCTCTTAAATCTAGGTCAGCTGTGTTTTTCTCCTCTTTATAAGTCCCATGTTACACCGAAGCAAGGCGGCGGACCCTTTTTTCCTCTCCAGAATCTCTGACCACTAGTCTGAGCTTCTTCTTCCATCTCCTCCTCTTCAAACTAGTAAGGGACAATCCATGTTTTGTTTATTTTTTTAGCTTCAGTAATTATATTTATATAGATGTTTATATATATACTTATACGTATATACACCTTTTTCATCCACATATGCTTGATTTTGAGGAATGTTCTAGTCCGCTTCAGTTTGGAGTCCCAAAACCGGGGTCTTTACAGTGAAGGGAAATCCCTTTGTTTCGTTTACCTTCACATCGATGGTTATATGTACGTATATACACTTTTTATATAAATATGTATAATTCCATAAACCATATCTTTCTATAATCCTTTTTTATAAGGAATATTCTGAAATTAATAACCGGTTCTTTTCTTTATATAAGTAAAAGTATTTTAACGTTTTAATTGTTTTAGTTTCAGGTAGACTATATATATATATATATTTAGGTATGTATATGTGTACATAAACATATATAAATACCTTTAAATGCACACACCAATATTAATTTCAGAATACATGATGAATGAGTATGATTATTAGGTTTTAGTACATTTTGGTATAACATGATGAGTTACTAAAATTATATATATACCCTTCAAAACTATTACATCAAGGGAGATACCAAAACTATTTATATACATGGTCATATATATGATGAACTTTAAGGATTGGTTTAATGTCAAAATGACTCTTCTAATTGAAAATTTTCATTTATCAGTGTTTTGACAATTCTTGTACTTTTTGTAAAAATGTGTGGCGTGAACCCCCTTAAGCATTTATATGTGTCTAGGTGAATGTGTTTTCATAAGTTCAGTTTCTAAAACCATTTTTCAATTAATTATTATCAGGACTTGGATATATATATATATATATATATATATTGACACATAAGTTTCTAATAATTTTAATTGATGTTAAGCCAACATGTATGTTGCACCGGTGGACCGGCTTAACCTGAAAATTTATGTACCCTCGATGAATTTTATACTTGTAAAGAATGAGTTTTGATGTTTAAAGAGATAAACTATGAATTTATGGTTTTATTTAATGAAAATGATGAAATTTTACACGACAATCCATTATGTTCAGGGTTCTAATTATTTTTTCATGTACAACAGTAAGTTGATTTAGTTTATTTGCATCACTGCTTATTCCGAAGCAAAAATCCTAGTCCTTTTTACAATTACGATATGATCCACCTCAAGATATGGGTATGTATGCAAAAAGGGGGTTTTGATTAAGAATGTATGAATGAAACCCTATGAAGGAAAGATCATGTCAAGATCTGTGAGGGTTGTTTTGATCTTAAATTTTTATGGACGTGTGCGCCCGAAATTATACAGCGCTCCAATGCATTGGGAAAAGTAAGAGTCTCATGAGACGTTATGTGCGACGGTATTGGCGGTTAGCCTTGGCTTGTGCATTCATGTGTGATGGTCTTGGAGGTTAGCCTTGGCTTGTGCTTTCATGTGCGACGGTCTTGGCGGTTAGCCTTGGCTTGTGCTTTCATGTGCGACAGTCTTGGCGGTTGGCCTTGGCTTGTGCTACTATGAGAAACGGGATTGGCGGCGTGCCTTGACCCATACTAAGTTATGTTTTAAGATCATGAAACAAGGTCCTGGAAAGTCTAGGCATTATACATTACCTCTTCATGTAATGATAAATGGTCAACCAATGGGATAGTCCAACTAACAGGACATCCCCTAGTTGAAAAATCCCTTGACATAGAGAATGAAATCATGAGATAAGATCAGTAATTCATGTGGTAAGATATTATGAGAACTTTATGTGCCCATGAATCATGTTATGAATATTTTCACTGCTAACTCACCGATTTTTAGAACTGAGGTAATCTTGTTAGTAAATTATGCATCTTCTATTATTTATGTGTTTTCACTCTCAAATTATGTTTACTTTAAAGCTTATTGGAAGTTTGTAATTCTTTTCTATGCAAGCAGTTTAAAAAATGTGAGATTTACATGATTTAAGAAAATATAATGCTTTTTTTTTATTTTAGTTTAGTGATATATTCAAAATTACTGCTTCGAAAAAAAAAAGTTTTCTTAAAATATTTTTGAAACCCCTTACTAGGAATATATTCTCACCCTACGTTTTTGTTTAAAATTTTTCAGGCATAGTATGTACTGATAAAGTTTATTAGAAGAAGATGGTTTCCCAGAATCCAGATCCACGCGATCTTCTGTAGTAATGTGACATGATATAATATTTGTAAATGTTGTAATGAAATTTACTATATCATGTCTCATGAGGCACCCGGGGACTAAGGTCTCTACACTAACATTCTTGATTATGGAAATGTGATTCTGAGAATGTAATTCCATAAATGTGGTTCCGGAAATGAAACATAAAAAAGTTTACAAAGATAAATATTCTACCTTAAAGCATATAGAATCATACTAAATCAGAGTGTACAAGTATAAGGAAGTAAAAGATAGTTATTCTTTCCTCAAAAAACAAAATGCAGTGGAAAACTTGAAACAATACAAGTATCAAGTATTAAATATTTTAACCCAAAGAGAAGGGTATCCAACAACCATGGATAAAGGTCCCTTGATTTATAATTTCAATAAAGTATGTCTTACCTACACCAGGGTAAGCCCTCGATAAAAATATTGGATTCTGTCTTTCTATCCCCACAACCCCTCAACTTCAAGATAGTTGGCACCTCTGTCTTCCTATCCCTGGAAGCCTGCAACATCAAGGTAGTCGGAACCTCTATCTTCCTATCCCCAGAAGTCCTCGAATGTACTCAGCAACATTGGGAGTCGCACGAAGAAAATCTAAACAATATGTTCAGCACACACAAAACAAAAATATCTCTATCTCTAGAAATCTATTTAGCAGCATGTAATCTCTAGATTGATAAACTTTTAGTGAGCTCGTTCAAATGAGCTCTTATTTATAGGCACAACTTCAACGTTCAGATCCCTCCTCCAATGGTCATATTTTTCCTTAAATATTGAAGGGAAATGTACACATGTCACTCAAACAACAGTTGGTTAGTAACTGAATGCAAAAAATCATTTTATAACCAAAACATGTGTAAGAAAAAGTATGGTTTCTCAACCGAACCTATTTTTCAGAGTCTAATGAAATAAAAGTTTGGAGTTTAACAAACTACTATTTAGAGTCTATAATATATGGTCATTTGGGTTCTATTTATCAAAAAATTCATAACCTGAATTCAGATTCTAAATTTCCAGGAAATTCGGAGTCTGAATTCAGTAGAATTTGGAGTCTGAATTCATAAGAGTTTGGATTCTGAATTTAGAGAAATCAGAGTTTGAACTCAGAAGAGTTCGGAGTCTTAATTCAAATAACTATTATTTTGAACTCAAAAGAGTTCGGAGTCTAAATTAAGAGAACTCGGAGTATGAACTCAGAAGAGTTCAGAGTCTGAATTCATAGAACTTTGAGTGTGAATTAATTAGAATTCGGAACCTGAACTCATAATGTTCTGAGTCTGAATTCAGAGAATTTAGAGTCCGAGTTCATTACAATTCAAAACCTGAACATAGAATGTTTGGAGTCTAAATTTAGAGTATTCGGAACTTGAAATTAGATTCTGAAATAATAATTGTTTATATCTAAGTATATATAAGAGTCCAAGGTTTTGGATACGAAACTGAATTTTATACATAGAATATGAACAATGAAAACATGTGAAGGATAAATTTCCTTGGGGAAGGAAAAATTTCCTTATAAAGAAAAAACATTAGGGAAAGAAATATTCCTTAATAAATAGTTTTTGTGATTTTCAAAACATTACGGAATGTAAAATTCATAAGGAAACCTTATTGACTCAACAATATCCCCCTTATTGGAAAGAACCAACATCCTTACAAAAAAGAATATTAGGACTTTGAAATTTTCTGGACATTAAATAAAACTTATCTCTCTTTACACATGAGCAATGATGAATACGAATAACTCCCCATCAGTTTTTAGAAACAATAAGGATCATATTCTTGATTTTCAGATTCAAAATTATCATTTTATTGCATACGAAAATCATCTTGAATATGAAATCCCCATTAGATGAACTCCCCCTTACTTAGGGTTTTTCCTCTTTTAATTTGTATTATTTTTTAACATCCCTTTCTCCCACTTTTTGATTTTCAAAAAGGATTAAAGGGAATGGGAAAGAATACATGGTACCTGAAATATTAGTACGAAACAACAAAAAGTATAAAGAGAAACTCAAAATTTCATTACAATTGGAAAAATTTGTACAACAACGAAAATACAACAAAATATCAGATTTAAACAAGGTTATCCTTCCTTTTACTTTGGCATCAACTTCTTCACTATTGTTTTCAGATTCTTGAGCTCCTTATGATCTTCATATGCACCCTTGATTAGCTGATCCTGATCGTCTGTTTTCTTCTCCAAGGCTTTGATTTTTTCTTCTTGAGCCTTGAGAGATTCAGCCTGACCCTTTAGAACTTATTATTGATTAGCAAGATTCTCTTCTATCTCAATCCTAAGATCCCATTCATTCTTCCAAATCTAAGAAACTGAATATAAATTTCCATTTAGAGCTTTCACTTCCTGCATCTGAGAATCATATTCTAGTGTTAGCTTTTCCTCAAAACTATTTGTGAGATCCTTGATCTTTGCATCTTCAGTGTCCAATGCATTCTTGATACATTCTTTGAACTCATAAAGATTTCTCTTATAGTATATAGTTTTTTTTGACCATCTGGTCATCTTTTTCCAAGATATTTTGTGGGCTTCATAGTTTATGAAAAAGGTTTTGAAATCTTCCTCAATCTTGACACACCTATCCATCACCATGGATACTAAATATGATTTTAGATTGAAGGTTTGTTGATTCATAGGGAATATCGAATCTATGCTTGGAAATATAGGGATAGTACCTAAAATATTCTTCAATGACTGGACTATGAAATCATGTCCAAGGGATGATGATTCCGATTTAGAGATTTTCCTTGGTGAGGTTTCTTTTTCTAACTCAACAGCTTTCCTTTTTGAAGAACCACCAAAATCATTCTTCTTTACCATAGACTTGGTAGGTGTATCATCAAAAACATATTCTCCCTTATCAATCTTCAGAACGACTTCCTCATCAGGGGACTCTTGTTCACTCTCAGATAGCTGAACAATTTTATCTTCATCTATCTCTTCCTTCTCACCTCT
This sequence comes from Viscum album, assembly GCA_963277665.1. Classification (NCBI taxonomy): domain Eukaryota; kingdom Viridiplantae; phylum Streptophyta; class Magnoliopsida; order Santalales; family Viscaceae; genus Viscum; species Viscum album. Next base: position 95,914,805 of record OY728141.1, on the reverse strand, counting down.
TACCTCGGCATCCTCTGGGTGTATGAAATTTTTATTGATTATTTATTCATCAGATGGTTTATCCACATCTTCTTCATCCTTATCATTAGCATTCCCAGAAGTAGCATGCTTAGAAGATTCATCTGGAGTGGTTCAGAATGATAATTTCTCTGATGAGATTTCCTTCTCATGAAACTCGCCAACATTCTTAATCCGATCTTCGTTATCACCACTACCTTTTTATTCTTCTACTACTAATTCTTTTTCTTATGCTACTTCTTCTTGATCTTTTTCAAATGTCACAAACTTCTTTCTTATAGTCTTAGGTAATTGTTCTATGACGAATTATTTAGGTACCGAAATATTCTCAGAAGCTTTCTTGGCACCCTTCAGAAGATATTCCACAATCTCTACATCAGTCATCTTCTTCTTTTGTTTCTTTTCTTTTTCTTTCTTTTCATGCTCATCAACAGTATTTTCATTTAATTATTTTTCTTCAGTATGATCCAATCCAAAGCTAGGCTCCACTGATTTCTTCTTCTCCATTTCTTCCCTCCATCTTTCTACTACCAAATCTGGATATTATTTTCTTCTTCTTAAGATTTGGGTGTTCGGATTGGGATTCCTTAGCCTCTATGGATTTTTCATTCGTTTCTACTTATTTCATCTTCTTCTTCCTTCTATCCTTTATATAAGGCTTATATGTCTCCTGTTTCTTTGAAATATATTCAGCTTCTTCTTCTGGAAAGTCGAAGAATTGTCTGTATTTTTTAGAAAAACCAAATTTTATCCTTTCCAGAGTATCATCACTTACCCGCATAACATTGAAATTTCATGGCATATAACTACAAGGTATTTTGAATGAATATAAACACCAAACAATCAGTTTTGTGAGAATGGATGGATACATAATAATCAGAGCCATCATATTTCCATTCTCTACATTTTCAATTGTAAATAAAATATTCTTAACCAAGTTAATATTTCTTAAATTCACCATGAAATCCAGGATATACATGTCACTCCGACATTCGGAGTAGAGGAAGCCTTGAAAATCCAGAACAGGATTATGTAGGAGGGCAGGGCTTCAGCATGTGAAGGCTTTAGTTTCGATGTGGGACAATCATTTGTAGGGTCCTTTATATAGGCAGTTGAAACAACGTTTCTTCTTTAAAACTCAGTCGAACGGTTAAAAAACATTCAGATCAATTCTGACAGTTGAAATGATAGCCACAAGAAAATTTTGGTAGAATCCGATCATTTATGGTTTTAAGGAAAAAAATTCATTTTTGAGGAAATATGAATATGAAAAATTTAAACCAAAAGAAATTACCAACAAGAAAAATATGATTATGAGAATTTAGGAAGGGAAATCATACCTTTTGGATTTCTAGGATGATTATTTGTAATGGAAAAAACATCTTGAAGAACTTCATATTCTGAATACATTGATTACAAAAAAATGCGAAATTTCCATTACAAAAATATAGAAAAATCATCATTATAGAAATTTGGAAAAATTATTATTACAAAAAATTGAAAAAATCTTCATTACAAAAATTTTGAAAAATCTAGAAAACAAATGCATTGCCCCTATGAAAAGGATTTTTTTACTGTAAGGAGATAAGTTTCAATAAGAAGTTAATCAAGGAATATTACCTTAGGGTTATCATTCATAACTTCTGTTTAGTGTATTCAAATCTATCAAAAGGTAATGATTTTGAGAAAATATCAACAAGTTGGTCTTGCATTCAGAAAAATTAGAGAATAATATCTCTTTTATCTGTGTGATCCCTTAGAATGTGATGTATAATATATATGTGTTTTGCATGTGAGTAATGTGTAGGGTTTTTACTAAGGTAAATGGCACTAGTATTATCAGACAAAATATGTGTTTTTGTAAAACTCATACCATTATCCGTGAGTGTGAGTAGTATCCACAAAACATGATCCCAACAACTTCTAGCTGCTACATATTCATCTTCGTCATTGGAAAGTGCTACTGAGTGTTGTTTTTTCATGACAAAAAACTAATTAATCTTCTAAGAAATGAAAAATTCTGAATGTACTTTTTATATCAATTCTACATCCACCAAAGTCAGTATCCACAAAATGTTTTTAAATAAAATCATTTCCAAAAGTATAAAAGAGTCCTAGATCCATGATTCCCTTTCAGTAGTAAAAAATCATTTCACATCCTTAAAATGAGATTCCTTAGGATTGTATTTATCATGACCCATCCCCTGAGGCTCGTTTCGTGACTACCCCAAGCCCACCTTCCATAGGCCAGGGGCTGGCGACTAGCATCAAAGGTATAATTCCCAAAAACCGGGAAGTCATTGCCTATATAAACTGTAAACAAACACAACAGAGCACACAGCTGGATACAAAACACTATATAAAACTTTATAACAAAAGTGTATTGAAAACTAAAGGGGCCGAAAATACATGCCCAGCTATAAAGTACAAGGAATCTGGAAATACATGTACTACTGAATAAAGGAAAAATAGTTGATGGGTTGTCCTTCAGGATTCCTACCTGAAGTGTGGGTATATATAGCCTCCTCATCACTCCACATCCGTCAATATCCTCCGTGTACTAATTCTTCGTAAGGTCCACCTATGGGTATTGTCCAGTCCTGGTACTCTCATCCTCAATCATCACTGTCTGTCGACTACATCCAAAACAACGAGGTGGGGCATATCCCGTGCAGGGGTGAGTATAACGATACTTAGTAGGGAACCTGAGACCTTCAAGGTCTCACAAAATCCAATAAGGATAAACCAAAAGGTATGTATAAAAACACAAAGTATCATCCAACACAAATTAGATATATTCCCATACATATTCCTATGTAATAAAATACAATCCGGCTCCAACTCTTGAGCCCAAGCACAACCCATTCCACAAAGGAAGAAAGATAACTCGTTGATAACAACACTGAGTCAAGGCTCATATCACAAAGGTATAAAACTTATGTAGCGAGATAGAGATGATTAGATGTAGCCACTAAATCATCTACTCTTTTTAACCCATATATGATCCTGGAACAGAAATCAGAGCTGTCGAACGCACCTATGATCCAGGAACAGTATTCAATGCTGTCGAACCCATGTAAGATCCTAGAAAATTAGTCACAACTGTCGAAACCACGTAGGATCCTCGAATAGTAGTCAGAGCTGTCGAACCCACGTAGGCTCCAGGAATAGTGGTCAGAGGTGTCAAACCCACGTAGGATCATGGAACAGTAGTCAGAGTTGTTGAAACCATGTAGGATCCTGGAATAGTAGTTAGAGCTGTCGAACCCATGTAGGATCCTGGAACAGTACTCAAAGCTGTCGAACCACAGTAGTATCCTGGAAGAGTAGTCAGAGCTGTTGAACCCACGTAGGATCATAGAACAGTAGTCAGAGATATCGAACCCACGTAGGATCCTGGAATAATAGTAAGAGCTTTCGAACCCATATAGGATCCTATGACAGTAGTTAGTCCCCATAGGATACCTTTATCACAAAGCAGCTAGCCATAGGGCTCCCCACACAATGCACGTTTGATTACGGTAGGGTCCGCTCCTCATGCCAAAGGTCGACACATCAAGTACCATGAAGTCTAAAAATAAGTATCTCAAAGGTATTCCATGTCATTGAGGTCTCAACGCAATAGGAAGTGCATCAATCAAATGCCTGGTTTGTGAGTTATTATCCTTTTAGTCATGGGGTCCCGGTTGGATTCGTCCACGATCCAACCTGACCGTATCTCAACTACACCCTGAAATCTAGTGGGGAATACTCAAAGGGGCCTTCACGCTCCAGGATTACCAGGGCCACTGAGGGTTCGTCAAGCAGATGTCTGGTGCTAATGACATGGCCTAAAGAAAGTAAAGGGATGGTAGTAGACTTGGGTCTGGTCCGACCCAGTCGGACCGACCTAGTCTGGGCCAACCCGATTCAGGTTTTTCCCGGCCTGACCCGTTGGGTTTGGCCCGGCCTGGTAGGCCGTGAGGGCTGCGAGTAGAACAAGGGAGAGGACCATTCATGAGGGCGCGAACCTGCCATGGGTCGTTGTAATGGCGGATTGGCTCGGAGCCACTGCGAGGGGCGCAGGAGGCAGGCTTGGCCAGGCACGCGTCGAGCACGGCTTGATGAATCAGTCCGAGAGAACGGGGCCTGTTCGGCCAGCGCCATGAGGGGCACAGCTCATACGGCTCGGGCCGGATGGCAGCGGTCGGTTCAGCTACTAGAGGCGCAGGGGCTCGGGACGTGTGGAGCACGCGGAGGCCAGAGGCCATCGCAACTCGGGACAGTGGGGCTGGGGCGTTTCATCCATGGAACCGCTAGAGGGCCGCAGGCCGGCGCTGTTTGGTCGGGGCACCGCGAAGAAGGCCGTTGGCCGGTGCGGTTTGGTCGGGGCATTGCGTTGGGGGTCGTTCGCCAACACGATTTGGGCCGACAATACTAGGGTGGTTCGGCTGGGAGCCGGGTGGTGAGTCCGGGGCAAGGTGGGCTAGCGGGCCCGAGAGGCGCGGCCGTGGCGAGGCGGGCTAGTGGGGCCGGGAGATGTGGGCGGCCAGGAGGGCGCCATGATTTGGGCCGGGGCGGTGGAGCTAGTTCAGCCGGCGGATGGGGTGGTCGGGACTGGTTCGGCCGTCAGAGGGTGCGGCTGGTGGTAGGTGTGGGACGCGGAGGCCTTGGGGAGCACAACTATTGCATGTGTCGCATTCGTCATCTCATTGTCTCATCGCCATGCCGAAGAACAAAACAAACATGAAGGGCAGAGAGGTCGGTCCATGTTGGTTTGGCCCACACCCTCCGCGTTTAGGGCGGTAGCAAGTGGATCAATTATTTCTTGAATTTCAATGAAATAACAAGAAAAGAATATATAAGAATAAAAGCCTATCAACACCCCGCATCATCTGAAAAAAAAATTCCCAACCTGCAAGGAAACTCATCCACAATAATTCTTTGTCTTAGAAGGGAAGAATTAAAGGAATAATATCATATTCAAATAAAACCCCCTACGTGTTAGTTTTCCGTTGACAGAGTCGCGGGGAAGAAGACGGAGTTGTCGTCATTCGTTGTGTCCGCTGCACACTTCCAAACCCGAGCTCATGCATCATCACGAGGATGATGATGATGAGTGAAGGTTGGTCGTCGAATACAACCCACATCGGTAGGAGACTAAGGATGAAGGTCGAAGGAGAACTTTCTTCGTAGTTGAAGGCGTCCCTCATCAGAATTCTTCGTCGGGAGCGTTCTTCATTTTGAGCTTTCTCCCATGCTCTCTCTCTTCTCCCAAAACTCCACCAGAAAGCAAAGACGTGCCAAAATAATTTATTAGTCCATCTATTATTTTAATTTCAAGAATTCAAAAATCCAAATTAATTATGGTGGGTGGGATAATTAATCATGATAAGGTTGGAACATTTAATTGGTGTGCTGGCACAATTAATAGGGTAGAGGAGGTCAAGAGACTCTCTCTCATTTATGAGGTAGTTGAGTTTTTTACCTCATTAAATTGGGGGGGATTAGTCTCGGGTGGTTCCCACACCGTAACCTCTCATGAGAGGTTAGGTTCAGGTGGCCCCCACCACCATAACCTCTAATGGGATGTTAAGGTTTGGTGGTCCCCACATCCAACTTCCACTTGGGTGGTTATAATAAAATAAAACATGCATCATTTTATTTTATTATTTCCACGAAAAACCCAAAAACCATCTCCCACCCTCGACCAACTGCTGTTGCGGTGAAATTTATCTTAAGCAAATACCAGCACTGTGAGTTAATCGGTGCCCTCAGATTTCAATTTCGAGCATCAGTTTAAAAGTTACAAAACGACGCTTGCACGTTCACTGAATGTACCCGAAAAAAAGTTTAGAAAATTATTATCAGTCACCCTCAACCCACGTTGGTCGAGGTTGGGCTTTGACTAGGTGAAACACACCCCCAATGAACCCAACAGTACTCTTGTATTTTCAATCTGAGTTACCATTTAGACGTTATGAAGTTAAAAAAAAATAATTTTCACATAATTATTTTATTTGCACCCAGAAACTAAATTTTTCTAGTGGCCTGTTCCAGCCAAAGTTAGTGTCTTCTTAAAGAAATAATACCCTCACGAGTTCAGCGGTAGTCTCGGATTTTTAATCTAAGTTACCGTTTTTTGAGTTATAAGCATTTTAAAAAGAAAATAATTTATTTAATTATTTTATTAACTATTATACCATTTTTGATTTTTCTCATATGAGGCATGCACCGACTAATCTTAAGTCGCGCTTGGGGTAAAACTGCCATTTTGAGCACAATGGTTCCCTCATATTTCTGATATGAGCTACCATTTATGAGTTATTCCACTTTTTCAACTAATGTTATTACGCACGTGAACATAAGCTCAACAAAACATCAACGGATCATTCCAGGAATTCTGAGCCTCATAATCACGCGTCGTCAGATTTCAAGAATTCATAAAATTCTTATATATTTAAAAAAACATGGAAAATACTGGTCTTTACATTCTCCCCACCTCAGGGATCCACATCCTCGTAAGCCATAACTCATAACTACGGGAACAAGTGGGGGTACTGAGCACGAATCTGAGCCTCCCGCTCCCAACTGCTCTCTTGAAGGTTCTTGTGCTACCAGCGAACGTGCACCAAAGGTATCGATTTCTCTAAAAGTACCTGCTCTTGTTGATCCTCAATATCTACTAGGAACTCTATAAGAGTTACCCCATCGTCAATGTCCAGCTCTCCATGTTCGATGATGTGGGAAGGGTCATTCATGTATCTCCTCGGCTGGGATAAGTGGAAGACGTCATGCACCCGGTGCAATTGAGGTGGAAGAGCTAAGTCATATTCCAGCTCAACAACTCTAACGAGGACCTAAAAAGGTCCGATGAATCTCATAGATAACTTGTCGCCTCTGCCAAATCTCTGTAAACTTCATCGAGGTGAGACCCGTAGAAAGACGTGGTCACCATCCTTGAACTCTAGATGTCTCTATCTCTTGTTTGCTTACGACTTCTGCCTCTGTTGTATAGTCTTCATCTGCTCATGGATGATCTAAACCTTCTCTGTGGTAGCCTGTACGATCTTTAGTCCCACGAGTGCTGACTCCCCTGGGTCAGTCCAGCACAGAGGTGATCTGCAAGGTCTCCCATCAAACGCCTCAAAAGGTGACATTCCAATGGTGGAGTGATAGCTATTGGTGTATGAAAACTCCACCAAAGGTAAGTGATCTTCTCAGTTGCGGATGAATTCAAGGACATAAGCATGCAACATGTCCTTTAGGGTTTGAATGGTCCACTTGGTCTGACCATCCGTCTGAGGATGGAAGGCGGTGCTCAGACGAATCTGCGTATCGAAAGCCTCATGTAACCCCTTCCATAGTCAAGCAGTAATTTATGTGTCATTATCGGAGACAATAGAAGAAGGTACTCCATGTACCTGGAAAATCTCCTGCACATAGAGGCATCTCAAGCTCTCTACTGAACCCAGCTCTCTGATCGGTAGGAAGTGGGCCGACATGGTGAGTCGGTCGACGGTCGCCCAAATGAAGTCATGTCCATTGGATTTCCGTGGAATTACTATCACTAATTCCATGGATATCTCATCCCACTTCCAATTTGGGACCTCGAAAGGCTAAACCAAGCATACTTGTATGTGATGCTCTGCCTTTACTTGCTAACAAGTGAGGCATCAAGAGACAAACTCTGCTACAACCTTCTACATTATCGTCCACCAGTGTTATCGTCTGAGATCCTTGTACAGCTTCTCCACTTTTTGATATACTCCTAGAGGGTATTTGTGGAACTCCCTCAACACTTATTTCTGAGGTGACACCAGTACCATGGTACATCCTCTAAAGAGGATGACCTACTCCCCACCTTCAGAAAATCCATCAGGTTCCTGCCCTGTGGATATATGAGCACGTCGTGTCTCCCAGTCAACGTCCACACGTTGTGCCTACCTGAATCACTGAAGAAGTGGGAGAGTGAATGTAAGAGACTGTAGAAAAACTAATCCATATCTATCCACAAAGGATATCTACAAAGTAGCTAGCCGCTCTGTCGCCTCACACAGCAGATGCAGGCTAGACCTCCGGCTGAGTGCGTCTACTACCATGGTCTCCTTCCCAAGATTATAGACAATCTCAAAGTCAACTTTTTCTTCCATGAGGGTGAGGTTGGATAACTCAAGAGTGATTGGTTGCACCCTCCTATGTATGAGTTTATCCGGTGCTTCCTAGGTTTCCTTTTTTTCCGACCATGGAAAACCCCATCCCAACATTGTAGATAAACCACAACCTCTTTGCCAAATACAATCATTCTGAGTGTAAACTATGGATGTCAAGTCCAAACCAAAACTAACACTGTAAGGCCTCGACGCTGCCACCAATAAGTTCCAACTGAAACTCTCGCCTCAAGGTTCAGATCACACCATCAGTGTATGTGTGAATATCGAGCCTCCTCTCAATGTTATCTCTAGACGTGAGGGTCAAGTCAACGGTTTAACCGGAAACTCTTGGTCCTCGAATAGATTCATGGAAGGATGGAATGATTTGTTACCTATGTCTATTGATACTTCAGCTATTTGTAGACAAAGACCATACCTCAAATCATTCCTAGAGCCCTTTGGTCACATTCATTGACCGCATGAAACAACACCCTTCCCCTATCCTCCAGCTCCCTAAGCCTGCAGGGGTCCACAAAAAGGGGGTGGTTGTAACATGTCGAAAAGTACACCACCACATGCTGCTCTCCTAACTCTACTTCCATGTCTACTGCCCTGCAGATTTATCTATCCCTAACACATCCTCTTCCTAAAACATTTTACACGGCCAAGTCTCCGAGACTGGTGCCGGTTCCCTACTTTCCCACTGCTAACATTCACTAGTTTTATCATTTCAACCAAAGAACATTCAACCACAAAGGTTCTCTCTAGAACCGTAGAATAATTAGGAATTCATAGGGGAATAGTGCTAGCTCGGATGACATTTAAATACACCTCGCTTGGAAATTCAATCCATAAAACATTGATCATATCGTATTCATCGAGTACCAGGCATGATCAGTATTCCTCGATGAATACTGATCTACCGACATGTCGTCATGCCGAAGCTATAGAAGTTCAAGAGAACTCTCAGCCACCTCCTCAAGCCAGACCTCAGATGCTTGTGAGTCGAGCTCGCCTTAGAACATGAGGGGTATCTGATAGAGATAATATTTTCATAATTTTTCATATATGTTTCAATGATTTAACCCCTTCCAATTAATCAATTTGATCTGATTTGCATCATTTTAGTATTTTTGGTGAATTATGGGCTTAATCGTGGAAATTGGTTAATTCTGGAAATTTAGTAGTTTTGTGGAGCTTCTGTATTTCAGGAATATATTTTATATTTTTGATCCAAATTGTATTATTCCTTTTTTTAGGGTTTATATCATATTGGGATTCATTTTATCCTTCTGTACCTAAAGCTCAATCCATCATTTCGAAGCTCAAATTCATCTCACAAACCAGGCCTCGAAAACTGTGTGCAGATTTGGAATGTTTTAATGCTGAGCTTTTATCTCGAATCTGACAGATCCAATGGAGCTGATATTCGACAGGAAGATGGAAGAGGAATTAATTAACATCTTTCATTAAGGAGGCCACGTCTGAATCGTCTGTTTTCAAGGGATTAATGTCATGGGAAGTTTGAGTTGTGGAAGACGAAGAGTCACCTGGACAGAATTAAATATTCGGAGTAATGTGGCCATAACTCCTTCATACGTGGACCAATGAGGCTCCAAATTTGTGTGTCGACAGAAGCGATGTAGGGGAACAACTTTCAAGAAGGAACAACTCTCAAATTAGGTCATTTATTATGCCAACCGGACTCCAACTTTCGGGGGAGTAATTTTGGAGGGAAATTTTCTACTCCCCAAGCCTATAAATAAGAGTATTCACTTCCATTCAAAGGGGTTGAAGAAGGTGCAAGAAGGGATGTGCTGGAGGATTGAGTTGTTTATGTTCTTTTTATTTTCTATTTTCTTTTTACTTAGTTTGATTATGCTCTCTTCTTCCCCTTTCAACTCTAATACCCTTCACATGGAGGGGTAAAAGCTTTGAGTGATCGGGGAAGGGGGAGTTTCTCTTTTGTAATGTCGGAGTTTTGTGCTTAAATGTAAAACCTTATATTTCTTCTGAATGACATCTATTATCAGTGTTTCCCAATTCTCTTAATGCGATCGTGTTTTGTGTTTGGTGTATTCATTTTTAATAGCTTTGGTTAAAGACTTTTTATCTCCCTCTGCCTAGTGCAATTTGTCCCGATCGAGCAGATTGTGTTAGGTAGTGAGTGTCTAACGATCGTTGGCACGTGTGTGGAACTAGTAGACATTTTCTAGAGTTCTAGGGAGAAAAAATTCCTGATCGGGACTTGCCTTAGTTATTTAGGAATTGTTTATGAACTTCCATGCACATAGGAGTGAGTTCTATTTTCTTCTTTAATCAAGGGTGATAGATGACTCTATCGAGGAGTCTTTCATTTGTCATTCAAAAGTAAGAGAGGTGAGATGATCTTTGTGACTATGATGACATTAAAAAAGGTGATCCTACCCTGACCCCATCACTCTCTTCATCCATTAGTGTTCAACCTTTCATTTCAATTGCTTGTTTTATTTTTCAACTCAAACAAACTTTCAAAAAGAATCTCTTCTTCTTTCTTTAATTTAAGTGACAAACGTAATTATTGTGCACTCCTCTCTGGAGACAACTTAGGTTACCCACGTTGCTACATTTTAAATTAGGTTTTATTTGTTTTTGTCACACCCCACGACAGGCACGTGTCAAAACTTGGCGCCGTTGCCGGGGAGGTAGTTCCAACAATCTAATTCTAACATTTTCTAAATATTTTCATTTATTTTATTTAAAAAAAATCTAAAAAAATTCATGATGTATGCCAACTGCAATTATTCTTCTTGGATTGATTACTCACAGTTTCAGCAGAAAATGGTTTATAATGATAAGGAATCCCTCTTTGAAAAGCTTGATGAACTCACTGTTTTGGCCAAGCAAATGATGAATGGCCATGTCATAGGTATCTCACTTCATGAATTGATGGACATGGTGAATCAAGTCAACATTGATTATCAAAGATTGAAGTCCATAGAGAAGGTTACATTGGATCAAGAACCTCAACCGGAACCTAAACCTGATCCATTGGTGGAAGTGTATTCCCCACTCATCCTTGATGTTGAAGAACCAGTAAGTACATAAGATCAACAAGATCTGGATATGTTCTGGAAGGAGTGTGAGGAACTACTTGATCCCCCAGTTCCTCATAATGTAGAAGATCCATCGTCATTGAAGGAATACACCGCCAATGTGGTTTAATTTGAAGATAATGTTGAGGAGCCTGACTACCCTCCTCCATCTGCTACAACTCTACTTCAAGAAGAACTTCCCACTGAAGAAGAAAATGAATTCGAGAAACCTCAGGGAGATGATCTTTTCTTGAACTCATTATATTCTAATTTTATTGAATCTGAATTGAGTATCACCTCCCCTTTCTTGAAATTTTTAGATTCGAACAACTCATGTATTGTCTTGGAAGACAAGGAAGAAAATCAAGATGCGCTTAAAGAGGATAAGTTGGAGCTCCCCAAACATGTTGGTAATTTATTGGAGGGAGTTCAAGAGGGAATCCAAGTGGATTTGGAAAAGGAAAAAGTGATGCAAGATGATTACTTTGGAAGGGATGAATATGATATTGACACTTCATGCTTTAACTTTGTTCAAATAGAATTAAACTCTAACATTTCCTTTGATTTTTCCAATGATGCAGCATACCTTCAAAAATCACTTGAGAATGAAGAGGTGGCTATGAAATTGGAAACCAAGAAATATGGGGACTCATTCTTTATCCTACACCCACCAAGAAAATTGTATCTTATTGTACTAGGGGTGGATTTGGTGTACTATACCCATGGTGTCCTCAACAAAAAGGATGAAACACATGATGTGAAGAAGAAGTTTTGTTGGTTCATCATAAAGAAACTCAACCCACCTTCATATTGGGGATAACCAACTGAAACTTCCCATCTGGAGGCAGTCAAAACCCAGGGCCCACTTGGGGGAATAAACCAAGATCTATCCTTCTTTTCTCATACTATTTCTATTTTCATTTTTTTAATAAATTTCTTATGTTTTCTTTTGTTCTTTTTCTTATAGGTTTTTAGTGTGCAACACTTAGGAGCTTAACTCAATGTTGCATTACCAATAAGTCAGGTTGTACCTCTCCTTTACACTTTTTTTCTTCTGTGATTCATTCTAAAATATGCTTACATGTTAAATCCAGTTAAATACATTGAGGACACTACATAATTTAAGTGTGGAGGAGGGAACCTTTGTAGTTTTGTATTTTCATTTGTTATTTGTTTTCAAAAACAAATTGTGATTTTTCAAATTTTGTGTGTGTTTATTTTTCATTTTTTTTGTGTGTTTTTGAAACTTTTGAGCTGAAATGATTATCATTGTTATTTTTGAAACCCATGTCATTGAGTGAACCAATTAATTCCATGAAAATGAGCTTAAATGAATGCTGAAAATGATTTTGTTTCAAGTTCAATTCTTTGTGAATTTCATGAAAAGTACTCAGGTTTTTGAATCCCATGCCACATCTCACTGTCATTATCTTTGAAATAATTTTCCTGTGAGGCTTCTGAACCGTTATTTGTGTATTCTTTTCATTCACCTCACTTCTTGAGAGAACCAGACCATGCTTGTTTTAACCAGAATTTGATTCATTCCTTTCGAAACTTGAGGGTTTGGGGTACATTTGTTTTAAATGATTGAGGCGTTTCTTTGGTTTGAAATCCCCCTTTTCAAGATAATCCCTTTCATTCTATCCTACCTTGAAAATTAATCCTTATATCCCATAGAAGCCATGAACAGCCTGTTAGGTTAGCCACATTACAAGCCAATTTTCCCTTTCCAACCTGCTCTTGAAGTGAAATTGCATGATCTAGTTGAACTTAAGTGTTGGGGAAGCTGTCTTGTGTTGTGCTACCTCATTTGGTGAAACTTTGGATGGAAAATCAAATGCTGACGAGATGTGTGTGCTGATGAAAAATCATTATGTTGAAAGCTGTGCCTTTTCTGGAGCTTTCATGATAAAAGAAGCTGTGCCTTTCTGGAGCTTCTAATGGAGGAAGAAAGCTGTGCCTTTTCTGGAGCTTTCAAGAAAATCATGCTTAAGAAGATTGAATTTTTTTGCTGAAGAAATGATGAGCTGTTTGAAAATTTCTTGATATTTCATGATGATGGAGCTGAATTTCTACTAAGTGGAGCGAGGAGGATACCATACTTGAGTGAAAATTAGAATTGTGCAAATTTTGCTTCAAAAAGAGCCAAACCTTCCTCATTCAGCCTCAGAATTTTCACATCAAAATCCTACCAACCAAAAGCCACAGAACAACCTTATAAAGTACTCATGATAAACAAATGTCCTTGACTCACATCGGGTGGATAAGTAAGTGTTTTTCAAACCTATGGTGACCATTGCATTGGTTTGGTTGAGAAAAACTTTGTTGAAAAGTGATATTTGTGAGATGAGAGAAAATTAATGTGAGGTAGGTGTCTTGTGTGCATGGGAGGAGAAATGAAGAGGAAAAATATTGAATGATTTGATTTGAGAACTTGGAATAATGGTTATGGATGAGGCATGATAAATTTTATTTCATGGTGTAGAATTGGTGGATCTCAATGACATGTGCTTCGAATTTGGTTTGATTCGATTTTGATTTTGACTTGTCTGGGAGTCCAAGTGCTAAGTGTGGGGGAATTGATAGAGATAATATTTTCATAATTTTTCATATATGTTTTAATGATTTAACCCCTTCCAATTAATCAATTTGATCTGATTTGCATCATTTTAGTATTTTTGGTGAATTATGGGCTTAATCGTGGAAATTGGTTAATTCTGGAAATTTAGCAGTTTTGTGGAGCTTCTGTATTTCGGGCATATATTTTATATTTTTGATCCAAATTGTATTATTCCTTTTTTTTAGGGTTTATATCATCTTGGGCTTCATTTTATCCTTCTGGACCCAAATCTCAATCCATCATTTCGAAGCTCAAATTCAGCTCACAAACCAGGCCTCGAAAACTGTGTGCAGATTTGGAATGTTTTAATGCGGAGATTTTATCTAGAAGCTGACAGATCAAATGGAGCTGATATTCGACAGGAAGCTGGAAGGGGAATTAATTAACATCTTTCATTAAGGAGGCCACGTCTGAATCGGCTGTTTTCAAGGGATTAATGTCATGGGAAGTTTGAGTTGTGGAAGACGAAGAGTCACCTGGACAGAATTAAATATCCGGAGTAATGTGGCCATATCTCCTTCATACGTGGACCAATGAGGCTCAAATTTTTTTTGGCGACAGAAGAGATGGAGGGGAACAACTTTCAAGAAGGCCCAATTCTCAAAGTCGGTCATTTATTATTCCAACCGGACTCAAACCTTCGGGGGAGTAATTTTGGAGGGAAATTTTCTACTCCCCAAGCCTATAAATAAGAGTATTCACTTCCATTCAAAGGGGTTGAAGAAGGTGCAAGAAGGGCTGTGCTGGAGGATTGAGTTATTTATGTTCTTTTTATGTTCTATTTTCTTTTTACTTAGTTTGATTCTTCTCTCTTCTTCCCATTTCAACTCTAATACCCTTCACATGGAGGGGTAAAACCTTTGACTGATCGGGGAAGGGGGAGTTTCTCTTTTGTAATGTCGGAGTTTTGTGCTTAAATGTAAAACCTTATATTTCTTCTGAATGACATCTATTATCAGTGTTTCCCAATTCTCTTAATGCGATCGTGTTTTGTGTTTGGTGTATTCATTTTTAATATCTTTGGTTAAAGACTTTTTATCTCCCTCTGCCTAGTGCAATTTGTCTCGATCGAGCAGATTGTGTTAGGTAGTGAGTGTCTAACGATCGTTGGCACGTGTGTGGAACTAGTAGACATTTTATAGAGTTCTAGGGAGCAACAATTCCTGATCGGGACTTGCCTTAGTTATTTAGTAATTGTTTATGAACTTCCATGCACATAGGAGTGAGTTCTATTTTCTTCTTTAATCAAGGGTGATAGATGACTCTATCGAGGAGTCTTTCATTTTTCATTCAAAAGGAAGAGAGGTGAGATGATCTTTGTGACTATGATGACATTACAAAAGGTGATCCTACCCTGACCCCATCACTCTCTTCATCCATTAGTGTTCAACCTTTCATTTCAATTGCTTGTTTTATTTTTCAACTCAAACAAACTTTCAAAAAGAACCTCTTCTTCTTTCTTTAATTTAAGTGACAAACGTAATTGTTGTGCACTCCTCTCTGGAGACAACTTAGGTTACCCACTTTGCTACATTTTAACTTAGGTTTTATTTGTTTTTGTCACACCCCACGACAGGCACGTGTCAGTATCTGATGCTGAAACACGTGTAAGGAACTAAGCTTACATGTTTTATCTACCGGTACTGCCGGATGTAACTACTGACCAACGGGTAGTGATAAATATGGCACTCTACCCATAGGTACTATCTCGGGCAACGGTCCTTGTACCAAAGCCTCATCACTAAGAAGACAATCCTCATAGTCACACATAGAAAAAGACTAGTTTCAAAGATCACCATCTACTCTACCAGTGTCTCAACTAGACGGGAAACTCTAGAAACCTCCCCCAGCCAGCCCTCAGCTACGTGGGAATCTGTCTCGCCAAGAAACCTCAAAGGCCTCTACTTATAGAACTCGTACAACACACTCAGATGGTGTGAACCATCCACCAGTGTGGGATGTGGTATCTGCTTCCCAATGGGTGGTGGCGCTGCTGGTACACCACACGAAGGTGCCAACATAGTAAGAGGTTCCTACAATGGATCCTCGTCGCTCGGTGGGCTATCAGTCTGTACAAATCACAGAACTATAATTGGATATTTGGGTGGAGGCTTCCTGAAAGAAGAATATGTGAAATGGTCAAAAGATTATACCTGGTGATATGACCTGGTGATCTGAATTAAGAAATCACAAAGTAAACAAACATGAAATTAGTGCTTTCATACACTGATTCAGAAATCAGAAGTCAGGATCCTGGTGTATGCATACGTCAGCCGCTGCACCAACACTAGGCTCCCTGAACTGAAAACCGCACTCACTCACTTAACATTGTTGCTTCACAGAAAAGATCAGATTCTTATGTTTTGCTTTAGAACTGATTCCTCTAATACTAATTTGTCATGACCCGTCCCCTATGGCCCGTGCCGTGACTACCCCAAACTTGCCTTCCATAGGCCAGGGGATAGCGACTAGCACCAAAGACATAATTCCCTGAAACTGGGAAGTCATTGCCTTTATAAAATGTAAACAAACATAATAGAGTACACAATTGGATACGAAACACTAAGTAAAACTGTATAAATAAGATTTCTAAAAAGTAAGGGTACTGGAAATACATGACCAACTATAAAGTACAAGGAAACAAGAAATACATGTTCAGCTGAAGAAAGGAAAAATAGCTGCAAGGTTGTGCTCTAAGATTCCTACCTGAAGGGTAGGTACATATAGCCTCCTCAACACACCACATCTGTCAGTCTCCTTCGTGTACCGATTCGTCATAAGGTCCACCTCCGAGTACCATCTAGTCCTTGTACTCTCAGCCTTAGTCAGCACTATCCGTCATCTGCATCCAACACAATGAGGTGCAGGCATATCCCATGCATAGGTGAGTATAACTACACTCAGTAGGGAACCTGGGACCCTTGAGGTCTCACAAAATTCAACAAGGATAAACCACAAGGTAATGATAAAATCACAAAGTATCATCCAAACCTACTTAGGTATATGCCCATACATATACCTAAGTAATCAAATATAATTCGGCTCCAACTCTTGAACCCAAGAACAACCCATTCCACGAAGGAAGAAATATTACTCATTGATAACAACACAGAGTCATGGATCATCTCATACAGGTATTCAACTTATGTAGAGAGACAGAAATGATTAGATGTAACCACTAAATCATCTACTATGTCAAACCCACGTAGGATCCTGGAACAGAAATCAGAGCATCTGAACCCACGTAGGATCCTAGAACAATAGTCAAAGCTGTCAAACCCACATTGGACAGAGCTGTTGAACCCATGTAGGATCCTGGAGCAATAGTCAGACCTGTCGAACCCACGTAGGATCCTGGAACTGTAGTTAGATCTGTCAAACCCACGTAGTATCCTAAAACAGTAGTTAGAGTTGTAGAACCCACGTAGGATCCTGGAACAGTAGTCATAGCTATCGAACCCACGTAGGATCCTAGAATAGTAGTCATACCTATTGAACCCACGTAGGATCTTGGAAAAGTTGTAAGAGTTGTCGAACCCATGTAGGATAATGGAATAGTAGTCAGAGCTCTCGAACCCACGCAGGATCCTGGAACAGTAGTCAGAGCTATCGAACCCATGTAGGATTGTTGAATAGTATTCAGTCCTCATATGATCCCTTTATCACAAAGCAGCCAGCCATAGGGTTCCCTGCACAAAAAAACATGATTCCAGAAGGGTCCACTACTCAGGCCAAGTGTTGATACATCAAATGTGATGAAGTCTCAAGAAGAAGTATCTCAAATGTCCACCATGTCATAGATGTCTCAACGCAACATACGGTGCATCAATCATATGCCCGGTCTGTGAGTTATTTACCTTTTAGTCACGGGGTCCTGGTTGGATTCTTGCACGATCCAACCTAACTGTATCTCAACTATACCCCAAACTCCAGTGGGGTATAATCAAAGGGACCACGATGATCCAAGATTACCAACGCTGCTGAAGATTCATCAAACGAACGTCTGGTGCCAACGATATGGCGAAAAGTTGGTGAAGCGATGGTAGTAGGCCTAGGGTCTTTTCCAACACAGACCGACTTAGTCTGGGCTGACCAGGTTTGGGTTCGGCCCAGCCTGACCCATTGGGTTTGGCCCAACTGGCTGGGCCCGGACCTGCAAGCCACAAGGGCCGTGAGTAGCGCAAGGGCTCGGACCAGTCGTGAGGGTGCGGACCGGCCACAGGTTGGTGTAAAGGCGGTTTGTCCCGGAGGCGCCGCGAGGGGAGCGGGAGGCTGGCTCAGCCAGGCGCGCATGGGGCGTGGCTCGACAACTCGACCTGGGAGACCAGGGCCCGTTCGGCTAGCTCCGCGAGGGGCACGGCTCGGACGGCTCATTCCATATGGACGAGGCTGGTTTAGCTAGCTACGGTGTGGGGCGGGCGGGGTGCGTGGGGCACACAGAGGCCGGAGGACGGTGCGGCTTCGGCCAGCGGGGCCGATGCGGTTTTTCCAGGGCGCCGCGAATGGGTTGCGAGCAGGCACGGTTCAGCCCGGGTGTCGTGAGGGAGGATGTGGGCTGATGCGGTTCAGCTGGGGTGCTACGTGGGGGGCCGCTGGCCGGCGCCGTTCGGGCCGGCGGTACCAGCGTGGTTTGGCTGGGAGCCGAGAGGCGCGGCCATGGCGAGGCGGGCTGGTAGGGTTGGGAGACTCGAGCGTCCGTGTGGGTGCTGCGGTTCGGCCCGGGGTGGAGGAGTTGATTCGTCCAGTGGACGGGGGGTCGGGACCGGTTCTGTCGGTGGATGGCATGAACGGTGGGTGGTGCGGGTTGCGGAGGCCATGGGTAGCGCGATCGTTGTCTGCGTCGCATTCGTCATCTCATCTCCACATCGTCATGTCGAAGAACATCACAAACAAGAACCGAGGAGGGGTTGGGCCATGTTGGTTTGGGCCACACCCTCCGTGTTTAGGGTGGTATAAAGCGGATCAATTCTTTCTTGAATTTCAAATAATTAACAAGAAAAAATGATAGAAGAAGAAAAGTCTATCCACACACCGCATCTTCCCACAAAAACAATTCCCAACAGGCAAGGAAAATCATCCACATTTATTCTTTGTCTTAGAAGGGAATAATTAATGTAATAATATAATATTCAAATAAAATGCCTACTTGTTCGTTTTCCATTCATGGAGTCACGGGGAAGAAGATGGGGTTGTCGTCATTTGTCGCGTCTGCCGCACAATTCCAAACCCAAGTTCATGTGTCATCTCATTGAAGACTATGAAGAGGGAAGGTCAGACATCAAATACATCCCACGTTGGTAGGATTTGGATGATGAAGGTCGAAGGATATCATTCTTCGTAGTTGAAGGTGTCCCTCGTCAGCGTTCTTCATCGAGAGCATTTTTCATTGGGAGCTTTCTCCCAAGCTCTCTCTCTTCTCCCCAAATTCCACCAAAAAGAAAAGAGGTTCCAAAATAATTTATTAGATGATTTATTTTTTTTGGAATGAATTCTAAAAGCCAAATTAATTATGGTGGGTGGCATAATTAATCAAGAGAAGGGTTGGCACATTTAATCAGTGCGTTTGCACAATTAATTGGGTCAAGGAGGTCAAGAGACACTCCCTCATTTATGATGGAGTTGAGTGGTTTCCATCATTAAATTGGGGGGGTTTAGTCCCGGTTGGTCCCCACACCGTAACCTCTCGTGGGAGGTTAGGTTCGAGTGGGTCCCACCTCTATAACCTCTCATGGGTGGTTAAGGTGTGGTGGTCCCCACCTCCAACTTCCACTTGGGTGGTTATAATAAAATAAAACATGCGTCGTTTTATTTTATTATTTCCATGAAAAACCCACAAACCATATTCCACCCTCGACCAACTGTCATCGAGGTGAATGTCTTCATAAGTGAATATCAGCACTGCGAGTTCAACGGTGCCCTTCGATTTGAATTCTGAGAACCGGTTCAAAATTTACAAAATGCCACTTGCGCGTTCACTAAATGTAGCTGAAAAAAAAGTTCAGAAAATTATTATCAGTCGCCCTTAACCCGCGTCGGTCGAGGTTAGACTCTACCTAGGTGAAACAAACCCTAACGAACCAAACTGTACTCTTGGATTTTCAATCCACATTACCCTTTAGAGGTTATGAATTTTAAAATAAAATAATTGTCACTTAATTATTTTATTTGCGGCCAAAAACTAACTTTCTCTGGTGGCTTGTCCCATCCAAAGTTAGTGTGTTCTTAATGAAATCATACCCTCACAAGTTCAGACGTCATATCATATTTTTATGAGTTACTTTTTGTGAGTTATAAGCATTTGAAAAATAAAATAATTTATTTTATTATTTTATTTACGATTATTCCATTTTTGGGATTTCTCGCAGGAGGCCAGTGTCGACTAATCTTAAGTCACGCCTTGGGTAAACCCGCCATTCTAAGCGCAATGATGCCCTCTGATTTCTGATCTGAGTTACAGTTGAAGAGTTATTCCTCTTTTTTAGGAAAACTACTTACTCCTGTTAACTTAAGCTCAACAAAAGTTCAACGGATCATTCTGGGCACTCCGGACCTCGAAATCACACGCCATCAGATTTCGTGGACTCGAAAAATTTCCATATATTTAAGAAAAAAATAACATGGAAATTCCAGGTCTTATTAGGATTGATATTTTTCATATAAGAATACTGAAAACATTACGTCTAGACAACTAGCTTTCATGTAAAGTAGAATTCCTATCAGACCTGTAAAATATGTTTGATCTACTGGTTTCCCAGCTTCATCTAGGTCAAATGAATTTAAGGTACCAATGGGAGTTCTTATACTCATAGGGGTATCATATCCAAACTTTTTAAGAAGATATTAAATATACATATGATGGATAATAAATATTCCTTTTGGTTTTTGAGAAATTTGAAAACCAGAGACAAATGATAACTCACCTATCATACTCATTTCAAACCTAGATATCATTAGATCCACAAAGGAATCAGTTAAAGATTGCTGAGTTGAACCAAATATAATTTTATCAACATAAATTTGAACAATAAAAACTTTTTTCATTTCATTCTTTATAAAAAGTGTGGGATCAGAATTTCCCTTAACATAATTATTTTGAAGCAAGAATCATGTAAGTCTAGCATACCAAGCTCGAGGGGCTTGTTTGTGTCCTTACAATGATTTTTAATGTTTGTAAAAATGTTCAGGATGTTTTGAATCTTCAAAACTAGGAGGTTGTTAAACAAAAACTTCCCCTTGTACAAAACCATTAAGGAAAGAACATTTAACATCCATTTGAAAATGTTTGAAATTGAAGAATGCTGCAAAGGCAAGTCGAAAATGAATAGATTCAAGTCTAGGTACTAGAGCATAGATTTCTTCATAGTCTATTCCTTCTTGTTGAATATATCCTTTTCAAGGAATCTAGATTTATTTCATAAAATGATTCCATTTTTATCACATTTATTTATGAAGATCCATTTTACACCAATAACAGAATTTTCCTTAGGTCCTTCAACCATGGTCCAGACATTATTCCATTCACATTCATTTAGCTCATCGTGCATATATTTTATCCATTCATCATCACCTAAAGCATCATCAGTGCTTTTTTGTTATAATTGGGAATGAAATTCTATATGTTCTACTTCATTCCTTAAGGAACTTCTAGTCTTTACGGGTTGATTTTCATCACCAATGATACTATCAATGAGATTATTCTTATGAAACAACTTATTTGGGTTTTGTAAAACCTATTCATCAATGTAGGGTAGGAAATATTCTGGGGTAAATGTTTCAGAAATACATTCTTTGACATTTTCCTTATGAGAAGAATCTTTTGACATGGGTCGATAATCAGTTTTTGTAAACACGTCTGAAGATGTAGGTTGAGGTTTCTTAAAAACAAAAGGATTAGTTTCATAAAATTTGACATGTATTATTTCTTCAAAATTACAAGAATTTTGATTGATAACCCTATAATAATAATAAGTTGTGGAGTAGCATCAGAAAATTCCTTCATTAGATTTTGGTGGGAATTTGTGTACATTTTATTTAGTATTAAAAATGAATACTTTGCAGCCAAAAACTTTGAAGTAGGAAAGTCTAGGTTTTCTACCATTCCATAACTCATAAGGTGTTTTATTAAGAAAATGTCTAATAAAAACACAATTTATAGTATACAAAGTAATACTTAAAGTTTTAGCCCAAAAAAATTTTGTCTACCGAATACTCACTCAACATGGTTCTTTTTATCTCTTGAAAAATTCTATTTCTTAATTAAACAACCCCATTTTGTTGAAGAGTCATTGGTTCTAAGAAGTTATGAGTAATGCCTTTTTACTACAAAAATTTTCCAAATCAAAATTTCTAAATTCGCCTTCGTTATCACTATAAATAGTTATCAATGGATGGTTTTTCTAATTATTAAAATGGTCTCTAAAACTTTTCAAATAAGAAAAATATTCCTACTTCATTTCAAGAAAATAGACCCACGTAAATCTAGTGCAATCATCAACTCAGAAAACTACATAATATATTCCTCCAATGCTTCCCGTTTGTGTTGGACCAAAATGATCTATGTGCACTACTGTAATGCATCAGTGGTTGCGACTTCTCTGATGGATTTAAAACTTGATTTATGTTGCTGGCCATATTGACACGGAACACAATCTTTTGAAGAATCAAATCTAATCTCCTATATATCCTTAAATAGTATTTTCATAGAGAGTTTTCATAGGTTCCTATAGTTATAGTGTCCTAACCTTTTATGACCCTACAAAGAATGATCTTTAATTTCACTAAGTAAAGGTAGATCTTGGATCCTAAGGTCTTCTGAGTTTAATGTGAAAACATTCTCTTCCCTATGAGATGATAGAATAAACTCTTCCATGGAATTTTTTACTAAGAATTTTTCATTCCTAAAATTCACAAGGTAACGTCAATCACATAATTTACTTATGCTACTGAGATTGTGCTTAAGATTCTTAATAAATAAAACAATTTAAATCGACGTTTTTCCAAGAATAATGATGTTACTTATACCAATAATTTCTCCCTTATCATTATCTTTGAAAGTTACTTTTCATCCTTTCGTCTCTATAATCTTTTCAAATATGTTTTTGTTACCAATGATATGTCAGTAACATCCACTATCCATGTACCAAGTATTGATGTTGGTACTTTCGTTATTTTCCTGAAAATAAGAGAGTTAGACTTTCTGAATCAAAACTTTCTTAGATCAAGAAATTTCAGAAAGCAAAATTTTAAATATCCACATTTTTATTGAAAAATAAACTTATTGAAACCCTAAAGACTGAGTTTTTTTTAAGGAACAATTTCTTATCCAATGCCTACCACACTGACACATAGTGCAGAAGGGATCACTTTGAGGATCAAAATAATTATTACTAAAAATCAATTTTGAACTAGTACAACCAAATACAGAATTATTCCTTAGGGGTCGAATTTGGGAACAAATATTTTCAAAATTTTCCTTACCTAAGGTAATGTTTGAAAAACACTTCCTTAAGGAAAATATTTTTAACTTTAGTCTAATAACTAAGTTCTTATCCTCAAAAACATCAGTTTTAGCACTAGTGTTAGGATCAAAAACATTTTTCTTAGAAATTACATTTTTTAAATCCTTTAAAAGTTTATCCTTCGAGAATTTATTTCCTCAATGTTTTTTAAAATACGTTCAAAATAAAGGGTTTTCTTATCAATATCTTTATAAAGATCTGATATTTACATAGTAATAACATTATTTATTGATTTTTCTTTATGAATCATTTTCTTGAGTTTTGAATTCTCATTCTTGAGAATCTTTTCGAACCTAGAAACTTCTTCATAGGTAGGTAAAGAATTATCTTCATTAGAATAGGATTATTCATCTGAAGAGTTATATTATTTTCTATCACGAAAATTAGAATTCAAGGATACATTGGTAATCGATTGATCATTGTGCACCTTTTCCATTAAACAATGATTTCCAATAGGTAACTTGGAATGTAAAACAAGATTCTTCTATCAAGAATATTCGTAATCTGAGGATTCATCAGAAGAGTCACTACCACTGGAACTCCAGGTGTCATTACCATTCATGACTTTTTGGGACTTATCCATGTAATACATATTTCTATTTCTTTAAGAATGTTTTTCCTTTTTAGAAATTCTTTTGAGCATTGGGGAATCTGGTCTTATATGCCCTGATCTTTTAAATTTGTAACAAGTGACTTCAGAGTCTTTCTTGTATTTCCTTTCTTTTTTCTTGTATCTAGATTGAAATTTCTTCTGCCCTGCAATCTTGTTCATCCTTTAGGAAAGATTGGCGTGTTCATTTTCTGAAGATTCACTTCCACCAGATTTGGATTGAATGACAATCTTCTTTGATTTAGATCTTTTAACTCTCTCAGGAGTCTTGGATTTTATATGATTTGAAGTTGTTATAAAAGAAACACTGCAATTTGCATTTTTTTCTTTATATTATCACCATCTCTCTTCATTCTATTCTCATGTTGAAGAAGATTTCCAAAATGTTCATCAAGAGAAATCTATGTAACCTTCCTATTCTCATCTGTAACTGTCCTATTAGATTCCCACTCATTGGGAATGATTTTTATGATCTTATCCACAAGATATTTATTATCTAATCCTTTCTCACCCATGGATTGTATACTTTTGACAATAGTCCTGAATCTTTGTTGTACCTTTCATATGGGTTCTCCACAGAGAAATAAAAAACAATGATATTCAGCTCTGAGCATGGCTCTTCTAGTATCAATAACATTGGATGTTCCAAAGTGAGTAACTTCAAGATTCTTCCAAATACAATTTGCTACTTCACAAGATGAAATCTGGATATATATATTTATGGTCATAGAGCAAACCAAAGTATTTTGTACCATATAATTCAGTTTATATTCATGCTTTTCTTGGTTGGTGAAAGTACTATCTCCTTGTTATAGATTTTATAACCTCGAGTAAGGATGAAAAATTTGTCTACTCCAGTGTTGATAAAATATGTCTTCATGCAATCTCTCCAATATTTGTAATAATTACCATAAAAAGTAGGTGGTCTAGTAGGATATAAGTTTTCAATTTAACAAAAATTCATTCCTGAAATCATTAAGAAAATCTTTCCACACAGTCTTTTTAGTAATAAAATTCTATAAACAAGGATAAAAATATATTAAGCAAAGAAAATATAGAACAATGAAAAACTTGAGCAAGAAAAATTATATGTGAATATAAGAATATCAGAGACCTTTTCTGATAACAATTGTAGGATCGAAATGATATAGAATGTAGTATCTAATGATATATATGCTTAATATATAAGAGGGGGTGAATTTTTTACATTAAAAATTCCTTTGTAACTTTTAAAGATAGTTATTTTTAACAAAGTTAAACAAGATAAATTCACAAAACCTCTTAGTTCTACTAAATTGATTGATTCTAGAAATGTGATTCTGATAATGTAATTCTGGAAATGTGGTTCAAAAAATGAAACTCAACAAAAGTGTACAAAGATAAATATTCTACCTTAAAGTATATAGAAACTTACTAAATCAGAGTGTACAAGTATAAGGAAGTATAAGATAGTTATAAATTCCTCAACAAACAAAATGTAGTGGAAAATTTGAAACAATACAAGTAACAAGTAGTAAATCTTTTAACCTAAAGAGAAAGGTACCCAACAACCATGGATAAAGGACCCTTGATTTATACTTTCAAGAATGTCTGTCTTACCCACACCAGGGTAATCACTCGAAAATAATATCGGAGTCTATATTTCTATCCCCACTAGCCCTAAACTTCAAGGTAATTGGAACCTCTATATTCATATCCCTAGAAACCTTCAACTTTAAGGTAATCGGAATCTTTTTCTTCCTATACTCGGAAGTCCTCGAATGTACTCAGCAACATTCAGAGTCGCATGAAGAAAATATGAACAAGATGTTCGGTACACACAAATAAATAAGGTCTATCTCTCTAGAAATAACATCGGTATCATGTAATCTCGAGATTGATGAACTTGTAGTGAGGTCATGCAAATGAGCTCCTATTTATAGGCACATCTTCAACGGTCATCTCCATCCTCCAATGGTCATATTTTCCCTTGAATTTTTGAGGGACCTGTACATGTGTCACTCAAACAACGGTTGGTTATTAACTGAATGCATGACATTGTTTTATAACCAAGATTCGGATTTTGACTTCATAAGAGTTCAGAGTTTTAATTCAGAGAACTCAGAGTCTAAACTTAGAAGAGTTCGGAGTCTGAATTCAGAGAATTCTGAGTCTGAACTCAGAAGAGTTCGGAGTCTGAATTCAGAGAACTTAGAGTCCGAACTCAGAACAATTTGGAGTATGAATTCAGAGAAATCGGACTCAGAATTCATTACAATTTGGAACCTGAACTGAGAATGTTTGGAGTCTAAATTCAGAGATTTCGGAGTTTGAATTCATTAGAATTTGAAACCTGAACTCATAAAGTTTGGAGTCTGAATTCAGATAGTTTGGAACCTGAATTCGGATTCTGAAAACAGAATGCTTTATATCTAAGTATATATAAGATTCTGAGGTTTTGGATATGAAACTGAATTTTATACTTAGAATATGAACAATGAAAACATGGTAAGGATAAATTTCTTTGGGGAAGGAAAAAATTCCTTATGAAGAGAAAACATTGGGGAATGAAATTTGCCTTATGAAATATCGTTTGTAATTTTCAAAACATGATGGAATAGAAATTCCATAAAGAGAACTTATTGACTCAAGAAATGTGAGCATTGGAAAAATATTGTCACCAATAAATTTATTAAAAAAATTAGTTAGCATATAATATATAATATGATATATTTTCCTTATGGAGAATGTAAATAAATATTTTAAAAATGATAAATTATGTTCTAGTATTTTTAAGAAACATGTATTTATATTTAGAATTTTTTAACCAATATAATGATTGAAATGAATAACTATTTTCAAAAAATATATTCACAAATTATTTTTTTATGAGACCATAATTACTTTTTAAATGTGTCATAAAATTAGTTCTAATTTTAAAATTTGTATTTTTTGAATAAAGTGGGATTTTAAATAAAAAATAAATTCCTCCAATTTGGAAAAAAATCAATAAATGGAGTCCATTTTTTAAATCATCATGTATAAATTACCCAAGGGTTCTTTTTTGGTATTTTTTTTTAAATTCAACTATTTTCCAATGAAAAATAAAAATACAGTTTTCATGTAGCCCTTGTAATTTATATCACATCATTCATGATGTCATATTGAAATAATTATTTATATAACATCAAGTAACACATATATATATTTAATTTTGAAATCAATTACTTAAAATACAATACAATAAATTTCATTACCAAAAAATTATTTTTTAATACATAAATTTAAATGTGATTCTTTAAAAGATTTTTTCCCACATTCTTTTTTAAAAATCTAATGAATTCAAAATATAAATGTGTTTTAATGTTTTGAACACATTATAATATGTTAATATATATCATATATCTCTATAAATTATCTATTACATGTTTCACCTTTGATATAATACTGTATTTAATATTTTATTCTAATAATACCCATCTCTCCAAGTATAAATAACCCATCTACCATACCTTGGAAAACGCATCATAACACCCATTACAAAACCAAATATCTACCTAAATAATCACAATAAATTTTTGTAGGAACCATAAGAACTTCCAGGAGCAATCGAACTCTTAAAATAACAGGATTAATAGTTTCATAATAGAAAAGACACACCAAGGAATGTGTAACTCTCCATTAACTCTTCCTTTTTTTCTTATTCGTGCGTACATTCATTATAGAAATTCCATTCAATCCGATATGATTTAAAAAAAATATTCAGAAAGTTATAGTTATTTTAATTATTTTATCCTACTTCAAGTGTCAAATATATAAAATATATTAATTTTGTACTCCCTTTTTAGGATCTTTTGACAATATCCCGTTGAAGGTCGGTTAACCAATTACAAAGACTTTACTAAGAAAATTATTATAATCACCTTCATGGATAGAGTGTATGAATTGTATATAATATATTAATATATAACTATATTTATTACTTACTTTTAGAATTTAGTTATACTAATTTATTAATTACATCTAACAAAACAATAAAATAATGAAAAAACATGGATTTTTTTAAAAAACATGATATTGAAATTCTTCAATTTGATTAACCAAAATTATCTAATTTAATACAATGATTTTAATTGATAATTATTTTTATAAATTATTATAATTAAATTCTTTATATTGGTTTTAGTAAAGATAATTTTACTACTCCTAATGATTAAATATGACTTATTTAAGGTGGAATTAATGTAAGGGATGATGTATAAATTTTTCCATTTCATTTAGACTAATATAATATAATGAACTTAATCATTGATTTGTGTTTTATCAACATCCTATTGAGACCATGTTTCATTTAACAATATATTTCCCATAAATATCCATATTTATTGTATCATATCTATGATTATTTTCCAATTTATATAACATTTTTACATAAAGTTTTTTCTCTAAATTTTATTTTGTCTATGTAAATATTGATAGATATATATCTTCTATTAAATATTAATATAATGATAAATAATAATTTTAATGAATTAAATATATGTATGAATAATTATTTTGACTATAAATGATGGTTGGGGCATATTACGGCCCCTCGAGGGATCAACAGCTCTCATGAAGAAAAATTATCTATGAAAAACCCTCTGCATTTGTTTCCAAACTAAATCAAACGTGTTTTTACCCACAAAAATAAACCATATTCAAAATATAATAGTTAATGAACCTGATACATGATTTCCATTGATTAATAATGTTATTAATTTAAAATTATTGGATTATTGTCCAAGATATTTTCACTTTGACACAATCTATAGAAGAAATTTTATTCTTAGTTTATTGATGGAATGCATTTCTTAGTTATTTAACCTGTTATGATAATTATACATTATTTAATTTTCATCACTTATTATTGATTCATGTAACTCTTACTAGGAATTTTATCTCACCCTTTATTTTTTTTCCTTCCACTGGTTATGGAGATGAAATTTTTTAATAAGTGTCAAGGAAGTAGTTAATTTTATTTGATATGTTCTATGAATATTTAACATTTTAATAAGGGAAGCATATTTTAACTTAGTTATTCAAGACTAAAAAAGTGATCAATACTTGATGATATGAGATATTTATATATTCCATTATAATAATATTACCACTAACTCTAGGCTACTATATTTTAGGTTGTTTCATTTTTTATCAGAGGAAGTTTGGTAGAAACCTTGGGAACAAGATGTTAATTTAGTTGGAGAATTATAATAAATCATTATTGTGAAATTTTGATGAAATACACATTATAATTATAAGATAACTTACTATTTTACATTATTTTTTGAAGGATAATTATAGAAGAAATGGAGTAAATAATCATGGAAAATATTGGGATTTTCCCAGTGAGAAATTCAGCACAATTATTATTCGAGTTGATCGGATCATAACAATATTAAGAAACTTTACTAGGGCTACGAAGAATAATCATACTACACCTATGCTAGATCATTTTATGTAGTAATAACTTATCGTTTTGTGGGACTACTAATCTAGTGTTATCAGAGCTGAGGATTATGTCCATTGAAAATACATTTCTAGCATTAGGATACAATGAAATTGAAAAGGTAGTACCAGAATTATATTCTCTCGTAGGATATGATGATCAATGGTGGATGTTGATTCAGAATACTATGGCGAAAGATGAAATAGAAGAAATTAAATGGATAACTTTTAATGAAACATTCATTGAAAAATATTTCTCCTTTGAGGAAAAAACTGAAATGGAGATACAATTCCTTAGATTAAATAAAAGGGAAAGAGATAATGTTGTAGAGTAGGATTATACCTTTACAATACTATAACGGTATTCTATAGAATAAAAACATGATTCAAAATACAATATTAATTATTTCATTTAAGTAATTAATACAGATCATTGAAGGGTAGTGGATTCTCAATAACTATTATCATATAATGAAATAATAAAAAGATCCATCAAAGTAGATGATGAATTTTTTAGATCTTATATGTTCAAGTGAAATCAAGAGAAGTAGAGGCCTTCAGATAATAATGGAAATGGTGAATAATTAAATAATAATATAGGAATGAGTAAATTCGCCTTATGTGAAAATTCTTGACAAAATCATCTTGGGAAATACTTGAAAGGCATTGGAGTTTGTCATAAGTGTATAAACAAGGGTCTTTGAGATAATGAATGCTAGGGTAAGAAAAAAGTCAATAACGTTAAATGCTTCAATTATAATGAAATGGGGAATTAATCAAATCATTATCTTTAGAATCAATGGACTCTATAAAAAAATTCCAACGGTAGATGGCCAATATTATGCCATCATTATGTCTAATGTAAACATACCTTATGATATGGTGGAAGGCAAAATAATCCTATCATCAAATTTGATCATTTATTTATTTGATTTTGGATAATTACACTCTAATATGTCAAACCATTTTTCCCAGAATACCAAATATTTTCTTTTAGATTTAATGAGGGAGGTGTTAGTGAAAACCCCTAAAGAAGTATTGTTTCTACAAAAAATGTGTCATGTAGTTCCCATTATGGCATTTAAATGTGATTTATTTTCTTAAATTCTCATCATACATACTGTTGAATTTGATAATATCCTTTGTATGGTTTGGATTTAAAAATATAATCCAAGAATTTATTCCAATAAGAAGGAAATTATGATTTTATGGGGAAGATCTAGAATACCTTATCAATAGAATAGAAACATCATCATCTGATTCTTATACATATCCACCCCCAGTAGCTATTCTAAATGAAATTCAATGTGAAAAAGATAAAAAACATATATGGATGAAGAAATTCAGCTTCAATATGGGGATGTACCAATTTTAAGAGAATGTATTGATGTATTTCTAAATGAATTTAGTATAAAACCCCCTGAGTATGAAATTGAGTTTACCATTGATTTAATCTCTAATGAAATAAAAATATGAAATAATCCTTATAGAATGGAGACTGTGGAATTAGTGGATTTGATAAAAAACAAGATTATTTGAGTAATAAATTATTTATTCACCCTAGTATTTCCCCATGGATATCCTATTTTTTTTTTTTTAAAGAATGAAGCATCCTTGAGTTTTTCCATTTACTATAGAGATATCGATGATACAAAAATAAATAAGAAGCTTCATTTACCTCTCAATTATGATTAATTTGATCAACATCATGGAGATATATATTTCTAAAAAATTGACCTTTGTTATGTATATCATCAATTACAAGTAAATATTGAAGATATTCAAAAGAAATCTTTTCAGATGAGGTATAGACATTATGAATATAAAGTAATTCCATTTGGATTTACAAATTCACACTCTGTGTTCATGTACCTAATGACGAGAATATTGAAGGAATATAATGTAGATTTGTTTGGTATTATCCATTGTTCATATTGAGATGTATTTTAAGATTTATCAATTCCATGAGAATAACATGTAGATTATTCTTGGTAATCATTGATAGAGAAAACTATATGGTAAATTTAGGAATTGTGAATTTTTCATTTAGGAGATATTTTTTTGGCTGTACTGCCTCTTAGTATGTAATCTCATTTAATCCCATGATGTCAAAGGAAGTCCAATAATGGCTTCTACCAATGAATATAATTAAGGAATATAGTTTTAATAGTTTTCAATGTTACATTCATTATTCTATTAAGAATATTTCTTGATTGGATAACCTATTAAGAAATATCACATGTAAAGGGGTTAATTTTGTATGGACAAAAGAATGTGAATAATGATTTAATGAATTGAATTTCATATTAGATAATTCTCCAATTTTCACTCAACTATCCTGAACTGATGGGTTTGAGAGATAAAGTGATACATCAATGAATGGAATTGGTTGTGTCCTAATAGAAAATTATAATTTTATTCATATTTATGAAGGTTGTTGAATACTCATGACCAAAATTATCCAACACATGATCTGGATTTAGAATTGACAATTGTGTTTCTACAGATATAGAGACACTATATCTATGGGTAATGATGAGTTACATATATGGATCATAAGATTTGGAAATACATATTCACATAAAAAATTCAATAGTAGGAAATAAAAATTGCATGATTTACACAAAGATACTGATTTTTCAATATAGTACAAACATGGAAAATAAAATAACCTATAAAATGCGTTATGTAAGAAGTATCATGGTATCATAACCCAAATGTTGATTGAGAAAGATAAATTATTATTGGATTTAGTAATGATAGATATGGGAATTATTAAGGAAGGTTAAACATTTCTTCACATTAAAATGATTGTTAAAAAAATTTAATGGAGAAGAAAGAATTCTCAACCTGATGATGAAACTTTTCAAAAGAAAACTAAATCCATTAAGGATTAATGATTGGAAGAATTAATGTATGAGAATTGAAATATGAAATTTGAAAAGAGGATATGTGTTACATCAATACAAGTTCTTAAATGGTACTATTAGATGAATCTAATTCCAAATATTTGTCTATACACCATGGTAGAATCAAAATGTATAGTGATCTGAAAGAACATTTTTATGAGATCATATGAAGTGGAAAATTGCTGACTATTTTTCATTATGCATAGTTTGTTAATAGCTGAAGGCTGAGAGATAGCATTCAAGAGGATTCATGAAACCTCTAACTATTACTATGTGGTTGTGGTATGACATTACTCTATACATAGTCAATGGATTACTAAATAATACCAAAAAGAATGATATGATATGGGTTATTGTTGTCCAAATTAAAAATTTAGCACATTTTCTAACTATGAGAGAATTTTTACATCTTCAGTACAAAGAAAGACCATATATTAATTATATTTTTAATGTTTATGGTGCTACACTATCAATTTATTCTAATTGAGGTCCCCATATCAAATAAAAATTAGGTAAGAGTATTTAGAAATATTTAGTGAATGATATTTGTTTGAGTATTGATTATCACCCTCAAATAGAAATACATTCTGAAAGGAATATAAAAAACATTGTAAGACATGTTGAGATCATGATCACTTTACTGTCATGGTATATGGGGTCATTATTTACCTATGTTAGAATTTTTCTACATTAATAGTTTCAATTCTAGTATTAAAATGGTGTCATATGAAACATTATATGGAATGAGATTTCGTAATCCAATATCTTGGGATGAAATTTTTGGGAGGATACATGTGGTCCCAAAACTAACTGATGATGCTCTGATATTGGTAAATAATTTTTAATCTCAAATTAAAGTAGATGAAAGAAGGAAAAAGAGTTATCAAGACAACCAGAGAACAGATTTCGAATTTTATGTAGGACAAAATGTCTTTCTGAATGTATATTAATGAATGGGATTCATAAGGTTTGTTAAGAAAGGGATACTAAGATTCATGTACATCAGACCATTTGAAATCCCAAAAATAATTTGATATATACCATACCAATTATTAAGGCTTTCATGTATCACCAATGTGTATGATGTGTTCCACGTATCAATATTAATGACGTACATGCCAGACTGAACACATATAGTCACCTGTGAAGAAACAATACTGAAACCTGATTTTTCTTACTATATAGAGCCTATGAATATTCATTGTTCTATAGAAAAATTATTTAGAAATAATATTCCTAAACTGGTAAAAGTATTTTGGAGAAACTATAAAATGATAGAAGTAATGTGGGAACCTAATGATGTAATGAAGAGGAACAACCAACAACTGTTTTGAACGAAATAGTCATGAAAATTTTTTTGGATGACATTTATGAATGATAGAATAGTGTAACATCCCTTGATATATGGTGCACATACGATTAAATAAAATCTATTTACTCAATTTCTAATGTTGCATCGAGATTAAGTGAACATTAATATATAATTAATTAATAACACGACTTTCAGGAATATTAATGTGATCTTTAGAAATCATATTGTGTAAATTTGAATTATAACCTCAACTATGAAAGTATAAATAAAATTTAGGTATCTTATAATTGAAAATATGATATATTTATGTCGTGCAAGAAGAAAATAATTGTTTTCAAAATGATAAATTAAATATTGGTGTTTTATGAAAAGTAACTATTTATTTACTATTTTATAACCAATATAATTACTTAATAAAAAATTATTTTCACCAAATAGATTCATAAATTAATATTATTTTTCTTATGATTATAATATTATTTTATGTGACGTTAATTAATTTTTCCAAGTGTCATAAAATTTGTTATAATATTAAAATCGATATTCTTCGAATGGATGATGAATATAATTAGAAATTAAAATTTCTATTTTAAACAATTATTTTAAAAAATGGATTCCATTTTTTAAATTATCACATTGAAATTATCCATGGGGGATTTTCTTGTAATATTCATAAATACTTCAATTTTATGATGAATAGTAAAAACACAGTTTTCACATAGCTAGAGTAACTTAATTAAATCATTAGTGGAATATTAGTGAAATAATGAAATCTATTAATTATTATTTAGGTAGCCTATATTTAATTTTAAAAATTATTTAATAAATAAAATAAACTCATTTTCGAAACCTAAATAGTATTTTACAAAACCTAATGTCAAAATTGATTCATTTAAATAACAATTTTCGTTCCACCACATTTTGTTTTCAAGAAAACATGAATAAAAATTCTAAAAAAATTAAATTATCAAACCCGTTATATTATATTAATATATGATTCATATTTTCCAAACTTCACTATTAGAGATCACAACGTTCATATAATATTTTATTTTAAAAATACTCATCTACTCAAGTATAAATAAAGCCTCTCCCTTTCCATGGAAAACAACTGATGCCACCCATTAAAAGTAAAATATCCACCCAAATATTCCCTCTTAACACTCTTAAAGTACATTAGTATGTATTTGGGAAATCCAACTACAAAAATAAAATGATTTATAGTGTAATACAATATAAGCCACATTGAAGAAATATTAAGTCTCCATTAACTCTTCCATTTTTCTCCGTGTCCTTATTGTTTTCACAATTACATTAAAAAACATATGATCTAAATAAATTTAGTAATTTAATATGATAATAATCATGTTAACCTACTTCATGTATCATATATTTGACATATAAAAATTTCTTTTTTTATTTCCCACTCGTTCGACAATGTCTCATTAATGGTCGATTAACCTCCTACAACGATATTGCAAAGACAATTATTTGAACCAAATTCACGGATGAACAATAATAATTTTATATAATATATATATCTTACTATATATATTCTTTACATAATGAATTAATTTTACTAATGTATTTTTTACATTTATCCAAATAGTAAAATCGAAGAAAACGGAAAATGTTCAGAATGAAATGATAAAAAACACATCAATTTCATCATAAAAAATTATTTAATATAGTTCAAGGATTATAATTGATTAATAGTTCAGTAAATTACAAAAAATCACTTCTATATAAATGTTTTAATAAATATAGGTTTTTTATTCATGAGCCACAAACACAAAAAAAATATGCAAGCATTAACGTATGAGACTTCATCTTAATTTCCATTTTATTGAGACTTATATTTTATTATGGACCAAATGATCTCTTTGTGGTGTATATACTACCTATTTGAGACCACTTTTAATTTTATATTATATTTCTCTTAAATATCTATATATCTTATATCATGGATATGATTGTTCTCTAAGACATATACCGTTTTTACATACAGTTTATACATTAAATGTTGTTTTAACTATTAAAATATTGATGAATTTATATCCTCTACCTAAATATGATATTTTTATAAGGTATACTATTTATTAATGAAATATATATATGAATTATTCTCTAGGCTTTCAATGATTTATGGGGTTATCAATAACCCATCGATGCATAAACGGGTCTAATGAGACAAAATAGTTGGCAACAAATCCTTCATGATTGTTTCCAAACAGAATTAGACGAGTTACTACCCACAGAGTTAGTCCTTCATGAATATATACTTTTTAATATTATTGATACCTTAATTAAAATGAATAATTAGTTTTTTCATTCATAATTAATTTATTATTATCCATGATATTTTCATTATGACAGCATTTATGGATTCATTTTCATTATCAGTTTACTAATTGCATGTCTTTTTAAATTGATTACCTTGACATAATAATTATTCCTCATTGAATTTTCTTCACATATTATTGATTGATGTAAAAATTAATATGTATTAAAAATCACCATTTTATTTTTTTCATTCTTCAGGATATTAAGATAAAATTCTTGAATAAGTATTGAGGAAGTAGTTTATTTTATAGTGATATGTTCAATGTATATTTACCATTATATCAAGGGATTCATGTATATATCTACTTATTAAATACTATTAAATTTGTCTATCCTTTTTTATGTTATATCCTTTATCTTTTCCATTGTAATAACATGACCACAGACTCTTGGAAACTAGGGTTGGTGTGGTTACACAATATTTTCTCATAAAGGGTCAAAATGGAAGTGGTTGATGATTATTACTATTACTAGAATATATAAATACCATCAATGGGTTGTTTTTGAATAATTTCTCATCACATATAACATCGAGAAAATTATTCTAGTCTCGAAGAGAATTGAACTTCTTCATGTGGAATAGAAAATATATATATTTATTACAATTGTTATTTACTTTTTTCGATACAGTATCATTCTGATCTAGAAATTGTCATTTGTTTCAATAAATGGTGTTTAAGATCAATCATTCATGTTCTATAATTTAAGGGTCTTTAATTGACATAAAATATTTTAATGAATTGGTGAAAAAAATTTAGGATTGAGGAATTCATAGATGGACTACCCAATTTGATGGACGATTCCTCAATTATTATGGGATGCTTAAGGATCTATGATGTTGGCTATAGTTTTCTAATGAATCATGATCAGATATTTTGTTGTATCAAGTAGTTATAATATCTATCATCATCGACATGTTCTTATATCAACCTACTAGAATTCTATTAGTGTATTATATCATTGAGTAAGAATCCATCATGTCAGGAATCTCTCCTCAACTAAAATGAATAAGGTTGTGGGGACCATGTATAATGGTTAAATTATGTGATTTAATATATAATAAATGGAATGATATCAACTTATATTATTGATCCCTATGTTTCACCAACTCAACATGATGACGATATAAGAATTTTAGAAGATACTATGTGTTATTATTTGGATTATATTAAACATTCTTATCTTAATTTGTTCTTATTAAAGGTAATCTCATTCCCAAAAATGTAATTATGGTGAAACACTTAAATCCCATTGGTATCATATATGTGTTTTTTTCAATATATTAAATGAATCATAATGGATCCTAATAAACAAATATTTTTTCAAACAACATTCTTTGTGTTGAGTCCCTTGGTGTGATTGAATTATTTGTCTATTTAGGTGTGTTGGGTGATTGGAAAATAAGGCGGGGAGACCACTATAAATGGCGTTATAGTTTATTTGATAATTATGTGAAGTTAAAATTATGGTTAATTTTTTTTTCTTTACAATACTATATCCTACCTTATATAGGACCAAGAAGTCATGACCCTACCCACCAAGGCACACAAGGCTGGCAGAAGGCCAAGACAGAACTACACCAATCCTATCTCCATAGTCCAATTGTTGGAGGTAAGCACTGAAATAAATAACTGATATGTAATTTCTTTTAATAAAGTAT
The DNA here is from genome assembly GCA_963277665.1 of Viscum album. NCBI lineage: Eukaryota > Viridiplantae > Streptophyta > Magnoliopsida > Santalales > Viscaceae > Viscum > Viscum album. The sequence goes on along the minus strand of OY728141.1, from coordinate 95,877,143 downwards.
ATTTATAAAAGAAACCAACCATTTCCTTGTATATGTTAGTAGGTATAATAATTAGAGACCATAACATCTATAGGAAAACCCATGCATGTAACAACATCTTGTGAATACAAAGACTGAATGAATGAAATCCAAAACGTAAAGAAGAAAAATACTCACCTAACCTAAGAATATTTTCCAACATAAAAATAACAAGAAATGTAATTTTGAGTGATAATGGATTCAAATATATAATCTTGGACCATTTTACATGGTCAAATGTATCTAGGTATTCATATGCGCCTCTATAATCATGAACAACTTTCATGTTGTTTGCATAAGGAATGACAGGTGTAGGAAAATACCACGTAGGGGAGTGTATACAAACATAGTAATAGGACTTAATAACAGTAGGGGTTGTTTAAGACACACATTATAATTAGTCAACTCAATCCAAAATAAAGAGTTAATATTAATCCCAAGAACAACTGATAAATATGCCCATAAAATAATCCCATATGAGAGATAATGGGGATATCCATCCCAAGGAAAATACTATGAAAAAATCCAATTATAGTTATAACATCCTACATAAATTTTCTTAACATCATTCATGTATTTCAGAAAAAAGAACTGTGTCGGGACCCACACTTTACCACTGTGCTGAGATGTTGAGGGGACACAACCCCCAAATAGAAGAATCATTCCCTAGTGTGCCTAGGGGTAGTACTCAATAGATAGGGTACCCATTCCATAATCTATCAGGGGTTAAATCATTAAGTAGATATAGGACCCATTCCCTAGTCCGTTAGTGGGTACCACTAAGTAGGTGTGGGACCCATTCACAATTCCTTCATGTCGGTACCACTTAGTATGTTCATAGAGGACCCATGTTGTAGTCCTTCGTGGGGGTACTATTCCATAGGTAAAAAGAGGACCAATTCCCTAGTCTATCAAGTGGTTCCACCAAATAGGTAGTAGACCCATGATCAAATCCATTAGTGGGTACCACTTAGTAGGTAAATAGATGATAGATACCCATGCCCATTAGGGAGGTAACACTTAGGATATTGATTGAGAAACCACACACTAGTCCATCAGAGGGTACCAATCAATTCTCTCTCTGATTATCGTAACCGATCAATGAAGTCATTGGGCATAAGCTAATAATTCATTACACAAATAAGACCTCACATAATTGTATAAAGTCCACTACAAATTCCTCCATCATGTTCTATATGGTACAAAACTCAACATATGTTACTCTCATACCTAAATATGAGTCCAAGATAAAGATATAAGATATGTTGAAGTTGTAGAGGAAGTATACTGCATTAAAGGGGACTACACAACATCTACCCCAATCCCCTTCCTATACATTTCCATTCCATTACATGGACTAGTAGTCATTAGTACTACCAGTAATGTAATTGTACTACAAGGACAGTCTAATCCACCCAAGGCATGCCCATGCTCTCATCGTTAGGCCTATATACTCTATAAATATTCCAGTACATGACATGTTTTTTGGCCATGAATATGTCCATGAACATATACAGTACATGTTTGGACTCTAACACTACCTCACATGACATGTAGGGGTCCTAAACTGTGTGTGATATATAACTCACATGAAATACCTATCCGCCAAAGCCAGGGGCAACACATCGTGTGTTGTTCAGAAAATATGGAGTGTGGTTAGATTTTACACAGAACTCTCACAATACTCATTTAGTTTCAAGATCCATCTTCTAAACTATAGAATATTATCATTGAAAACTCGAAATATGTGGAAAACACCTCTGATAGTCAATTTTGTCCCTCTGGTATCATAAATTAGAGTCCCGATGATCTCTTTGAAGCCTACCGAAGTCTCATGTGATTCCCCTTGCATCCAAATGGTGATAGATCCTGTATCCATGTGATTCATATCATGAAACCCAAAATGTTTCTCAATGAATCCTTAAATTGACAATCCATTCATCACACGTGAATCCTTCAAGAATCCAAGGGTTTGATCATGTCTGATCATGCATGGAAAAGTCAAAATGTGACCCCATTGTCATATAGGGATTAATGAAAAGAGTTATTGGGGGGGAGAACCATATAATAGGTCATAATAATCATCAGACAAAATTTCTCAAAAAATTATTTAAAGAGGGGTCATGAGGAAAGAAACATGGAATAATAAAAGATAATAATTTTAAATGGAACTATATTCGGGAACCTGGCTCATGTAAAGATTGAAAATTTCCACAAAATCATAAAATATTAAATATTCATGATCGATTAATTAAAAAACGAGTACACTAGGAAATGAGATATCCAAACTCGATTTGGATTGACCATTGTTGAATAACGTAGTTCTCAATGATGGAGAACATTATTTGTGGTTGTGGACTATAAAATCAACTCGATACAGTTTTTGGTTATAGATCGATCTAAATTAACCGAATAATGATGAAAAAACCTCCTCTCAATGATCGTAGGATTATGTGGTCAACATTGGTGATTTTCTATAACCACATATTTATAAAGTAGGGTAGGTCTTATGTATTGAATTTACTATTTAAGTAATTTTAATAACTAATTCACTTACCATACCCGCCAATGGATACTTCAACCAAATGATTAGAACTAACCATGTTCAGGTAATTCCGAGTGTAAATCGCACACATCAGATTCAACCATTTTAAAAAAATTTACATGTGATACTCTATTCAGGATTTATTTCATTGTTTCTAAATAATATCTTTTGTGTGGTATAAGATATATTTAATATTTTAATAAAACTAATTCAGGGCTCACTTGGCCTTTGAATCACACTCTGTATTAGAGAATGTCTTGACAAATATTTCTTAATATATTAAAAAGTATTAAATAGAAAAAAAATATAATCTCTATAAAAGAGTTGACGAATGTTATTATATTATATAACATGATCTGTATCATATTATAGAATTTTATAAATGACAATTTCGCATTTGAGTTTAGTATATGACCTCTATATTGATGATAAAGTAACATTTTGTTATGGACTAAAATATTTATTGGGAAATTTATAAAATCCATGAATTATATCTTATCATATAATTTCTTGTAGAAAAGTTTGGTTCTCAGAGTTAAATTATTTAGGATAGAGATAATTTTTTTAATTTATCATTTCATTCGTCTATTTTTTATGCAATCAAATGATATGTTTTGTATAATTATCACACCCAAACCTCAAATTTAGTTATTAATTAATTTATATATGTTACTTTATTTAATTATTGTTTTTATACATTTATCGGTTTGGGTTTTAAGGTTACAAATTTTTTTAGTTTTCATGTTTCCTAGAATCACTACATGGTGAGTACAAGGTTAATAGTAGTAGTGTTGATGAACCATATCTGGGTGGGAGGTATTCTTCAGTATGGAATAATGGTTAAGTGTAAAATATGTGGATTACCCTTACATTGGGTGTTGGGTTATTAAATATCACTAAATATACAAATTTTTTAGTGGGTAGAAGTTCATATTCATCTAAACCTTATGGTGTGCACTACTCAAAATTCATTCTAATAATAAAGGCAGCCCAAGGATTCTCGAATTGTATTGTTTTTTTCATATGATATTTCTAGTTTTAAAATTTGTAAAATTTTGGGAAAAAATAACAATCAAATTTTACAAACACATATAATTCTCTTTCTCTACTCATTCCTTCTTTCCATGTCTTTGATATGTCCCAACTCATTCCATTATTATTCTTGATATACATCATGAAATTTCATCTCTTTTGATGGTGATTATTTAAGATAATCATATATATACCTCCCCCCTCATTTCGTTATTCATATTTCCTTTTTTCATTCCCTTATATAGCCATTGGGACCTTGGGTTTAGTTTTTATATAATATTAATTATGATTTTTCAATATTTTAAGGATTTCATATATACTTTAAAAGATTATCTTACCTCATTATGGTATAGTGAATCCATTAAATATATATTAAATGTATTAAGGTATGATTATATATGAATATATAATAATTTTAAAAAATATTTATATGATTATATCTTACATACAGTTTTAATATTTTAAAAAATTTATTTATTTTATATATTAATCCATTACTATGTAATGTTGGGTCTCCCCATTATTTTTTATTTTTTAATATATAGAATGTATGAGGATTTAATGCCATAAAATATTTTCTATATTAACTATGAATATATACTATTTCATTTTATTTCAAACAGTCTCTATTCGTTGTATTGTTGAAAATATAATGTATTCTTAATACTAAAATTATTTTTAATGGATGTTATAAAGGTTTCTAAACATTTTCTCTCAATGTGTGGGTGTTTTATTCTCTTCTAAAATTATTTGGTGTCTTCATGGATTATTTGAGTTACATTGAATTTTTTTCAATGGTTATGTTTTGAAATGATTATTTCATAACTAGTTTTCTCTAATTAAGTCATAATATGTCTTTTGTAAATTTATAAAAAGGATTACTCATTGAATGTATACCCTTGATGTGAGCCTCGTCTTATAGTTTTCATAAAATAATTGTATTTCGTGAATCAGTGGGTTTTACCTACTGATTAAATATGATTATTATATGTATATTATTTGATAAAAAGGGGAATAATTTGTGAAGAGAATTGATTCCCCCTTACCACTTTTGTATAAAATATTATGTAATTATATATTATTTGAACTTTTTAAGAGTTTTGAACATGGAAGTTAAATTATTAGTGAAATGGTTTATATTTTAGGGTTAAAATTCAAAGACTTTGTGTATACTAAAATCCATGTGGCCTTACTCATAAATGGATGCCTACTTTATTGAACGAAAAATGGGAGGATCATGGTTAATGTAAGTCAATATAGACTGACCTCACATATAGTTCCACCTTAGTAGTAACATTGTTGTTTACATTTATAATGAGGATACCATTCTTTTTATTCATACACATGTGGTTTTCGTACTATTTTTCAGCATACAGTTAGTGAGGGGTTATGAGATACCATATTATATCACTCTAAGTTAGGTGACTTTTTTAGTATATTACCCATGTTTTGGAAATGAATGTTACCTATCTATTTAATGGGTTTTTATTAAATTTCAATAGAGGTTTCATGGTTGGTTCATTATTTTCTAAACTATGTGTGAATAAATTAAAAATTCCAAATATTTTATTTTTTGAATTTACATATCCACCTCTATTAAAATGAACCAGTTTATACTTTTATCACTCCCCATCTCACATGGAAGGTGTTACATAACACCCATCCTCGTCAGTTTGAGAAGTGATGGTTGTGTTCCACGACTTTAGTGACATCCACAAGTCATAAAAAGATAAAAATAAAACAAAATGGATAAAAGAACATTGATTCATGATTAAAAATTATAAAATAAACTACTGATCATTAAAATAAATGACATTCAACTCAGATATATGATTCTTGATAAAGAAATTTCTCCCTACATATATTTTAACGTAAAAAAAATATACCAAGTTAAATGAAAATAATAGAAAAATAATAATAAAATTTAACACCAAGAAAAAAAAATCGGTATCCATACAATTAACACCCTACCATAACCAAGATCTAACTACAGATTACTCACCCGTGATATCAATAGAAATCTCTAAATAAATGAGACAAAATTCCTTATTGTATTTTTTGGTACATGATATCAACAAAAACACCAATGTTCATAAGTGGGGGTTATGTGTAAACTCATGAGGCATTCATTAAAATACTTTACAAATCATGATATTAGAAAATTAACTAGTTATCAACATTTATATAAAATAGTATAAATAATCAAAAACAATTTATATCATAATATAAAAAGACACATGGAAGGAAATAAATAAATCCATTGAATCATTTCAAAATAATTATTTAGCATACAGAGTCTAATGTTTCCATACACACACACACACACACACAAACACACACATAAACAAGGCCAGTAAAAATTTTCTACCCAAGATTAGAAACTTATTGTTTCATCATGACATTTAAAAATAACCAGTGTTTATGTTTCCCAATGGAACACACCCCTAAATAAGGGTTATTTTAGTAAAATTAATGTTCCCTAAAGGAATACTCTATTTTCCCCAGTCCATGTAAAAATAATAAACTCACACTAACCATGTATTGAAAATCCCCCGTAAAATTCCATATCACATACAAAATATTTTATCTTAAAATATCATAAAAAAATTTTATGCATCAAAACAATTATATTAATATTATGAAAATAATTTTTATAAGACAATCAAAGACCATTTTATAACCCTCCCCAGTTTCCCATAATACATAATCTATTAGAAAAAAGGGGTTTCTTTTAGAATTATACATGGTTTTCATAGTAATTTTAGGAAAACAATAATTAATTCTAATATGTACATTTCTATAATAATTGATATAAGAGAGAATCCATCTACCACTCAACAGATACTACAAAAGAATAATGGCTATCAACCTTGAAAATCAGTAAATATGTCAGTATACTAGACGTCTATTGGTGATCCACCTTAACCAATTGATAGGTGAGGCATATTGAAATAAAATATTCTCATATCCTCTTAATTCCATAAGACCAAAATATTTATCTCAATTATTTATAGATATATTTTATTATAGGATCAAAAACTAGTATCTAATGGTGAGAAATATAATTATATCTATAAACCACAAATCAAATTTTCCATATACCGTCTATCCCTCAATCGTCTCCGCACTAGTAAATTTTGATATTGATGTAATGAGTTTTAATTAAGATATGTGGGAATATCTAACCTAGTTTATTCAATTCAGAACACATTAAACTGTAAATATGTTTACAATATCTCATTTTTTAACACACTCAAAATTCATATAAATTATGACAATAAATAGTTACCACTGATCTAAAGCTTCGTTATCCATAAAATTATATGACTTTATAATTACTGCATCTACCATTGAGTTCCCCATAATTTTTGTATACATAATCTCAAAGTCAAACATTATAATATATTTTAGGATATATTATTGACTTAGATTCATATCCCGTTGTGAGAAAATGTGATAATAAATCTTCATATCAACAATCATTATAAATTTCCCAACTAAAATATAATGATTATATTTCATAAAATCATGGACTACAACAAAGAATTCAAAATCAGGAATCATGTTGTTTTTATCATGAACCCATAAATATTTTTTTAATGACTGAGTCCTAACATAGATATAAATTTCATCATATTTTCAAAATTCATAAAAAATTACAATAATAGACGCTGAAAGGATGTATTAGTTTACTGCTGTTGGAAACAAGGAACAAAAAAAATTATAAATCAGGGAAATATATTTAAATTTTCAAAAAATTATTTCCCCCCTTATTAATTATATGTAAAAACAATTCTTCATAACCAGGGGAAGAAAATCATAAGAATGGGGTGAGCTCAAATGCTCTGTAAGGGTGAATAATAGACATACATAATCATATAATGAACATATAGGTTATGAGAATGTGATCATGACCATTAGTGGATCATACCCAATATATAGAAAATACTAAACATGAATCATAGAATAAATATATCCAGTTCAAAGGAAATGAATCATTTGAACATAATGACCAAGAGCTGTGAATTCATAATATAAGAATAAAACATGGAATTGTGGCAGACACACAATCATATAAAACCAAATGTCAAGGCTGCATATCGATAACATTGTAACATTTTGGCCTTATATTAATATCTATGTACCTATTGTTGGCTTTGAATTCCCTCATACATACCCTCTTATATAGGTCTTGGGATGTACCCTTGTGTACCCTATTTTTGTAGGTTTAAAATGTCCCCTCATTTACCCTATTATTTTGGCATTCAAATTCTCTCATGTGTACCCATTGAGCTCATAAAACATTTTTCATTACCTAATTAATTAGAGGGACATAAATTTTCCACCCATATCATAATGAAATCATACATATATGTTCCCCAAAATTATAAACAATCATATCATAACCCATGATAAGAAATGGGTTCCATTAACATGTAACCATATATAAATTCGGTCAAACGAGACTCATTTCATAATAATTTCATCAAAGGTTACCCCCTAAAAACAAGTTGGTTTCATAACATTGTAACACATAAAATGGAAATGGATTTTGTAGACATCATACAATAAAAGGTAACCCATTCATAAAACTAATTTGAATGAAAAAATTGTATCATTTCTCTATAAAAGCATGAGTAAAACCAATGAATGTTATCTTATATGGGAAATAATTTTGAAAAATATTTTAAAAAAATTCATGATGAAATTATCCTTTCACATTTAAAAATTTATTCTTAAGAAATAAAACATTGTTAAACCCATTTTCATGAAGATAAAATTCATCACTTTTAAATGAATCATTGAATAAATTTTGAAATCTCTTTTCCTTTGAAAACATTTATACGAACCTGAAAGACATTTGAAAAACAATTTTCCTTGAAAATATATATATGATGCTTGAAAATATCTTTAAAACCATTTCATTTAATTCCCTTTTAAAAAACATTCTAAAAAAATACCTTTTATCATGAAAATATTGTTTTAAAAATAAATAGTGGGAAAATATATACATTCCATATAAGGTAAAAATAATATATCGTTTTATGGTAAAAAGGTTAAAAATGAATCATTGAAAAAGTTATAAGAATATTTATTTGAAAAAAAAATACAAAAGAAAAAAATAATAAAATATTTATTTTTATTTTCATATAAGATGAGAATATTATTCATGGAATTTCTTTATGGAAGGCATAGTTTTGAAGGAATGCAGATTTACGACATAAATGGTAGGTAATGTCATATTTTCCAAAAAAAACATTTGCATAACTGTCATATGTACCAAAGATGGGATAAAATTGTAATAAGACATGAATAAATCAATACTAACTATTGGATAATAAATTTATTGAGTGTTCATGAAAAATTGATTAGAATATTTCAATAATGAATGTGTGATAATAAACAATCTCAATAAATGGTGAGATTGTTTCAATAAACACTTACCACATGGTAACTTTGAAACATATTCCCCATTTCAGAAAATGAATTTAGATAAGATTTAATATATCATGAAATGATGTAGATTCATGGTATAAAATATCAAATTTATTTTATACACCTCATATATGAATACTAGTGTGTAATGTAGCATGTTTCTAAAAGAATGAAAATTGAGAGAAAATAATGTTACTAATTTAGTAACTTTTGAAACATAAACCCTGTGATATAATATTAATAAAATGGTTATTTATATACCAATATATTTATGTATAATTGGAATTTAATACATTTATGTTAATTTTATACAACACATAAAATAATTAATGGGTGAATAAAGAATGTATCTCATAGAATGAAAGAGTTATATGAATTTCTCATACCTTGTGTCTTGACTCTCTCCCTACTCATTCAAATATACATTATAATAAATGAAATTTTATTATTCATTTTTTATATTCATGTATTCTCCCATCTAATACCATATATGCTATTATTATTACTTCATATTACCCTCCTTTTAACCATTTCATGCTAAGGATATGCTTCAAGTAACATTCTCTTTATTTTTTGATTTTATATTAATTTATTATATATTAGGTCCTTATTCTTATTTCATTATTTCTATACTGTAAAACCAAATATAAAAATCATTTATATACAGTATATGTTTACTATAATAATCTATAGAATATAGAATTACGAAATGGAATACACTGTTTATGGAGACAATATGTCTTACGTGCATAGGAATGTTGTTTAAAATTTGTTGTCATATAATATCATTAGATTAGAATTATCATTTCATATATATAATATAGTTTCACTAAACATATCTTTAATACATTCTATGTAGTGTGTGAATTAATGACATCTCTTTGAGGGGCGGTAGTCCAGACTTCCTGAAATGAAATTAACATATTTACAAAAGACAAAAGGTTTAAGGATGTCTCTTGTAAAAATATTACGTAAGAATAAAGACAATATAAATATCATAAATATTTTATAAAAATATATTCCCTATTAAAATTTACACCATGATAAGTTGTAAAAGAATAATGAAGAATCATTATTTTGTGAGTTGGTAGCTCTCCATACAGATATACAGTATCATTTCCAATTAGATAGAATTGTGTGCATGTGTAGGTCAAAATAAAATCATAAAAACAACTAGGTATATTGATAATGTTGTTGTTTTTTATAATAATGGAATAAGGATTGTGGAGGTTATGGAGTCTAAAAGAAACATAAAAGAGCATGGGGGATGATGTTACCTCTTCATTGGGTAACTCCGTTTGGTTTTCACCAAAGGATCTACATGGATTGTTTCTCTTAAAATGGAGGATTCAAGGAGTGATCGAGATTTTGGGGAACTATTGAGGTAGATCATGGATGATAAAAACCAGCATGGGATATAGGTGCATGTGGGAGTAGAGGAGGACCAATATAATGGGGGAAGAGTGTCACTCTTGTAATATTTTTCAAAAGGGAAACCCCACCCCCATTTTTTATTGAATTTGGATCCAATAATGATAAAAAGTTGACAAAATAGAATATATTCTCTAAATATTCCCATAAAATTTATTTTGGAAACGTTTCTATGTCATATAAGGAATTAATATTAGGGTTTATTCCCTTGTGAGATTAATTTAAATCTCATTATTATTATTAATTAGAATTACCTCCACTGATGTTTTTGGATGAATAATAATTTAATGTTAATATCCATAATAAATAATTCATATTCAAAATTGGACATCCATTTTTCTAAATTTCCATCAATTATGTGGAAATTTTTAATTTAAATTTCATCTCGCAAACGGGATGTCGAATCTCATTTATAATAACAAAAATGTTCAATGGTTTCCTAGGTTTATTATAAGTAATTTCAGTGTGAAATTGATTCCAATGATATAAATTGGGTAAATTGATAAATTTTTTATATACTTAGTCACTAAAATTAAATATAAATATAATTTAGTCATATAAATAAATTAGATGAAAATGGTTTTGAGTAAATTTTTTGTAATTTTCACTATTTTTTAAAAAATAAAACATCACAAAATAAACACCAAAAATTCACCCTAAATTAATTATTAAATTTAAATTTTAAAAAATAGTTTATTTTGACCTAAATTTTTTCAAAAATGTTATAAAATTCATACATATGATTGGTTCTCCATCAAAAGGTCGGAAAGTACCCTAATAAACATATAGGTTCTTAGATGTAAAATTATGTTTCTCATTATCTAATTCCAATAGAGTATATTGGATGAATATAAATAACTATGTATTGAATATATAAAATATATATTTAATTAATATCACTCACTAGTAGTAATTAATTTAACATTTTAAGATATTTTTTTCATATGAAAAGGGTATTTTATAAAATCATACCGTTTATATCTATTTTATTCTATATTATTTTTAAATTTATAGGAAACCAATGAATTCAACAATAAGTTAGTTAATCCAATAATCTAAAATTTAGAGGCTACATTATATATTTTTAAATAATAATATTATAAAAATGAATTATTATTTGGAAACATATGATCCTTCATGTTACTCAAGCTATTGAGGAAGGTCAGTCTTGCATGTAACACAAGCTAACCTTTGAGTTATATATAAATAAAGATAAAATTTATATTGAGTTTAGTGCATGATTAACTATGTGTTTTATATTACACAATCCATGTACAGTTCAATAATATCATCCTTTCTTATGCCTTGATCAAGTTCCACTTCATCTCTTATTCTAGAAAATTAAGGTGGCTTTATAATTCTTGAAGCATTCACATATCATGAGATACATTAATAGAAGTATAGTTCATTACATTTATCTTTTAACAAAAATAGGTCATCACAAGTTATCCAATATTTCATAAATTCACATATGGTGATATAATACGTTAATTCTATTGAATTCATCTAAATTTTAACATAAATATTTGTAAATGTTAAAACTTATAGCCCTTTTGAATGATGAAATCCCAAATCCATAGAAATAATTACATGAAATCATATTTACATTGACCCCCCATATATCAAAAAGTTTATATTGATGGTCTCATTTCAATTGTGTGAATATCCACATCATAATTTCCCATGAAATATGTTAATAACGTGAATTACCCTAAATCCGTTTGGAAAACATCCATGATTCCTTATTACAATGATAATTGGATACATTATTTAAATAAATAATGTTGTAAACTTCATCCTTGAGTACATATACCAATTTATAAATAATAATTTCATTATCCATGTTAATCTATACCGTTAAATTTACTTATTCATATCCAATATATCTTTATTCCAAGGGAATTATATCAATCCTAGGCATTGATTAAGGGTGACCTTCACTTAATCAAAATATCACATTTCCTTAAAATCACTGTTTAACATATTATTTTCAATCATAAATAAAATTATACTAAAAAAATTATATATTTCATGATTCGTCAAACATAATTTCTGAATTCAAAATCATAAATAATTCATTCATCCGAATTTATTCATTAGAAATTACTTAGGCTTCATTAAATTATTCCTTAAAACATATTTTCTATAATGTGAAATATGAATCATGTATAAATGTTCCTAGACCTCAATCTAATCATGATTTTAATGTTTAATATAAACAATACAAGAAGAACATAACATATCTTTCACATATTTTATGTGTTCTCTTCATCTTCAAAACTCTAACAAATACTTATACAACCTTCTTGATTCTTTTTATGATATTTACACTTTAGAATTATATTTTCAAAATTACCATACATTACAAATATAAAAAATTAAATTCTAACCATGTCAATTATAGTGATATTCATCGAAAAAAACAAAAAACACATGGTGATAAACACATATCATATAAGAAAAACTCATAATCTAGAAATTTTACTTATAGGATTTCTAAATGATGACACCAAATTTTTAATCGATGAAACCTTAGGTTTATCCTAGGTTATCTATATTATTCTTCCAATTTATTCATTTATTATGGTTTATGACGTGTTTTTTAGTTTCCAAAGCACATCCACCATGAGTGTCAAACCAGATGTGGAGTAAGGCCCATTATCGTGTTATAAATTATCCTGATATAGGCCAAGGACATCATGTCAGTGTTCATACCCATTGGTTCATCTGTACGAGATCCACATACAATTTCAGTATCCACATATAGATCCATTTAATTAATAACTATCTATTTATTCTTAAATAATATTTAAATAAATTTTCCTAAATGTTAACTCATCCTTATACAAATCCTTCGAGACATCCCCAGACATATCTTTAGAAATATACATTGGGATATCAGGGAATTATTCTCATCGTATTTTCCAATGATTGAATAAACCATCACAGTTAAACCAAGTATAGAAAACCATGACTATCATACCTAGACATTACATTAATTTTGTAGAATACATAAAACATGAAAAAAAGACTCCCAAAGAATTGATAAGATTAACTCATTTGGAAACAAAGAACAAAGATCTTCTAACTCAGTGAAATATCTTCATAGATTCCAATACATATCTTCTCCTTAGTATTCATACATAAAAACCATTATTCAAATCATTTGGAAGGTAATCATAAAATGGGTTATATTAAATTCTTTTTAAGGTTAAATAAAGAAAATGCGTAAGAATATCATGAACAGAAGGGTGTGATAATGTGATCATGATCATTAGAAGATCATACCCATCATATCAAAAATCATAAACAAGATTCTTGGAATAAAAATTTAATGTTAATAAGACATAAATCATAGTGAATTACAGACCATGAACCATGAAATCATAATATATGAATAAAACATAAAATTATAGAAGACACATAAACATAACAACACTATAACAAGGATTCCTACCAAGACCTTTATAACATGATAGGAGTGGTTTAATCACCTATGTATCTACTTAGGGATTTGTATTATCTCCTATACTCCCTCTCATTTTGGGTCTTGGTATGTACCCTCATGTACCCGCTCATTTTGGTCTTGGTTTTTCCTCCCATATACCCTCTTTTTTTTTGGATTCAAATTATTTCTCATGTACCCTTTGAGCTAAAAGTACATTAATCATGACCCAATAAATTGGACAGAGATATAGGTCCCACCCATATTATAATGAAATCATAAATACCAGTTCCAAAAAATCATAAATATTCATATCATAACACATGAAATAAAAGGGTGGTCATGAACATGTAATCATATATTAACATATATAAAAGAAATGGGTTCATAATCATTTCAAGAAGGCATAACATGTGAAAATAACATGGTTTCATTATCATATAAACCATTAAAGAGAAACAGATTTTTTAAATGTCATTCAATATATCATAAATAATTTAGATAAATAATATGAATGAAAAAATTATATATTTCCCCATAATAGCTATAGTAACACCATCCAATGTATTCTGATATGGGAAACAATTTTGAAATATATTTTAAAAACACATCATGATAAAATTATCCTTTCCCCATTGAAATTTTTTCTTGAAATGTAAAAACAATTGAAAACCATTTTCAGTAAAATAAACATGAAAAATTATAAAGGATGTAATGAAATAATTTTAAAGACTTTTTTACTAAAATATTTTAGAAGTGCCTGAAAAACATTTGATAAACGTTTTTCCTTGAAAACATATAAAGGAAGATTTAAAACATTTTGTAAAAAAATTCACAAAAAAAATTTGAATTTTTTTTATTAAAAATCAACCTTTAAAACATAAAAATAAGGATAAAAATAGTTGATGGCATGTAAATATATACATTACACATGTGTTAAAAATAACATGTGTTTTTCAAGGTAAATGTGTTAGAAAAAATCCTTGTTCCAAAAGTGACCAGAATATTCCTTTGAAAAAAATTATTAAATACAAATATGATACAAATTTCAATTATTTATCATTTATTAATATTATAATATTCTTGTAATCCTTTTTATAAATCTTGGTTTTTAAGAACAACAAATTTTCGATCGAAGAGAGAGATAATGTCATATTTTCATAAAAAAAGTTATTAATTATCTTATGTAAGAAAGATTAGAAAATGGTAAGAATAAATTACTACATCAAGAAAAACCATAGGAGAAGAAAATACATGAGTGTTATAGAAATAATGATCAAATGATTTTTTTAATTAAATTGTGATCATAAACAATCTCAATAAACAGCGACTCTTTCAATAAACCCTTAACCCATGGTAACTTTGAATCAAAATCCCCTTGTAGGAAAATGAAATGACATGGAGAATTAAAATATCATGAAAAGAATTATATTCTAGTTATAACATGTCTTAATTTTTTATTACACATAATATAAAATTATAGGTGTATAATATGAAATTTGACTCAAAGAAGTCATGTTGAGAAAAAAATACTTTGTGTCTTGACTCTTGTTTTACTCACTCGAAAATGATGAATAATATATTTAAGATTATTATAATTTATTTACAGGACAATATTTGTTTATAACACCATATATTGTTTTTATGAGCTTATATTACCTTCTTGTAAACAATATCAGTTTAAGGTTACAATTGGGGAAATATTTGCTTTATGTTTTGTTTATGTATTAATTTGTTATATACATGGTATATATACTTATATAATGACTTCCATTATGTAAAACATGATAAGAATATAATTTATATTAATCATATATATATTATAATAATCTATTGAATATATATGTTTGAAATGGAATACACCATTCATTGATATGTAGACTGTACGTACGCAAGAACAATATTTTTATTTCATAGTCTTATTGAGAGAGTGTTAGTAAATGAAATATATGTAAGAAGACATTAAATATCATTATAGATGAATTATTATGTAATATATATCAAATAGGTTCACTAAAAATATCCTTAATGCATTCCACGTAATGAGTGAATGAATCAAATCGCTTGGAGGTGGTAGTACTCCCCACTTTCTCTAATGAAATTATCGTATTTTTAAAAGATGTAAGATCTTAAAATATGTTATGAACCAGGTATTTATATAATAATAAGTTTTATTTTATATTAATATTTATGAATAAGCTGTTAATTTTACATTAGAGGATATTTTTTCCTGATAGCGTACTCAACACACAACAACGGGTTTCTCTAAAATCTTATGTTGCACACAACATTGAGTTATATCAAAAAATAATACAGTAATAATATTATTATTATAAATGGTAGTTAAAACCTAGCTATTGGAAGGGTGGTAATGAATATTATCAAATGTATTTTGAAATATAGTTTACACATTTTTAAATAATGATCCATTGGTTACTAAATTTGTTAGACATGGAAATAAAAACCAAATGAATGTAAGGGGTATGTTTTTATAAGAACCAATTTAAATGAAAATAATTGTGTTTATAAAATCATATTAATATTTATCTATTTTTATTTAAAAAAATATATTTTATATATTCAATTTAATGTTTTAAAATAGTATTTTATGGTTTTTACAAATGATATAAGAACAAAGTCTATTTTTTGGTTAAAATATGTATATTTAAAAAAATGCAGTTTTACCACCTTTTGATGAACCCTTTTAAAATTTAGTTTTTGTCAATTTTATTTGTTATATTTGAAAAAATAAAATTATTATATTTAATAAGGATAGAAAAATTAACTTGGGTTTAATTTTTTGTTATTTAATTATAAATTAATTTTTTTAATAAATTGTTAAAAATATTTCATTTTAAATCAAGACTACCTTTTAATATAATTTATTTATATTTTTTTATATTCATTTTAATTGGTTTTAATGTATAATTAGATTATGTTTTTATAATTAAATCCAATTATGGTCATTGTGAGTAATTTTACAATTGAATTGGACATAAACACATTTCAATCTTTTTTTAGTTTTTACTTCTAAAAAACACACTTTCTGATTTTGGAAATGAGAATTAATTTTAAATAAATTACTACAACTTATGAGTTTTGAATTTGTAAAACTATATTCCATACTTTGAATTATATAGTTTTAATTTTATAAATTGGTACCTTTTAGTTTTAGAGATTGTGAATAGTTACTTCAGTAATTATTTAATTTACCATGGTTAAAGGGTAAATATGGAAAATAAAGATAAAAAATTGTACTATAATAATATAAAACTACATTAAAACGTGTCCTAATCCTATTGTATAAAATATTTACTACCATGGGAATCCTTGGAACTATTTTAGGACCCAATGAAGCCACTTGGCTATGAAAATGATATTTTATAAGATTTAATTTAATGTAAAGAGAAATTTGACATAAACATGTATATTTTAATAATAAAAAATTATATGGGTTTATATAACAGATCACATTGACAATAAATATTCATTATAAATATAAAATTATTTTCTACATCATTAGATTTTATTCATAATTTTTATACATTAAATAATTAAATTTAATTACGACACAATGACGATGTAGTGATTATTTCATTAATAATAGAATCAAATAAATGATATAATAAACATTAAAATAAAGGGAATTTGGTTTTGTTAATGCCATCCAAGAATTTTCTGGATGATATTGACATATTATATTTTATTTAATTCCTTCGGTTCAAAGGAATCTAGTTTTTATGACATAAAAAATCAATTACATTATATTGTCAAAATTTACATAGATGAGTTTTTAAAACAAATACCATTTTATTAAATGATATAATTGTCTTAAAAATCTGTTATTCGGAGAACCGACTTATATAATATTACTTGTAGTACACCTGGTTTCTTGAGTTTCAGCTTCTATATGTATTTTAGGGGATGTAATGTTGTTCATGATGAGGTTGTAACATTATAATACCTTAATCGAGTATGTTTCCACCCATGTCAATGCCCTGTTGATTAAAAATCCTCATACTTGGTTTTCGGGGGTTTATTGCAGGTTTCTGGATAGGTACACACCATGTACATGGGGAAGAATTCGAGTTCTGATGTGTTGGTCACTTCGGGAGCTAGTACACATCATGTACCAAAGGTATACGCCATGTAGGGTTTAAATAGTGGATTTTGAGCTCATGGTGACAGATTTTTCAGCATACTTATCCAGTGTGGCCTACACATCGTGTACTCGAGTTAAATGTTGTGATCCGGAACACACCCATTTTAGAATCATGCTTTTAGTTATTTTTTCACATTCTTTTTCTTGACTCTTTGTGGATATCGACTCTTGGTGGCCCTATGCGACATTCAGAGGTGTTCCACCATCCAGGTAATGGTTTTTCTTCTGTTTTATTGTTGTGGTTCTTCGTTCTTTGTCTGTCTACTTGGATCTATTCTTCTCTCCTCGTGGATTTTCATATAAAGACATGTTATGGGTATATCTATGTTGTTTAATTCCAAATAAGAAGAAATTTGGTTTATTGTTGATAGGAGAAGTGATATAAGGCTGTTTGGTGGAGAATCAACCTGGTTTTTGTGAGCATTATTTGTCTATTATTGAGTTTCATCAAAACCATCAAGGAAAGTGGATTCACTATCTACTCCTCTTACTATAATTTATTGACTTATTTTCATATGAATTTTCATGAATGAAATTTATTGTGAAATGTTGGCTTAATTCATGGAATAAATCATCGTTAGTGATGATTTATGGTTTGGTTAAAATTGTTTAATCATGATGAATCATTATGAAAAGTGTTTCAGTTTCTTGAATTAAAAATTTTGATTTTAAATAAACAATTTTATGGTATTTATAGAAGGTTTTTGGTAAAGTGGTTTTCAATAAAAAGGTTGGTTTATTGAAATGGTTTGGTATTATATGAGTTTGATGGAAAATGGTTTTCAATAAAAATATGTTTTTATTGAAGAGGTGTTTTGGAATGATCCTTGGGAATGGTGGTGTGTTTGTTCATATTTTATAATTGAGGCTTGGATGAAATTTGGCCTTGTTCTCAGTGCCAAAGGGTTAATGGATCATTGGATATAATTACCATGGAATGACTTGGTAGATCGACGAGAAACCACTCATGAGTATGGAACTGTCAAAATGTAGCATGCATGATTGGTTTCATGGGTTTGTGGAATGGTTGTGTATGCCCAAAAATAGATATTATTAAATGGTTTCAAATCTTTTTCAATTTTTTTGGAAAAATAACTTTTTGGATTAATTCTATTCAATCTCAATTGAATTCTATTGGTTATAAATGGTTTTGGAAACCTGTTAATATTTACTTATAAACTATCTTTAAAATTGTTTTTTATACTTGATTTTATATAAATGTTTCTAACTCTTCTATCCTAGTGGAATGAGTAGGGAAGTCAAGAGGGAAAAACTACTGAGTTCTATACTCACCCTTTCTTTGTGAACATTGGTTCTTTTGAAGATTCTATCATCCGGGATAAGGGAAAAGGTAACGTGTCCCGCATATTTAGAACCACTTCATGAGACATGGGATGTATGGTGATTTTGGAGCTTGGATCTGGTGGACTGTAATGCCCCGACCCCAGTTACCTAGAGTTGGTCCATTATTACATTACATTGGCATGATCACAAGAAGGATCAAATCTCGAAAGACCGATTAGTTTAGTAGCCTTGGAAACAGTAGATATATTCATAAGTCTTACATTACATCATAAAAATGAAAACTACAACAACATATTTTCTTCATATCCCACACTCATATCCCCACATACTATCCCTGCAATTCATTCATAATTGACTTCTTCATACCCAGGGAAAAATAAAACATAGAGAAGGGGTGAGCTCAAATGCCCAGTAAGGATAACAATATAGCGGAAACTTTCATAAATAACAATAAACATTTAAGGAAATGTATAACTAAAACAAAATCCTTTTAAACTTGAACATCAACATAGTATGGAAAAAATAATATGAAATAATTCAATTTACTTATTCACATGTATATTCTACTAATCGAATAATCACATGCAATATCAATAACCACTTTTATAATGATGGAATGCGTAATGCCAAACTATCATAACCACATAGCCAAGGCCTCGTGCCAAGACTACAAATATGATTTTGTCAAGGCCTTGTGCCAAGACACTAGTTTGTCTCATGAGACCTACCGATGCATCAAGGAGCTATAGCGGTCTCCACCCGTCACATATTAAGTCCAATGCATTCCGATATGAAAATGTTTAAACATAACATAAATATTCGTATTAAAACTAGCATACAAAATGTAAATACTTTCACCATAAACTATAAATGGTATAAAAATAGCACATCCATAGTCAAATATATCACAAAACCTTCAATCCAATATATAAGTTTTGTATCATAATAAATCAACTTCAAATAAGAGTAAAATCCATCAAAGGATGTTGACATAGATGAAATCAAAACTCTTTTTAGAGAAATATCTCTTTCTATTTTGAAATCATTTAAGAGTCATATATTTATAAAATAAAACATTTTCTTTGAAAATAATCTTATAATCTTGTAAGGGAAGCTTCGACGATTTTATAATGGCGGAAAATAGCTGCACTCGCTGTATAAGGTAAAAAAACATTCTTACCATAATTCTGTCGAAAAGGTTAAAAACACCTTGTTTGGAAAACGACATAAAGATTTCTTTATAAAACTCTTATAAAGAGTCAAACATGGGTATAAATTACTTTAACCCATATTATTTTAAATTGTAAAAACGTTTTGAAATACATTTTTAAGAAACATGGATGTGGATGATAAAGAGATTCCAGTAGATTATTACGTATAAACAACCTCGAATAATGAAGAGATTGTTAAATAACCCTTAAATTGTACTTTTCTTTGGTTGGGGTTAGGTTAAACTCATGTATAATAGTGAAATAAGTTTTATTAAATTATAAACGAATCATATACATTCATATGATATCATATATGATCTTTTAACATTGCTTTGTTAATAATATCTTAGTATTATCGTCGTTTCGGGTGTTAACTTATTTTCTTTTATATGTTTTGTTACATAAGTCATGTTTTTCATGGATAGGATGTATATTATTCATATAAATAATGATATCAATTCCATAAACATTATTTTTAAATCATCAAATGATAATTATACTTGAATGGATATGATGTAGAATGAATCTCATCGTGTTCGTGGAGACGGTAGTCTGTACGTACACACGAGCGACAATATCATTCTTTTGATATTAAAATAATATATAAATGGATGGTATATCATATATAAAGAATCATTAGCATGTTATATTTATTATTTACATGAGTTACACATCATTATTATACCCATCCAAATAATAATATATTGAATAACAATTATACCACGACGTGGAGACAGTAAGCCCTACGTACGCACGTATGGTGACATGTTATTCAAAGGGTGGATAGAAGACTGAATATGGTTGTGACATATTTATAATAACATCAAAGTATATATAAGATACTGGAGTTATTATTTTATAATGGTAAAAACAAAAAGGAAGAAGTGGAAGAAGAAAGGAACATGAAAAGGGGTGGTGAAAACAATACCTGTTCTTCGGGTTCTTCTTTTGATTTGATCAAAAGGGCTCCATAGGTTGGATTTCTGATCAAACTAAGGCCTCTAGGTTATATTGAGGGTAGTTGGGAGAGTATTTTGTCAGATTTTAGCCAATCAAAAAGGCTTTCAAGGTATGAAGAAATGAGAAGGAGGAGTTCCCTTTTATAAGAGAGGTGAGGGGAACCTTTGGAAAAGCTAGAAATATTAATTTATAATAAATTAATATTCGGTTTCTAATGCCTCCAAAGTGGACTATTTAAATTTTAAGGTGGGGAGGGGTCGATAACCACTCATCCAATAGAATTTAGACAGGTTTGGGTACTTATATTAACCTTATCTTTAAGTATTAACTCTAAGTTAATTAGTTTCACCTTTACAATGTCTCTTTGTATTCTTATATTATATGGTTAATAAACATTCGATATACATCCAACCGACCCCCAAGTGGTCCATTAATGATACACCTATCATTATATAAGTCTCTTGGCCGAACCTTAGATTTTTAAAAATTTAATATCAATTAATAATCTATTATTTGTTTTAAAAACTCTTTTATGTCAAATTTGACACTATTCAATAATTGAATTTTTTTAAAACTCACAACAGAATGATTACTTCTAAATAAGTTAATTTAATAAATCCTAACATGTCATATGAAGCTATAAAATTAGTTTAGTTCATAAAAAGTCGCAAATTATATTTATTTGGGTATTTATAATTTCAATAATTCTAATTTTTCATTAATTAGGTAATTACTGCATCATCATTGTGTCATAAATAAATTAAATAATTTAATGTCTAAAAATTATAAATAAAATATCATTATCTAGAAAATCGTATTATCTTTCTAATGA
Source organism: Viscum album (assembly GCA_963277665.1). Taxonomy (NCBI): domain Eukaryota; kingdom Viridiplantae; phylum Streptophyta; class Magnoliopsida; order Santalales; family Viscaceae; genus Viscum; species Viscum album. Next base: position 95,854,766 of record OY728141.1, on the reverse strand, counting down.
ATATTTATAGTCGAGCATCCAACATATATAGCCCTATGTAAAAATTGACTTTCTAAAAGATATATGCTTATGTCATTTTTGTACATATTTGAACTTAATTAAAATAAAGTGTCCCTATCACCTACAAGTGGCTCTATGGGGTCCCATAATCGACCCAAATATTCCCATGGTCGGACATGTATCCACCAATACGGTCAGGACACGTTTTAGGGTAATTTATTATTATTATATTATTATTTTTTAACCCTTATTTACTGAATTTACCCTTAATCATGGTAAATAAAATATTTACCGCAGTAATTATTCAAAATGTCTAAAAATAAAAGTTACCTATTTACACAATTTGAACATCCTGATTCCAAATATAGAATACATTTTTCCAAATTCAAAACATATAAGTGGAAGAAATTAATTTAAAATTAATTCCCGCTGTCAAAATAAAAAACGTGTTTTTAAGATATAATAACTATCAAAAGATTGATACTTGTTTATGTTCGGTTTAATTGTGAAATTATTTCCAATGACCAACATTGTATTAAATGGAAAAAATATATTCTAAATATAATATAAAACCACTCAAATTCATAATTTATCACTATTATTTATTTTTATTAAAAAAGTTGTTTTTAATTAAAATTTTGTAATTTTCACTATTCATCAAAATATTTAAGTTATCCGAAAAGTACCAAAATTTCACCTTAGGCTAAATTCAATATTCTGAATCAAAAAATGAAGTCCATTTTGAAATATAAAATATATATAATTTCAAAAAGTAGGTATTACCATTCATAACGGCTAGTTTGATTGGTTATGGTGTGTTAGAACTCGGTGTTGCGTACAACACACGCAATCACATATTCCAAAGAGAAGCGTACCGTATAAGCTTGGGTTGTTACATTCTCTCTTCTTCAAATAATTTTTTCCTAAAAATTTCTAGAATACTACCTCATGAAAAGACTCAGGTGTTTATTCATCATAAGTTCCTCGGGTTCCCACGTTGCCTCTTCCATCTTATGGTTTCTCCACAAGACATTTACCAGACGCGTCGTCTGGTTTCTCACTACCTGTTCTCTCGTATCAAGAATCTTGATGGGCTCTTCGCAATAAGACACATCGGGTTCCAGTTCCAATTCCTCATAGGTGAGTACATGCGTTGGGTCAGGCATGTATTTCCTCAACAGAGATACATGGAACACATCGTGAAATTTGGAGAGACTTGGCGGCATTGCCAATCGGTAAGCTACAGCCCCAATTCGTTCTAGAATTTTGAAAGGTCCGATGTACCTGGGACTCAATTTACCTCTCTTACCAAAATGTATAACTCCCTTCCATGGAGATAACTTCAGGAAAACATGATCACCAACTTGAAATTCCAAATCCTTCCTTTGATTATCGGCCCAGGTCTTTTTCCTACTTTGAGCTGCTTTGATGTGATTTTGGATTACCTTCACCTTTTCCATCATTTCCTCCACCAGTTCTGGGCCTATAAGTTTTCTTTCACCAACGTCATCCCAACAGGTTGGTGTGCGACATCTCTTTCCGTATAACGCTTAATAAGGTGCTATCTGAATACTCAAATGGAAGCTATTGTTATAGGAAAATTCTACCAAAGGTAAATATTGATCCCACATACCCTGAAAGTCAAGTGAGCAGGATCTCAACATGTCTTCTAAGGTTTGAATAGTCTGTTCTGATTGTCCGTCTGTCTGAGGGTGGTAGGTAGTGCTCAAATGAAGTTCATTATCCAAATATTTCTGAAGACTTTTCCAGAATCTTGAAGAAAAATGGGGATCACGATCTGAAACAATCGATAGGGGTACTCCATGAAGTCTCATAACATCATTAATATATAGTCTTGCTAGAAGTTCTCGTGGTAGATCTTCTCTTATAACAAGAAAATGTGCTGACTTAGTAAGACGATCAACAATAACCCATATTTCATCGTTCCTTATAGGAGTCTTTGGTAGTCCCATTAAAAATTCCATCGTAATGTTGTCCCATTTCCACTCCGGTATGGGAAAAGGTTGGATGACTCCTCCAGGTTGTTGCCTTCCAGATTTCACTTGTTGAAAAACCATACATCTTGACACAAAATCAGTGATCTCCCTCTTCATGTTGTTCCACCAAAAATGTTCCTTCAAATCTCTATACATTTTGGTGCTCCAAGGGTGTATATATAAATTGGAACTATGAGCATCATCTAGCAATTCCCTTTTTAGATCAGGTATATCAGGAACACAATGTCTCTTCCCAAATTTCAAAATTCCATCTTCATACACAAAGTCTCTCAATCTCCCATCATTCCCAGATTTAATATTCTTTTGAAATTCTTCATCATCGGTTTGAGAAATCATAATCCTTTCTAGTAAAGATGGTTTGGAAACCATTTGAAAAAGCATTGATGTTTCTCCTTCCATGGTTATTCCCATGTTTATATTCACTAGATCAATGAAAATTGGATCCATTTCAATTTCATATTGTTCAAAACTCCATGATCTTTTCTGCTCAAAGCATCTACCACCTTGCTTACCTTCCCTGGGTGGTAGTGTATCGTGCAATCATAATCCTTGAGTAATTCAAGACATCTCCTTTGCCTCATGTTGAGTAATTTTTGTTAGAAAATATACTTCAAACTCTTGTGATCAGTATAAATCTCACATTTTTCACCATAGAGGTAGTGCCTTTATATCTTCAAAGCAAAGATCACAGCTACTAACTCGAGATCATGAGTAGGATAGTTTTGTTCATGAATTTTCAACTGTCGTGATGCATCGGTAATAACTCTATCATTCTTTATAAGGACACAACCAAGTCCTTTCTTCAATGCATCATTATAAATAACAAACCCATCATTCCCCAATGGTAGAGTCAATATAGGAGCATTGACTAATCTTCTTTTCAGTTCTTCGAATCATTCTTCACACTCTTTTGTCCAAACAAATTTAACCCCTTTACGTGTGAGCTTCGTTAATGGGTTAGACAATCTAGCAAAATTCTGGACGAAACGTCGATAATAACCTGCCAAACCAATAAAACTACGTACCTCAGTTATACTCGTAGGTGCTGGCCATTCTTGGATTGCCCTAGTCATAGAAGGATCAAAAGAGATTCCATCTTTAGAGACAATATGGCCATGAAAAGAAATCTCCTGAATCCAGAATTCACACTTGCTAAACATCCCATATAATTCATTCCTTCTCAGAGTCTTCAAGATAACGCGCAAGTGATTTTCATGATCTTAGTAGATTTTTGAGTATACAAAGATATCATCAATAAATAACACCACAAATTCATCGAGATACTTCTATAAAACTCTATTCATTAGATCCATGAATACAGAGGGTGCATTAGTCAATCCAATTGGCATTACAGTAAACTCGTAATGCACGCACCTGGTTCGAAATGCTGTCTTCGGAATGTCTTCCTTCTTCACACACAACTGATGGTATCCAGATCGAAGTTCAATCTTTGAAAAGTATTGAGCTTCATGCAGTTGGTCAAATAAATCATCAATGCGAGGTAGGGGATACTTGTTCTTTATTTTTATAGAATTGATCTCCTTGTAGTCGATACATAACCTCATAGATCCATCATTCTTTTTAACAAAAAGAACAGGGGCTCCCCATGGAGAAACACTAGGGCGAATAAATGCATTATTACTCAATTCCTCTAGTTGTTTCATTAGTTCAACTAATTCTACCGTGGCTATTCTATAAGGGGTCTTTGATATAGGCCTTGATCCAGGAATTAAATTAATTGAAAACTCAACTTCTCGTTCTCGAGGATGTCTAGGTAAATCTTCTAGAAATACATCTACAGATTCTTTAACAATAGGTACATCCTCTATTTGAACATTCCTTTCCTCACCCATAGTCATTTCATTCTCTTCCTCCCCAATAATAGAATATAGTTGAGCTACTAGGGGTGGATCTAGATAAGAATTAGGTGGTGACGATTCTGCTCTAAAGATAAGGTGTTCCTTATCATCATGATGAAGAATCATAACCTCCTTCTCCTTACAATAAATTATCGCATCATAGTCCGAAACCCAGTCCATACTGAGGATTATATCAATCTCAATCATAGGTATGATGACGAGATCCATAGATAAAGAACTTTTATGTGCTCTAATGGGGACTGATTCACAAAACATTGTTTCAATGATACTTCCCTTAGGGGTTTTAACTGACAACTCCCTTTTTAAATCAAATAGGAAATATCTAATTTTCTTAGAAAACTATGAAGATATGAAACAATGTGATGATCCAGAATCAAATAATGCATTTTCTAAACTTGAGGAAACCATTAAATTATCTGCCACCACGTCTTTCGGAGCTTCTACCTCAGCAGTAGTGATAACATAAGCTTGGCCTTGATCCCTTGGCCTTTTCTAAGGTAAGTTCTCTTGATGATTAGGACATTCATTTTCATAATTCCTCATCTCCCTGCAATTGTAGCACTGAACATTGGTAGCTTCCTTCTTCCCCTTGCAATCATGAGCTTGGTGGCCTTTTTCACCACACTTGTAACAAACTCATGTTCCCTTCAAGAAAGTACCAGGGTGTTTCTTACCACATTTACCACAGGATGGATATTCAACATTTACCTTCTTCCCCTTATTTTCATTCGTAGATTGATCAGTAGGTGGCTTCTTTTCTTTATTTTCTTTAAAGTCATAAGACTTAGAGAATTCCTTTTCAGTCTTGATAGCACATGAGACAATGTCTTCGTATGATGAAAAGGATTGTGAGACTAATGCTCGACAGAGAAATGGTTTTAACCCATTAATGAAATGATCAATCTTACTTATTGGGTTATGTATATAATCTCAAGCATACCTTGATATCCTTGTAAAGTTAGACTCATACATTGCGACATTATCATCCTCCTTTTGTCTTAGACTCATAAATTGTGTTTCCATATCTGCTCGATGGTCGCGAGGAAAGTATTTTTCTAAAAACAGATCTTTGAACTCCCCCCATTACATATTTGATAATTCATCATCTTTCTTCGTGTTTTGAATCAATGACCACCACTGATCAGCATCTCGAGTAAGTCGGTAAACTGCCATGATAACTTTTTCCCTTTCACTACTCCTCAAAGCCTGAAATATTTTCTCGAGGGAATTTATCCATTGCTCAGCTACTATGGGATTTGTATTCCCATTGAACATTGGTGGTTGTTGCCTCATGAATCTATGTAACATTTATCCTCCACGCTGTGGATCGGGGTGCTCCATACGTGTAAGGTTATTATTCATAACATGAGTGAGTTGTCCCAGTATGGTGATTAGCTGATCGGAACAAGTTGCATCACCAGCTCCACTATAATTATCTTGAGCAGGAGGGAAATCCATACATGGAGTGCGTGTATTGATATGGATTCCATTTCTTCCACTAGGTACCATTTCTAAACAATGGAATAAACTTGATCAGTTTATGAATAAAAATACATAATTCCATAGTTATAAAACACTTAACATAAATTGAACTATTTATGGATATAATCCATAATCATAAAAATGTTTTCATTGAGGAATTATATACTCATAAACCCTTCATAATGATTTGTACAGAAAATGAGATTTATCCTAAGCATATCCCCTGGGAGTCTCGTAATCAAGAGCGCAGCAAGGCCCGTTGTCGTGCACCAGTTCCCGTTCGAGTATAGCTTAAAGCGGTGTTTTCGGGTTATACCCCTAGGTACATCTATGCTAGAGCCACCTCTACCTGCTCGTATCCAGATAGGGATGTATTGCTCAGAAAACTCACAAAATCTCTACAATACCAAACGTTTATGAAGTTCTTCTATACTAATCCTCAAAGTTTATCTTAGGTCTACGTGCTCTAATCAGAGTTTGTCTAAATCAAGCTTCCAAAGTTTTACTAAACTTCCTCTGATACCAACTGTAACGCCCCAACCGCAGTTACCTAGAGTTGGTGCATTATTACATAACATTGTCATGATCACAAGAAGGATCAAATCTCAAAAGACCGATTAGTTTAGTATCCTTGGAAACAATAGATATATTCATAAGACTTACATTACATCATAAAAATGAAAACTACAACAACATTTTTTCATCATATTCCACACTCATATCCCCACATACTATCCATGCAGGTCATTCATAATTTACATCTTCATACCCTGGGAAAAATAAAACATAGAAAAGTGGTGAGCTCAAATTCCCAGTAAGGATAACAATATAGCAGAAACTTTCATAAATAAGAATAAACATTTAAGGCAATGTATAACTAAAACAAAAGACTTTTAAACATTAACTTCAACATAGTATGGAAAAAATAAAATGAAATAATTCCATTTACTTATTCACATGTATATTCTTCTAATCGAATAATCACATGAAATATCAATGACCCCTTTCATAATGATGGAATGCATAATGCCAGACTATCATAACCACATAGCCGAGGCCTCGTGCCAAGACTAAAAATAAGATTTTGTCAAGGCCTTTTTCCAAGACACTAGTTTGTATCAAGAGACCTACTGATGCATCAAGGAGTTATAGCGGGCTCCACCCGTCACATATTAAGTCCAATGCATTCCTATATGAAAAGGATTAAACATAACATAAAAATTCGTATTAAAACTAGCATAAAAAATTTCAATACATTCACCATAAACTATAAATGGTATAAAAATAGCACATCCATAGTCAAAAATATCACAAAACCTTCAATACAATAGAGAAGTTTTGTATCACAATAAATCAACTTCAAATAAGCATAAAATCCATCAAAGGATGTTGACATAGATGAAATCAAAACTCTTTTTAGAGAAATATCTCTTTCTATTTTTAAATAATTCAAGAGTAATATATTTATAAAATAAAAAATTTTCATTGAAAATATTCTGATAAGCTTGTAAGGGAAAAATTGATGATTTTATAACGGTGGAAAATAGCCACACTCACCGTATAAGTTAAAAAAACATTCTTACCTTAATTCTGTCGAAAAGGATAATAAAACCTTGTTTGGAAAATGACGGAAAGATTCCTTTATAAAACTCTTATAAAGAGTCAAACAAGGGTATAAATGACTTTAACCCATATTCTTTTAAATATTAAAAATGTTTTGAAATACATTTTTAAGAAACATGGATGTGGATGATAAAGAGATCCCAGTAGATTATTACGTATAAACAACCTCGGATGATGAAGAGATTGTAAAATAACCCTTACCGAGTACTTTTCCTTGGTGTGGGGTTGGTTAAACTCATGTATAATATTGAAATAATTGTTATTAAATTATACAAGAATCATATACATTCATATGATATCATATATGATATTTTAACATTACTTTGTTAATAATGTCTTAGTATTATCATCGTTTCGGGTGTTAACTTACTCATTTTATTTTATATGTTTTGTTACATAATCCATGTTTGTCATGGATAGGTTGTATATTATTCATATCCAGAATGATATCAAGTCCTTAAAAATTATTTTTAAATCATCAAATGATAATTATACTTGAATGGATACGATGGAGAATGAATCTCATCGCGTTCGGGGAGACAGTAATCCGTACGTACACACGAGCGACAATATCATTCTTTTGATATTAAAATAATATATAAATGGATGGTATATAATATATAAAGAATCATTAACATGTTTTAATTAATATTTACATGAGTTACATATCATTATTATACCCATCCAAATAATAATATATTGAATAACAATTACACCACGACGTGGAGACGGTAAGCCGTACGTATGCACGTATGGTGACATGTTATTCAAAGGGTGGATAGAATACTGAATATGGTTGTACCATATTTTTAATAACATCACAGTATATATAAGATACTGGATTTATTATTTTATAATGGTAATAACAAAAAATAAGAAGTGGGAGAAGAAAGGAACTTGAAATGGGGTGGTGACCACATTACCTCTTCTTCGGGTTCTTCCTTTTGATTTGATCAAAAGGGCTTCTTAGGTTAGCTTTCTAATCCAAATAATGCCTTTAGGTTGTATTGAGGGATTTTGGGAGAGTATTTGGGCAGAATTTGGCAGAACCAAAAGGCTTTTAAGGTATGAAGAAATGAGAAGGAGGAGTGCCCTTTTATAAGAGGGGTGAGGGGCACCTTTGGAAAAATTAGAAATATTAATTTATAATAAATTCATATTCGGTTTATAATGGCTCAAAAGTGTATTATTTAAATTTTAAGGTGGGGATGGGTCGAAAACCACTCAACCAATATAATTTAGACAGGTTTTGGTACTTATATTAACCTTATCATTAAGTATTAACTCTAAGTTAATTAGTTTCACTTTTACAATGTCTCTTTTTATTTTTATATTATATGGTTAATAAACATACCATATACATACAAGAGACCCCCATGTGGTGCATTAATGATGCACATATCATTATATAAGTCTCTTGTCCGATTCGTAGATTTTTAGTAATTTAATTTCAATTAATAATATAATATTTTTTTAAAAAACTCTTTTATGTCAGTTTTGACACTATTCAATAATTGATTTTTGTAAAACTCATAACAGAATGATTACTTCAAAAAAAGTTAATTAAATCAATAATAACATGTCTTAGTAACCTATAAAATTATTTTAGTTCATAAAAAGTCTCAAATTATATTTATTTGGGTATTTATAATTTCAATTATTCTATTTTTTCATTAACTATGTAATTACTACATCATCATTGTGTCATAAATAAATAAAATTATATAATGTCTAAAAATTATAAATAAAATATCATTATATAGGAAATCGTTTTATATTTCTAATGAATATTTATAATCTAACATCCAACATATATTACCCTATGTAAAAATTGTTTTTCTAAAAGATATATGCTTATGTCATTTTTGTACTTATTTTAACATAATTAAAATAAAGTGTCCCTATCACCTACAAGTTGCTCCATGGGGTCCCAAAATCGACCCAAAGATGCCCATGGTCGGACATGTATCCACCAATAAGTTTAGTACACGTTTTAGAGTAATTTAGTATTATTATAATATTATTTTTTAACCCTTATTTACCGAATTTACCCTTAACCATGGTAAATAAAATATTTACCGCAGTAATTATTCAAAATGTCTAAAAATAAAAGATATCTATTTACAAAATTTGAACATCGTGATTCCAAATATAGAATCCATTTTTCCAAATTCAAAACACAGAAGTGGCAGAAAATAATTTAAAATTATTTCCCGCTGTCAAAACAAAAAGCGTGTTTTTAAGATATAATAACTATCAAAAGATTGATACTTGTTTATGTTCGGTTTAATTGTGAAATTATGTCCAATGACCAACATTGTATTAAATGTAAAAAATATATTCTAAATATACTTTAAAACCACTCAAATTCATAATTTATCACTATTAATTATTTTGATTAAAAAAGTCATTTTTAATTAAAATTTAGTAATTTTCACTATTCATCAAAATATTAAAGTTATCTGAAAAGTACCAAAATTTCACCTTAGGCTAAATTAGATATTCTGAATCCAAAAATGAAGTCCATTTTGAAATATAAAATATATATAATTTCCAAAAGTAGGTATTACTATTCATAACGGCTAGTTTGATTGGTTATGGTGTGTTAGAACTCGGTGTTGTTTACAACACACGCTATCACATAATCCAAAGGGAAGCGTACAGTAGAAGCTTCGGTTGTTACATGGACCATGGAGTCTTTTGGTATTCATGGAGTCTATAGTTGTTTTCCACACTGTTCATTGATGTTTGGTTATCTTCTGCAGTTGGGCACCTTGGTTGCCTTGTTTTTCATCATGCATTGGATAGTGGTTCTTTAGTTATGGTTTTGTGTTTTGGGGTTTTGTTTCATAAAGGGTAAAATGTCGTCCAAATTCTTTTGAAACCCTTATTCATTTATTTCCAACCTTTGGCATATAGGGGATATCTCTTAAGGGCATGTAATAACTCATTGTACTCTCAAGCTAATGAGATTGGGTAGGTTATTACAAATGGTATCAATCTTGAACTTCCTTTTAGGTTTAAATGTTATCAGCTTGTTCAGACCTTTCCCAACAAGAGTTCATTAGTGATCTTGGTCTTGGAGTTGATATTAAATCTTTCCTAGTATTTGGGTTAAAGTATTAGATAGGAGTATGATTGTTGGATCTTAAAATGTATAACATAAAAGGACATATCTATCCCTTTTATGATGATCTTCAAGTTACCATGGAGGTGGGTACATAAGTGATTGGAGACACTTCCATGATATCGGTATCTCATTGTCATGACTGTATCCAATGAGACAATCATGACATGCATTTTAGATGAATTAATTCCCACTAGGATGGAATACATCATTTTAGAGGAATGATTCATGTTGTGAAAAAGAGTTTATTTTTGAACGTTCAAGAAATTGTTTTCCTAAAGAATGATTTTAAAAAGGGATTGTTTATGGTATTTTGAAAATGGTTTAATTTCAAAAAGAATACTAAATGTTTTAAAAAATGGTTGTACAAGGAAAAAGGTTGTTGTTGGAAAACATTTTGTGATAGTTTATGTGATAGAATTTGAAATTCTAATCCATCAATGCAAGTGAGTGAGATTGATAGATTTTTTTATTGGTTTAGAAAATGGAACCTAGTAGGCGTCGTTGAAACCAACACCAAAAAGTTAGTGAGAATGTGGTTGCATGTAAACAACAGAAAATCCGACATTTGGTTCACAGTACTATCTATAATTTTCAAGATATAGATATGGGGAACCTGAGGAATGATCCATGGCCTTTGGATCATACCATCCAGTTCATGATGTAGAATCCACCTAACATCTAGGGTGATGTTGAGACAGAAAAAGAGAGGTGTGAATGAGTGTGATGAATCATATCATTCATTTCATCATCAAACTGGTGGAGTTAAAGGTCAACTTGGAAATGTATATGCCCGAGGATCTTGCAAACTAGTGGTGGGATTTAACAGTGAAGGATAAATTGGACGAAGGCCTTACATGTGAGGATTTTGATGAATTATTCTGCAAAAAATTCTATCCTCAAATGTTCATGATCCATAAAATGATCAAATTTTTCAGCATGAACCATGAGATTCTATATGTCATCGAATATGTGTCTATGTTTATGAATTTATTCTGTTTTTTCACCAGAAGATGCGGCAAGTGCATCCTTGATGGCACAAAAATTTGAATCGGGGATACGGTAAGATATTCGATCAACCATTGCAGTGCTCTATATTATGAATTATATAGAGATGGTGAATAGAGTGATTGTGTTTGAATGTGATATCTCGAGATCGATAAGATGAGATTGGATGATACCTACTTTTAATTGTAGGAACTCAACCACTGGGAAAAAGTATAAAATGGATACATATTTCAAAGGTTGAAGTGGAAATAAAAATCAGACGACAGGATCAGTGAACCTTCGTCCATGACCCCAGAGCAAATCAGGTTGCTTTTAATGTGGTTCTCTTGACCACATATAGAGAGATTGTACAAAAAAACCTAGAGAATTTCATAATTTCAATAATATGAGACATATTTAGTGCTATTGTTGTAGTGCTCCAAGGTGTGGTGATCGAGACACATCTCAGGCGTCACAAGCATCGTATTATTCGACCAAGCATGGATAGCAGAATCAGAATTGTTAGTATCATAGAGGTAGAAAAGGTTATTCTTGAAATATAATGAATCCTCAACCTGGGAAACCTCAGTAAGGAATCAAGGATAATAGTGCAGCGATGAATAAATTTTATGGAGCTAAGGAGATGATGGATGATTATCAGGCTGCACAATTTATAGTGAGAAATAAAATTCTTTTGAATTTTACCTCTATGAAAGTTACGTTTGATAATATTGCATCACCATCCATCATTTCTTCTCATGTTGTTTACTTTTTATGTTTAAAACTGGAAATCATGCCTTCTATTTTACACATTAAACTCCTCTTGGTGAAAGTGAATGTCCATCATTTGTGTATAGAGCATGTTCTATAACTGTTGATGGATTTGAGATGAAATGAGACTTCTGGATGTTGGAGATGGATGTTTATGATGTAATACTATGTATGGATTGGCTGACAATGTTCAAGGCTCACATAGACAATTAAAGTACAATAGTTAGTTTCATGACTGAGGACGACATCGAGAATATCTTCATGTTAGAGATGATCGCAAAGAAAGGTGCAAAGAAATTATTGTCACCAACGTTGGGAACGATCTCTTATTAGTTGAAAGTGTTGAATTTGACATCATTGGTAGAGATCGAAGAAACTATTTTTCCAGTATTGTTTGATCAATTTCCAAATTTATTTCCCAAGAACATCACTAGGTTACCACCTCAATGGGAATTGGATTTTAAGATTGATCTCCTTCTAGTGACCAGTCCTATTTCCCTTCTGTTTTATTGGATAGAACCAACAGAGTTAATGGATTTGAATGTGTAGTTAGAGGAGCTAGAAATAAAGGGTTTCATTCATCCAAGTACATCTCTATGGTCAGCACCGATCTTTTTCGTGAAGAAAACATATGGAAGTCTTATGTTGTGAAATGTTTATCGTAAGTGGAAACAAGATACGATAAAGCATATGTACCCACTTCCACACATTAATGATCTATTCGATCAAATGAAAGGAGCTCAGTTGTTCTCTAAAATTAAAATGTGATCAGGTTATTACCGATTTCGTTTTAGGAAGGAAGATATTCCAGAGATAGCTTTCATAATAAAATGTTCCACTATGAATATGTATTCATGCCTTTTGGTCTAATGAATGAACCAGTTGTCCTCATGGATTTGATGAATCAAATATTGTAGTAATATATGGATTCTATTATTGTGGTGTTTTTGGATGAAATCTTGGTATATTCAATGTCCAAGTCTAACCATGAGCTGCACCTAGAAATTGTGTTAGAAATATTGAGGGAACACTGTTTGTAGGACGAATTTTCATAGTGTTATTTTTTGGATATTGCAGTTATTCTTTATTGGCCATTTTATTTCTAAAAAAGGTGTTTTAGTGGATCCAGAATAGATATAAGTTGTTATATCATGGAAATCACAAAATAATTTATTTGAGATACGATGTTTTGTTGGTCTATCTGGCTACTACATACACTTTGTGCGTGATTTGTCATGACAAGATTCACCAATGACAATACTAAAAAAAGAATAATACATTCCAATGGATAGAATATTTATATAAGTCTTTCTAGGAGCTTAAATTTCATCTTACATCATCACCTATCCTAATTTTTTTAGAACCAATATAGGGATATATGATCTATTATGATGCTTCAGGATCAAGATTGGGTTGTGTTCTCATTCAAGGAGATCATGTGGTTGCTTATGGTTCAAGTAAATTGAATGTGCATGAGAGGAATTACCCAACAAATTATTTTGAGTTAGCTGTAGTCATCCATGCCTTGAAAACATGGACACACTATCTCTTTGGTAAGAAATTCACTGAGTTTATGGATCTGAAAATCATGAATCAAATTTTCTCACAGTGAGATTTAAATCTAAGGTAAATGATATGGATGGAGTATCTCTAGATGTTTGAATTTGACTTGATGTATACACTAAGAAAAGTGAATTCGATGGCATATGCATTGAGCATAAAGTCATATCCTCAGTCATAAAAGGAGGCTTTAGATGAATGGTGGTAGATGTCGGTCCTAGAGGACATGCATGTGGAATGTGAAGATTCAGGTGATGTTTTAGTTTTCTTGTCACCTACACCTATTCCTTATTTGGTAAATATGGTTAAAGAGGCACAAAAATATAATTTAAAATGTTTTCTTGTGTTTTAAAAACTCAATGGTGGGGAGACCATTGAGGGATCGAAACTTTATGAGAGCTCAGTTTTCTGTTTTCAAATTTGGATAGTTATACCTATATCTTTTCAGGAAAAACTATTTCATGATTACCACTATTCGAGATGGGTTGTACATCTAGGTACACAAAAGATGTATAAGGCGTTGAAGTCATCGTTTTGGTGGAGAGGTATAAAAATGAAGGTATTTGAGTTCATCTAATAGTGCTTAACTTTTCATAAGGTTAAATCTGAGCATCATAGACCTGCTAGTATGTTGTTATATTTTCCCACCCCAGTTTGTGAATGGTAGCTAATAGCGATGGATTTTGTTATAGGTCTTCCAAGAACAGTTTGTAAACACGGTGACATATGGGTGATAGTGGATCGGCTTACCAAGTCGGCCCATTTCACCCCCATTTTTGAAAATCATATTGTGGGGGATCTGTCCCAAATTTATATCAACAAAGTGGTAAAGAAGAAATAGCATACTAGTTTCAATCATGTCAGATAGAGATCCAAGGTCCACATCTCATTTCGTGAAATCCTTATAGAAATTCCTAAGGACTCAGTTGACTATGAGCAGATCATATCATCCTCAGATAGACAGCCAATCTGAGTTCATGATATGAACATTGGAAGACATGTTGTTGGATTTTGTATCAGATTTTTGTGACTCATGGGAGGAGATTTTACCCACAATAGAGTTCTCATTTAATAACAGATATCAGGCCTTGATACATATGGCTCAGTTTGAAGCATTATATGGATGTCATTGTCGTTATCTATAGTGTTGGGTGGAAACAGATGATACTTCAATAGTTGGGAAAAGCCTTGTCCAAGAAACAAGGTAGAATTTCTAGTTGATCTGAAATAGGATAGAGACATGTCAAAGTGATCAAAAATCTTATGTGGATCATCATCAATGGTCTTTTCCTTGGCAGTACATGAGCATGTGTACTTGCAGATATCACAAAGGCAAGGACATCATTTTTTGGGAATCATTGAAAGTTATATCCTTGATACATATGACCTTTTGAGATACTGGAAGAGGTTGGAGAGGTGGAATATCAGTTGGCATTACCACCATGGTTTAGCTCAGTTCATAATATTTCCCATGTATCCTAGTTGAAAAAATATCACTCTAATCCTAACTATGGGATCCTTTGGAATAACATTGAACAAGATCCGGATGATTTATCGGTACATATTCTGGTTTGGGTTGTGGATAGGAAAGAGAAATTCTTGCATGGAAAAATCATCATTATAGTGTGGGTTTTATGGCATCATGGCCAGATTCAAGAAGAGACATGGGAATGAGGAAGGAAATTACTGAGTAGTGGATGGAACTCTTTCAGGGCAGCGAGGGTTTTCTACTTTCTGAGGACCGAAAGACCAATGGTGGGGAGAATATAGTAACCCCAGTTTCTGGTGTTTCAGATTCTACATGACTTCCCGGGGATAGAAAGTTATTGGTGAGGAGGATTTAACATTCTGAAACATTGGTTGAGTAAGTTTCCCCCTCTACTAAGGTCCTTTTGATTAAAAATTCATATAAGCAATTTTTTGGGGTTTACTATAGGTTTCTGGATAGGTACATGCCATGTACCTGAAGTACACATCGTGTACATTGGAATGAATCCAATTCATGAAGTGGTGGTTACGTTGGGAGCTAGTACAGGTCTTGTAGTGTTTAAAAACTTCATTTTGAGCCCGAGGCGAGGGATTTTTTGGCGTACTTATCCTGCATGGCCTACACGTCATGTACCTGAGATACATGTCGTGAGCCGGAACCCTCCCAGTTTAACATCACACTTCCAGCTATTTCATCACATTCTTTTTCATGGCACATTGTGGATCTCAACTCTAGGTGGACCGAGTTGACTTTCAGAGGCGTTCCACCATCAGAGTAAGGGATTTTTTTCTGTTTTTCTATTCACCATTATTCTTTTGTCTAGTTAGATCTATTCTCATATCCACTTGGTTTATCAAATATACACCCATTATGGGTAGTTATGGGTTGTTTAATTCCATATAAGTTTATTTTGTGGTTGTTTTGTTGATAGGAAAGGATATCTAAGGCCATTTTGGGGATAATCAACCTAGTTTTTGTGAGCATTCTTCGCCTGTTATTGAGTTTCATCAAAACCTTTGATGTAGGTGGCTTTAATCTTGACTCCACTTGCAAGATTTTTTTTGGATTAGCTTCAAATTAATTATCTTGAATGAAATTGATTATAAAATCTTGGTTTAATTATAGGAATATATATATTTTAGTGATGATTTATGGTTTTGGTGAAATTTTTTAATCTTGATGAATAGTTGTTCAATTTAATTTAGTTTATTGAATTAAAAAAATGATTTTAAATCATTGATTTTCTGGGATTTATAAATGGTTTAATGGGAATGAGGTTTTAAATAAAAAGGTTTCTTTTATTTAAATGGTCTGGCATTGAATGATTTTGATGGGAAATGGTTTTCAATAAAATAAGTTTTTAATAAAGAGCTGTTTTGGCATGATCCTTGGCCTGGTTGGTGTGTGTGTTCATATTGCATAAACGAGGATTTTTTGAAATATGTCCTTGTTCTCAGGGTCATAGGGTTAATGGACCATGTGATATAATTACTTTGTGACTACTTGGTAGATAAATGATAAATCGCTCATGAGTATGGAACAGTCACAATCTAGAATGCATGATTGGTTGAATGGGTTGGAGGAATGGTTTGGTATGAAAAAAAGGGATATTTTGAAGTGGTTTTAAATATTGTTTAGTTATTTTTTGGAAAAATAACGTGTTCAATAAAATTAGTTTCAATTAAACTTGTATTCTTTTGGTTATAAATGGGTTTGGAAACTTGTTTATATTTAGATATAAATAGTATTGAGAAAAGTTTTTATGTAAACTATTTTATAAATATGTGTCTAACTCTTCTATCCGGTGGCATAAGTAGAGAAGTCATTGGAAAAAACCTTTTGAGTTTTATACTCACCCTTGATTTGGTACTTTGGTGATTTTGCAGTTGACATCATCCGAGATAGGGGAAAAGGAAATGTGTCTCACATTTTTAGTACAACTTGGTGAGACTTGGGATGTTTCATGATTTTGGAGCTTAGAGCTGGTGGAATATGGAGTCTTCTGGTCTTCCTAGAATATATAGTTGTTTTTCTCTATGTACTTTGAGGTTTGGTTATTTTACACTAGTGTACAAACGTTTTTCCTTTTTCTTCATCATACATCATATAGCGGTTGTTTGGTTGTGTTTTTGTGTCTTTTGGTTTGTTTTGTAAAGGGTAAATTGTCCCCCGCTGGCTTTTGAACCCCTTTGGGATTTACGACTAGCCTTTGGCATCTTCGGTATGTCGCATAAGGAAAAGTAATGTCTCGTTGTATTCTTAAGACAATGAGAATGGAGGTTTATTACACTACCAAATTCATTAAGGATCTACATAGGGTTTTCTAGACATTTTATTGTAAATATAGCTACCATATGTTCTGAAAATGCAATAAGACATGGTAAGAGGTACTGTTTTTAACTAATGGTTAAAGCTAAAAGATAAGGATAATTGAGTGACCTAGACTTGTCTAAAACCTATTTTTGAAGTGGCGTTTTCACAAAAGCATCTTATATTTGAAATAAATGAGTTTGGGACCATTTGAAACCGGACATTAATTTATAATTAAAAAAATACATCAAGACCTTCCTAAAGTACCCCTCCTCTCTCTTATTAAGGGCCACCACCTCTACCCACATAATAAATCATCTAAAGCCCCTTGTATCTTTCTAATTCTACACAAATAAGTTCCCAAAATCACTCAATTTATCCTAGATGCCTTACATTTTGTAGAAGGAAATTAATGAAAGCCTTTTGGTTGAAATAACAAGATTTTACTTGATTTAGAGGTAATGTCTTCTCTCAACTTCATTTCCTTTATATTTCTTCTCTCATCCCAATTCTCTATTTATCTATTGATTACATAACTAGAAAATTATCCTCAATATACTAGGTTTTTGTGATGAAATGGATTCAAACTACACTTCTTCACACCTTCATATTAATGATATGAACATATTGTTTCTTGTGGACGGTGAACTACTGCCTCACATAACGATGATTGTTCAATATTCCACTACCACCTATCATGGTGGGCATTATGATGGAACTTTATTTATATATGATATATATTATATTTATATTTTATCTATTATTCAGTTATTTTTACTTACATCATACCTATATTCTTTCCATAATGTCCAAATATGATATTTTTATTTTGGAGAGTACAAATTACCGCCCCCTCAAAGATATTTGACTCGTTCAGGCCATACATGGAATGTATAAGAATGGTATTAATGAACATATGTAACATATATAAAATATAATATTATAATGGAATTATAATATACCTATGCATCATTTATTTTTTTTCTTTATATACGAAAATGAAATGAATGATGCATTCATGCATACGTACGACTTACCATCTCTATGAACGGTGCATTTCATTTATTATCTCTAAATGATACAAAATATTATAAATAAATATATAATGGATTTGAATAAATATATACTAGATATATATGATACATAAATCATGAATATTATTCTAGTGATGATGGAATTTTGACTACATGGAGAATTTACATCAAAACAAGTTCATTTTCGACTCATGTACCGAATATCGAAAAAACAACCGATATGAAGTTAAATAATTCTGTAATTTTTATAACATGATGATAAGTAATATAAAATGAATAATAATCTTTAAAAGGTTATAAACAAAGTATAAATTATAATAATTTTGTTATTTTTTAATATAAATAATGAACGAGTCAATTCGGACTCACGACAAGGGACTTAATCTCAATATCTGTTCATTTAGGCATATTTTGGATTATACATGACTTTATTTTATATCGTATATAAACCACCTTTTACTTTTAATTTCAATCAAAGGTAATATTCATTCGAAGAATCATTTTACTAAACAAAAAAAGGAATGTTTCATTTTAACGTAAATGATGACAAAGACAATTCCACTTCCATGAGCATTATTTGATATTTGGCATACTTAGTAAGACGTAATGTTTTTAAATGGAAAATAAATACCATACACCCTTTTTATGTATTTTTGTGTTGAAAATAATTTTTAGGAAACATTCATTATGTCAATATATTGAAATGATATATTGTGATTTCAATGTACAAATTTTATCTTTCTTTTATTATTGTTTTATGTGTTATGAAGATGTTATAGTTACTAGGAATTGTTTACATATACGGGTGGTTCCATGATAAACCTATGGAGAGTGAGCCCGATATAGATCTCTAATTAATTGGTTAATGTGAAAAAGTTAAACATTAGTGTTTCTCCTAATAGATTTAGGGAATATACTATAATGTGTATTTCAAATGTAACTCCCTATGTAGCTATGAAAGCTAAAATGTATGTAAGTTATGAACGCCACAAGTTACCTTTATGATTTATGATTTCTACTTGTAATTCATAAATATTATGATTTCATAAGGCATGTTAAATATATTATGTTTTTTGATTGAAAAGTATGATTTCTTTGATTCTTATGTATTCATGGAATAATGATTTCATGGATTATTTTATATCCATTAATGATATTTTTATTCACATCCTAGGATTTTAAAATATTGTTTCTTGGTTATTAAGAAGGATAAGAGAAAAGAATAATTTAAGATTATTTTTATCATGAAAATAATTATTGTTAAATTTTTAGGATTTTTATTTTTGTGAAAAAATAGATAGAGTATAAGTGGATACTTTGAAATTTTTTAGATTTAATGTAATGGTTATGTCCTAATTCTCTAAAACATTAAACCATAAAAGATCCTCAATGTGAAATAAAGTCAAATTATTGACTGATCTAAAGATTAATTAGTGTTTTAATGCTGGGGAATTATAGTTGAAATTAGTGGTTTGTTTAGATATCTTTATAGGTTAGGGAGTTATTTAAGCATCATTTACATAAACATAATGGTTAAAATATTAGAAAGCATCATAGTAGTTTTTGACACAATGAATGAGTTTTAAATAATATGAATAAATATATCTTAGTGTTTACCCTCCCCATAAGATAATATATGATTATTTTACTAATATACTCACACTGACCTTTTTGAATTTAGTAAATGGCTGGATCTATTAGGCACCAAAGTAACAATGGATGTGAAGAAAACTGTGTTGAGTTTTAGAATGATAAATTGATTGAAATGGGAGTTGTAATGGTAAATCTGGTGGTTATTCTTAACCAACATTCTAGAGGTATGATTTATCACTTGAAATATTGTGACTTTCATTAGGCATCCTATATGCGAGAAACGAATCCCTATGGAAGTTTAGTTAATAATCACAATGGTATGTATATTCAAAAACCAATGTGTGAAGGATGTGGAAAGAAACACCAAGGAAAATTATTCAAAGAAATTGTAAGATGTTATAGATGTGGTAATGAAGGTCATAAAGAAATAACCTTCCATGGAAAAAGGAATCATTTAGTTTACTCCAAAAAAGAGAAGGAAGTTCTTTATGAGGATTCAATTGAACGTTTTTAATGTTGGGTGCATGGTTATTATAAAATAGATTTTATATGAATAAGGTTTGTGAATGGGATCAGCAGGACCACGAAACTATGTGTTTTACAATACCAAATTCTATTCTAATTTAAGATGTGGAAACTGAACTAGACCTATGAAAGGTATGGATTATTTGATAGGTCATGTTTTGACATTATTTAATCTTAAGACATTATGCCTGAATTTTATTAGGAAGTAATTTTCAAATAATAAGCTGAAAAACAAGGATAAAGAATCATAAAGAATATTTGATGAATAAGATGTGAAAATTTTAGAAAATTAAGAGGTATGTCAGATATATGGATGATGGAATGTTTAAATGTAATAATGATGGTATTAATATAGAAGAATTATTTTATTTGTAACCCATATGATTTTTAATTGAGTAAAAATTATCTTTTATTTTTTGGAAATAGTAATAAAGAACCATTGGGGTTTATATGATCTTTTAATTCGAGGCAATTACGGGTTATTACTTTTTGGGATGAAAAAAAAGGTATTAAAAAACGATGAGGATGAAGAAGGTAATGGTTATTTTTGAAAAAAATATCTTATTTTGTAGAATATTATAATAATGATATGGTTTTAGAAAAAGGAAAACTTGTAGTATGGGTGACAACCCGTTACGTTCAAAAAGTCCATGGGAATCGAACCCACAACCAAAGGGTGAAATGGATGCATCGCCTACCACTAGACTACGTTAAGTCCCTAGTTAGTATGAGTTATTCTTTTTAGTTCAATGATTTTATGTATTAGTAATGTGTTTATTTTGGGAAATTATGTTTTATCAAATAGATATTCATAGTATAGGAAAATTATTTTATGTTTAGGTGATAAATATTATTTTGGAAGACATTCACTTTTTTTGGAACAATATATGCCTAAGTAAAATAGAATATTATGGGAGTTCATTTGTGGAGTAATGGTTGAAATATTATTTTGAAAAAAATATTTTTTTTGTACGTATGTATATTGGGTTTGTTTATGTAAATGGATAACCTATCATATGTAATATGTGATTAGGTTAATTACTATTTTGTATGAGACATTAAGTGTAGTTGATGTTATATGGAGATAAAATTTATAATGGAAGAATATGTGATCAAATCCATCTAAATTTTGGGTTTCTATATTAGTTTTGATTTATTTAAAGAATTTTAAGTACAATTTTTATTGAATGGTCTTTTTTAGATTTGGGTATTATCTATTGAATTTTGGAGATTGATAGTAGTATTTCTTTTCTTAATGGATTGTTCATTTTAGGGATTATATTATCTTTTACTAAGAATTTTGGTTTAGGTTAATATTTCAAGATAGGAGGAATAGATAGTTAATATTTTTTTGGATTGTGAGATTCTATATAAGTAGATTCATCTTGAATACTCATCTTTTGGATAAAAATATAAATTGTATGGGAAATTGATTAAAATATTAAATACTACTTCTCATGTATGTATATTAAATTATTATCTTAGTCTAGGTAGTAATAAAATTTTTAAACTCAATGAAAATGATCGTTACGAAAAAAATGTTATAATATTTCATGTATCAATAGATTTTTACCCACCACAAATTTATGGTATCGTGATGGTTAACATTTTGTGATCATGTTCTCTATGACTATCTATTAGTCTATGAGAGTTAGTTTCACTTCCATATCCATGTTTTTCTATGTGTAATCCAAGTATGTATTTTCATGGGTGACCTTTGCACATATTTTTATTTTAAAGTGATAGTTCTATTGACTATTTTTCCGATGTGGGATTTCAATGATGTCTCTAATGGAAATTTTAAATTTTCCAGGATGCAATTTCCAAAAGGGGGAATGATGTAATGACCCAGGTATTTGTAGATTAATATGTTTTCCTTTCAATTAATATTTATTAAGAAGATATTAATTATCAATTAATGTATATGATTTTCCAATAGTTTATTCTACTCAAAACAACGGGTTTCACCAAAATATGTTGTTGCACACAACATTGACTTATACTGAAACATAATAATGTAATAATAATATTATTTTATATGGTAGTTAATGATTATCCATTGGAATGGGGGGAATTAATAGTATCAACTGAATTTGTAAATATGGTTTACACATGTTTAAATAAAGATCCATTGGTTACCAAATTTACTATAAATGGAAATAAAATACAATGGAATACAAATGATGTGTTTTTATGAAGAACTATTTAATATAGAATAATTATGTTTAGAAAATCATATCACTATTTATGTATTTTTATTTAATGAGATATATTTTTTATATGTTAAATGTAATGTTTTAAATTAATCTTATATATATTCTATTTATGATATAAGAATAAATTCGGATGAAAGCAGTATTTTTCTAAAAATGTAGTTTTGCTGCATTTAGATGGAGAACCCTTTTATATTTAGTTTTTTCACATTAATATGTCATATTTGAAATAATAAAACTATTAAATATAATTGGGACACCAAAATTTTATTTTGATAAATTTTGGGTAATTTTCTAATAATGTTCATTTCTTAATGAATAGTAAAAAATAATGTATTTTAATTCAAAATTGCATTTTCATCTAATTTATTTATACAGTTAAATTGTAATTTTAATTGGTTTTAAAGTATAATTGGATTATTTTTTAATAATTTAATCCAATTAAGGTCATTTGATGTAATTTCACATTTTTATTGGACATAAACACTGGTCAATCGTTTCGTAGTTTTTATTTCTTCCAAACACACTTTTTGGTTTTGACAATAGGAACTAATTTTTAAACAATTTCTGAAAAATCTATGTTTTCAATTTAGAAAAATTGATTACATATTTGGAATCATAAAGTCCAATGTTTTTAAATATGTACCTTTTATTTTTCGACATTATGAATAGTCTCTTCTGTAATTATTTTATTTACCATGTTAAAGGGTAAATCTAGTAAATAAGGGTAAAAGATAATACTATAATAATATAAAACGACCCTAAAACATTTACTAATCCTATTTTATGATATATGGATGACCATAGGAATCCATGGGTCGATTTTAGGACCTCTTGAATCCACATGGATGTGAAAATGATATTTTATAAGAATTAGTTTAAAGTAAAGAGAAATATAACTTAAACATGTATCTTTTAATAATAAAAAATCAATATGGATTTATATAACTAATATCATTGACTATAAATAGTAATTATCAATATAATTTTTTTTTCTATTTTAGGATATTGGTTTAATAATTTTAGACACTAAATTAATAAATTTAAATATGACATAATGATGATATAGTGATTGCTTCATCAAAAAAGGATTCAAATAATTGATATTTTAACTATTAAAATAAATTTACATTATATATTATGACGTAATCCACGAATTTTATGGATGATTGTGACATATTATATTTGAGTTAATTCCTTTTATTTGAAGTAATAATGTTGTTATGACTATATAAAAATCAATTACGTTATAGAGTCGGGATTGACAAAAATGAGTTCTTAAAAATACTATTTGATTAAATGATATAATAGTCATAAAAATATAAGATTAGGAAAACCGAATTATATAATGTTAAAAATTTAATTAATGATTCAATTATTTTTCTTCTTATATTATTATATTTAATATAGTTACCATATATTATGACAATTCAAGAAGACATTGTAAGAGTTAATGTTTTTAACTAAGTGTTAAATCTAAAAGATAAGGTTATTTGAGTGACCAAAAATTGTCTAAAACCTATTCGTTGAGGGGTTTTCGACCCAAAAACATCATATATTTTAAATAAATTAGTTTGGTACCATTTTAAATAGAAAGTCAAATTATAATAAAATAATATTTCATGACCTTCCAACAGTGCCCCTCCTCCCTCTTATAAAAGGACACCACCTCTACCCACTTAATCACACCTCTCAATGCCCTTGGCTCACCCAAATTCTAATCAAATATGTTCTCAAAATCCCTACCATACATTTAGAATCCTTAACTTGGGTATAAGGAAATTTAAGAAATCCTTTTGACACAAATCAATTGATGTTACCCGATTTTGAGGTAACATCTTCTCTAAAGTTCATTTCTATTATTTTCCGTCTCCACTCCCAATTCACTTGTTATTATTTGATTACATAAAAAACATTATAATCAATTTACTATTACGTTTTTATGATATTTATTCGATCTTAAATTACACACACCTCCATCTAATGGATATGAACCAACTATTTCTATAGACTGAGAACTACTGCCTCAAGAAACGATGATTGTTCAATTTTCGCCTACCACCTCTCATGGTGACCATTATGATGGAAAAGTATTTTTATATGATATATATTATATTTATTTGGTCTCTAATATTCTTTAATTTCATTTTACATCATACCATTAGGTTTTTTATAATGTGTAAATAAGATAATTTCATTTGAGGAAGTGCAGTCTACCGCCCCTCAAAGTGATAGAACTAGTTCATTCCATACATGGTATGTTTAAAGGATGGAATTAATGAAAATATATTACTAATATAAAATATGATATTATACTGGATTTATAATATACCAATGTATCATTTATTTTTCATTACTTTAAATATGAAAAAGAAACAACAGTAATGTTCATGCGTACGTACAACTTACGGTCTCCATGAATGGTGCATTTCATTTCTTATATACATATGTTATAGACTATTATAAATACATATATACAGAATATAAATACATATATACTGGATATATAGGATACTTAAATCAAGAATAATATTTTGGTGATGACATAATTTTGTCTACAAGGACAATTTACATGAAAACGAGTTCATTTTTTACTCAAGTACTGAAAATCTGCAAAAGGACTAATATGAACATATATAATTATGTAATTTTTATAAAATCGTGATATTTAATATAAAATGAATAATAAACATGAAAAATGTTATAAAGAAATTATAAATTGATCTATGTTTATTATTTCTAAATATAAATAATGAACGAGACAAGTCGAACTCAAGGTAAGGGTCTTCATCTCAATATTCTTTCATTGAGGATTTTTTTGGTTTACACACAACCTTATTTTACACCGTGTATAAACCCCTTTTGATTTTTAATTTTTTTTTAAATGGAATATTTTTTCTACGAATAATTTTACTAAATTAAAAAAGGATATTTATTATTTACATATGTGATGAAAACTAACTTTCAGCCGCTGCGAGAATTATCTGATATTTTGGTTCCATAACAAGCCATAATGTTTTTAAAAGAAAAAAAATACCATATACCCTTTTTATGTATTTTCGTTTTGAAAATGGTTTTGATGAATCATTTATTATATAAATATCTTGAAATGATATATTCTGATTGCAATGTGTAAATATTATATTTCAATTATGAATGTTTTATGTGTTATGAACATTTTATGGTTCTTGGTCACTGTTTACATATGCTGGTGGTTTCATGATAAATGAAGGGTGGGGAGCCTGAGATAGCTCTCAAATGCATTGGATAACATGACAGAGGTAAACATTAATGTTTATCCTAATATATTTAGAGAATATAATGTTACGTTTATTCTAAACGTAACTCTCAATGTAGATGAAAAAGATACAATGTGATTTTGTTATAGATTCCACAAGTTACGTTTTTGGTTTATGATTTCTATTTGTTATTCACAAATAGTATTATTTCATGAGGTATATTAAATATATTATGTTTTATGATTAAAATGTATGATTTGGTTGATTTGTAAGTATTTATGGACTAATGTCCTCTTTCCTTATTTTATATCTCTTACTAAGTTTTTTATGCTCATCCCATGTTTTTGAAATGTTATTCGTATGGTATAAAGAAGGTTAAGAGAAAGGAAGAATTAAAAATGATTTTTATCAAGAAATTTTTTCTTATTTAATTTAAGGTGTTTTTTCATTGTTAAAAAAAATATACTGAGTATATGTTTCTACTTTTTAATTTTTGAGATGTAATGTTAAAATTAGGGCCTAATTCTCAACAAATATAAACTTGAAAAGATCCTCAATGTGAATAAAATTCAAATTATTGATTGATATCAAGATTATGTAATGTTTTAAGGTTGGGGTTGTATAAAAAATGTTTTGTAATATAATTATAAAAACATAACTAAAAAATAAATAACATAAATATTATATAAAAATAGAGTGTACATCATAATTTACATCATGATAGAATATATAGAAATAATGAAAAATCAACATCTTGTTAAACAAGAGTTCACCCTACACAGAAAGAGTATGTTCATTACCCATTATATGGAAGTGTGTGTTTGTATATGTCAAAATCCTAGAATAAAAAATCATTATATATTGAGGGTAATGGTTTTTTTAATAATTAAATAAATATAGTGGAGGGAGAATGAATATAACATAAAAGGGCTTGATGAAGTATGTTCCCTCTTATTTGGGTAACATCTTTTTCTTTTCAAGAGATGACTTCTTTGGATTTATTTCCTCTAAAATGGAGATCTCCAAGAGAAGGGAGGGATTTCAAAGAGCTATTTAAAAAGATCATGGCTGGACATAAGTGTCTTGAGAGGTGTTTGTAAGTGTTAGGAGTGGAGTCCTTTTATATTGCAAGATGAGGGGAAGTCTTGTAATATTTTGGAAAAGGGAAATCCTAGCCACGTTTTTTTCAAGTGGACCCACCAGTGACCTAATTTTTTGAAAAAGTTATATGTGGCATAAATATGTCCATAAAATGGATTTTCCCAATTGTATATGTCATTTTCGGCCTTAGGTTCAGGGTTTAGTCCCTTTTTAAGAATAATTTAATCTTAATCATTATATTAAATTTTAATTACCTTTATATATACTTTTTGTTAGAAAATTATTTGATCGTAATTTAAATTATAAATTATTATTGTTCTAGATATGGAATCCACCTTTCCAATTTCCAATCATAGAACTGCCAGAAATTAATAAAATTTAATCTTGCATACGGATGACAAAGTGGGTTTTTAATGTAACAATGTTCAAAAGTTTGCTAGTTTTTATAACCAATTACTATATAAAATTGAGTTCAAAGAACTAAATAAGATAAATTAATAAAAGTTTTATATAATTAATCATTGAAAAAACTTAATAATATAAATCATCCATTAAAATAAATTAGATTGAAATGAGGTTTTAACATAATTTTCATATTATTTAGTATTCATAAAAAATGAAACTTCACAGATAAATACCAAAAAATCACCTTAAGATAATTTTTATTTATATTATCCAAAAATTAAGATTATTATTAAATATAATATTTATAATAAATTCAAAAAAATAGATTAAATTTAGTTCTTTCATCAAAATGCTTTAAAAGTAAATTAATAAAAACATAGTTTTATGTGTAACATTAGGGTTGTTCTTATATTATGCATATCAAAACTATTGGATGAGTATAAATAATTTTTTTTTGAATATATATCATATAAATTTAATTAATAACATTCACTAGTTATAAAAAATTTAACTTATTAAGATAAATCGTCTTTTTCATATGAAAATAGTATTTTAAAAATCATTCTACTTAAATTGATTTGGTTTATATAATATTTTCCAATCAAAATGTAACCAATAAATTCAACTATATGCTTTTTATCCAATAATTTTTAATTTAAAAGATATTTTATATATTTTGAAATTATAATATTTCAATAATTAATTATTGTTCGATAACACTCGGTCATGTGTGTTACGTAACCCATCGAGGATATCAAGTCTTGTGTGTAACGTATGCTGACCTATAATTTCCATGTAGAGAAATGTATAATTTATGTTGAATGAAGTGCATGATTAACTTGGTGTATCATATAACGTAATCCAAAGATAGTTATTTAATGTAAAATAAATTATTTTTAGTGTTGTGTGAAATGAAAATATAAAAAAGATTATATTAATTAAAAAAATAGTTCCCAAAAAAAACTCAATGTGTTACGATTGTTAGTTATAAGAAACATCCCAATATCCCTACATCACAAAAAATCCAACCTA
This sequence comes from Viscum album, assembly GCA_963277665.1. Lineage (NCBI taxonomy): Eukaryota > Viridiplantae > Streptophyta > Magnoliopsida > Santalales > Viscaceae > Viscum > Viscum album. Next base: position 95,826,377 of record OY728141.1, on the reverse strand, counting down.
TATCCAAATCAATCAATATATGCTAAAAATCACCATCTTGTTTTATGAAATAGCTAGATATGTGCTATTATAAGGGAATATTATAATTTTTAATTATTTTTTAAAATCATAATTCAACAGGAAATGAACATCATTCATTTTTATGGATGTGAATGCTAAGACAAGACAAGATAAATCATTAAAAAAATTATGTAGTATCTTTCTAAGCAGATAAAACTATATATATCAATGAAATTCCTTGGTGGTTTATAATATTTAATATCTAATATCTTTTTAGGATCCACTAGATCTCACTTTTTATAAATGAAATGACCAAATAAACATTACTATTTTATCATGAAATCGCACAATAAAATCTAGAATAATGGGGATTCTCTCATATTATACACATCTTCATAAACAAGTGTTATTTAATATCGGCCTGAATTATTGAATATATCACTATATCCTCAATGTAAACCACAATAAAGAAATGGATATTCCTTTGGATGATCCAATTCATTAATTCCATTAACATATCTAGAAAATCCATTATGTCTAAGGTCATAACCATACAAACATAATAGCCACAATGACTCTATCAATAACTTTTTAGAATTTCCTCCTTTAAATCTAATATTTTAAAATATCCCTATTGAATTTTAATTTTAGAGAGACACTATGATACCCTAAATTAATCAAACATTTCATAAATTAATGGAATAGGCTAATGAATAATTATTATAAGTTGGTTAATCTTGTGCTAATCAAAAAAACTCTAAGTGTTCCTTCAAACTTATTTATAAAAATAACTACTTCTTCCTAGAGGGACATGATTATCAGAATGAACTCATTTCCTTCAAACTCTTCTATTTAGTCATTTATTTGTGCCAAATTTATAGGTGTCATTGAATAAGATAAAAGGGAAATATTATTGGTTTATTTATAAGATCAATCATAAAAATCACCTATGATATTGGGGAAAGCCTAGAAAAATTAATTGGAAACACATTTAGAAACTTGTCAACCATTTTTGGAAGATTAATATTTTTGATTTCATAAATTGATTTTGATTTAACTGGTCTGAACTGATAGATGGTATTTCATATCATTTGTACCAAAGGCTATCTGTACATTGATCGAACACCTTATAAATATGTGTCCCTCTTATTTTTATTCTTAGCATTGAAGTTCCCACATGTTCTAATGGTGATCAACATACTCCCTTCAACTGATTTTTCAAAGAAAAGCCTTTCTTCCATAGTCACACTATTTACAGTCTGTGTATAGTAAGTATTACAAAAATGAAAATATTTGGGAAAAATCCTATTATAGCTCTGGCTTTGAAATACATTACATAAAGGATTCACTTTCAGCTACTTTAGGTGCAAAAATAACTATGTTCATAAAATTAGCCAAAAATTCTACCATAGACATATTCTCATACATTCAAATAGGAAATATGTGGTTCTAGAAATCTGAATTGTGTGTAGATAAAATGTATTTCTAAAAATTTATTCAATATCCTAACATAAAATACCTTTTTCATATTTATATTGGAAAATAATTCCCATAATTATTATGGTATATCCATATGAATTTATTTTTCTAACTTTTCATTTATCTTGGTTGGTGTTCCTAAAAAATTAAATACTTGATTCATCCTATTTACCCACAACTCTACCCTTTCTCATTTCAAATCCCCTAGAAGTATCATTGGATTATAGAATTGAAAATAAACTTATTAGTCCACCTTTAAAGTCACATAATTCTGTTTACCTATATAATTGCTTTTAAAAGAATGAATTATTCTTTTGATCAATTGTTTGTTTAGCTGTATCTGATGTAAAACAATATTTTTAGAATACTCATCCTATTATTTATTACAATGTCTACCCTATTCCATTCTATATAGAAAAGAACAAAGCACAGATCAGTGTTACTCATTAGTAGCTTATGGGATAGAAATTCCAAATTACCATATCAAAAAATACATCAATGATTATTTTCACAATCCATCAATTATAAACATTTTCAACATTTTTCATAAATCATAAATCCAAAGATGATCAATATAATCCTAATTAAAATTCTTACAACAAATGAATGATATGAAATTTTCAATGGATAAAACCATGATGATGAGATCAAAAATCACCGAGATCTATATTAAAACACTCATGTACCTAAACACCAAGGTAACATGGTTTTCAACATAAAAATGATAAATATATCTCATTAAGATTTATTTTTCATGTTCTCAAAATCATATATTATTTTTACTATCCAAAAAATGAAAAATGGATAGACCCTGACTAATACCATTTCCCACATACTTACCATGATAATTTTCTTTAGAAGTGATGGAGGAATTACTAGACTTATGTGGCATCCTCATGAAACCAATTCATGGAAATAAATTCAAATAAATTCCAAGAACACTATGGATTGTTTTTCCTTCAAAACAATCCGACTAGAATTACAAAAGATAACATCCAACTCACCTATATGATGCATGATTCAATAAAAGAACTAGATATATATCCATGAGTAGATTAAAAAATTAGATTACCAATTGAAACAAAATATGTTATTCAAAATAGACTGAAAACATATAAACCCACTAATATATAACTTCTCTCAAAACAATTGAATACCATCCAGATCCATGATTGAAATCAGCATTCCTCACTCCAAGTATAATCGTGAATCAATAAATAAAAGAGATAGCTTTTATTTATCTATTTCTCAAAACATGATATCTATAAATACAACGAGGTTCCCAAAAAAAAGTGCCTATAAATTCTTTAGGTATTCCCAAAAGACAACCCAAATCACTATAGTATGATAAAAAACAATTGAAACATTATATAAAATAATAGTTCAATGTAGTTAAAAAAATTTATCTCAGAAACATAAAAAGTTATATGGAAAAACTAACCAAATCCTATGAATCATTTCTCAATATTTTTTTAGCATTCACAAATCACAAGTTTCCACACAGAGACACACATGGACACACACACACATGCATGCCATGTGAACTTTCCATACCCATGAGTATTGTCTCATAGTTTAACCATTTCATAACAAGGTGACCAATGTATAGGTCCCCCAATAGATGATTCCCCATATATTGGTTCATGTCTAATAAATGATGGTGCTTCAGTGGAACACATCCCTTATCCGAAGTAACATAAAATTATTAAATCCTTCCATACATGTATGAAAAACCCAATTCCAAATTTAGTGTAAAATAAAACCAATTATTTCCCAAAAACCATTCATTAAACAACTTGTGTGCATAAAAACAATTCCATAATTTTAAAACCATGATTCTAAAAATATGAAAAAATTATGTTCTCCACAAACCATCTAATTTCCCCAATTTCCAAATCCATAAAAAATGGTTCATTAAAGAATATATATTTTTCAACACAATTTCAGGAATAATATTCAATCAATACTAAGAAATCAAGCTCCAAAATGGTGGATGTGATATAGAATCAACCTACCTCTCAATGGGTGATGAAATCGAAGAACGATACTAATATCTTCTAGATCCTAACCTAGGTTATCCAATATTTAATAGATTCATTCATATCTCATAAATATTCCAATTAAATAATATAGATCAATCTATAACATACTAGTATTATGGTTCATGGAGGTAAATGAAGAGTTGATAAAAGAATAATGGAAATGAACAATTATTGATCGAAGAATTTGGACGATTAATGATATTTCATTTGAAAAAAGTTTTATCCAAATACAAATTCATCACAAAAGGAGACTTGAGTGGAAAGTAAATTTGGAAGCCTAATATATTTTGTCATTAATGAGGGTTTTGGTCCTAAATTAAACGTAAAATCATAATTTCCTATGCATTAAAAACATGTCGCATGGTAAAGTTTCGTGGTTTGTCAGTCGATGTGCTAATGGTGCATGTTCTATTGGATAATATTATGTGTTTACACTATTTATGATGAATTTTTTGGGAAACTATGTGACAACTATTATTTTAATTATTTTTTATTTCTATGGTTTCACATGGCCACTTGGATGGGTATTCCAAGTCGTGGACCAACTTTGATCCTACCCATTGACTAAGAAATCATAATTATCAATTTTTTGGAGATAGTTCATAGTTCATAATTTATGTTCACAAAATGATCACCTACAAAAACACTTAAATAAAATTATAAATCCTCATTGAACGTTTTAGAACATAAACCATGCATTTTATAGGCTCAAAATAGAAAAAAAAATTACATGTGATTGAATTTATGGGTGTCACATATATTTTGAGATATAGATCTCAACAAGGATTCCTTTTTTCTAATATTTTACATCAAAGCCCTTTTTTATTTATTTCATGTATATTTAGAAGTTAATTCCTTATATTTCTTTTAATTTTCAATCCTTCTTGAACTGCATATTGAGATATCTACCACTCATGAATCCAAATAAAATTTATTGATAAACACAATTTCAGAGTTATACTATATTTATGTAATCTTACGTTTAGTGGATTAATATTTAATATTAATATATTTATTTATCCTTATTCGTTGAATTTTTGTTGGTTTCTATGATAAAATTATTTTTTTCTGTGAGATTACAGTAATTTTTTATGTAAGAAGAATAATGCAATTTTTAAATTCATTTTTACATAATTTATATGGGATAATAATGAGTTTTATGAAATTTGATTTCAATTATTTATAAAATTTTCAAAAAAATTGTTTTATTGGGTTTTGGTTTTGATAGGGTTGGAATCAAAACATTTATGAATGGCATGCACAAGAATAATATATTATTCAAACCATAAAAAACATGTTCTAGATTCCCCACTAATTATATGTAAACCGACAACATGATAAATTAAAATACAATTAGTTTTCACTTCTTACTCACTTCACCAAGATACAAATAGCATAAATAACTCTATATAAAAGATATTCAACACTCAAATTTAGTGTAAATAAAAGATTATCACTTTAAATTTACAGGATATGTATAATTAAGTCCAAAAACCATGAGATAACACTGAATCTATCTCTATTAATATCAAGAAATTCAATTATTTAAAAAATAATTATGAATTTTCAATCATGTAATCTTTCTATTTTTTTACGTTTCATAAGTACAATGAAATTTTTTTTTCATGAAATTAAAACAGTTAGTCCAAACACAATCACATAGTGGGTCCTATATGGTCATTCGAGTAAATCACATTATGAGTTCCATTGATGATCTTCTACTAATCCTGGTGACCAACAATCTCCTTTATAGTGTAGAATCATACAAATAAATCTAGTATATAGTGGGTTTTACACAAAATATAATTACATCACCTCAAAACATTCAAAAAAGTGACAAATACATTTTAGAGATCCATGAGACCTATCCATTTTATGAATATCCCTACAAAGCACTGGATATCAAATTTCTAATAATTGAAAAACTGGATAAACTATCCTAAATTGTATCTCTTTCTAGAATACCTCTTTTGATATAATGAATCATACTTCACATCAAAAAATCTCCCACATGAAGTTTAATTAATGGACAATTATAGAAACATTTTATCTCTTATGATAAAATGATTATCATTTTACAGTAGTGTCTCCAAACGTTTCACTTAACCTAAATCTCATTGATGATAAATATTTATACAATACATTATTAGACTAAATTCTCAATGAATAATTTCACCATATTTCTCTTGACAGTTTCTTAATTGCTCAAGATATTTTCCTCCATCATGTTCTATATAAAATATACTTAAGGTATATATTATTTATATAAACATGGAATACCAAGTTCTAATCCATGTGTAAAAAAATATGATTATCAAAGTATAAAAATCTGTATTTAGGATCTATTACGAGTTAAACCTTTAAACGCATTAACCAAATTATCTCTTTACCTTCATTCACTAATTTAATACAATCTAGTTCCATTGTGGAAAATTTTACAACTAATTGAAATCATGATATAAATAACATCATTGTTCTGATTAATGTGATCAAAAAATAATGTATACTCTTTCACATATATAAATCTCCCCCAAATATTTTATCAACATTCCCCTTCAAAGGATCGTCCATCCCAAAGATAAAAAACTATATGTTTATTTCTATTTAGATAAATGATGATCCTTTTAATAATTTAATAGTGTTAATTCTAGGAAATGGACAATAAATAATATATCAGTGCCATTATATCCAGAATGACTATATGAGGGAACACAATGGTGTAAATCTAACTTAATACCACATATTCATATTAAAATTTCCATATATGCAACCCCAAATCTATATATTTGGTGTAAAAACATCTAGAATCAGGAATTTTCATGAAAGAGGGTTTAATATTAGATTTCATATATACATACCAAATACCAGGAAAATATTCTAGAAAAAATGCTATATAGATGATAACAATTTTTTAGCTTTAAATAATTACTCAATCCACAATGCCATTGTTTTCATAGAACCACTAGTATCTTTCATTTCAAATATTATATTGATATTTCATAATATTTCCTAATTATGTTGATTCATGAAACCAATTATTTTTTATTATAATTTTTATTCTATAAATATAAATGGAGAAATATATTTATAATAAAATTTCAATATTTTTAACACATCAAATGCAACTAAGATCAATAAATTATTGATGGTAGTGTGTTTTAATGCATTTGAAAACATTTCTAATAAGGAAATACCTTTATTATGTTGGATAACCTTCCCCTCCATCAATCATTTCAAAATTCTTACACTAATACTTTTGTACTAGTCAAATTTTTTAGTAATTTTCATATTCATTCATTACATGTGTTGATTTTTTCATCTTCCATGTCATATTTGCATTAATTGAATCTAATTATTTATTCATTTCGAACTACCACTACCCAGAATCATTGATATTGGATACTTCATCAAGTCTCTTAGGTTCTCGTAGGTTTATTAAATATAAAAAATGAAATTCATTACCACATACTTGAACCAACTATTTGACTCTAGAAGACCACTTAAAAGGATCATATTGTTCTACTGTGTATTAGTTTTCATACATTGAAGATCGCATATACATAGAACAACCCATTGGTACCCCCATATGAGAATTATTGGACCTAATTATTCTGGTATATCTTTTGCGGGCCTACTATTTAGACATCATGTGATGACATCTGAATTATAAAAAGTAAGTTCTAATAATGATTTCTCATTAATGTAAATTTAGATAACACTAGTTTAAATTGATCTTTCATATTAAATTTAATTCAAATTTTAATCTACATAGATGACTCAGTAATTGAATGGAACATTGCAAATTTTCAGGACAGGGATATTTTCATTATCCCAATGTCAAATCTGATAGCTTTCATCACCATATCCAATAAATAAATTCCCAATTTATTTTTACACAAGTTTATCTGAATCCTTATCATCCATATAGTAATATTAAGGACTACTAAAATCATTGAGACGGATGAGTAAAATCATTTTACTGAACCATAACAGATTCAGAATTTTCTACAACATTGATGATTTCATACTGAGATTAACAGAGTACTCAACATTGTTGACTAATTTCACCATGATAACATAGGATATTCTTGAGTGAAACCTCATTCTCAATGTCATATTTGTTAATACAATTTTAATAATTTTTCAATGCCATTTTTTATTTCTTAAAAGTAAATTCTTTAAATTTATTATCACTATATTCTTACTGATATTATAGAATCCTCATTTTATATAATAATTATAATTGTTGGACCTTATTTATTTTATTTATTCAAATAACATTACCTACCATTTTTATACTATGAAAAATATATAAAATATATCGTAATTTTATTTCATGAAATCAAAAAATAGTCCTTTTGTAATAATAATTGAATATAAAAAATTATTATGACCCTCCATGATATTGTATAGTGTAAAGTCCACAAACCTTTATCTCAAATAATTCTAGATTAGTGATATTTGGTGTCCTCCCACTCGGATTTAATGAAATAATATATTTCTTTCCGAGTATGAAACTATCACCAATATCAAAGTATATATAATTCTACTTCAATATGAATTTTGATACTAAGAGATTTATGTTTTTCTATATGAAATTACAATGTTAAAAATTTAATTTCTTTAAAGTATTTGAAATTATATGTTAATATTTCTTCACTCTATCTAATTGTATAGTCAGAAAGAGTGGTTAATATTTTATCTCCTTGGTAAAAACCATTGAACCTTGTATTATTTTCTACACTCCATTGATAATGTTTCCACAAAAATAGTTTGAAATGTTTTTCCCTTCATACTAAAATTTTTCAACAAAACATTAATGTTTCATGGATTAGTGAGATGAAGGTTACTTCTATTATTAATCTATAGCTTCACATCATCCTTCTCACAATTTTTGATGCCTTATAATCATCCATGTGAAGCATTCCAATATTCATTGACCCATATATTTTCCACATATCCATCCAGTTATATATATTTTAATGATCATATAGAAAAATTTCTTAATTCTTCCATTTGAACAAACACACTTGGTAGTAAATAGATACTACCTTTGACATCCAAAAAATAATTAAAATAAAATTATATATGTTTCCATTAAATAATTTACACTTATTTACATGTCATAATTCGGGATTTTATCTTAGTTATCACAATTTGAAATTGTTATAAAATGACCAACTGATTCATCAATGTCTCATTCTCAAAACTTTTTATCCAAATTCTAATTAATTAATTTTCACAAATGTGATTATCATCAATTTTTTCAATGAGGGAACTACTTAATGGTGTTGTGATATATTTTCATTTGATCACATTATTTCATATAAGAACATGAAATTCATAAAACACTAAGTAATATTTCCAAAAATAATTTCTTATAGGTGATACCATGTATTCTAAATTAAAAATAATTTATTACAATAAAAAAATGCCCAGACATCTTCTGTGATCATCACATTAATAGATTTGAATAGAAATCAAATAATATTAATTTTTATATGAATTTAAATATACCAATATAATTAAAAACACTTACTAAATATAACTAATGATAATATTATTCATTATAAAGGGATTATCTTATAAGTCTAACAAATTCATCATAAATTAGTCTAATGCCTCTACCTCTTGGAAGTTAAAGGGTATGTAATGAGCCAATGACGTAATAATGAGTTAGAGAATATTTAGACCCATAATTTTTTAATCAAGAAGATTTAATAAAATTTTCTTGAATACATTTAATAAAACATAATGTTCATTTAGGATGAGATAATACATTATTTTTATTCTCAACAATTTAGTGTCTTTCACATTGATGGTTTTATTCTATAATTTCTCCCATCCAATGTTATACCATCCAATGAAATTACTCCCACTAAATTTAAAAATATTTGGAAAAATAATGAATAATACATATGTTGTTTCTATTTTTGAATAAACGAGCTAAGAACAAATCTCTATTACCATATCTTAGAACTAGAACCAAACTACTAATCCAAACGAAACACAATAACTAGATACCATACATGGAAGAAAGAATAATAATTAAATTCTCAAACCAATGGAAACAACTATAAGAACATGATATACCAAAAATCTAATATGTTGAGACAGATAGCTCATCATACCACATTTCAGTCAAATTGGAACACTTCGTACTTCAAATCAAAATAATTAATAATTTATTTATGCAATGGGTACAATATTGAAATTTTTGTTCATATTTTTTTCAATTAATCCGTACATTCAGTGGAGAAAACAACAACCATTTCCATTACTATTTGATATTATTAATGTTGAATAAATCAATCAACCACTACAACTTATATCTATATAAATTGTTTTCGACTGATGTGGTTTCATTAAACAACATATGATCATAAATAGTTGAAAAATTCAAAAAATACTAGGGATATATATTTAGGATTAATGATGAATAAATAATATTGTAAATATTTCATATAGTATTTAATGGATTGAAATGAATACATTTTAATTCATGGGGAATATTTGAGTAAGACCATGGTGATAATTGCACAAAATCACCTCATCTCTTTGTTAGTACAGTTGCAACATCGATCCATGATCATATCATGAGGATATCGGAATGGTGAACGATTTTGAGATACTTGATTTTTTAAATGATAAACTTTAGTTTGGTATAATGATAGCCTGCAGTATCCACCCCCACAATGTCAGAGGATATCATTATCTTTTATAGATGATTACTGATGCTTCTTGCATTATATGTGTTTTACACTATGGAGTATTATTCAATGAATGATATCTATGAATGGAATAAAAAGTATTTATTCACTAAAAAGGGATAATAAATAATGAAAAAATATTACAGGTAAATGATAATATATATATATATATATTTGATATTATTTTTCATCATATTAATGGTAAATATATGTCATCAAAAATTTTATTTTAATTTCATGCATCGCATGCGTGAAATGATAGATGTATTATATAAACATATTAAATTTACTCACATATTTATAATATTGAATAGATTATGTATAAATATATATAATGAACCATATGTATGTGTGCATGAATAACATGAATGAATATTTTAGTTCACATATAATAATCAAACTCTTTTACTAAAATTCAATAATGAATTTTTAAAAACTTCCACAACTCTTTGTGAATCTATTCGAACTCTTTTCAATATGGTTTTTTTATCAAACTCCATTCATTTGGAAAAAATATTCTCCAAATTTGTACATTTATCTAAGGGAATAACTATGTGTCCCTATGCGACTTAATATCATTGAAAAGAACATGGAAATTCAATCAGTATAGATGTTATCAAATAGTGGCCTCTAGAAAAACATCAATGCTACTCAAGATACCGAGGGTTATGGTGTGATATTCATCTTAAAAACTCATATATATATATATATATATTATAAAATTTCATCCCAAATATGCATTATGTATATTTTATATATCTTATATACTCCCTTTTTCCATGACATTGAGTGACCATTACATAACAAACATGTCAGTCTTGTATTGGCCTTCCATTTTTTCTAGATTCCTTGAAAAATACTAACCTTGAGGATGAATTCATTAAATGTCATTAATATAAATAATAACCATATAACATGTCACTTATCAATGTATCCATAGAAATCATTGTGAAATAACTACAATTGTTAAGGAATTTACATATTCTTAATCAATCAAGGGGAAAATGTTTATTCTTATAATACATGTGGAAAAATCCCATATTGTTTTCTCTCCAACTGATGACATGACGAACAAGAACAAAAAACCAACCCCTAATTTGTTCTGTTCATATGTTGACTTGTGTGTGTATTGTATCAATGTACGAAGGTTATCATTTTAGGTATCTTTACAATCTCAGGTAATAAGGATTTATTATAAGCATGCACCCTTATTAATATATATCACTGTATGAAATTCCATGAGATATAATATGTTGGGTAAATCTTATTAATAAGTATCTACTTATTAACACATGAATTTATTATTCATATCGTATATAAAAACTTATGAAATGAATACAATATTCTACTAATACTAGCATTATACTATAATTTCATCCCATAAAACACTTTAATAATCATTAGTTAGAAATAACTCAATATCAAAATTTGAGAGGGATATTATCATCTTACTATTCAGGTTAAAGAAATTTGAAGCACACATGAATATATGATGATTGAATGTATCATTTTGTTATAATAATATGGTAACATTAAAATATTTATTACCAATATATCATGTTTATTACACCATTAGAATATACATATACTTCAGGTTACTGTTGAAATAATTGTTTTTTAACTAATCGTCTACATTCTTCTCTGAATCCACCAATGTATGCTTTATATCTCCCCTCTTAACAATCTATTATATTTTATAGTAGTTATAAAGAATGTGTTTAGTCATTTGAACAAACATAAGAAACATAATCTTTCGTTCAGAATATGGATTTACTACTCCCTTTATAATTGGAACCACTCGATGACTAGAACTGAAATTATTGATCTAAAAATATTCCTTTGTATTTTTAGATATCGTGATGTATTCTACCTATACTATTGTGTTTTCTCTGGTGTCTTGTTTAGAACTCTTGAAACTAACTAACCATCCATTAATGAAATAAACTATATTGATATTTCAAATCATATTTTTTGGATTGGAAACAACTATATATTTAACCAATTAAGTCAATATTATCCTCTCCTACAAATACTAACAACATATCCTTAGTCCATCTCATGTACATAAAAATGGTATTTACAACATTCTGGGGAATCTCAATAGTATATGATTTAAATATACTAATTATTATCAAATCATCTATGATATAAGTTCATGTAAAATACAAGGGATACTTGATATATATTATGGAAGATGTATAAGGAATCATATCGATCCAAACGTACACTTGGGAAGAATCATGAATATTTCTATGATTTCTGACATGAAACACATGTAACGAACCCATATTACACTTATCTACATTAAACCACATTAACAATTTACCTATATATGTGATCAGAAATTTTCCAAGTAACAACTTAGATAGATCTATATATATTCCCATTAAAAGTATGCATTCTAATTCACACAAGTCTTCCACTATGAAAAATTTATCTAGCCATATACATATAGAGTGAAATGTCTGGATGTGATATCTAATATGTTTTATGTCACATAAATAAATTATAATAAATACCACAATTTTCCAACTTATATACATGTATACACAAGAATCATCTATGTTTTTTTTTAAACCAAAATATTTTATTGCATCATCAAACCGAATATTCCAATATTTATAGGCATGCATTAGTATAGAAATTGAATGCGTAAATTTATTTCCTTAAGAATCACATTTGGAACATCAAAAACCCATGGGTTGTTTTATATAAATTTCCTCAAATAAATACATATTAATTAATGTTTCATGGAAATCCAATTTATATAAATTATATTCATAACAAGTAGTAATGGAGAGAATAATTGGAATACAATTGATCATTGAAATAGGTGAAAAGCTCACTTCATTGTCAATACCATGACTTTTTTTATATCCCTTCAATATTATACATTATTTATAAGAAGAAACTCTACTATAAATGTTAGTTTTATTTTCATAAAATGACATACACACTACGATTATCACCCATTTAGGTGAATCCGCAAAATCCATACATGGATAGTGTGCAAGGGTTCTATCGTAGATTCCATGATTTGACGCTATTTATTAGAATCCAAACTATCAATATCCTCCTAGTAGGAAGTTATTTTATCTGTCGTTAACATAAAAACCTCATAATTGTCAATAATAATTTTTTTATTTGAGGATCCAGAAAAATCCTATCAAAACATCGTAGTTCATTTGTAATTTCAGTGGGTTTTTCTTCCTAAAATCATTATGAAACTGATGCAACATCCATCTCAATAACTCCTCCAATTTTCTAGTTATAAATTCTTTATATTCTATATAAATTCAACCAAAAACTCAATGGTGATGTTCATTTTCAATAAATATACTAGTTCGAGCCACAATTTTTTTAGTTAGTCGATAGAAATAGTATACTATAGTAAATTTGGGAAAAATAATAAACAAGAAATTATTTGATCTTTTTCCATTATTATATATAAATATTAATTATATGACTTCTTTAAACCGACAAATTTTATAAAATTTATTTTTGAACATTTACCATCCATAAATCATATTGTTCTTTTGTGACTAATTTATATGGAAAATAGTTATGTATAAAATACTTTCTATTTCAAAACCTGAAAACTAGATTGCAAGTTCACATAAACTCATTATCAATAAGAATATATCTAAAAATGAATTATGTTATATTTTAATAACACCATTCCATTATGGTGTTTCAGATACAGTGATTTGTAAAAAAAATCCACAATCTCTTTTATGAGTTAATAGATCATGTTTTGACCTCCCCAATCTAATTAAATTCATTTAATACTTTTTCCTTGTTTATTGGGAACCTTTCTAAAACTATTTTAATTTTTCAAATTCTTTATACCTTTGTTTCATTAAAAACACAGGGTCATAATTAAAAAAATAATCTGTTAATGTAATAATGTACCTGAAATCACAATTTCTTTGAGTAATCAATAGTGAACACAGATCACTATGTAAGAGATCCAATATTGCATAAATGTTTTTATATTTTCATAAAAAATGTGTCTATGTCATTTTCTTCGAATAAATAATATTCACATGTATCTAATGATTATTAATATAATGATTCTAATTAAATATCTCTCTTTATTATTTTAATGTGTTTTTTATATTTCCTATGTGATAATGACAAAGGTATTTGGAATTTTAATCCACCAAAACCATATTATTTTGAATTTTATAAATATAGTTATCCATATCAAGAGTATATAAATAGTTTATTATAATCCCAATTCCAAAAAAAATTAATTTTTATATACAGAGTATTTCTTTTTCTTAATCATGAATAATCATATCATCTCATCCAAGGAGGATACAAATATATAATTTATATTTTTATTTGGAACATAAAAATTTATTAAATTTAATAATCAATCCATTTATTAAAATTATATAAAAAATTCACAACTCTAATGCTTCATATTTTTATCTATTACCAACACAAATATATAATAGAATCAATTATAATTATCTCATATCTTTGAACCATTTTTTATCAGCACAAATTTCTGATGCACACATGGTGTAAAATACATATAAGTCATAGTTGTATTAATTTATTTCATTAAATTTGTGTATTCTAAATTTATATTCTTGAGAAAACATCTAAATACAAGCTATTAATCCTTAATTATTTCATATTTCATACCTATTAATGATGTAAATATGAATTTTTTGATTTTTTTTTGTAATATCTAATAAGGAAATGTAAATTGGTGAAAATAATTTATTTGATATTATCATTACAGGAATAAAATGGGAATTCCCCAAAAAAAATTATTGACCCTACCAATTATATTCATGTACAGAGCTGTGATCCATATCACATTATGCACCGAGTCTTCTTGGTTAGTTTTCTACCTACATTGTTATTTGGGAATAGAATCATCCATGTAACAAAAGTTGTGAATCTTCGATAGTTGATAGAATAACCACATAACTAAATCCATCATATGGATATAATCAAAGTTGTTCCTCTAGTATCCTAAATGTTAGGTAATACTAGCTAATTTGATCAAAAGAATATGGAAAAAATTATACCAATGAAAATTCAAGTGTAATTGGCGTAGGCATGAAGCTTCCCAAAAGGATAATCAATATTCATTCACTACTTTTATTCCTTACACAAGATAATCCAGGCGCACCCAATATAGTAATTAAACAACCTAATAAATTGATCAAGGTTTTAAAAATAATTTTGTTAGATAGAATCTCACACATAGTATTTGATTATTTTTTTAGTCTCATAAATTTAATGTAAATAATATTCATATTAAATTCATATTAATTAAATCAAATGTCTTCATTATATCTTCATATTCTATTTTCCTTTGTCTATGAATGCTTCTAATTTTTTGTTTCAGAATCCATTTTCTAACCACCAAATTATTTTGTTCATTCCACAGTAATGTGTACCACTTTTCAGAACCCACAAGTTTTCATTAATCACCTAAAAACTGATGTAAATTGTATTCAATCATATTCAAAAGAATCAAATTCATATGACATAATAACACTTCGTGTAATGTAATTGTGTTATTTGAGATTGAAAAAATCCACAAGATTAATTACAGAGTAATAAATTGTCAACCCGATTCACTTTCCTGTGAAAGGAAATCCTCTAGGAATGTAAGTACTCCTACCTGATTATTCTCTACCTAGTGTTATTTAATTAAGAAAGACATCAGATCAAGAAAACTGAGATATCTAATATGAAAAAAATCCAAAAACCCTTCCTAATCTCACAACTTCTTTTAATAATTATTTTGAAGGTATATGAAAGATAACTTTTTTGATATCAAACCGAAAATTATTTGAAAGGATAAATCCTAGAAAAAATAAACATATAAATTTGAATAGAAGTTTTTAAAATTTTATAAACAATTTAGTAACCATTAATATTAAGGAAATGTAAAAAATAAAAATAATTTATTTATATTAAAAAAATGATAATCTTGTTAAATATTCCATAATATTTGAAAATTATAAACATTTTATAATTTAGAAATAATAAAAACATTATATATATTCAAATATGAACCAATTCATAATATCTATTAAATAGACTTTATATTATATTTAATGATTTATAATCATATTACAATATAATATCTATTATGAAACCATTTAATATAATCCAAATATCACATATATTTTAATATATAAACAATTTATTAATAATATCTTATGATTTCTAAAAGAAGAATTTGTTTCTATATCATAAGGCATGAAATTTAATTTATCAAATGGTTTTTAAATACACAATCCTTTAATATTTTGGAAATTGTTTGATAATCATTTAATTAATTAATTATAACCTACTTGTAATTAAAAAATTAATTTAAAAAATATTTCCTTATTAAATTTTCCAAAAATAAATTTTAACAGGATTTATAAAAAATTTAGAAACCCTAAATGTCATTTCGTTTTTTAAAACAATATTTTAACACATTTCGTCTTAATATTACTCAACACTCCAACTCAGGGTATGGGTTTTCCATTTTTATCCCTTTGAAGACACTCTACATATGGGTAAGTGATGTTTTTAATATCCTTAGTAAATAAAATATTTTACGTTAGGTATCTCAATACATTCATGTTAATGTAATACACATATTTAATTGACACAAATCACATCTGTAATGGTACTCCCTTAATGAAACTCTGTTACATATGGGTAATATGTATTTTTCAAATTGTGTATAAAAGAAAAAACTATAATAATTGAGATATCTCTATTAACTTTGTGTATAAGGGTAAAAGTTTTTATGACCATTATGTAAACCCCTTTCACGTGGTTACTAACATTATGCAACACACTTATATGAAGGTAATCGGTGAGGTTACCCTTAAATAGACTCTATGTGTAAGGGTGCGCATAAGTGTAATGTTCAAACAACCATTAAGAATATGTTGCTCTTCCATATAATGGTTCTACCTTTTTATAAATACTTTCCATAAAGGTAACATTGAGATTACCCTTACACATGCCATCTATGTGAGGGTATTACCTTTATATAAACATCATGCATACGGGTAATTCTTGTTTACGCATATACAACTCTTGTAATAGTCTATAATGATACTGCAATTTCATGAAAACATTCTATTTCATTTTTTCAATGAAAACAATTTATTAAAACATATAAAAATCCTAAAGAACCACACTCAAATACCGCTATATGGTTCTGATTGAAATTCATATTTGCATAAATAGTAGAAGGAAAAACACAAAATAGATTATATATATTCAAGAATAATAACTCATAAATAATACTATAAATATAATTACTATGATTCGATTGTTAAAGAAGCTTCCATAATTCTTCATGGATAATATTTGAGGAAGATCTTGGGGAGAAAAATACAAAATTATCCTAGCTAAGATGGAGTACACCAAAAATATAGATCCCCGATCGTTATGTAAGGATTCCCAAATGATGAATGGGGGCTTGTTCTTTAATGTTTGAATTGATAAAAAAATATTACTAGAGGTAGAGATCTTGCAATACCCACCCCCTAAATAGAATATGATCTCATCATCTTTAATATCAGAATCTTTATGATCATAGTATCATATGCATTTCAGATTATTTGTTATAGTTCATTGAACTTTTTCAACAAATTTAATGCAATACATGTATTAACTCGTAAATTTTTTAGTATTTAAATTAACATTCATGGGAAATGATAATAAGTATATATATATATATATATTATCCATTTCATTTATAATAAAAATATTTCATATATATTTATATTTCAATTTATATGTTATACATCACATCCATTTAATAATACATACATCACATGCACATATTAAAAGTAAAATCATATATATAATATTGAATATAATAGATTTAAATATATTTCATGGAATATATGCTTCTGTACCTATATGACATGAATTTATATTTTAATGGACATCAAACACTCTCATCCCATCTATAATAATTATATTTCATCAAAACTCATGTACATGATGTCCCACAAAACTTATATAGATTTTAAAAGTTGGTCTTTTATTAAAATATCATTTGAGTTTAATTGATGATCACCCCTTTGAACATATATACCTCTGATATCTTGTGTAATTTTTGTACTCCACCACTAATTATGGTGAATAAAGAATGTTACAATAATTCCTACCACTCACATATTCTATAAACTGATTATTACCCAATAAAAAACAATCACACACAACAAGTGACTTACCAAAATATTGACCTAGTTAATATCATATATCCAATATATAAAAACATAAAAACACTACATTTTAATTTCATATTTTTATATAATTGTTTAGTAGACTGAATTAGACCTCACATTCAAATAATTTAAATTTCTAAAATATAATGGTATATATATTCAATGTGTTTTTATAAAATCCAATAAGGAATATTTTAAATGAAATTGAATTTAAAATAAATTTTTGAACCCAATTTTTATTTATCACGATATTTTTTTAATTGATTAATATGAGAAAAGTGATATATCTTTCAATGTGTTGTCCTTTTTTAGTTTTTGATGTTCAGTAATATAAATTTCTCTACAAGTATGTTTTCAAAGCCTTGTTTTTTTTACATTATAAGGATATTTTTATTGATTATTTTGACAATCCTTTTTATCTCCTATTTAAAAAATCTTATGTATAAATTGAAGAACTGTGGTATCAATTGATTTATTATTTGATTCTTGGATTAGTGATTAAATAGATAGTTTCTAGATAGCATAATGGAGATGACATATACTGATTGAAAATTAAATTTTTATTATTATCATAAACCCCATTTAAGGGCTAAGAAGGAAGCGAAGACGTCAAAGACATAAGAAAATAAATCGCACCTCAATGTTCCAAAATCCCTAAAAACCATATCAAAAAAACAAAGGAATTCCCCTCTCCAACAGAAATAGATAAATAAGGTCCAGCTTCTATATTCATGCCACTATGACATAAAGTTTATTTGTTAAGTATTTTATCGATTTATATGATTATCATGTGCCTTGATTATTTACGCACCCAATATTTTTTATGTCATGATAACCATAGGAAACAAATTGGAAATCATGATTAATGATAAGATATCATAAATTACTACACTTGATAATGCCTCCAGGTGCATGTATTTCCCTAGAAATGTGTGTGAACTGAATGAGTTGAGGAAGAGTGTGTTGACTAGGGGATTATTTTAAAATGAAATATAATCATCTAGTTGGTTAAAATTGAGTATAATTTTTATTACCTCATAGAATGACCAAGTGGGGTCTCCATGATTCTTTTTACATTATTTATTATATTATCTTATGGATTCCCACTACACACTTTGTGTTAATCATACTTATTTCATGTTGGTTTATTGAACCATTTCATTTTTTGTTTATTTATATAATTTTTCCTTGATATTATGGACACCGCATGGGTAACATACTAATATTTTGTGAATTATAAATTTTTTAATTAATTTAATATTTTTTATATTTTTCACTACATGTATCACAAAATATTTCATTTTTAAAAAATCACTTGGTTTGGGTCATGTTATACGTTACACAAAGTTAGTATTATGCCACATACAATATGTCATTTAGATTTAGGTTAATGATACAATATTTTTGGATACTTTTACACATAAGGATGAGTTCTTTTGATAGATTTTTTAACACACAAGACCAACTTTTTATCGAACAATAATATACTATTACCATGATTGTTAAAATTTTATTATAGCTACCACCAAGCCATTGGAAAGGAATATATGAATATGATTAAATAAATTACGAATATAGGATTTATAAATTTAAATAAAATTAATCCTTCTGATATCAATTAGTATAATTTAATGTAATAACTATTTGAAAATAATGAAATTACTTCTTTTTTAAAACTACTTTTCTACAGACAAACAAAATTTTGACATAATAAATTAAATAAAACTCTTTTAATTATTGTTTTCAATAAAAATTTTATTTTATATATTCAATAAATATTTTTGATACTCATATATTATACTTTATAATTATAACCTAAGAATAGATCCATTTTTATCAATATAAAGTTGTATTTTTCTAAAAGTTAATTTCACCGCCTTTTAATGATGGTCCCATTTTAAATATAAATTTGATACTTTAATAATTTTAATTTGAAAAAATAAACCTAATTTTTTAAATCAAAATATGATTTCCTAAAAAATATTGGTATTTTTACAAGAATCATTATTTCTAATGAATAGTGAAAATAGTGAATTTTAATTCAATGATGCTTTTTCATCCTATTTATTTATATTATCAAATTATATATTATTTTGATTTTAAGGTATAATTAGGTCAAATATACATCATTTATTTCAAATTATGTTATTTTATCCAATTTCACATTGACATTGTATCTAATAACATTCCAATATTTTTGGAGAATTTTTACTTAAAAACCCTTCTTTGTCCTCCCATCTGCAAGATTATATTTAAATTAATTTCCCCCATATGTTATTAGAATTTAAAAAAAAAATGTATCCAATTTTTATAATAAGATTATTTTTTAATTTTTAATAATGTAAAATTATTTTTGGTCTAAAAATATTATTGAATGTAATAAAAATTAATTAAAGGGATTGAGGGAAAAAATATTTTAATAAAATATTGGTGTATAAACATAGGGCACCCTTAAACATAATTTTTACTATATAGTAATTGATTTAACATGAGAAAACATGGGTGGTATTCCTTATTTCAAATATTTACAAAAATTACACTACTCCTCCACAATAAAATATAACTCACACCACCCACTTGTTCACACCTCTCAAGTATATTTTCAAGAATAAATCTGATCAAATAATATCTCAAAATTCATCAATTAGTTCTTTGTTCTTATATTTTGGTGATAAATTCACCGATCAAACACCTTCGGTGAAAACCAAAAGGCGTTACCCAAGGATGAGGTAACATTGTTTCTCAAGTTCCTTTCTATTATTGTAATTTTCCAGCACCTAAATTCTTATTATTACATGAATAAATAATTACCTAAGTAACCCAAATATACTGATTTGTTTTAATATTTATGATTCTACCTATAGTTACAAATACTTCTATCAAATTGTTAATGAACTCACATTATACCTACTCTGTCTACACTTACATAGTAATGGTTCTACCTAAACTTACACACACTTTACATAGAATTTATTATGGGTGTTTTTAGTGAACAAATATGATATTTATTAAATAATAATTCTAATATAATTATGTTATATATATAAATAAATTTAATTTACTATCTTTTTACAATATGACAATAAAATAGAAATAACGTTCATGCATATGTATGACCTACCGTCTCTATGATCGGTGAATTAAATTTATATATCTATATTTTATAGATTATTAGAAATATTTATATTCCAAATATATATTCTATAAAAAATAATATTTCAATTATTTAAATATGTAAATCATTATCTAAGTAAGATGATTAAGAATAACAAGTCAAAACATATATGAATAAATGAATGCTTTACCAGAAACCAAACACTAAATTACAGTGGTAAATAAAAGGGTAATATAGAGTCATAAAAAACCATATATGGTCTTACTTATTAGAATATTATTATTTGGGAGATTTATAATAGACATATATTTATTATAAAGGTTGTTTGAATGTGTAAAAAAATGGCAAGACTTAAGGTAAGGGAATTTTATCCCGCCTTATATTTTCATGAGATTAATGACTTATTCACCACTATCATCTTTTATGTGGTGTATTTACTACCTTATGAAAATTTATATCATTAATTTCTTTTAATTAATTATAAATTCAAATTTAATTAATTTTATTATTTAATTTGAATCATAATTTTAAAATTACTCATGTAGTTAGGGTTTTCTAAACTCACTTTTATTTCTATGAGATTTATGCCTTGATCACCACCCATTTTTTATGGTATATATAATACCCATAAATTTATTATATGATTATTATAATATAATTTATTTGTATTTAAATATCCATTTTATGAACTATATTTCCTCAGGTTTTACAGTTTTAGAGTTATCAAATTAGTAAGGTAGTTATATCATAATTTTCTTTCTTTAATACATAAGTTTTTCTTTATACCTATCTTCTTATAAGAAAGGTATATATTAATATTACACAGAGAGTATGATTCAATGTTACCAAGTGGTATGCATTCATTGAAACAATATCATTATTTAAAAAGATTTTTTCTGATTTTTGATCCATTGATGAAATAATATGATTCATATCTAAATAACAATAATTAATTTAATTCACCTAGTATTATTAATCATTTCTTCATGTATTTGGTCCTATATTTCCACTTTGTTAATTAACATAATTATTAATTTTTTGAGAAAATACGATTATATTTCTCTTTATTGTTAGAAATATGTGTTGTTTCAATACCGTGTTTTAAAAAAAAAATTACGATGTATTTTCATTAATAATTTATAAATTATCAATGAAACAGGTTCTATAAATGTTTTCAAGAATCAATTATACATTATTAATTTTATTTTTAAATAAAATTGTTTTCAAAACGGTTTAATGTTCTAAAAAGTGTTTTTTCAAATAAGATATGATATTTTCCTCAATAGACGTTTTTTTAATAAATGATATATAAAAAATAATTCCTATATTAGATGACATACATTGGTGTTAGTCCTGACTTATGGGAGATATTATCCAAATTTCCATTCATATTTTTTATCAAAATGGTTTATGTTTAGATTTCATGATATTTATGAAACCTATTTTTATTTCACTAGTTATGTGTTTATAGAACCACTTTCACATTAATGTGTTATATTCTTCAAAACTCCACCTATTTTAATATGTTATTCATTGATTAAATGATTAAATATTCCATAGTTTTATATATGATTAAATTTCTATCATATGCATTTCAATTAATAGGTTATGTGGTTTATGAAATCTATTTATTTCTATTGGTCATGATATAATGAGTGATTTATTATTTTATAGCATATATAAGCATGATTTCATTATTTATAGGCCAGAACTATATCTATTTCCAATTAATTGGGTAATGGTAAGAGTTATATGATCTCATAGGGTTCATAGGTAGTATCCCAATCTCCAAAAAATAGGATACATCAGTTAAAGCTCATGCCTGAAAAAAAAGAGGGTACATGGGTTATAGCCTAAGCCTGAAAATAAAAGGGTACAAAGTTTGTTCGGCCCAGCCATTACGTAATATAGTACACTTTTTGTATCCCAATACTGATAAAAAGAGGGTAAACTAGTTTTTATCTAAATCCTTGTAATACTACATATGTTTTAGCCCAATCTTAACATTTTATAAAGCTCCTAGTATGTATCCTTAACATTACATTTTCTATGCTGATGTGTATGCCAAAATTTATTTGTCTTATTCCTCAGTTATGATTTCATGGATTATTGTATTTTTTAAATTATTTTTCATGTCTTAATAATTAAAAAAAATTATTCCATTTCTAATGATTATGATTTTTGATATGCAAGGTTTGATCCTAATATTATATTTTCATGTCCTCATACACTTATGTTCATGTTATGATTATATATATACTTTATTTACTCATACTGTTCATTTTATATATCCCCTTTCTTGTGATTAATTTCCCAATGTTAAGAATAATTTTTTTAATTGTACCAACATAATTTGAATAGAAATGTGGGAAAAATTGATGAGACTTCCCTAAGTCAGAATATTTTATTCCATATTTATAAATACACAAATCCTTTACGGTACTAGGTAATATAATTTCTTAATATATTTAATATTGATCTCTATTGATGTAATTTATATATGTTATGCTTGGGTCATAATAGTTGGTATCAAGGGAAATGTTTTTTCATCCTTTAGAAACTAGGATGAGAAAAATTTAATGATATCCCTATGGATACTTCTAAGGATATGTCTAGTGATATATATATATATATGTATGGATAAGTCTAGTGATAAGGAAACATATAGAAAATGTCATGTAATTTTGGTAAACGTTGGAGTTAGTAGATTATTTAAAATATATCCATTTGTGGATACAATATGTCGATGTGTATCTAGAAAAGATGTATTTAGGAGTAACAACATTGAAAGGTGTGTTGGTATTGACTACTGATTGACCTAGTACATGACAATTGGCCTTTCTATACACCTAGTTTAACACTCTTCAGGGATATACATTGGGAATCTATATAAACCATATGGTAAATCATGAAGGATTTAGGTATAACATGTTTTGTAATAACCTAGTATAAACCTATGGTTTCTTTGATAAAGAAACTATGAGCCTTGATTTAAGCATATTATAAGTAATTTTTCATGATTATGTGGTTTTCTATTTTGATATGTGTTTCTCATTATATTATTACTTGTCATAGTTAATGGCTAAAACATAAAAGATATCTGTTAATATGAATGAATGGGACAATAAAATGAATATCCTTATGACACAAATAGCGTTATTGGAGTGATAAAAGAGAATATTATTGATGTGGGGTGACTAGATTCCCAATCAATAAATCATGTTTAGCATCCAAACAAGCAAATGTAGGAACAATGTTCAGTTTTTTCCTTCAAGAGGAAACATCCACCTTATTTCAGTAGTTACATTAATCCACTAGTTTCTAATAAATGGATCAATAAAACTAAGATGTTATTTTCTATTTATTATTGTATGGAGACTGAATATGTCATTTTAGTTGTTTATAGTTTTAAAGTGAACCAGATCAGTGGTGGAACCTTATTAAGAACACAAGGGAATTATAAGAAATTGAATCTACGAAATGAGAATTGTTTATGTGGATATTTCTCAGAAATTAATTCTCTTTTATTCTAATAAAAATATTGAGAAGTAATTCCTAGATCGTTAGAATAATTTTGATGAATAAATTGGAACCAATGAAAAAGATTATATAGGCCTTGAAACTCACTCCTCAGGTAATATCATTTAGCCAAAATGTAAATATGTCTGATTATTCAATGTCTTAAATAAAATATTCATATATTGTTAGAAATAGAGGAATTGTGATTCAATGAAGAGATTTCTAGATGTGATATTAATGTAAATACGGAGGTCAGATTTAGGTATAAACCTCCTGGTTTGGATGAGAAAGGAAAAAATGGAATTCGATGGAAAATATAAGAACCATATAGATATAAAGATGATCTAATATATATGCTCAATGCGTGTGATAAAACATGTAGGGGATTTCATTAATGGAATTAGTAAGTGATTTAAGTGTGGAAAATAAGGATATCATGAAGCTGACTTCATAATTTAATTGAGAATTTTATCTAATAATATGAATAATTAAAAACCTCAGTAGGATAATCTCCCCACACTTACAAGTATTAGTATTAGAGAGTTTAGGAATTTTTTACAAATAATCCAAAACCTAAGGGTTTATAATGGTGATCAATAGAAAAATCCATAAAATTCAAAGGATGGAAGGTAAATCATAGGCAGTCATAATGAATGAGGTGAGTAATGATAAGTAGAGAGAATTAATACTTCCCTTTTGTTTTGGGAATTTCAAATTTTATTTTGAATATATAATCCTTAAAAAAATCATATTGTTTATCCTTTGGTGAAATTTCATTTGATTATCTTTCACTACGTATACTATAATATAATATAGTTATTTTTTATATTCTATTGGTACAAGGATAGACACACATTTTCAATGAAACTATTTTATGTATAATATATGATTTTATTTAAGTAATAAAGGGTAAATTATATTTTGGAATGCATATAATGTTAACAAAATATAGAATATTTTATGTTGAAAATAATAGAATGTTTTATAGATTAAAATATTATCCCTATATAAGAGGATTTATGCATATTGGTTAACTTGTTCTAACCATTTGTTTTGATAAAACCTTATGGAACTACATGTCATTCGATTGATGGATCTCCTGATCTTTTAATGCTTCATGAATTAAAAATTCACAATCATTTCATTGAAGGAGAGATAATGCAGAAGTTGATCAAGGAACAAAGGTGATAGGTTTCTCAAAAATCTTGTAAGTATAATATTTTCATGAAAAATACTCAATATTAGGAAAAGGTCCTTGATAAAAATAATTATCCTAGTAACATCATTTATAATGACTCAAATAGACCCTTACATCATGTTAAATTTATTCCTTTTTGACTGTTAACTTTCACCCAACCATGTTATCCATAAAAAAATTGTAGTTATATTTTTATTCCATGTCCATTTTATCACTTCCCTTCTATGTTCACATACGTGTAAACCTATTTTTGTGTTAATTTCAGTAATTGTGATGTTTACAACTTTCGCTTTTTATAATCTATTTAAGTATTCATTTTTATGATGTGTGTTTCTTTCAAATTATCTTTAATGTATTAAACTTTTGATAACTTAGACGAATCATGTTGTTAAAATTCATTTTAGGGAGGGTTTAATGTAAAACCCCGTGATTTTTTTAATTTTTTGAAAACAAATTTTATTTTTTTGATTTTTTTCACTTCATGGAAAATTAAATATATTTATTTCTGAAAGAAATATGTTTTCATGCATTATATGTAACACAATGTTAATATTCGGCCACAAGAAAGACTTTGATTATCTTATTTCACATGAAAAACATTGTTTGTCTTATTTTATTCACAATGTTGAGTTCCTTCGGTGTCATGGATACCATGCAAGGCTTATTTTTTTACCAAACTACAATATTCTATATCATGATTATAAAAATGTGTTTATAGCTACCTCTTATCAATTTGTGATGAGGTTACAAATAAGGTTAAATAAAATTTGAAAATATTATTTACACATGTATATTATATAAATATTTTGTCTATAATTTAGTATAAGTGAATGTTTATGCTATTTGAAAATAAGGAATTTACTTCTCTCATAAAATTATTTTTCTATGAACAAAAATAATATTATATAAATTATTTAACTGAACCACTTTTGATTATTTTTTTAATAAAATTAATATATAATATATTGAATAAATATTTTTTATACTCAATCAATAAATTTTTTTTGTATGATATAAGAAGAAATCTATGTTTATGAATAAAAAATGTATTATTTCTAAAAGGTATTTTTACTTCCTTTTCATGGAGCACCCATTTTAAATCCCATTTTAAAAATTTTATAATTTCTATTTAAAAAAAAACTTTATTTTTGAAATATAAATTACAACTTATTCTTTGGGTTAATGTTTTTTATGAGAAACATCATTTTTGGATGAATAGTGAAATATACTGAATTTAAATTCAAAATTACATTTTCGTATAATTAATTTATATAGTAATATTATACTTTATTTTAGTTTTTATTTTTAAATACATCAAATATACAAAAATTTTTACAATTTAAGACATTTTATCCATTTTCACATTCATATTGGATATTAAAAGTTTCCAATCTTTTAAACATTTTTAATTTAAAACCAACAAAGACGTCTCGTATATGGGATTAAATTTAAATTAATTTCTTCCACTTCTATTATTGGATTTTTAAAAACAATTATCAAATAATTTTAATCTAAATAATTTATAATTTATAATAAGTTTAACATAGTTTTTAAACAAATTATTAGAGAAGTTAATTAAAATTAATTTCATTGATTAAGATAAAATATTTCTTAACATAGAAGTAATCCCTAACATAAGGCCAAATATAAACTATAAAATTTTCAAAAATCTACATTATGGACATATTTTGACCTTATAATCCCTCATAAAGAATTGATACCATCATTGTATCAACTTGACTTGGGAAAAATATGTGTGTAATTCCCTCGTTCAAACATTTAGAAGAATGACACTACTCCTCCACTATAAATAATCACTCACCCCTCCCACATACTCACACCTATCAATAACATTGTATTTCCCCAAATACAATCCAATAACATCTAATCTTCATTCCATTGATACAATAATAAAAACCTCTAGGAATAATTCCATCTGAGATTGTATATTGGTGCAAACCAAAAGGTTTTACCAAAAGAATATGTAACAACCTTCCCCAAGCTACTTTACTTTATATTATTTCTCCTCCAACTCAACTATTCTTATAAAATGGTTAACTATTAAAATCAGCATACAAAATATAATTATATGCTTTTATATTAATGGTTATAACTACACGTACACACACTTACTTCAAATGGGAAATAAATATATCGTTCTTGTGTACAAAGAACTACCACCTCACAAAATGATGATGTTCATTTTTTCATTACAACCTCTCATGTTTTGTCATTGTAACGGATAATAAATTACTATATTATATATATGAAATTAATTTTTAATTTATGATTCTATAATTTTTTATAAAAATTACTTTTTTTCTTTCTATATTGTGGATATGTGATAACTTCGGGTGTCGAAGTGTGGACTACCACCTACTAAAAGAGACGTGATTCATTAGAACAATAAATTGAATGTATTAAAGGTATTTTTATAGAAAATATATGATATTTATGATATATTAAATCTAATTTAACTATACTATATATATAAATAAGTTTATTTTATTTTATTTCTTTCAATACGATGATAAAACAGAAACGATGTTCTTGCGTATGTACGACCTACCATCTCCATGAACGGTGGATTCAATTTTATATTCCAAACATTTATAGATTATTATGTATATTTATATAATTAAGTGATATTTTTTGTAAATAATTTTTCTAATTCTTGAAATTATTAAATCATGATCTTTGTAAAAGGATCTATAATAATAAATAAAAAATTATCCTAACAAACAGAGGATATTACCCAAAACATTACATTTACATGGATTTGTTAATTAATGGGTGATAAAAAAATTTAGATAAACTTAATATGGTGTTATATATTAAAAATTATTATGTGGTAGATTTATTATTTACATAAAATTATTATACATTAGGTTTTAATTTGTACCATAAATTTCTTGATTTAAGATAATGAAATTTCATCTCACATTTTATTTCAATGAGATTCATACCATATTAACCATTATCTTATTTTTTGTGGTTTATATACTACCTTATAGCAAGTTATTTAATTAAATATCATGAATTATTTATATTAAATGTTTTGTTAATGAAATTATTTGATGAGAACTTTGATTCAAAAATTACTCATGTAGTAAGGGTTTTTTCGTCTAAATTTAAATTTTCTTGAGACTTATGTCTTATTCACCGCCCATTACATCTATGTGGTTTATATACCTCCAATGAATGCCTTATATGATTAATTTAAATAATTTAATGGGTATTTTCATTTCCATTCGATAGCCTCTTTTTTAATGGGTAATTACAGTTTAAGGGTTACCAAATCAATAAGGTATTTTTATCTCAATTTTCTTTCTTTGAGAAACCTATTTTTCTATGAACCTATATTTTTATAAGAGGTGAATATAATAAAATTTCACTTTTTATATAATGAATATACTTCATTTAATTATATATTGATCTTAAATTAATTTTTTTTATTACATGGGGGTATTATTGAAATCTACCAAGTGGTAATATTTTATTTAAACAGTCTCATTATTTATCAAGATTGTTTATGCATATGATTCCATTTATGAAATTATATGATCCATAACTCAATAAAACTATCGAAATTAGTTATAGTATTTAAGATTTATTTTTGTATTTAGTTCCATATTTCCAATATTTTTTTGGCAATTCAACTTAGAATGTGTTTTTATAAAAATCTAGCTATATATCTTTTTTCGGATAGAAAACTATGTTCTATCAATATAGTATTTTTTAAAAAGGGTTTAAAACCGTTATGAAGATTTTTTATAAGTATTCAAGGATATAGGATTTAATTATTTTAAAATATTACATTATTATTTTTCAATTGTATTTTATAAAAATGTATTTTAAAACTATTTTTGTTTAAAAAATTTTTTTTTTCAAAGATAAAAGGATATTATACAAAATAAATATTTTTTTAAAAATAATAATAAAATTTATACTATATAAGATAATATACAATAGTATTACTCATTAATTATTGGGGAAATTATCCATGGTTCCATTCAAAATGTTTCTCTAAATGGTTTATGTTTTTATTGCATGAAATTTATTAAACTTCTTTCTCTTTCATGTGTTCTGTGTTTATGGGACACATTTATCTTTCGCAGGTTATATGATAATGAAAAATGAATATTTTAATAGGTTATTCAATGATGAAATTATTATTATACTTATCCCTTTTACAAGGTTACTAATATGATGACATTTTTATAATACCCATTTCATTTCATGGATTATGATGTTTTGGAAACTCATCTCTTTTTATGCGCCCTGATATGATGAATGCTTTATTATCTTGTGGAACTCATAGAAATGATTTCATTATGTGATATATAGGACCTATATCCCCATCAAATTAATTGGTTAAGGATAGGATATATAAGATATCAAATCATACATGGGTTGTATCCCAAGCCCCAAAACAAGAGGGTTAATGGGTTGTAGCCCAAGCCCAAAAACAAGATGGTACACAAGTTATAGAAAAAGGTAGAAAATAATATGGTACATGGGTTTTTAATCTAATAACTAAAAAATATTGTATACAATTAGTATCCAAAATTGAAAATATGTGGGTAAATGGGTCGTTACACTATTCTTGAGATAGGCACATGGGTCATAGCCCAATCCGAACATGTTATTCTTATATACATTCTTCATTTACCCTTAATTAGCATTTGAGGTCACCTATTATTTATGTTTCCTTTCCCTATGTTATAATGAAAATTTGTAAGTAAAGTACTAAAAGAGATTTCATTTACAGAAAAAATTGAATATATTTCACTAAGTTATATTATTTTTTCCATGTTTTTAATGACACAAAACTATTACGGTCTTCAGGCCTGTAGATTTTTAATATTTTGACTATTGGAAAATACTGATGTAATATCCATGTCTGTGAAGAATGGGCCTTTATAACATTATTTTTTATCCATTTATTTTTATCTTTGATTAATTTTCAACTAGTTTTGAAAATAGAATTTCCATGTATGTTTTTAACTAGAAAAATGGGATTTTTTTTAGATATTAACATGTCTGTTTCATGATTTCAAAGTGTTTTATATTCAATATGGTGAGGATTAAAAATATTCTGTACCAAAAATTGGTATTCAATTGATGACTAATAATGAATAGTTTTTTATCATTAGATGATTAAAAATATTGTTTTCAATATTCAAAAATAAGTTACATTTTAATTGGTGTCTTACCTTATGAATTTAGAAAATATATAATATTATTTATTAATGAAGAGATTATTATTTACCTTTCTATATTTTATTCTAAAAACATAATTTCTAAATGATTCTAAAATATTTATTTACATGAAATTTTATTAAAGTAATTTCATTGAATCATTAGTACTTTTTTTATCCCTTTTAATCTCAAGCCTTACAAACACACATATTCGTGTACATAGATCCTATTTTTAATACATGTTCTTAAAATTTGATCTTATATTAGATATTTTTTTTGTAGGTTCAGTGACAATTATTTTATAGATGTGGTGTAGGATTTTGGATGCATTAGGTTAATTTTTTAATTTTTCTAGTTTCTAATTTCTAATGGGATAATTTATATATTAGTAGATTCATCTATTAATTATATTGTTTTATCTCCATTTTTCAGTACTCACTGTATACACTTATTGATATAGTTTTTTTAAATTTGAATTTATTCTAAATGATTAATTTTTATTTTTATCTTTTTTATTATTCTTATTATTTTTAATTAATTGTTTTATATATTTGGGGTGAAAATGTAAGGATTACCCATCACAGATTATTCATTATTTTACATTACTCATGTAATGTTATAAGATGAAAAATTCTTCCTACTTACTTTTCATTTTGATGAGAGGGTTCTCATCTCCATGATATTTTGGATAGGGACATTCATATGCACTAGTGTGGGCTAGTTTAAGTGACATTTTTGGTATGATATAATGAACCATTCAGATTTAACATAGCCAATCACCTGACCACATCCCGCAATAGTCGAAATCACATTCCAAATCTCCATAGGTTGGTGTCCTGAAAATGGTTATCACAATAGAATAAGTGGTTTGTATTTAAACCTTCAATGTCCAAAAAACCCATTGGTATATTCCATCCAAAATTCATCATTGTATCATTATTAAATTTGAGTAATTTGTAAAAATAAATAAATTCAATGATAAAAATAATCCATTAAGTGTAGATGAAAGAGAAAAAATTACTCCAAACATACTCAACAATTTATGTAAATAGACTAACAAACATTACAAAAGTATATATCAGGGTAAAAATAAATCCATGGATGACTAGTTAAATACATAAACATAATCCAATTCATCAACACGTGATTCCCAAAATCATTAAACAATTCATCTCAAAGTTACCCATGGTCACCATAGATCACACACCAACAAACGAAGATATAATATCATGAATCACCACTTTTATATGAGGCTTATTTCCCTTTAGTCTACATACACCCAAAGGATTATGTAAGGTTATATAAATCACCAATAGTATATAACCATTAATATATAAAATGTATTTCACTATGTAAACCATTATTTTTTATTTGGAAACGTAATTTTAATTCATTCTTGACTGAATAAATTTTTCAAAAAATATCTTTAATGAAAGAATCCCATGTTCTATACTTTAATATAGGATAATTTTGACAAAGGTATGGGGAGATAGAATATAACTGAATAAAAAAATATAATGAATAAGTGGGAATCAAATTAAACACATCCCAACAGACTTAATATATATTATATGACGGACCTCTGATCTATAGGTCCCAACAATGACTAAGGGTCACTATCAAGACATAGAACAACTTCTGTAATCCTAGTAACATAAAACAACATTTTTTCTCTCAAAGTCTCATCAGATATTACACATAGATTTTGTTCAATAAAGGTTAGATAAATACTCATCAAATTACTCACACAACTAAGGTCACAGATGGGGACCCAAAATAAATCCATATCCTATGAAAAAAGTATATAATCTAACATGTTCACAATAAATGACATATCAGCATGAACCCAAATATATTTAGAAAAATACTTTTACATACCCTTTTTAATCATTCTTTTATTTAAGAAAACATATCAAGAAAATAGTGTGAACAAAACCAATAACTTTTAGAAGACATGTCAAATTACTATTTTACTCACAATGATCCAAAATATGATCAATAATAAATAAACCTCCCATAACCAATATTTTTAATGAGTTATTATTTCATAAAAGGATAAATAAAATAAAAACACCTAGGTATGACAACAAAAAGGATTAATATATAAAACTAATTACTTAAAATCAAAGGAAACTCATTTCCTTCGGTCAATACTTCATGATGAGAGATTGAGGGATCCACAGGAACCTAGATGTCCATGAAAAGTATAAAAAATCAATTCCAAGCCTTTGGTTTTCACCCCAAAATTTTTATAGGATTCAAAAGTGTAATAGTATGGGAAATGATTGTAAGAACAAGAGATTGGGAGGTTAAATCCTTGGAAAATAAAAAATAACCTTTAATGAATATGTAAAAGGGAATTAATATAGAAAACCCCCAATAAAAAAGAGGAGATACATTGATTTAAGGGGATAGAAATGGAAATGGTGTAAAAACGTGGTGGTTTTAAGATAAAATTGGAGATGGAAAATTTTTATTTTCAATATTTTATGAAAATTGGGAAGACCAATTGGATTTTCGTCCCTATTATGAAAATCAGGGTCTATCCATGTTGTTGCTATTCAGGACTCCACGTAATGTGTAATTATCTAGATACAAGGTTTTAATTTTCATGGAATAACATTAAAGTAAAATTCTATGAGAAAAATCAAGATCTAGGGTTTCCTTACAACCCTTCTTGGATTAAATAAAATATTCATCATCGATGAAAAACAATAATACTTTTCTATCTCCCTTCTACATGTTTTTGGACACATGCTATCAACTAAAAGATCCCAAACCATTCACCTATGTATAATTTATAGTAAATTTATATTTTCAACACCAACCATAAAAAAATATAAAAGTATATAAGTTAAAACAATCAAATAAATACATTATATTGGCCCAATGTATGCCAATATTCTCCCCATCATGTGTTTTTCTTCCTTGAAAATGATCACAATATTATCCATATATAAAAAGGTCTGGAAATTTCACATAAACATATGAATTTTACTCCATTTTCTCATGACTATCCCAGACTCACTACCATAACATATAGACCAATGTTATCGATTTACAAACCAAAAATTTTCTTTAAAAATACATTAAAAAAATATGTTACTCAACCAAATAGGTGTTATGATCCAAACTCAAATCCATACACTATACAATATGATATGGGTTCATATTATATTTCATCAACCGATGATTATAAAATGAATCATGACTATCTTAAAATTAATAAGGAACAATTATCCTCATTTATACTTTAAAAATATTCTTCATGATCCTAAATGTTGTAACATATCACAATGTCGACAAACCTTTCTTTCTCAGTTGACGGTATCCCAACCATGAATAAACCATGATAAATAACTAATCACCTTCATACAACTCCAATGGCTGGATAATATGATCAATATACGAATTTTGATGTCTCTAATCGATCTCTAATATTTTCTAAATCAATTGATTCCAGATCAAAATATCTTATATGATTATCAATCATAAAAAGAATGGGTTTCACAAATTATTTCAAAAAATATGATACAAAATTATTCATCCATATAAATCATTAGAATCAGATATATTTAGAAACACCTATTAATATTTATTGTAGGAAGATAAAAAAAATCAATGATGATTTTCCCAAGAGCTATTGATATTACTAAACCAGGATTAAAGAAAATCAGTATGAATTTGGATGAAAATATAAATATGACTATCCATATATAAATTATATATCTTCCTCACTATTAACAGATATACTAACACCTCTTAAATAGAATTCAAAAACAAATAATTGAAGAAGGGTTCTTGATTCGATATAATGAATAAATTCACTCTCCAAAAATTTCGTGATATCTCTATGATTTATATTTCCAACTTATTCAAATTTTTTCATAAATTACATGGGATATAAATGGGATTATTTATTCAATTTATCTATCATCTACCATACTTCATTGTTTACAAAAGGATTGCATGATATGAATATAATGAAATCTTTGAAAATCTCATTCTACATACATACCATAATTTAAAGGGTTTGAAATAATATATCAGGTCTTTATTGATCATATCTTATCCCTATAACATGTAAAGAACTTTGAAATTAAATTTATAATCCACTATGTTTTCCCTGATAACTAGTAATATAATCTATGATCTAAAAACATTTTGGTTTAACCTTGAAGAATATCCTATCTATATTAATTATAGGAATTCAACATTTTTAGTCTCTATGATAAAGGAACTGTAGTCCTATTTCTGATATGAGTGTCCCTATTTTAGGAGAAATAAAAAGTAACCAAGGTCTTCCCGGCATTTAAAAATCTACTAATTTTTTTCTATTAAAATCTATCACTAGATCTGGTTGAATATCTTCCATAATAGAGGATATGATCTATACACTGGTCAGGATATAAATTTAATATTCCTCTCTCACATCAGGATTCAATTATAAACATTTTCTTATTAACTGACATTCCTATTCTCACTCTCTAATCCCATGATGTGGATGTTTTTTTCTAAAAGTGTCTACCAAAAAATTCCATATAACCGTAGTATAAACCAATTAAAAATAAAATTTATATAGGGATTTTTCCCACCAAATCTATCCAAAATTCATATCTTATAGATTAAAAATATTCTTCATGATTTTATGATTAGATTATTCAGTGGACATTTCCGCAATGAGTTTGTAGTTACACACCTGCGTGGAATGCATTAATATTTCCATCTCAACACCACAGGATAGGTAATTCCATTCATGTGTGTGTTTGTTGTGAGTTAAGTAAACCACAACATGAATCTATATTATTAAAACACACCCAAACCCTGTACTTAAATCATCACTAATTGGTAGATCTCAGTGTCTCACTAAAAAGGACTGCAGTCTATTCCTCAAACATCATTAAATCAATACCCATATAATTACCCAAACACCCAAGGTATCCAATGTGAAGTCATATAAAATCCAAAAACCAATAAAAATCAATAATATTGTCCAACATTGTAGCGACTTGGGTTTTGGCCCTGTCAGACTTTGGAATATTTCTACGAATAATTCCAGATCTAGGCACAAAGAAGGCGTGTGATTCTGAGTCCCGGTGTACTCGGAATTAATTTTATAAAAATATTATGTATTTTTATATTATGCACGTGGAGGGGGTGGGATAGCTTCTATATGGTAGCTCAGAATAGGAATCTGAGCGCATGGTTGCGTCTGGAACGTGTTGTATACCCTAGGCGGTGTGTACTCA
Source organism: Viscum album (assembly GCA_963277665.1). NCBI lineage: Eukaryota > Viridiplantae > Streptophyta > Magnoliopsida > Santalales > Viscaceae > Viscum > Viscum album. The sequence continues at coordinate 95,789,647 of OY728141.1, read as the reverse complement.
TTCTGGGCACGGGCCTGTTGTGGAAAATGCCACCAGGGACGTTTTCATAAATAAGTTGAAAAGATTAATTACGAGTGTTGGCTCGAATAAATTTTTAACGGAGTCTCAGATCACAAATCTGAGAATGTTGTTGCGCTCAGTATGGCGCGTTTACCCTAGGGGTGACTTAACTTGCTCCGCACCGGGAGGTTCGGTCGGGGCAGGAAATTAAATGTTTTCTTTAAATAGAAAAAAAAACAAATAAAGGGGAACTATTCCCACCCACCTACGCCGCACGTACCCCCTACTGTTCTTCGCCCGTTCTTCGCCAAATCGAGCTCCGGGAGCCTTTTTTCAGTGCCGTTCATCTACAGATTTAGCTTCAGGGTGTCACGGGCACTGTTCTGCACCCAAAGCGTCAGCGATCCGCCAATAGGTAGACATGTTAAGTTTTGAAAATCCCAGATCCAAAATTTCTGTGTTTTTTCTCTATTTTCAACCTGCATATGGGTAGATCGGGTCCATGGGGGCGCACAGATGCTTCCAGATATGTGTTTGGACCTCCGAGGTGCCTTAGGCAGACCTTAGAAGGTCCGTCGGCGCGGCACCGGCATGACAGCACTGGCCACGGTGGGCCGCATTTCAAATAAAGACCGCCGCGACACCAGCGGTCTGGTGTCAATCACCAGTGACCCCCCGGTGGCCAGGTCGACCAGCTGCGCAGGCCGAGGCCGGTCCGACCCTGTTTGGTACACTATGGTTTTTAAACCCCCGTTTCATGACCTTTGAATTTATTATTTGTGCGCCATCTACGGAGGCATGACCCTGGGGATGAGGTGAGCCCTCCAGTGTGGTTTTCAGGGTTTAATGGTTCGGGATCGTGGCCTGGGAATCAAGAATATCATATAAAATAATAATATTTTATTATTTTTCGACATCATGCAGTTGTATCTTTTACATGGAGCGTCTGATTGAAGTGTCGTCAGCAGCGTTGAGGCCCTGATGGTACAGCGGAATTTTCTTGAGGGTTTCCGGGTGTTGGGACCATGTTTGGGGTGCGGGCCCCCTAAGGCCAGGTTTCGGCGTTTGCGGAGAAATGAAACTTTCGTACCAGGAGTACGATTTTGTCGAATGAATAGTTGATCTTGTGTGTTTTTTCAAGAGGATCGCAATGGTGCAATCTGTTCGATGTGTTTCACAATCAAGGTGTGGGCCCCGCTCAAGCTGGCTTCGGTGAATAGTACCTTTTTCACCTGGTGTCCATTTTCGATGAGCGAGTTTTCAATTCTATGTGTTTTTACGAGGGGATCGTTGTGGTATGATCCTCTTGATGAGTTTTGGGATCGTTGTGTGGGCCTCGAATGGGCTAGCTACGGGGAATAGTGCCTTTTTCACCGGTCGTCCGTTTCGGGCAGGTAAATAGCCTACCCTGCGTGTTTTTCCGCGTAGATCGCAATGGTGGCCTCGGTATCGACCTTAGAGGTATGTGGTGTGGTGTTGTTTTAGGTCGCTCAGGATACCGACGTTTGGACCAGTAGTGGTTGAGGGTACTTCCTTAGTTCATTCTTGTGATGGTTCACGCGGCATCACATCCTTCGCATGGGTTTGTGATCCTCTTGATGGGATGTCTAATCGGTTAGAGATGTGACCTCACTCTTGTGGGCCCAGAGAAGTATCCTCTAGAATGTTTACCCTAGATAAAGTTCACCGTATCGTTGTGACCACTTAACCACGGGAGGCGATCCCCTATCAAGAAGGTTAACCTCATAGGGTTCGTGGGATCATTGAGAATATGATCCCCTATGCAGTGAACCGTGCTATGTAGGGTTGTGTCATCGTTGGGTATTCGATCCCATACTCAGCATGGGGTTTTTAGTTGGGTTGTGGCATTGTTGGGTATACGATCCCCTCCTCACCATGAGGATTTTAGTAGGGTTGCGGTATCGTTGGTTATATGATCCCCTACTCAGCACATGGTTTCAATAGGGTTGCGGAATGGTCAGTTTGAAACCCAACAGCGTGAGATATACCAGATAGGGTTTTGGTATCGTCATGACCACATTTACGCAGGCGAAGATTCTCTATCTGAGTGACCGATTTCTGTCGAGTGCCAGATCGGGTTGTGGTATCCCCCAGCGGATCCTGGGAGTGATCCAATATATGTCAGATCTTCGTATACCGGTCTGGGTTCTGGTATCCCCTAGCGGACCCTAAGAGCGATCCCCTATCCAAGGAGTCTAGTGATTTTGTTGTTTCAGCGAGGTTTCCTCTGTGACTATATCCGACGAGAGTGATCTCTCAAGTGAGTGTATGTGATTTTTGTGTGGGAGTCTATGAAGTGTATCTCTCGAACGAGTGTCATCTGGGATGACAGTGATCATCGAGTGTTCTCTCCTTGTTGTGAACAGTTACTAGTGATGTGGTCGGTAACTCTTGTAGTGTGGTGCGTGAGCTGAGTATATCTGGATTGTTCATGGTGTTTTTATGAGCATACACGTGAGCTGAGCGGACTAGTTTTGTTTAGCCGGGGATGGTCACGAGATGGAGTTTCCCTCTCGTCTAGGTTCCCTCTGGATGGGATGAACGGATTGTTGCCTTTCAGTTTCTCTCTTTTGTTTTGGGTTGTTGGGGTGCCTACTGTTATTTTTATACTCACCCCTACACTGGCCTTTCTCGCACATGTTTCTGTCTTGTGTAGACCACAAGCCTTTCGACGGAGTCCTAGGAGGACCTGGAGCATGTGGAGCTTAGAGAGCAGTTTTGACCGGGGTGTTTACCTATGATGTCCCAAGGAACTTACTGGTAGGTGTTTTAGCAGTGTTTTCCCTCCCTCTTAGCAGGTTGGACACTTTTGATGTTTTCTTTTGGGGGGCCCTATTTTTCCCTTTTGTACTTCTAATGTACTCTGGTTGTGGGATAGTTGTATGCATGCACTTTATTTTCAGGTTTATATATCTCTGCACTATTCCATGAAGGTGTTTGTGGGTGCATGTGTATATTTACCTTAGCCTAATGCTTCCCATGTGTGTGATAGCCTACTCACTGCAAGACCCCAGTCCCTGGCCTATTGGAGACGGTCTTCGGGAGTTGCATCTTGAGCCCTGTTGGGTCAGGTTGTGATAGTGTGGAATCAGAGGAGGTTCCGCCTTTGGGATCTTACAGCATCGCTGGTCTAGTTGTGAGTTTGGTTTTGGTTTCACAGCGGCATCATTAGGATGTTTTGATTTCGGCTTTCAGGCCAGGGACACCAGTGTCGGTGCGGCAGCAGACATATCCATACACCATGACTCTGAGATCCTTTCTTTAGACTCGAGACGTTTGGGCACTGGTCGCTGGGGAAAATTACAATACATGCATCATATAGGACTAGTTTTTTTGGGTTTCCCTTGTTCTTCTTCATTGAGATCTCTAGATATACGCTTTGATTATGGAGTGTCTTGATTGTATTTCAGGATGCCTCCATGATGACAGACAGCGAGGGTTCCGCAGCAGGGTTGTGCTGACGATCCGCCTCGTGTAGAGGCTTTGGACCAGGGCGTAGGTTCTGAGGTTGGACCTCCAGGTGGTCCTCCAGTTGAGCCACCAACAGTCGAGCAGCTTGTTTTGCCAGTAGTGCAGGATGAGGTTGCGCACAGGCTGAGTACGCTGCATGAATTCTAGAGGCAGGGACCTCTGATCTCTCGGGGTGATCCAGACCCCCAGGCAGCTGATGAATGGCTTGAGGCAGTCACCTGGGTTTTCTTCCTAGTGAGGACACCTGCAGATCATATGGTGGTTCTAGTGGCGAGCCTTCTGCATGGTTCTGCTGGGTGATGGTGGAGTCTAGTGACGCAGTCCCATGACGAGGAGATGCTCACGTTGGCAGATTTTTAGCAGATCTTCTCGGAAGAGTTCTATCTGGTGACATTGAGGTCAATGCAAATCTAAGAGCTTCTACAGCTTCGGTAGGAGAACATAACTGTGGAAGAGTACTTAGCGAGGTTTACAGACCAGTTGCACTACTCCCTAGATATAGTTGGAGACCCGTTCTTTATGGATCATACCTTTGATCAGGGAATATGCAGGGACTTCCGAGCAGGTGTGGGTTCCTTGTGCCTTCCCACCTATGCTAGAGTGCTGGAACAGGAATTGGTGGTGGAGAGCTTTCTGGTTGAGCAGATCCCCCCTATTAGTGCTGGTCATGGGATAGCAGAGACGTTGGCATCTGGTAGACGAAGGAAAATTCAGGCGACTTGGCATGGACGATGTTTCAGGCAGTGACCCCAGGATGGAGGATCTGAGGCTTAGGGCTCACATGGCTCGCATGACAGTTTTTGTCAGCCATAGGAGAGGCGGTGTTATGCTTGTGACGGTCAGAGACATCTTTCTAGAGATTTTCCAACCTGTCGTGATACTGAGAAGGAGCCAGTCGATGGACTGCCTTGGCAAAGGCAGAGAATTGAGCAAGGAGGTCATCAGGCCAGCATACGTGGTGACAGAGCAGGTGCAGCAGCAGGAGGTGGTAGGCGATATCATTTACCACCATCCCCACCCCCAGGTGGTCCTCGCCAAGATCAGGCAGCTGGTGACTGAGGGCGAGGACAGCTGCATGTCCTGGAGGCTGTTGACCCAAAGGCTCCGCGGATAGATAGAGATACACCTTGGGTCCTTTCTACTTCTACAGTAGTTTGATAGACACAATTTATCAGTACTCATTACATTATGTTGCTTGCTCGAGTTTTTGTTTAGGGCATTTTTAAGACCATGTGTGGGTTTTTTCGGCATTATTCGAATGCGTGAGGAAGAGGTATCCTTCCCCCACCGAGATGTGTTTTTTAAGCAACTGAAATAGTGCAGGCGTGTCAGTGCCGTCCAAAACAGATAGTGTTGAGATGTGTTGGATGGGTCTCTATGACTTATGTGTACTGGAATGGGTGTTTGTTGGAGAACTCGCTGGCATGGCAGACCCAGTTGAGTGTCTAGTCGCTTACCTTGTGCTTAAGAATTTTTGGAGACATAAATTTCTAAGGGGGGGGGAGGTTGTAGCAACTAGGTTTTTTTTACCTGTTATATGTTGGAATATTTCTACAAATAATTCCAGAGCTAGGTGTGAAGACGGCGTGCGATTCTGAGCCCCGGTGTGCCCGAAATTAATTATATAACAATATTAAGTATTATTTCACTATGCACATGGCGGGGGTGTGATATCTCTTAAATGGTAGCTTAGAATGAGAATCTGAGGGCACAGTCGTGTCCGAATCGTTTTGTTTACCCTAGGCGGGGTGTAATGTTTGCGGTCGTGGGCCTGCTGTGGAAAACGCCACCAGGGGAGTTTTTGAAAATAAGTGGAAAAGTTTAATTACGAGCGTCAGCTCAAATAACATTCGAACGGATTCTCGGATCACAAATCTGAGCCGTCGTTGTGCTCAGAGCGGTGCGTTTACCCTTGGGGTGACTAAACTTGCTCCGCATTGGGAGGTTCGGTCAGGGTGGAAAATTAAATGATTTATTTAAATAGAAAATAATAGATATCATGGGGAACTATTCCCCAACCACCTATGCCACACGTACCCCCTCCTGTTCTTCACCCGTTGTCACCTAATCGAGCTTCCGGAATCTATTTTAAGCGTCGCTCATCTACGGATCCATCTTTAGGGCGTCGCAGGCGCCGTTCTGGACCCAAAGCTTCGTCGATCCACCAACAGGTAGGCGTGTTACATTTTGAAAATCTTGGATCCCATATTTCGGCGCTTTTCACTGTTTTGAAGCTGCAGATGGGTAGATCGGGTCTCGAGGGGTACGTAGATGCTTCTTAATCTTCTTTTGGACCTCCGAGGTGCCTCAGGTGGACCTCGGATGGTCCGTCGGCAGTGCCGACAGTGGCGGCCCGCGTTTCAAATAAAGACCGCCATGATAGCGGCGGTCCGGTGTCAATCACCGAGGACCCCCCGGCGAGGGGGGGGGGGGGTCGTCCACTTGCGCGCGCTGCGCCACGGTGGTGGGATCCGTCGGTCGGGGCCGCTGGCAGGGGCGGCGGCAAGGTTGGCCGGTGCGAGCCGGCCCAGTTTTGTACACTGGGGTTTTTAAACCCCTGTTTTCTACCCTCTGAATGTCTGATTCGTGTGCCGTTTGTGGCGGCGCGACCCTGGGGACGAGGAGAACCCTCCGGTGTGGAAACGAGGGCATAATGGTTCGGGATCGTGTCCCAAGAGTTAGGAATGTCGTATAAAATAATAATATTTTATTATTTTTCGACTTCAGGTCATTGTATCTTCTACCCGGAGCGTCCGATTGACATGCCGTCAAAGGCATTGAGGCCCTAATGGTACGACAGAATTTTCTTGAGGGTTTCTAGGTGTTGTGACGGAGTTTGGGGTGTTGGCCCCACAAGGTTGGGTTTTGGAGTTTGTGGAGAAACGCAACATTCGCACCAGGAGTCCGATTTTGGCGGATGAATAGTCGATCCTGTGTGTTTTCTGAGAGGATCGCAATGGTGCCATCCGTTGAGTTTTAGGGTCGAGGTGTGGGCCCCACCTGAGCTAGCTTCGATGAATAGTACCTTTTCCACTGGGTGTCTATTTCAGATGAGCGAGTAGTTGATTCCGTGTGTTTTTTCGAGGGGATCGCCGTGGTATGATCCTCTTGATGAGTGTCGGTAACATTGTATTGGCCCCGCACTGGCTAGCTTTGATGAATAGTGCCTTTTCCACCGGTTGCCCGTTTCGGGTGAGTAAATAACATATCCTACGTGTTTTTTAACGTGGATCATGATAGTGGCCTCGGTATATTCCGTGGAGGTACGCGGTGTGGCATTGTGGTGGGTCACTCGGGTTAGCGACGTTTGGACTAGTAGTGGTTGAGGGTACTCCCTTGGTTCATTCCTGCAAGGGTTTGCATGGAATCACATCCTTCACATAGGTTTGTGATCCTCTCGATTGATGTTTAATCTGTTAGAGTTGTGGAATCCCTCCGGTGGGCCCAGAGTGAGATCCTCTAGCTTCGTTACCCTAGATTGGGTTCTTGGTATTGTTGTGACCGCTTATCCACGGGTGGTGATCCCATATCTAGCTGGTTAACCCCGTAGGGTTTGTGGCATCATCAGGAATATGATCCCCTACGAAGTGAGCCATGCTTAGTAGGGTTATGGAATCGTTGGGTATTTGATCCCCTACTCAGCATGTGGTTTGTAGAAGGGTTGTGGCATCGTTGTGTATACGATACCCTGCTAAGCATGAGGTTTTTAGTAGGGTTGCGATATCATTGGTTATACAATCCCCTACTCAGCGCGTGGTTTCGGTAGGGTTGTGTCATCATCAGTTCGATCCCCAACTGCATGAGATGTACAAGATAGGGTTCTGGTATCATTGTGACCACCTTTACGCGGGCGACGGTCCTCTAACTGAGTGACATGTTTCTATTGAGCACCAGATCAGGTTGTGGTATCCCCCAGTGGATCCTGGGAGTGATCCCCTATCTAGGAGATCTACGAGTACCAGATCGGGTTGTGGTCTCCCGCATCGGATCCTGGGAGTGATCCCCTATCTGTGAGATCCTCGTATACCGGTGTGGTTTCTGGTATCCCCTAGTGGACCCTAGGATCAGTCCCATATCCGAGGAGTTTGGTGTTTATGTTGTTTCAGCGTGGATTCCATAGTGACTATATCCGATGAGCATGATCTATCGGGTGAGAATCTATGATGTTTGTGTGGGACCTGAGGGGGTGTATCTCTCGAACGAGTGTCATCTTGGATGACAGTGATCGTGGAGTGTGCTCTCCTAGTTCTCAACAATTGCTGGTGATGAGGTCTGTACCTCTTGTAGCTTGGTGCATGAGATGAGTATATCTGGATTGTTCAAGGTGTATGTATGGGCATACACCTGAGCTGAGCTGACTAGTTGTGTTTAGCAGAGGATGGTCACGAGTTGAAGTTTCTCTCTCATCTGGGTTTCCTCTGGTTGGGATGAGCGGACTGTTTCCTATCAGTTACTCTCTTTTGTTTTGGGTTTTTGGGGTGCCTACTGAGTATTTTCATACTCACCCATTCACGGTCTTTTCCCGCACATGTTTGTCTCTTGTGTAGAACACATGCCTTTCAACGGAGTCCTAGGAGGACCTAGAGCTGGCGGAGCTTAGTGAGGGAGTTTTACCGGGGTGTGTATTGGAGATGTTCCGAGGAGCTTACAGGTAGGTTTTTGGGTAGTGTTTCCCCTCCCTCTAAGTAGGTTGGACAATTTTTTATTTTTCTTTTGGTGGGACCTGTTTTTCCCTTTTGTACTTCTGTTGTACTCTAGTCATGGTATAGTTGTATGCATGCACTTTTTTTTAGTTTTATATATCTCTGCATTGTTGCATGGAGGTGTATGTGGGTGCATGTGTATAGGTACCTTAGGCTAATTCCTCCCATGTGTGTGATAGTCTACTCGGCACTAGATGCCAGCCCCTCGCCATTTTAGAGGCGGGCTTGGGGAGTCACGACTCGAGCCCCATTGGGTCGGTTCGTGACAAACATGTTCATAAGAACGATATAACTACCTCAACACAACCCTATTTAACAATTACAATTATAAAAATCTACAAAAATCAAGGTTTTATTTACAACATATTTTTAGGATATGGGTGTCTACAAAAATAATTACATTCAAAAACAATAAATTAACTAGTTGAATCAAGAATTCCTAAAACTATCGAAAAAATAAATAAACCGTAAATAAAAAATTTAATTATTTATTAATTAACCAATATTTTTGTAAAATCAAGAAACATTGTTATACAAATGTAAAGAACGAATAAATAGAAAAATAAATTCCAAAATCAATATCAAATCATCTCAATCACCTATGATTATAATAATAGAGGAAGAGGTATCATTATAAACCAATAAAGCTAATAAATCCCATCAAATACGAATCCAAACCATTTTATCTCATATAACAAGAGGACCCTTTGATACCGATTTTTTAACCACCTTGTCAGAGCCAATCAAACTCATTACCCATTTTGGTCCACCATAAGGCTTGAAGTGTGTTCCTAATCACAACCAACTAGATATAAGAGGTAGAGTATCACAACTAAAAATGTTGGAATGATTTCATACTCAAATGTATGAATAATTATCACATGTATTTGGAATAAAATCAATAAAGTTCCCTTTTATTAATTGGGTTTAAATTTGAATATTCATATAGATTTCATGATAATCAGAAACCAATAATATTATACTCAATAGTTTTATAACCATGTTGATCATATAAAATAAATAAAATAATAAAAATTACAAACACTACATTGGAAAATTTAAATACTAAAATTGATCCCATTTTAATTAAGATAAAAAAATCAATGTCAAATATACTAACAAGGGATCCATAGAAACAAAAGTTCAGTCATCTCTATGTGACTCAGGGTCAATTATTGGTATACAACAAGAATGATGAAAATAGTTTTAGGAATCACAGTTACGAGATACTACTCTATTCTATTTCTCAGAACTAAACATAATCAACTCTATATTTTTTCAATGGAATATTTTTAGTATTAGGAAAATCCTAGTACTATAAAAAATTTGAGTTTATATAATTTCATTCTATCTGTATATATTTAGTTCATTTTTTAAAATATTAGTTGAAATTCCACTTCAATTGATAAAAAAAATTTATAAATTTTTTTTAATTAGTTCAACAAAATTACATCCTTAATTAACAGATTTATGTATCACATGTTAAGGGGAACATAACATAACTGAATAACCAAATACATATAATAAGTTTGTATAAAATAAAACAAACCCAAAAAAAACTCAAGTTAATGTAAACATGGAAGATCTCAAACCCATATTTCTAATTATAACAGGGGCTCACATTCGGAACATCTTCCATCCTTTGTGATTCTAGAAACATTACACAACCTAGTAGCTCTCACAGTCTCATTAGAAACAACTCCAAGGTAGATGGAACACTATGTTTAATGGTATTATAGTAACATATAACAATATTTTGGCAGTTGAAGTAAAATAAAATACGGGAATAATTTATCTTGAATATAATAAATTTAAATTATATATATAATACCATTACAAATAGAGAGTACATGGTTCATTATTTTTAATGCATTTCTCATCCTTTATGTATGGATGCTGATTTTGGAAGATCAGTGAGATTAGTTCATCTATAAAAGCTTACATTGAGATGGATACACTATCCTCTTGATCTTAATCTCTATAAAAGGATACATAATACTATTAATGGGGTGATACTACCTTAAAAATATTAGATGAGTAAGTCATATTATGAAGCATTATATAAAATAATTTCATAAAAGCAAGATAAATATCACCCTAGAATAATAACACTCAAAATCAAAAAATGAATGAGGAGAACCTTTTCACCATATATAGACTAAGCCCAATCATTCCACTATTTATAGGTAATGCACGTTCAATTATAGGTATTATAAAATAATACCATCATTGATGAATCATTCAAAAAAAATTATGTAAATCCTTTAATTTATTCATAATGGATTAAAGAAAAAGAAATACATTATTGGAGTGATAAAAATGTTATGAAGAAATATAATGGAGTCTTGTTACATTTTTGGGTTGAACTGCATGTTATCCTTCCATATAAAAATATATGAATCCCTAATAAATATAAATCATATATATAATAACATGCATATAACATATGTATTTATTATATATTATTTTTGTATGTAATTAGATATAATATGTGTATCAAATAAATATATTAATTTTACACAAATCATATATATGTATATTATAGTGAAAAATCAACAATCACCAAATTTCACTAAAATCTCATTGTGACTTAGTGGAAAACATTACATGCCTTTATGAATCCATCTAAAATCTTTCAGCTATAGTTTCACAAAGACATCTTCATTTATGAATAAAGACATTGAATAAAAAAATTTCTAATCCCAAGGTTTAAATGTGTGACCCTAGTGATCTTAAAAATTTTGAAAGAAAATAAAAAATATATATTTCATTATTTTATGAAAATAATTATTCAAATAATAATCAATGTTACTCAACATACTAAAGAGTCTAGGGTGATATCCATAAAACATACTCATATCTCAATATGAACATTTATACTATAAAATATATCATATAAATCATATCGGTAAATTTATAATCACTTTTCCATGATACTGAGTGAGAACCATACATGGAAAATGTGAATCTAGAATAGTCAAAATCATCATTTCTTGATTCATCATGACCATTTAAATGAATAAATTACAATTAATTCCTATAATGGATGAGTATATCACATCCACTTCATCACAATAGATACACAACACATATGTTACTCCAAATTTAATGGACGTGAAGTTCTTCAACACTATTTAGTCCTATGTTAGATGTCTTTACTTATCATACAATCGTAAAATTCATATCCTGATTTCACATTAATTGATTTCATGATCATCAATATACCCAACCACCCCTTATTAGCTAATATATTTTTTGACATTAATATATTGGATATTGAATAAATAAATTTATCATTATTGGAATATCTGAATCATTCATTAAGAAGGATTGATAATATGAACACACCCCTAAGAATATTGTCGACAGTATGATATTATATGTGATATACCACATCAAGTGAGTCTAAGAAATTGGAATCAATTTTTTAAATCAGGAGTATATATTTTTATCACATATGAAACCATTTTTAATGAGTAAAATAATATATTGAATATATCCTTTAAATAATTTCAAATTCTCTTATACTCAATGATGATTAATGATTATATAAAACTCAATGTTTTTTAAATTGATCGGATTTATTATTAGATAATTTATGTTTAATATATTTAAACATGCTTCATTTAATTATTGAATTTTAATTTATAATAATATCATGATACATTATATAAACATTAAATAAATTTATCAAATAATATATACTAATGGAATCTACATGAACATCATGTTTTTTCGGTAAGAAAAGTTTTATCAATTCAGAAAATATATATATATTTCCTATAAAATCTCTATAAGACCATATAGTAATCCTATCAAACTAAAATCATTAGTTACTCCCATAGAACATGAAAAATGGTAATGATTATTAAAAATATTCCATTTTTAACACTTTTAATACATTAAAACTTTTTAACTTTATAAAACTATATTTAAAATGGTAATATTATATTTACCTTTTTTAACTAATTCTAAATACATTGTCATCATTGAATGGACCATTTCAATCAATATTTTTTCTAATTATTTCATAAATAGTGTGACTATTTAAATTGTTCCTCTTCTATGCCATCCTAAACACATTTCTTGGAATTTGATTTCAACTATGTTGTTGTAGAATAAATGTAACTATTTATAATTAATTTTACATATTATCCTTAAACCTCGTAGGATATTATATTTATGTCAATATGAAATTTTACTAATATAATCCTTCAAGAAGTAGTGGTTTTTATATATTTACTGTATCTAAATATATCAATGTATAGTTTTATTTATCTAAAATAATTTAAAACAATTTAGGATAAAAAACTATATAATCATAGACTGGTATAAGCCTATATATATTATCTTTTAACTATACTATGTTAAAATATACTCCCAATAGGCTCTTAGGAACTAAAATATTCTTGAAATATCATTCAAATATTCAAAAAAAGTTTAATTCATATTTCCAAATAATAGTTATTTTCTTTTATGAAAAATATTTAAAATATAAACTATTGTTTCCATATCATATATGTAATTATAAGTCTTTTGATCATATTTTATTAAAATAATATTGTTATAAAAAACAACTTGATACACATTATTTTATAGATAATACATTTTTATCTTTATATACATTCCAAGAAAAATATATATTTTAGGGAAATATATTGTTAATAAAAAATATTCATATTCATTGAAACAAAAAAAATATTTTCTAATTCAAATGAGAAAAATAAGAACAAGTTGTAATATCCCGAGACTTTCAAAAAATGAAATTTTATTTCATAGATTGTGTGACCTGAAACACAAAAATTAGATGAAAATATAACACCTTGATGATTTATGATTTATTTGATTTTAAATATATTAAATCTAATTAATAAATTATATTACAAGAAACACAGATTTGAGCTTTTTCGGTATGCAACAAAGAGTTTTAATGAAATTTCAAATATATTTAAAACATTATAAATTAGTATAATACTTTTAAACTATCTACCAAATTGGCGGATATGAATATAATTAACTAAATGATGAAAATATATACATTTTAAACATTTTCATTGGTTATCAATTTATTATATTTAATAATATTAAACTATTTTGAAAAAAATATAATTATTTCTTAAATATTTATTTTTTCTAAAAAATGATTTTATCAACCTTTGCACACATAATTTTAAAATAATTTTAACCACCTTTAGAAAAAAGAATTATGAAAAATAAACTTCATTTATTAGATCATCATACCAAAATGGAATTTAATAAGTATAAAACTAATGAATACATGTGATATAAATGAGATGATATTGATTCAGTAAATTTAATATATGGCCCAATTCATTACTATCTAACTCATTAATGGAAAGAAATTTTCACTCATGCTTACATATGGCCTATCATATCCAAAAATTGATGCGATTCAATTTCTATGTCCAATATTCATAAATGGAAAAAATAATATATATTCTGATTAAATATGATATTAATAAATTTAATATAATTTTTTATATTATTAATATATATTATATGAACAAGAACTGTAACCTTCAAAACGAAACATGAATAATAAAATAAGGCAATTACCATCTGTAACCGTGAAATTAATAAAACAATATTAACAAACTCAGTAAAATGTTATAATATGATAATCTAAGATATTATAAAATGGAATTTCGTTCTAAGATAAGTTAACAACATTATTAAAACAATTATACAAAAGGTTAGAGTACAATAAAACAAGAGGAATCTTGAAGTAAGGCATTTTATGTGAATAAAATTTCATTGATGCATGTTGTGATATAATGAACACAACTTAATTTATATGGTACATATACTGCCCCCTTGAAAAGAAATATCATGAATAATTCATTAATTATGATATTGTATGTTTTAGTTTCAATTATTTCATCTTAGCTTAATTGACAAAAATTCTACCAAGGTGTATTGAATTCCATAACTCAATAAGTTTTTATGGGGTTATATTACTTTTTTGTAGTCGTTAATATTATATGATTATGTATGAAATGAATTTTGACTATATAATGTTTAATTTATTCTTGTATTATGTTTATTTATATATTATATTCATAATAAATTCATTAAATATTTCTTATTTCAATTTTATTATCATTTTAAAGGGTTTATTTTTAAATATCATTCTAAATGAGATTGTATATTCTTGAATTTCATTTCAGGGGAATTATTTGATCAATGTATAAATAAAACCATTTAAATTTGTTATTCTATGGTTATTCATTATATATTTAATTAATTGTTCTATTTTTATAATATTTTGTACATAAACTATTTTAGAAAAATTTTCTATGATAACCTAACTTCATTTCACACTTCAATTAGAAATCTATTTTCTTCCAAAACCATGTTTTCCCGAAATATTTTCAAAAACAAATTTAAAAAATTGAAAATTGAAAATTAATGGTATTTTTACATCATATTACTCATTAAAATATGTTATTTAATCAAAATTTATTTCATTTTTAAAATAATACTTATTAGTATTTTATTGAAAATGTGAAAGGAATATTCTTATTATCTTCCAAACAAACAACATTTCTAACTTTTGTAAAGTGTAAAAGTAATATTATATTGAACTTTTGAAGCATGGGTTTAATTACTAAACATCCTGATTGTAATATATTTTAATCCTCTTTGTAATGTTTATAAGGATATGTTTTAATGAAAATGTATTCCCAATATTTTAGGAATTATATGATTTTGAAATTTATTTTCAATGAAAATTATTTTCACAACGTTTTCTATTTAAAAAACGTTATTTTCAAAATGAATGATTATTTTATGAAATATTGTTTTTAAATATCATTTTATGATATTTATATTTATTAATTAAAATAACCCCTTATAATTAATTAAATGGGTGTATGTTTTATTAATAACATTTTTAATAATGATATGAATAGTTTTTGATAATTTTTACCTTAGAAAGAATTGACTTTCACTTCCTTTAATGATTTTTTATTCATAATGATTTATTTCAATTACTCATTTTCTTACTGCCATTAAATTTCACCTAAATTTTAATATTATTACTCATGGATATTTTTATTGCATAAAACATATACTCTTTAAACATATGGAGTTTACATTTATAGTTATCTGATTAAATGGGTAAATATTGAGAAATATGTATCCTTTAATAAGTATGGATATTTAATAGAAAAGAACATTGATTACGAATTATATTTATTTTATTTTATATGAGGAATTATTTGGATATGAATGATTGGGGTTGGGGACCATTTATATAAATCCCCTCAATGCATCAGTAGTCTCATGGGAGAATTTGGTTTTCTAAAGATTGTCAAATAGGTTTTCACTTGGTTTTTTCTAAATCAACATCTAAAAATAATTATTGGTAATTCTATCATGTGCCTATGAAACATGAAATTTTATTATTAATAATTTTCTTTATTTAATTTTGTATTATTATCCATGATATTTTCACAATGATATTATCTATGGAGGTATTTTATTCTCATATTATTGATTATATGACATGTGGGTTTAGTTATTTAATTTGACCTATTGATTATGAATAATCTATTCATGTAGTGGGGTAATTTAAATGTGATTTTTTGAGTTATTTTAATTTTTATTATTATTTATTATTATTTATTAATGATATATTCTGTTATACTTAACCCTTACTCAGCGTTTTAGCTCAGCCCTATTCTGTTAAATTTCTCTAGGTTTCAATAAGGTGTAGTATGATTGATGTTCAGGGAAATTCTAAACTAAATAATGATATTCTAGAAAAGAGATATGTAGTTTTTTTTCGTTAAAATTGTAATAAAAGACTCATGTGTGAATCTATATTACTAAGACTACTAAACTATTCAGTCCATTGGGATTCATTTCATTGTATCTTATACAAATGTATTGGAGGAGGACTCACCTCTATTCTACTGAGGTCATGGTCACTATAGTTGGTATTGGAAAAATTTTATTATAATACATGGGAAATATATTTATATAAACATATTATAGGGATGATAACCCTATGATATATATTCAGGAGATGTGAAAATACCATCTTAATGTTTCAATAAGTTATAGATTATGTGGTTTCTCCTAAAAATAAATCCTTGTATGGATACTACAAGTTGATGCATTTTAGGGATATATATACATAGGGGTAATGAGAAAAAAATGGGTGCATTAGGAACTACATGATCATCACATTGTGCGTGAGAACAGATATTATTGTGCACCTGTTTTGACACTTTTGAGGGATATGACTAGTATAATTTAAATTTTCAATAAAATAAATTATAGAGGATTTCAATATATGATGAAATTGAATAACCTAGGATAATCCTAATGTCTATTATATTTAAAAACAGTAGATTAATAGAATGTGGGGATGTTTTATGTGTGTAAAATAAGGGAATAATATAAATAATTGCTGAGGAAAAATAAAGAATCTGATCGAAGAAAATAAATTTAATCCTATGTATCCACTTATAGTTTGTTGTCTTAAATGTGGAGAATATTTTAATTATATGAGTCAATTCCCTCTTATAAATGTTAAAAACAAGACCAAGGAATGATCAATGTTAAAATAATATAGATCATATATTTATGTAGAAGAATTTTACAGATGGATTTTTGTAATATAATATATTAAATATCTAATATTGTGTATAATTTAAGAAAAATACATGTATTAATAAAATTAAGTTGCATGTATACCAAAAAAAGTTATAAGATTATGATTGTTAAAAATTTTAAATACCCAAATATATCATTTTTAGGTTTTATGTGATGAGATTCAACCAAAATTAACAACATTTTAGAAAAATTTACGAGAATTATATGTTTTAGTGGATTATTTATTTCAAGAATAGTGCATTTACATTATATAGATATGATTTTAACTATATTGAAAACCTTTGGAATTAATATGATCATTAATTTAATTTTTATAATAGTAAAATAAGATTATTATACACATAAAAAAAATTTATTGATACCCCTAGTATAAAAATTATTTAATGATTAACATTATTTTAAAGTATATCTATCATATTTTTTGTGATCATTATAGGAATTATACTATTATTTATAAAATTTATGACCTATATATTGGGTGAAAAGAGATCACATCCATAACAGCCATGATACTTGAACCCCTAACCAAAAGTTGATAATGGTTTAACTCTTATAATAAGCCTTCGTGATATCATAGTTAATATATCATTAGTTATAAATTGTGAGAAATAAATATTAATGATTAAATAATGGTATTAATTTTGTGTTTTAGAGATTAATTTATTATATTGAATTACTTATAATAAAAATAATTTTTTTGGAAAATATGTAAAAACATATTTAAATAATTTCCGCTATTTTTTGTATTTTATGATCATTTAAAAGTCACTTTTTGTGCTTCAGTTATAAAAAATTCATTTTTTTTATATAAATTTTTTGGTGTTGAAGATAAATTGTAAATTGATTAAAGAATAGTCAAATTATTGAATTATGGTTTTTAAATATAAATGTATCACATGTGTATATTTATTTATAATTTTATATAGTAAAAGAAAATTGAACTTTAGGAAAAGGATCCTGAAACAAAAAAATTATCCTATTTCATTCAAATCTTATGAGTCCGATGGAATTTTAAATCATTAGTTTTATGGTATTTAATTTTTTAATATTCCAATAATCATTAATTTTTTTGTGACTAATTACCTCAATAAATATCTATAATTATTTATGAATTTTCTCTATGTTTGAAAATTAACTTCATGTAATGTTCTCATATGTAGAAACGGTGTTATGGGTTATTCCATTTGACATTTTATTTCCCCTTCTACCTTATTAAAAAGTTTTTTTATAAACTATTCTAAAAATTTGGTATTTATATAAATCTATTGTAAAATATACAATACATGATGACCAAGATCATGTATAAATTTTGAGGGATTATTTATTAAAGGTAGTTAGAATGTAACACCACAAGATTTGAAAATATAAACATTGTATTTAATATCATATGTGACACATAAATTCTATAAAATATAGAATTTATAGATGCTCATTTGTGTTAAATTTTATATAAATAATAATATTAATCATCTGAATGTAAAAGAAATATTTAATAGAAAATTTTATTTTTATAAAACAATATTTTAATCGTACTTCACACACATAATTTAAAATTAGTTTTTAAAAATTTAGGAATACTTATTTGGAAAAATAAAAATAATTTCAAAAATTATTATTTCATAATTATATTTGTGCTAATTTTGGGGATTTTTCAAAAATATTTAATTTTTGACGAATAGTGAATAATACTAAATTTTAAGAGAAAACTACCCTTTTTAAAATAATATAAAATTATAAATTACATTTTTAATTCCTTGTAAATTTAAATTAGTTCAATTTTATATAAATTAATAAAATTTAGGCAATTGGTATAATATTTAAATAGTATTCTGTAATAAAAACAATTGCAGCATTTGGAAATTTTCTCTTTGAAAACCTAGATTCTCATCACATCTGCAGGATTAATATTAAATTCAATATTGGTAATTATGTAAATAAAACTATGGAAAATGGATTCCATATTTGTAATAATTATAGTTTATAATTAATAATATGTTAAACATAATTACTGAAAAAAGTGAGTAATTGAAATATTAAAAATTAATTATCTCATTAATGGTAAAATATGATTTACTATGGGGTTAAAATTGGAAGAAATGTGTAAATGTGACATACCGACTTGTAAAAATAAATTTTTTTTGATGATATTTCCAAATTATATTTCAATATTTCAAAAATATTACAATTCTTATGAAGTTATCATGATAATCACTAACATTTTGGATTTTTTTAGGAACTGGCCATGTAATTTCCAAGAGGGTTCTCTTTCCTCACTTATAAAAGAAAACTACATACCATTAATATTTAAAATATCTAAATCCGTTTGGATAAAAAAATTTAAAATATTATATCTCAAAAATCCACATTTATATTTTATAACTTATGGTCCACAAAAAATATCATACATATGGTCCTTAAATAGATATATATATGAGGTTTTTCTTAGACAAGTTAATTATTATATCAAAGAACTTTCATTTTATTTTTTCTTTTTTCAACATCAATTATGTCATTGAACATACAATATAATAACACCATTATATAACAAATAATTATATGTTATTATCATTATTTAATAGTTATTATCCATCTCTACTTCTATCAAATGGGTTATGAAATCAGCATTTACGTCTAGGGAAGACTACCACCTAATGAACCAGTGTCATTAATTTTACCATTACCAAATATCCCTGATGTATATAATGAAATATTAAACACATTAATATGACATTTATAATATTATTATATTTACTAATTTTTTATTATTACATATGCATTTTTACATTCTATGTCATTTAAAATATGATAATGTCACTCTAGTGTATGGTGGACTACCACCACCGCGAAACGATGTGATTCATTTGTCAATTACACTTTACATGGAATGTAATAAGGATATAATTAATTAAAATGTGTGATATATATGGGATTTTAATGTTTCTATAAATTTAATATATCCCCCACTTCCTTATGCTTTCACTCATTTATTGAATGATATTATTGATCATGAATACGTACTACTTACTATCTACATGAAGTGATGTGATTCATACACCATGTAGAAGGTTTATAAATAGATATAATAATATATTTAATGAGTAAATATGATATTAATAACTTCATTATTGTTTTTTATTTAACGATTAAATATTATATTCATATGAACTATAATTTGCATAACGAAGCATGAATGTCAAAACAAGGTGATTAACACATAAAATAAATATTTTTAGGAATTATTATTAACAAATAGGTGGTATAATGTTATAATATGGTCATATATGATATTATAAATAAGAAAATTTTTCTGTTAAAAACCAATAACATGTTGAAAACAATTTTACAAGAGTTTAAATAATGTTCACCCAAATAAATCATGAGGTAAGGGATTTCATCCCAATTTAAATTCGTTGAGGAATATTTTATTTTTATGCATGAGGAGTCATGTATATGGTTTAAATACTGACCCATTGACATATAATATAATGAATAGTTAAATATTTATGGTTTTTTTGATTCAATTTGAATTATTTTTTAATGGTATTTTACATAAATTTTTCCAGGTTGTAAAAAATTCAATAACTCTATTTCTTTTCCCTGGGGTATATTACCCATTCATTTTGATTGGTATTCAAATATTATTTTTGAAATTAATTTTGATTATATATTGTTAAATGTTTATTTAATATATTTTTATATAATTTTTATACACATAATAATATCATTGACTAATTCTCTAATAATTTTTATAATCATGTTAATGGTTTTATTTCCTAATATTATTCTAATCAAGATTATTTATTATTGAATTACATTTGAAAAAAAATCAATCATCTTATATAAAAATAAAATTTAATTTTCTTATGATCTAGTTATTCATGATATTATCTAGTAATAGAACTGTCTTTTCCATTTTTTGGTACTTCAAATGTTATAGAAAATGGTTTTTATTAAATCTCTCTCTATTTATATCTTCTATCAGAAATCTATTTTCATTCAAACCCATTACAGTGAAGAAGTAATGTGAATTTTAACAGTCATGACATGTTTGTAATTACCCACCATTTTTACAATAATTTATTTCATGCTTCCTATGTAATTATATAATGATAGTTTTTTTTAAAACCCCCAATATTCTAAGAATTCTATGTTTTTAAAATTGATTTTCAAAATTGATTTTCAAATTTTTTTGTTTTTATAAATAAATAAATTAATAAATAAAAATATTTAATCCTCAATAATATTTATAAAAATATTTCTAGGTTATTTCTATTTAATAATGAAAAAAACCCATTATTCATAATCCAGTGGGTATATATTGCATTGATACCACCATTAATATATCCCTAGATGTTTTTTGATCATTTTTACCCTGGAAATCATTAAAATTGAATTATTTGATTAGTTTTATTAGTAAATAAAAATATCATTGAATTTTTAACTTCCCCATGCACATTAAATATCATCTATATGGGAATATTTTTCGACATAGATCTATTTATTTTCTAAAACATATACCATTATTACTTACACTGATTACATTGAGTGTTATTTAATTAACTTGAGAGATATTTAAAATTTTGTATCCTTTACTCAGTATGTATATTTAATTATAATCCACATTATTCAATAATTAAATTTTATATTCAATATATGAGGAATGCTTTTGAAGCTCAAGACACGGGTTTATGACTATTTAAAGTAATGATGTCGATGCATCAACAGTCTCATGGGATGTGTTAATTGTCTTTCCTTAGTTAAATGGTTTTTCACCCAATATATTCTAAAATATATTCATAAATGTCTTAAAAGTAATGTTTTAATGTTCCTGGTAAACATTACATCCAATAATTAAGAATTCTATTTATTTCTGTCCTTATTATTATCCAACATATTTTTATAGTGATATTATATATATATATACCAACTTCCTTGTCATATTATTAATTATATGGAATGTTTATTTAGATATTTATCTTATAAATTTCATTATTATTTACCAATTGATATATTGGACTTATTTAAATGGAATTTTTGTTATTTTATTAACCTTTCCATTTTGACTTTTCATATCAATTCATGATTGCTTCCTCTATATTTAACACTTTATGAGAATTTGAGATAAACCATATTTTGTTTCCTTTCCCCATGATTTCATGCAGTGAAAAATTATTGATGTGCAAGTATATTCTATAGGTAATGATGATATTAGAGAATAAAATTATAATTTAGTTTGTGTTTCCAAATATAAGAAAATACTCATGTATATATCTAATTTACCAAGACAAATAAAATATTTGGTCCTTCTCGATGTGATTCATGGTATCCCATGAAATATTATTAAATCAATTGTCAGATCCAGGATACTAGGGTTAGGATCACTATACACATCTATTAAAATTCATCTTAAGGTAAATTACATTGCACCAAAATTTAAAAGCCACATTCACTATAAGTTTAATATATGTACATCAATTATTATAATACAGCTAAACTCATTAATATTTATAAAATTATTAAGACATACCATTCATTCCACAGTCCTATAAGATATTAACATTTTAAATATATAACATTGATAAATATCTTGGACTATCCATTGGTTTCATTTTATATTTATGGTTTTACAAAAATTACACCTGCAGTGGGCATTTTTACAACATTAGTAGCATTAACCTCTATCATTCATTCATTGATATAAATATTAGTGTGAACTCTTCATGACCTATTTCCATTCCATTATATCCATATATTTTATATTTATATTTATGGACCATTATAATAAAATTTGATCTTGTACCACCCATGTCTTACTCAGATATCCAAAACAAGTTGAGGAGATACAGTAAATATTTATATAATTCATTCTTATTATAATATACAGTAATCTAATAGCACCATTCTATTTGGGTTTGAAAAATAAAATTTGAGTAAATTTATAGTTCAAGAGTTGAACCCAACCACTCTATATTATCAAAAAACCAAAACATATATTTCAATATGGTTTTAGACCAAAGATCCCTTTATCATTTTATACTGAATAAGATACTTTTAAACTCTATACCATTCTTATCACTCTGTTTATTTACATATCCTATTTATGTTGTATATCATGTTTACAGAACCCACATTCTCTTGGTATCATTGTATCATAGATTACATGGTAACAAGAATAAGGGTTGAAACCCCTATTGAGTTTTTATATGATTATTTTGGAAATCCAACTGGTTTTGTGGAATATATTCTTCCATTAATGTGGTTTAATACTAGAAGTTAGTGTTAGTGTTATATAATGGGGTAACAATATCCTCTATATCATATCATTAGATCAATAATAATTAATAAAAAATATAAGAAAGAACTAGAGTAACATACCGAAAAAAATAATTGCATACATGTTGTATAATAAAGGAGTCTCCCAATGTGAAAATATTTAAAAAATTAAAAAGTAGATAAATATATTATTAAAATAATTTTTCCAATAGTGTTCAACTCAGTCTTAAAATAGCTTTATATTCTCTTCTCAGTTATCCAACATAGATCTCTTTCCCTTTTTCGGGTATCTAGTCATGAAATGTAAAACTGTACTAAAAATTCCTGAGTAAATTTTTAGTACAATTCTTAGTAGGACACCACCAATTCATCCTTGTACTGGTGTTCTCTAGTATACATGTGTATTACATAATACAATAAATATGTAAAATAATAATATCATACAATCCAATGATAAGTTACCATGATTTATCTAATCCACCATAAATCCCAGGATATACCTACATTAATTTCATGCTAGAAAAAATTGTAGGAAGATGTCCATTGTTCCATACAATCCATTGTGTTAGTGAAACTATAATTCATAAAACTCATGGAAGTGTGTGTGCATTCAACTTCATTACAGGTCCTATATACAACATCCTTCTCAAAAATTGACTATGTATTGAGTGCCTGATATATGACATGAAACACAACATTGAGTGGTCAATATTTATCATGAAACTTGATTCCAAGAACTCAATATATGACTTCAAACATGTAGATAATCTAATAATTAGTCAACTTGAAACTTTTGTGTTTATGAATCCCCAACATAGAATCTAATTTTATCATCGTATATATACCATTTACTCAGTCCCATCATCAATATCATCACATGTAAATCGCACCCCCCCCAATGGATAAACATGACACAATAGTCCAACCATTCCAAGGATCAATAATGATAATTCAAATGCAAGGTAATATATATATATATGGTATATCATACATTGAATTCATATCAACATGATTATTAAATTAGAAACTAAAAACATCATCTGATTAGAATAAAACATGGAAAACACTTACTCATGTATCACTCATGGAAATAAAACATCTCAACAGTTTTATCAAGATAAAAACACAATAATGTGATCAAAAACATTCATGGTAATCTAATTACTCTAACATATAAAATCATAACATGGAAACATGTTTTAAAAATCCCTAGTGGTGTGGAACTTCAAGCCTTAAATTTGTAGATGTGAATGACCATGATAAAAAACCTTTTTTGGTTTGAAAGCCAAAATAAATTCCGCAACAGTGAAGAAAATATCCACAAATTTTTTATTATTGTAGTCATAAACATGTAAACATTGGAGTATCTCCCATGGTTCCTATAACAAAATCTAGATATTATATTTCTAAAATAAATAAAATATCACATTTGATGATAATTTTACCATCTTGGATAATGTAAAAATTATCATTAAGTTCAATGAATGAACATGAAATACTCTCAGAAAAACTAATTATAAAACCACATTAAATAATTAGTATATATATATATATATCAATTAATAAGAGAACACATGTGTTATTATTCATGATTTTTATTTAAAATGAAAATGAAAAATATCCTAGAAAATTTCATATTTAACATTTGATTATTTAATAACATTATAACATGATAATTAACGTATTATTATCATAGGATAATTTATATAATTATCTTATAATAATATTAATTATAAATTATAATTCCACAATCATATTATGGTTAATTTTTAACAAATTATCCTTTGGTAATTTGGTACAATTTTCCTTTCCAAATTCCCAATAATTTTTTTTATAATTCATTTAATTATCGTTTGATTGATTTTGATAAATTATACCACGATAAATTTCTTTTATATTCATTTTATAAATATATTTCAACAATTTGATTAAATTATTATTCAATAAATATTTTAATTAATTTTTTACTGCATTTTATAAAATAATCATTAGAAAAAAATAATGGAATTACACATTTATAATTATGAGTTTTATTATCCAATATTAAAATCAATTTCTTTTCATCCATATATAATTTGATATTAAGGATAAAAATAAAAAAATATAAATAAATTAAATAAAAAATTCTAAAAACCATCTGAAAAGTATATATGGAGAAACCTAGGGATATTGTCCCCCTAGTGTTTGGTGAAACACCCAAATTTGATCAATGATGACTCCACTGATTATGGATAAGGTTTTCCTTAGTCACCCAGACTCATGTTGATCCACTAATATGAAGAAAGAATCGTTCATCTATTTTAAAAACCAATAAAATATATGCATTCATGTTGTTCAAAAGTGGTAACCAAAATCCTATATTAATTTTTTGCCAAAAAAATATTGAATATGATGTCATTAATTTCTCCCATTTAAGGAATTATTTATTTTTAGATAGCCTAAATACATGATTTGATGGGTTTTCGATTCAAATACATGAGAGCTGGGAAGTTTTAGGGGATGGATCATAGATGATAAGATGGGAAATAAATAATAATTAATAATATAATGATATTAAATGGAATCTGGGTTAATAAATTAACCCCAAATTTGATTTAACTGAACCCATGACACACATAAATGTAATATCACTCCAAGAGATATCCCCACATTTTAGAACTAATAGAGTTATCTAATTCCTCATACGAGACATCATTTCCTAGAAAACATAATTTTTTAAAAAATCACATAGACATAATATTTTATTTTTTATTTTTTATTTTATTAGTGTCGAGACTTTATGGTCCTTTTAATCCCATTCCAACATAACAATAGAGCCAAAAAATATTATATATGATATTCCAAAGTATTAAAATGACTTGTACATTTAGGTAAATCATTTTAATCGTATATAAACCTATTTTTATATGAAAATTTCATTTTCACATAAAAGTACTCATAAATTACAAAGAGAATATGGTTTTATTATCATTTAAATTTTTCAATGTTACAATTTTCTACCTATGAGAGGTAATTATTCCAGTAATAGCTAAATATATCTATCCAATGAGCTCAATCGTCAGAATCTATCTCCAAATTTTCCTCTTAGATCCATTTATGGTTCAACAAAATCTAAACTACTAGTACTATCTTCCCTTGATGGACATTCTCACTTTAATACATATTTCTTGTTATATGATCTTCATAGGATGCACCATGATCCAAATCTATAACCTCATAGTCGATTACATGGGTAGGATAAGCCATGTATATCCATAGTTATAACACATGAAACACAACATGAATACCTCATAAGAGATAAAGAATATCAAAATGACTGTAAACTATATTACCCCATTTGTCAGGACCCGTCCCTACCGGTTCCCAGCCACAACTACCTCAAGCCCACCTTCATAAGTTAGAGGCTGGTGACCAGCACCGAAGTCATAAAAATCTCTTGGAGGAATTGGCCTATGTACTTGTACACATGCCCACCCAACCCACCCGAAGCATAAGTGTAGAGTAAAAAAGAAAATCATTGGAAAAACCGCTATAACCCAACCACAATCATGCATCAACCACTAAATAGTGCAAGTAATGTGCTGAAAGTAATGGCAAGTAAACTGAAAATTAAAAATGGAAAAACCTGCACCCAACCACAAAGGTTCCACAACCCGGAAAAAGGTAACAAAGGAATCAATTTGATAGATCCCCACATGAAAACTCTGGCATGACCACAACACGATGTCTGAGCTCATATGACCTCTATGCTCCTCTGTAGTCACAGTCGACTTGTCCTACGTTTTCATGGTCACACCAAGTGCAGGCAAAGCCCAAGCAGGGGTGAGTATAAAGATGCTTAGTAGGATGCCACAAAAGCTCAAGGGGGGAAAAAGGAGGCACTAAATTGGTGAATAGTAGACAGAACCAGAACAGGAGTGCAGCTCAACCCAACATGTGGAAGGAAGTAAACTCGTACAAACACTAAGAGATTGGAACAGTGAGAATATGAACTACCCGCCGAGTCTTCGCTACCTATAGTAGGAGAGTAGACTCGTCCAACCAAGTGGAGATGAACGTGGAAAGCACATGGCATACCTCGCACGTCTTCACCCCTCTTAGAAAGAGAGAAACTGAACCAATGGAGTGGGAACTGATGTCAGGTGTATATGTATATATGCTCAACAAGGATCCCAAACGAGTGTGTAAGGGGATCTCAATCTCCATGTTCAGCCCAGGAAGAGTCTCCAACAGTTCTAGGGATATCCAACACTAAACCCAAACGTCCCGCACAACAACCTAGGACACACAAGTCAAAGGGTCTCAATCACCGCACCTCGATACTATCGACTTTCGGTAGCACTGACTCTCCTGCACGGCTTTTAGGTCTCATCGGAAGGATGCGTCATAGTGGGAAAAAATCCCCTTGTCTTTTTTTGTCCTATGGTCACATAAAATCTATAATATCACTGATCCGTACATCCAAGGATCTCACTTCGCTAGTCATGGAGAAAACGTCACTGACTAGCCTTATAGAAAGGTATGAGTCTGATAGATGTCATCAGGTAACCCACTACCCAGCCCCACTGGAGGGTAAACCCTAAGAGGTCAATGGGCAACCCACTGCTCAGCCCCACTATAGAGTAAACCCTGATAAGAGGTCAATGGGTAACCCACTGCCTAGCCCTACTGGAGGGTAAACCCTGATAAGTCGTCGGGTAACCCACTGCCCAGCCCCGCTAGAGGGTGAACCATACTAAGTGAACGGGTAACCCACTGCCCAGTCTCTGTTGGAGGGTATACCCTAATAAGTCCATTGGTAACCCACTTCCTAGCTTTGCTGAAGGGTAAACTATAATAGGTTTATGGGTAACCCACTTTCCAGCCTGACTGGAGGGTAAACCCGGAATTGGCCTGGTAGCTCTGCACTACCCGTTCCATCGCTGGGGGTCACCAACATCGCCACTGCTCGTTGGTTCGGAGTGCGTTGAAGAATCCTCCACCCAACGGCCTCTCATGCTTCCACATTTAATACGATCTCAAATGAGGCGTTGTATGCCCATACAGATCACACTGATGCAATCCTCGTGGAAAAACGCGTGAGATAGACCACTCATTCGCCTGGAATGGACCCCTGATGGAAAAGTTGATCGTCACTACTTTAGGCCTGCATGGTGTCTCGTGGGGCCCACCCTCAGTCCCAAAAGTGGTCGGGCAGATTCTGCCATAATGATGGCCTCATAAAAACACAACAAATAAATTATTCATCCGCCCCAAATAGACGCCTGATGAAAAAGTCGCAAAATGCAGCATGTCGCTTAAAAGACGGCTCGTGGGGGCCACATATAAACTCCAGTTTCAATGCCCAAAACTGCACTGGAAATATCTGCCTCATCCCCAGGGTCGCAACCACACTGACGGTGCTTAAAATGGAAATTGGATGTGTCCGTGCCATCCAAAACAAGAACCCCCAGAAAAATGCCAATAAACATAAAGGCGTCGCGCCACTAAGGCCCCCCGTTTCGGGAATTAAAAACCCCCAAACCATCTCATAATGATTTTCTCAATTTGAGGGTCCCATTTTCGTATATACCACGTGAATCTGACACATTTTCTGAGTTCTATGGGAATTTTAATTTTTATTAGACGAAAACAGGTGTGTCGGGCCGGTTTGGTCGGCCCACCATACGCCTGGACCGGCCCGCCCGTGGGCCAGCTCGCCTTGCCCAGACCAGCTTAAGCCAGTCTGGTTCTATATCCACAAGACCCGCATATCATGGGTCTCTTGTCTCCTCAGCTAGGGTCCGAAGTACCTGGTATCCCACAAGCGTACTGACCAGCAAAAGTCAGTCGGCCCGGGTCTCCGCCTTGCTGGCGCCCCATCCGTTGGTGCCCTGCTGCCGAGCCGCCGAAGACTGCCCTACCGAACGCCGTGCCCGATCATCGTGCTGCCACAGACCACCCGCCGGCACGCTCCACCTGATCGTCGTTCCGTCGCGGAACGCCCGCCGGACCTCAGCGTGAACCTGCTAGAGGACCCAGATCCGCCAGAAAAACACCCAAAAACTCTACGGACTTCGTTGGATCACCGCGGTCGCATCAGGAATCAGATATTCAAAATGAAATAGGATTTGGAAATCATATAACCAGACCTACTCGTATATGGTCTTCGATTGGAAATTTAATGGAGGTTTCATGTTGTAATTTAAGCTCGAATTAAATGAGGTAATAAAAAACAAATAACACACGATCCTTCCTCGGGGGCTTAGCTCGTCGCTTTGTAACGATCCGCCAACCATCACACCTTGGAGAGGAGGAGAAGATGGAGGGGAGCTTGTTGGAGGATCTACCTAGATTGAGTTTATTTCTATCAGAGGATGAGAAATGAATAAGGGGAGAGGTAGGTTTGGACTTAAATAAATAATTAAATTAATTCTTTAATTAATTCTTTTTAATCCTCCAACGGTAGGCTAGTTACCGAAACCTCAGCGGGGTCGAGATTAAGCCTCTCCTAGGGAAATCATAACACCCTGAGCGCAACGGCAGTCTCAGAATTTTAATCTGAGCCTCTGATCAAAAGATGCAAAGTCTCCGCCCGATGCCTCTAAATTATGAAAACGCCCCGGGTGGCATTTTTCACAGAAGGGCCACTCTCACGAAAGTTATACCCCTCCTATGGTAAACCAAATGTTCCGGACTCAATGGTTCCCAATTTGTTCTTATCCAAGCAACCGTTTAGGAGTTATTCTGTTTATTTATCACGTCTAGTGTGAACACGCATCAAATTTAATTCTGGCCACACTGTGGCTCGGAATCACACGTCGTCTAAACGTCATTCTTTGGAATAACATCAACAAATAAAAAAAGTCTTATAGGGTTAAAAAATACATTCTTACATCATTCTCTCCTTCGTGTTTTTCATCCCCAAAAAACAAAACTACAAAAACAACTCGGGATACTGAGCCCGCATCTGGCTCTCCCGCTCCCAGGTGCTCTCATGCATCCTTTCGGGCGACCACAGTACACGGACCAAAGGAATGGCACGTCCACGTAGAGTCCCCTCCTGTTGGTCCTCAATCACCACTGGGTGCTCCGCAAAGGTGGCTCCATCATTAATGTCTATCTCTCCCCAGTCAATAACGTGTGTGGGGTCGTGCACATATTTCCTTATTTGTGACACGTGGAAGTAGTTGGGTACTCTCTCCAGTTGTGGGGGTAGAGCAAGATGGTAGGTGACCTCACCAACTCGGTGCATGATCTCAAAGGGCCTAATGAACCTCAGGGACAACTTCCCTCTCTAGCAGAACCTCCGTGTTCCACGACGCGGGGAGACTCTCAAGAAAACATGGTCTCCCCGCTCAAACTCCAAAGGCCTATGACGTCGTTCTACATAGGACTTCTGTTTGTTCTGATCCATCCTCATCCACTCACGAAGGACCTTCACCTTCTCCGTCGTCACCTACACCAACTCAGGGCCAATGAGGGAGGGCTCCCCAACCTCCATCCAGCACAGCGGTGATATGTAGGATCTCCCGTAGAGGGCCTCAAAAGGTTTCATGCCAATAGTACTGTGGTAACTGTTTTTATACGCAAACTCCACCAAGGGAAGGTGATCCTCCCACCTCTGGACAAAGTCTAACATGCACGCCCGGAGCATATCCTCCAACACTTGGATAGTACACTCGGTCTGGCCGTCAGTGTGGGGGTGAAAAGCTTACTCATCTGCAACTGATTCCCGAATGCCTCCTGCAGGCCTCTCCATATCGTGATGTAAACTACAAGTCACATTCGTAGACGACCATCGAGGGTACTCCATGAAGTCGGATGATCTCCCGAAAATATAACTTCCCCATACTATCTACTGAGCTCTACTCCCTGATGGAAAGGAAATGCGCTGACTTTTTGATTCGGTCCACTATCAACCAAATGGAGTCGTGGCCCTTCGGTGTGTGCATAATCTATGTGACGAAGTCCATAGATAAGCCATCCCAATTCCACTCTGGGATATCAAGGGGCTGTAACAACCCTTACAGAACCTGGTGCTCTGCCTTCAACTGCTGATAGGTAAGACACTGAGAAACGAACTCGACTATGCACTGCTTCATGCTAGACCACCAAAAATGCCACTGAAGGTCACATTACATATTTCCCACACTGGGATGTACGACCATGGGAGAAGTGTGGAATTACCGTATCACCTCTAAATCTCCACCGGTACTACAACTTGTCCCTGGAACAGGATCTCGTGATTCCATCCTTCAATATACCCATCGGGTGCGTCGCCCATTGATATCTGATCATGAAGTACCTCACTGTCGACATCCCCCAGTTGTGACTCTCTCACATGCTCAAGGAGCAAAGGAGTCAACACCATCGATTGTATAAAAGCCGTACCCTTCTTATCCACCAAGGTTAGCTGTAGGTAAGCCAACTGTTCTGATGCTTCTCGCACTAACAGAGCCTACGACTTCCAGCAAAGAGCATCTGCTACTTCGTTTCCCTTCCATGGAGTGTAGACTATCTCGAAATCATAGTCCTACAGAAACTCAAGCCATCGCCTCTGACTCAGATTCAAATCCCGATGAGTGAAGATATACTTGAGGCTCTGGTGGTCTGAGTAGACCACAAAACACTCACCTATAAGGTAGTGTCTCCATAACCTTATGGTGAAGACCACTCCTGCCAGCTCCAAATCGTGAGTCACATAATTTTGCTCAAGGGGCCTCAACTGCCTCGACCCATACTCAATCAATGAGCGTTGCTACATCAGTATGCCCCCCCAGTCTAGCTCTTGAAGCATCACAATATACGATGAACTCAATGCCCTCTTCTTTAGCCTCAACACCATAGCACAAGTCAACCTCTTCCTCAACTCCTCGAAGGCCTTCTGGAAATAATCAGTCCAGGTAAACTGTCATCCTTTCAGCATCAATGCAGTCAAAGGGGATGAAATCCTAGAGAAGTACTCCACGAACCTCCTGTAGTACCCTGCCAAACCAAGGAAACTCCACACCTCATATGCATTCTTAGGTGGCTACCAAGAAAGCACTGCCTCTATCATTGCGGGATCCACATCCAATCCATGTTCCCTAATGACATGCCCCAAAAAGTGAACCACCTGAATCCAGAACAGACACATCGAGATCTTCCCTTACAACTAGTTCTCTCAATGTAATTCTTGGACCATCCTCAAATGCTCTGCATGCCCCTCCTTTGTCACTGAGTAAATGAGTATGTCGTCAATAAAGACAACCACAAATCGGTCCAAGTACGGATGGAAAATATGGTTCATCAAATCCATGAAGATTGTAGGGGCATTCATCCCACCAAAAGGTATTACCAGAAACTCGTAGTGCCCATATCGACAACGGATGGCCAGCTTCGGGATATCAGCCTCAGGAACCCACAACTGGTGGTAGACAGATCGAAGATCGATCTTCGAGATCCACTTCACACCTCGCAACTGGTCAAAGAGGTTGTCGATCCTTGGCCAAGGGTACTTGTTCTTTATCGTGGACTGATTCGGGTGATGATAGTCTACGCAAAGTCGTAGGCTCCCATCTGCCTTCTTAATAAAAAAGACCCAAGCTACCCAGTGGGATACACTAGGTTAGATGAATCCCTTCTCACGAAGGTCATCCAATTGATTTTATAGCTCCTGAATCTCTGTGCGTGCCATCTGATATGCTGCACAACATATCGAAGCAGTCCCCAGCTGTAAGTCGATACAGAACTCCATATCTCACCTCGGAGTTAGTCCCATAACATCCTTGGGAAAAACATCCATGTAGTCCTCTACAACGGTAGGGATATATGTGCTCGTGGAATCCTCTGCTCTGAGAACCATGCTTAATAGCTGATGAGAAAAGGGTCAGGCTCTCCTGCTCAGAGTACTCATCTGCTCTGCCATGAGGTCTCGTTCATCAAGGATGGTGAACCTCATCCCGTTAGAAAACATGTCTCTGACTCATCTGTGATGACAGTCGATCTGACCAAGAACTATAGAAAGTCAATCCATGCCCATGATGATTTCGTAAGGTTCCATCGTGATGATGATCATGTCCAATGTTAAACTCCCTCCTCCGAACGAAAGTTCACACTGCCCGCAGATAAAGGTCACTAACGAGGCACTTCCTGTAGGAACTTCAAGGCTAATTGCAGGTGTCAGCACCTATACTGGAAGCTCCAACTCCCGTACTAACAGTGGTGACATAATGGAATGTCTTCCAACTGTGTCTACTAGTACTGAATGAAGTGTGGAGTAATCAAAAAGTGTACCTCGGACCATCTTGTATGATGGAGGGTCTCGAACACCCATGGCCTAAAAATGCCCGCGGCCCCTACCTCCAGCTCCCTGAGCCTGGCATAGGCAGCCTGGTGGTGGCGGTGAGGGATCTCAAAACATCATCCTCCACCTCCTGTTCTTGCCGCTCTACCTGCACCACCTCCCTAAGGACCACCCAGTCCCTGCCTAGGTGACCACTGGTCACAGCGTTGCCTCTGCCTCTGTGGTGCGCCCGCTGCCTGCCACGGATGATCTGTACACCTGGTCAGGTAATCCCGTGAAAACGGCACCAACCATGAAATGTGTAACATTGGCTCTCTCCCTTATCCCCATGTTCACTACGGAACCACTTAGGTGTACGGCCCTGGCCCTGGGTCTGCTCACGAAGGTACCTCCTCGGCTGAGGCCCAGTTCTCTGTCATCTGACTGCTGAAGACTCCACTCTAAAGTGGCTACTGCTAGGTCCTGCCATCTGGCACCCCTCTTCCAAGAATCTCTCGGTCATAAGCTACCGCTCCAGCACCCCAGTTTAAGTGGGGATGCCCAATGGTTCCATGCTAGCACAGATCTCACTGTGAAGACTGTGCTCGAACTTACACACTCGAAAGTAGATGTCGAGGATCAAGTCCTGCGAGTAGTGTGTATGATCAGTGAACTGGGCCAAGTACTTGGACACGGGCATCCCCCCTGCTTCATCACCATAAGCTCCTGGATCCAAATGGAGCGTAAACGCGAGGGGGAGTACACCACCCAGAAAATTTGTTGGAAGTCATCCCATGTGAGGGACGACTCGTCATTGGTCTGTGTCACCAAACCCCACCATCTCATGTTTTCCTTGAGGAAAAGAATGCCGGCTAGGGCCAATATCTGGTCTGCTGGGGTCTGGACAAGCCTGAAGAGTCGTGCCACTGACTGAAGCCAGTCCTCTACCACCTGGGGATCCAGGTCCCAATGGAACCTCGGCGGCCTCTGACACTGGAAGTCTTGTAGCGTTCTTAGTCTGCATACATCCTCGACCTGATCTGTCAGTACTAACTGCATCTCCCCAGATGGAGGGGAGGTTGATAAAGCACTGGGCAGAATGGGATCACGTGAGGTCCCGTAAATTAATGCCTCATCGCTCGACTTGTCATCGTCATGAACCGGAGAGGGTAGCCTAGGTGGCTGTTGTCGTGGAGGCATCATGAAAATTATCAAGGGATAACGCGATCAGATGAGGATATATATATATATATAATACTCATAACAAAGGGGAGCTGACTCAAAAAAAGATAGTCAAAGACTTAGTCCTACAAGATGCATGATCCAAAGATCCATGCAACAAGTTTCTCAGCATGTCGAGTCGACAAGCGGGTTATCATGGTCATGATTAATGGATACGTAGACCACCCATACCATCACTGGACTACCTGTCCTGAGAGCCTCTCTCGAGACACGTCGACATCATTCCCATAAATCCCAACGAATTCCATTTTAGGAACATCCGAAGAACATCCCAAGGAACAAATCACCTCTGATACCACATTTTCATGACCCGACCCTACCAGTCCTAAGCCGCAACTACCTCAAGCCCGCCTCCATAGGCCAGAGGGTGGCCACCAGTGCCGAAGGCATAACAATCTCATGGAGGCCTTCGCCTATGTACCTGTACACATGCACACACAACCCAGTCAATACAGAAGTGTAGAGTAAAAAATAAAACCATAGACCAGACAGATATAACCCAACCAAAATCATTCATCAACCACTAAATAGAGCATGTAAAGTGAGGAACGTACTGGCTAGTAAACTGAACATTAAAAAGGGAAAAACACACGCCCAACCACAAAGGTACCAAAAACCAGAAATATGTACCAAAAGGAAACACCTGGATAGATCCCCACCTGAACAATCTAGCAAGACCATAGTGTACTGTCCGAGCTCTTGTGACCTCTACCCTCCTCCATAGTCATGGTCGACCTGTCCGTCATTTGCAAGGGCACACTAGGTGTGGGGAAAGCTCATGCAAGGGTGAGTATAAACATGCACAGTAGGATGCCCCAAAAGCTCGAGGGAGAAACAAAGGAGGCACTAAATAGGTGAGAAGTAGACATAACTAGAACAGTAAAAGAGTACAATAAAGTGAGTGCAGATCAACCCAACAAGAGGAAGGAAGTAAACTCATCCAAATGCAAGGATCTTGGAACGGTGAGAAGACGAACATCCTGCCAAGTCTTCTCTACCTATAATAAGAGAGTGAAATCATCCAACCAATAGGTTATAAGCATGAAAGGCATGTGGCATACCCCGTGTGTCATTTCCCCTCCTAAAAAGAGAGTAATTGAACCCAAGGAGTGGGAACCGATGTCAGGTTTATAGGTATATATGCTCAACAAGGATCCAAAACGAGTGTGTAATGGGATCTACATCTCCAATCCCACCCTAGGAAGAGTCTCCAACAGTTATGGGGATATCCAACACTGAACCCAACTGACTCGTATGTCAACCTTGGAGGTACAAGTAAAAGGGTCTCAATCACCACACCTCGATACAATCTTCTTTGGGCAGCACTGACTCGCTCGCTCGACTTTTAGGTCGCGTCTCAAGGACGCATCTCAATGGGAAAAATTACCCACATCCTCATACGTCCAAAGGTCACATCAAAGATATCATATCGCTGATCCGTACACCAGGTATCTCACTCTGGTAGTCATGGATTGAAAGTAACTGACTAGCCTTATAGAAAGGAATGAGTCTGAAAGAAGTCGTCGGGTAACCCACTGCCCAGCCCCACTGGAGGGTAAACCCTAAGAGGTCAACAGGTAACCCACTTCTCAGCCCCACTGGTGGGTAAACCCTGATAAGTCGTCTGGTGACCCACTGTCCATCCCCACTAGAGGGTAAACCCTACTAAGTGAACGGGTAACCCACTGCACTGTCTCTGTTGGAGGATAAACCATAATAAGTCCACGGGTAACCCACTGCCCAGCTCTACTGGAGGGTAAACCCTAATAGGTTGATGGGTAACCCACTGTTCATCCCGGCTGGAGGGTAAACCCGAAACTGGTCCAATAGCTCTGCACTGCTCGTGCCATCGCTGGGGGTCACCAACATCACAACAACGTGTTGATTCAGAGTGCGTCGATGAATCCTCCACCCAACGGCCTCTCATTCTTCCCCATTAAATAAGATATCTAATGAATCTCCGCATTCCCAAACATATCATGCCGTTGCAATCCTCGCGGAAAAACACACGAGATTGACTATTCTTTCGCCTAGAACGGACCCCCGACGGAAAAGTTTTTCACCACTACTTTAGGCTCGCACGGTGTCTCATGGGGCCCACTCTCAGTCCCAAAAGTGGTAGGGCGGACTCCGCAATTGTGATGGCCTTGGAAAAACACGTCAAATCTACTATTAATCCACCCCAAATTGACGCCTGAAGAAAACATCGCAAAACGCAGCCTGTCGCTTAAAAGACGGCATGTGGGGCCCGCATCTCAACTCCAGTTTCAATGCTCAAAACCGCACTAGAAATCTCCGCCTCATCTCTAGGGTCGTAACTTCACTAGTGGCGCTTAAAACGGACATTGGGTGTGTCTGTGCCATCCAAAACTAGAACCCCCTAAAAAATACCAATCCACGTAAAGGTGTCGCGACAACAAGGCCCCCCATTTCGGGAATTAAAAACCACTAAAAACATCTCAAAATGTTCTCCCCAGTCTAAGGGATGTGTTTCCGTAGATGGTACGTGAATCTGACACTTATTCTGAGTTCTATGGGAATTTTAATTTTTATTAGATGAAAACAGGTGGGTCGGGCCGGTTCGGCCGGCCCACCATGCGCTTGGACCGGCCCGCCCGCGGGCCGGATCACCTCGCCCGGACCGGCTCAATCCGGTCCCATTCTATCTCCATGGGACCCGCATATCTCTTGTCCCTTGTCTCTCCAACTGAGGTCCAAAGTCCCTGGTCTCCCGCAAGCGCACTGACCAGCAAAATCCGGTCGGCCCGGGTCTCCGCCTCGCTGGCGCCCCCTATATTGGCGCCCTGCTGTCGAGCCATCGAAGGCTGCCCGTCCGATCGCTGCACCTGATCGTCATGCCGCCGCAGACCACCCGCCAGACCGCCGTGACCAATCGTAGTTCCTCCGTGGACTGCCCACCATACCTCCGCGTGAACCCACCGGAGAACCCAGATCCGCTAGAAAAACACTCAAAAACTCACCAGACTTCATTGGATCAATGTGGTCGCCTCGGGACTCATATTTTTGAACCAAAATTTGAATTGGTAATCTTATAATGACCCCTACTCGTATATGGGATTCTCTTGACAAATTAACATAGGTTTCATGCTGTAATTTAAGCTCTAAGTAGATGTGGTAATTGAAAACAAATAACTCACTATCCTACCTCGGGGGCTTAGCCCGTCGCTTCACAATGATCCGCCGACCACCACACCTTGGAGAGGAGGAGGAGATGGATGATAGCTTGTTATAGAAGCTCCCTTGATTGAGATTCCTTCTGCAAGAGGATGAGAAATAATGAAGCGGAGAGGCAGGTTTGGACTTAAATAAAGAATTAAAAGAAATCTTTAATTAATTCTTTTTAATCCTCCAATGGTAGGCCTATTCCCGAACCCTTAGCGGGGTCGAGATTAATCATCTCCTAGGGTAAACATCATGCCATGAGCACAACGAAAATCTCAGTATTTTAATCCTAGCCTCCGTTCAAAAGTTTTCAAGTCCACACTTGATGCCACTAAATTACAAATACGCCCCTGGTGGCGTTTTTCACAGAAGGGTCACGCCCGTGAAAGCTATACCCCTCATAGGTTAAAGGGAATGTTCCGGACTCAACGGTTCCCTCATTTTTTTCATCCGATTAGCCATTTTGGAGTTATTCTATTTATTTATCACATCCAGTGTGAACACGCTTCAAATTTAATTCCTTCCACACTGGTGCTCGGAATCGCATGTTGTCTCAACGTCCTGCTTTGGAATAACATCAAGAAATAGACAAAGTCTTATAGGATCAAAAATTGGGTTCTAACAAAACTTGATAATAAAAAATAGTTTTGAAAACCAATCTTCTACCTTGCATTTATTCCTCATCCATTGGTGGACCAACAATGGAGTCACTCACAAGAAGACCTTATATCCCACAGTGAACCCTAAATGTCCCCTCTTACATCTGGAAAATTATCTATGAATTATCGGTTAGGAGATAAACTTATTTTAAATCTAATTAACTCTCTTAGAGTTACCTTAAGACAAACAGGGTCCTATAACCATTGATTCCCCAAACTCATTCCAATCTAATGGTGAATGACATATCCTCCCATAAAGTGCTCTATAAGGATTCATATTAAATAAATCCTGGTAGATTTTTTTTATATGAAAACAAACTAGAATATTTTATCTTCCCAATGTATAATGATGTAATGGTTATATGAACAATTCATGTTTTCAATAATCCT
Organism: Viscum album; assembly: GCA_963277665.1. Taxonomy (NCBI): domain Eukaryota; kingdom Viridiplantae; phylum Streptophyta; class Magnoliopsida; order Santalales; family Viscaceae; genus Viscum; species Viscum album. The sequence continues at coordinate 95,750,816 of OY728141.1, read as the reverse complement.
CATAGTATGCTTAGACTGATTATTTTGCTTTAGGATGGTATGGTGTTCTCAATATAAGGTCAGTACCATGAGAATTTTACAACTCATTCAAAAAAAATAATATATAACATGCATCACTTTATAGAAATATATTACAAGGAGATCCGTTTTTAAGTGTGATCGCATAGAAAATGTTCTTTCCCAGCTTATTTAGTGAGTGAGACTCTTTAATGGGTAAAACGTGAAAAACATTCATTAGCTAATCAATAATAACAGAGATGATATTAAATCTCCTCGAAGTGTTTTCTAAACCTTTAAAAAATCCATTTTTATGTCTTACCACATTCACATAGGAACGATATCTGGATAATTTAATCCTCAAAGATGATGCTACTCAACCTTTATCCTCTAATAGGTAAGGATTTTACAGATGAATCCATTGATGTCCCCCTCAATTCCCATCTATAAAATGTGTCACTGTACATCATGGTAAATATTATTCATAGTAGTTTGTACCACCCATATAGGGTTGTGTTAATATCACATCATCTCTTACCTTATAGAAATAGGGACTAATACTCTCCCAAGAACCATTATTTTATTTTTTGTCATCCACTGATTGTTAGAGTATCATGTAACTTCGATCGATCTTCTACTTCTTCACAACACACTTTGTGTCTAACCCCTAACTTTTGTTCATCCGTTATATTAGAGAATATATGTTCTCTAAAGAGTTTAATGTCATCGATCCAAGTTACATGTTTGAATCCATCCTCTATTTAGCCTAAAAAAGTTTCAAACACAGCAAGTCCTCTAGATACCACTCCCCAAACTCCTCACCCTACTTCTTATGGATAAGAGTATCTATAACGATGTTACCCATTCCTAGTGAATATATCATCTCAAATAAAATTTTCTATAGAAATTCAATCAAAACCCTCTACCAAAAAATTTATTTCTATATGTGTGAAGATATAAAAAATTATATTTTTTTCTTTATAATCATAAAATAACTCTATGAAGATATATTTCAACCATCACATCAGAGTTTGAACCACAAGATTCATTTCCATGACATGTGTATAGTATCTCTTCTCATGGGTTCATAGATATTATGGACAATAAACTACCACTTTATATATCTACATCAAATGAAATCTCATACCAACCTTCACACATCACCTTGCATTATATAATCAATCATCTGCTCAGTGAGTGTTAGTACGAGAGTTATCATCAACCTTATCTTTGTCTTAATAAATTCATCCTCACCTAAAAATATTCACTAGAACATTGTTCATTTCATTGTATTTTCTATAATTGAATTTGATAATTGAGATAAGCCCCAAATAAATCATCATTGGTATCCAAATAAACCCAAGAACCTCTTAATATTGAACACATTTTATGGAAATTCCTATGAATTTACTATATACACTTTCTCTAGGTACATAGATAGAACCATATCAAACAATGCATATCCTATGAAAAATTACTACCATGTCCAAAAATCACACATTGATGTCAGAAAATAATGATAATGATACCAAATCATACTCAGGACTATCTCAAGTTACCGATCATTCTTTTCCTGTGTTATTTGGTATATTAGGATGTCATCGATGAACACTATGTAAAAAGTGTTCAGATATGGGTGTATGATCTTGTTATGAAGGGACATTAACTATGGTAGTATTTTTTTCCATACAGAACAACATCACTAAGTACTCACATAACCCATACATTCTATGAAACACCATCTTCAAAATATCTACCATTCTTTAAAGAATCTGGTGATCGGATGGGAAATGATGAATATTGGGGACCCATCAAGATTATCATAAATAATAAGAAAAAAACATATTCCAAGAAATTGAAAAATTTTCCAACCACCTCCACGTTTAGTTTCAAATAATTGATTTTGAGTTAAATATAAACACTCTAATTATTGAAAAAAAATAAGTTCGCCACATTGTGAATTATTGTGTATGATAAATCCATTTCATTCGAAATTTTCTAGACTCACTTTAAGATCCATTATCTCAGTTGGTTCTCTACAATATTGGGGGTATAGAAATTTGTTGTGCACTTTTAGTAAGATTCATATCTTTTTGAAAACCTCTATTATACTGAGGTCCTATGAAGTCATCCAAAAAGGCATCCAAGTAGAGATCCATGATTGCAGGATGATTCGAGGGGATATCACTAATCTCATTGAAATATCCAATCTAGCCCTTTGTTCAATGATCATCCTCACATGACTCATGTCAATCCATCACTATCTTGTCCCAATTCCCACTCACCTTTTATTCTACATCTCTCTCCATTTTCCAAATTAAACAAAACCCATCAATAAAAGTAGCCAATGTGATCTTGGAAGTTAGATAGCTAATCAATACTGACAATCCCATAAAAATTCATCATATCTAGAAATATTGTTTCCCATAGTTGCCCACAAACAATGAATATTATAGGAATGTATAGGAATCACTAAAAAAGGTACCCTCTCATGCCCAAAAATGTATCAATAGAGACTAACTTAGAGAAAAACAAGAACAATAGGTCAATTCAAAAATTTAATTTATTTGACATGAAATAATCCCATTATGTAGTATAAAAATTTTTAGAAAATTATATATATTTAGAATTGTAACTCATACATAAAATGGTTCATTCCCGCTATTTTCTAATGTATGATCCATAGGGAAAACACAACCACCCCAAGATCTGTGGCGTTATCCCGAAGATGCATGACCAGGTTTTGTTTGCTATTGAGAAACCCAACCAAATCCATGGTTTGATGGTTTATCCTTCCATGTAACCATACAGAACCATGTCCTCTATGATTTAAAACATACTAGCTAGCGATGTTCTATCATTAAAAATTACTAGCACTAACATTGTGAAACTATGAAAACTATGATGTAGTGTCTAAAATTCTATTAGTTGAAACATTATGCTTCACCTCTAGAAGATTTTGATGAATCCAAATTGTTTTCCACTAAAATACTAAAACTCTATCAGAAATATTTGGTCCTCCTTTTTTTACATTATAAGAGGAACTCATGAAAGCATTTAGAGGGCCACCTTACTATACAGTGATGGGTAGGTGAAGACCCTGTAACTATCCCACCTACACTATCTTTATGATGGTCTAAGACTTCTACAAGACCTCTTGGTAATTGAAACTATCCAAAATAGATAAATTCAATCCATGAATTTAACTATTGAACTACTATATTACAATACAACATGTATATATATGGTATTAGAACCTACATGATAAATCATGATTCATGAATGCAATCCAAATCCCACATATCCCATATCAATATCATGTGAACCACATAAGGTTAATTTAATCAATAATAACAAAAAAAATCCCAACTTATGGAAAATCAGTGGTCCACACTACGGTACTAGCTAGGCACTATCAAAGTTCCCCTATCTAAGTCCCAAAAATCCTATACCCTAAATTTCTTGTGATAAATCAATTAAAATATAAGGAGAATGTTAATGATTTGTGGTTATCTGATACCATTTGGTAACATCCTTACCAGAACCATCGATTCTATTATGAAAATTCAAAAAGCCTCGTATATACCTCCCAGTATGTGATATGCTATTAAATAGTTATGAGAGTATGATATCTTTAGTGGGGTAACTATACCCTTAGAATCATTTCATAATATTGACAATAAATAATAAATTATATAATAAATAATTAGAGTAATGTGATGAAACTGAATAATGAAATACATTTATTACAAAAAATCAACCCCCAAATAATAATCCTTATATATGGTAATAAGCAGATGAATATATTCCTAATGGAAGGATCCAACAGTTCCCGACCCGATCTAAAATCAAATATATATATATATCCTCTTCCTATTCATCCACCGTTGGCCTCTTACCCTTCACCAGGTCTATATCCATGAAATCTACACGTGCATCAAAATACTATGTGCGGTGTGAGGAAGAAAATATACAGGACACCACCAAAGCATCCTTAACATTATGCGCTCAAGTATACATGTTCATTCCATAATATAATAAATACATAAAATCAAAATAACACAAAATCCAAAATGGAGTGGAAGTGTTCTAAACAAGCCACCACAAACCCCTAGATGTACTTACTTCATCTCCATGCTAAAAACTGTTGTGAAGATGTCAGAAGTACCATACAAAATACTATTATAGTTAATCTATCACTCATTAACATCAAAGAACTATAAATTCTTGGAAGTTTAACATAGTCCTTATTTCAAACATTCTACTCCCAAAATCACTTGGTGTTGAGTGTCTGATAAATGATATGCAACTTAGTGTCGAGTGCCTGATATATGTCATGCAACTCAGAGTTGAGCAACTGATATATGTAATTAATATCATAGATCATCTTTGAATTGAAAATATCGATACTTAATTGTTGAGTGAATCTATAAATGGAATTCCATGGAATCGTCATATATTCAAACTGTACATAGGTCCATAATCACTATAATCACATGTCATGTTCACTCCCCTCTAAGGGATAACCAACTCATGACTGAAAAGTGTTCTAACCATCAATAATGATACCTACAATGCATGTTGAAATTTAAATACATGGTTTCGAATTCATGGAATGCATATCAACATAAGAAAAAATGTATTCAAACATAACATCATCCAATAATTATAAAAACATATAACAAAAAAACACTAGTATCACTTATAGATATAAAATATCACAAAAAGTAGCATTGGATACACACATATAAATGATCACAAGCATGTACAGTTTTATATTTATGATAACACATAAAATTATATCATGAAAATATTAGAAACAAATTACAAGAGGTAGGGAATAACTAACCTACATTTAGTTGATGAGAACAACATGGGTAATCCACATTGTGTGGTTTGAATGCTGGATTGAAACCATCAATAGTCAAAAACTTATCCTCACAATCCTTATTAGCATAGTCATTACCATATGAATATTCAAGGTTTTCCAACAGTTCCTTTGACCAAATCAACTATTTTTTCAAATTGAAATATAATATCACTTGTGATGATACTTTTTCTCTCCTATAGAATTTCCAAATTATTGTTTATGTCATCATTTTCGCTATCAATATTCGTCTAGAAAATAATTATAAAAATGCAATCAATCATTTATATGTAATACTAATTTGAGAAGCCATGTAGTATTCAATATAATTATTATTTGATAAAACTGTACAATTACCCTTAATAATATTATAATTATCATATGATAATTTTATATATTTGAAACATGATAATTTCCTTCTAATTACCTAAGTATAATTGGTATGATTTCCTTCTAATAATTTTTCTTACAAATTACTCATTCAAAATTATCTTATATTAATTTTATCTATAATTTATCATTATAATTTGTTGAAATTATCATTAAATAATTAGTTATAATTATTTTTCAATAATTTTCTTAATTATACATATTATTTATTGGTAAATTACCCCTTAATAGTTAAATGAGATTATCAATTTATAATTATCATTGTATATTTATATTAAATTATCACTATATCATTCTTATAATTGTTTTTTTGATAATTTTTATATATTATCCATTGGAAAAAATAATGGAATTATCCTTTGATAATTCCACATATTATTATCCTATACTAAAATCAATTTATCTTTTATTATACAAAATGAAAATTGGGTAATATATACAAAAAGTAAATCAAAATAAATAAAACACACATGTAAAAGAACCCATATGTACATATCATAGAGGGGGTATGGAGATCATATTCTATTTATTTTAAGAATAAACACGTATTAGATTATTGATGACTCCATCGATCAGTCACCCGGAAGTCTTGGGTCACCCAAACTCACTATGATCCACTAAGATGATGGTCGAAGTGTTCAGATAATTCTAAAATCCAAAACATTTAGGTGTCCATGTTTTAAAAAAAATGAGAATCTTATAAAAAAATTCAACCCAATATTGATTACAATGTCAATATTATTACCCATTTAATATGTTATTAATTTTTAAATGGTAAAAAATGGTGATTAAATTGTATTTAGGTTAAAACACCAATAATGTGTAAAATTTCATTAGGTGGAGCATAGAGAATATGATGGGAAATAAATAATATGTAATATATTAATTATAATAAATGATATATGGGTAAATAAATTACCGTTATTTTTTATGTAACTAAACACCTGATGCACATAAAAGTTATTTCACCTGTTAGTAACAACCATATTTCAAACTTTATGGTGTTCTGAAATTTTCAATTAGAAAAAAATTTGGGGAGATATTCATTTATTTCATAAATATTTATCGCATATATATATATATATATATTAAATTACCCTCAGATTCAACTGAAACAAATACCCAACATATAAAATTTTTACCTCGTTCTAAATGTAAAAAATGCATTTGAGACCTAACAAAAGTTTCAAATTTTTAATATACAACAACATTAATGAGATATATCATTTTATCTAAAAAAAGTCATATGCGGATATTATAATATTTTAATTGTTTTTCTCTAATAGTTTTAAGGATCTAAATTCCTCAAAATCTATTTGTAATTCAACACGATACACTAAAAACATTATATAGAATATTCAAAAGTCTTAATAGGCTTCCTAATTTATGTAAATCATTTAAATCGCTTATAATCTGTCATTTATTGGAAATTTACATATTCACATAAAAATACACATAAATTTAAAAAAATGTGTTTTATTATAATTTAAAATTGTGGATATTACCTACATCTTGTGTAACGCAAACAAAATTCCAAGAAAGATGCTAAAAAGGATAATAATAGGAAACCCAATTTTCATAAAAAACTATAAAATTTTAACACACATAAATTTTATGATTTTTTTAAAATAAATTTAATTTCTTCAATAGAATAGTTTACACGCAACACCATGATTTAACAAACTATGATATACTATCAATATTATTAATTAAATATGACTCTTATAACGTTGATAATATAATTGGTGGTATGAATATGAATAAACATATATAAATTATGTATATTTTTATTATAAGAATAAAATAATTTTTAAAACATACTTAATTTTTAGTAATCCTTTATATAATTCAAAAATTCTTTTTTTCTCAAAAAATGTTTTTTAGTTTTTAATAATAAAAATTATTTTATCCAATTTTATAAGATTTATATGAAAAATACTATATTTTTTGAATTATAATATCAAAAATATATTAGGATTTATTTTTTTTTATAATTTTTGGGAATGATACATTTGCCATTGAATAGTTACAAACCAGTATTTTTATTAAAACATCATATTAATTTAACGAATTTAAAAAGTGACAAATATTTTCATATTTTCAATGTACCATTTGATCAATTTTATTATTATTAAAACAAAAAAGTTCAATAAAATTATATTAACTTTTTCTTTTTATATTGAATGGATTTTATACATATTAAATATTTTCTTTAAATAACCACTATTTTGTTGGTTCAACGTTTTTAATTGAAAAGTAAAATATATGACTTCTATGAGTGGAATAAATAAAAATAGATTATATTATTCTAAAAATAAAAATTATTATTATATAATTTGTGCAACATTATTTTTGGTCAAAATGAATTGAAAAAATTGAAAAATTAATTATTGCGGTTAAGGATAAAATAGGATTACCGAGGGTTAAATTAAAAAAGTAACTGTTCAAATGACATAAAACATGTACAATTTAAATTTTAATGATTTATTCATCACTTATATAATATAATTTTAAGTAATTATGCATTTTTAAGCCTTGTGGAATTTTTAAAACATGGTAAAACCTTATTATTTTAAAACATTTCATGTTTTCCCCATCAGACACTCATAAATAAGAACACCCTATCCTCTTCTCTTCACACATCCAAACCCATCTGGTTATTTAAATACTAGAAAAATAATTTTTTAACTTCTATAACCACACTAAATATGCCTTATTTGGATTACTAAACCCTCTTAAGAATTGTTTTGTTGTTAAATTGAGTTTATTGTTTGAAGAAAAGGTATCAGTCTTAACCATGTGTTTTTATTCTATTTATTCTTACACCACCTTCAAGTGTTTTTAAAAATTAAATAATAAACATATTATCTAAAATATAATATTATTTTATATTATATTGGAATATCCTACATATATCTTCACTTTTATTTAACGGGAAATGAAATTATTGATCATGTGTATAGAAGACAATTAAATCATGAACAGATGTAATTTTTTTCAGTCATCAAATCTTATAAAAGGATATAATATCAGATAATAACTATATATATTTTGTTAAGAATGTAATTATACATATATAATTATAAGATCACATATAAATTATTAATTTCCATTCTGAGGGAAAATGATAAGGTCATATGTGTGTATGATGGACTACTACCTCATGAAATGATGTGATTAATTTTGCAAATATCATTTTCATGTAATATAATGCAAAAAAATTTAATTACTATTTGATAGATATTAAATCATTATTAATTTGGAATTTTGATATATAATTTACCTTCATTTCATTCCACGCATCAAAAAATTGAATACAATGTTTATGTGTATGACATATCGTTTCTATTAATAATGTATTCCATTTTCTGTCCACACAACTAATAAATTACGATTAATATATGTATAATGAATATATATTATTTTTACCTTGTGGTTAAATGTAAATATATAATGGATTAATGATAAATGTAAAGGGACAAAAAATACCAAACCAAAACATACCTGGAAAATGAAGCATTTTATTATCTGAAACATGATTTTAACCTGAGATTATTAATAAATGGGTAATAAAAGGCCATAATTAAGTATTATATGTTATGATATATATAATTATGGTTCGTTAATATATTTTTAGTTAACCAATATTTATTATACATGAAGTTCTAACATACATGAAGAAATTCAAGACTTGAGGGAAGTATTTATTATCTTGAATTGACTTCTCTCAGACATTTTTTATGTTATTAAAGATATGTTATTTTGTGTGGTATATATACTTACCATTTAATTTTTAATTCATTACTACATTTATGTTACTTATATTTAAAAATTAATTTTATTTTATACTTTATTTGGTATTAATATTCCAATGTTATGAAAGTGGCAACATATTTCTTATTTCTCTATTATTTATTAGAGACAAATTCCATATTCACGAATAATTTCTTTTGTGTGGTGATTATAATGCCCCATTGACATGTTATATAATTAATAAATTTATTTTAATTGTATTTAATGTTTCATTTAAATTTATTCTTGTATTGGTCTTAGGATTCAAAAGTTACCAATGTGGTAATGGATTTTTGTCTCATATTATTTATTATGAGATACATTTCATGTCCATCAATTATTTATTTTATCTGGTGTATGTAATAAAAATTAATTAATTTTATATTTAAAATTATTTATGATATTTTAATTGAAATATAAATCTATGGTTAATTATTTTATGATGAATATTATTCAATTGTTACCCATGTGGTAAGGGTTTTATGCAAAAATCACAATGTTTATCATGATTAATTAGGATTATACATATGGTGATGAAATATTATGATCTAACTATCAATATAATTATGAATTTTATTCTACCATGTATATATATGGAGAACTCGTTTTTCCTTCCTTTTCCTCTCTATATGTTTTAAAAATAAAATAAAAATTAAATAATATTGACTTATTTCTCTCTTCAATCAAAAATCCTTTTCATAAAATCATTATTTTCTAATAATGTTACCATGAAATTTATAAAATGATTTTTTAAATTAATTTTTACCCATGATGAAATTATTATAAAAAAATTGAAATAAATATTCCTAAAATTTTCCAAACAATTAACATTTTTACTTTTCTCAAATATATATGAATTGAATATTTATTTTAACATGTATAGTAATAATGTTATTTATTTCCCTGATAGTCTATAAATGATTTAAATCATCTATTATAATCCTCTAATTATATTTTAACACAAAATTTTTTCTTTAATATTTTGTAATTTGTTTGATTTTATATATGTGATTTAAATATTTAGAGGATATTTTTCTTTAATAAATTTTCCAATCGATATTTCAAAATCATTTTCAATATAAGATGATACCTTTTGATGTCAATTAAGTATTACTAGGGATATAATCCAAGGGTTCCATCCTTAATCATTTTCTAGATATTTTATAATTATGAAATACATTTATTTTCATGGTTTATTCTATGAAATATTAAAATAGTTCATTAATTTTCATGGGTTATGATTTTAATAATTGATAAAATGTTTCTAAAACCAATTTACTTTTACATGTTATTAATAATTTCATTGTGAATATTTTGTGATCATTTGGTACACTTATATATAGTTTTCATTATGAAAATATGGATTCATTATGAACCAAGGATTACAGATGTGTTGTAACCAAGGATGGATTTTATTTTTTAACGTAGAATGAAGGTTAGTTTATAACAACTGATTCTAGTCATTTTATATCATAGGATTGGTGGGATATATATCCCCACAAAATTAATTGGGTAATGATCGATATCTCATAAGATAAACAAAAAAATAATGGTGATTAAACATAGTTTAGTAAGGGAATTTTTCTACTATGATAGTCCTTAGAGTGAAGATTTACTACTATGCTGGTTTTTAGAGTGATCCCATTCTACTAGGATTGCCTAAGCATTGATACTATAATATTACATAATTTATTATCTTTGATTATGTAAATAAAACAAATATGTCTTATTCTAATTTTATTCCCTCAAAGACTATGTTTTTTGATATATTATTATTCAGGTCTTATAAAATAGAAATATTTATAAAATGAATAATGATTATGATATTTCAAAATGAGATAATGTTTTTCAAATGTTAATCTCATGTTCTTTTCCCCTTACACACATGTTATTCTTATGTGATCCGTGGAATTTCCATTTTTAACCTTACTTATAATTTGAGATTTCCCATTATTATGTTTCATTTCCCTAGGTTATAAGAATTTGTTAATATAGTGTATGTATAATGAAAATACTATAGTGGAAGTTATTTACTTTATATGTTGAGGATCTTTCATAAAATAACATTATTGAGTTCCTAGTACCTATAGACAGAAATCCATTATGACCCTTTATGGTGTAATTGTGTTTTATAAAGTCTATTCTTCTAATGAGATGAAATATTTATATATAAAAATCTTGGGACACAATAGTTGGTATCATTATAAAGGTTTAGTCAACCTTTTAAAATTAATATTAGAAAACCTTTTTTTAAAACCATGGGGATATGTTTATGTGTAGTGTGATAACCTAAAGTTTTTGTACGGATGAGATTATGTAAAATTTCACGAAACTAAATCCATGTATTAATACTATAATTAGATGTTGATCTAGAAATTTTATATAATGGGGTAACTACTCTAAAACGGAATATTGGTATTTTATGCAATCATCACCTAGTCTTATACAATGTGCCTTACTGCACACCTAGTTTTACACTCCTAGAGTATTTCATTTGGTTAATAAACATTTTTTTTATAAATCATTACAAAGACTGTAAATAGATGAGTATAAAACCTAGGTTAAACCAAACAATTCATATATTGAAAAAAAACATGTCATGAATTATATGCCCTGTCATTTATTTTTGAAGACTATTTGTCTTACCACTAGGATTATTTTTTCCCATACTAATATTTTTTGTTTTTTTTAATGGATAGAACCCAAACAATTAATGTTAATATTGTATTTGAAAGAAAATAAAATGATTTTCGTCTTGAGAAACAAAATTATCTTGGATCTGGAATGAAAAATGTTTTTTCTATGCCCAAGCATATTTCTCAATCCATCATTCATATTGAGATTCCAAATGAGTAAATGAGGGAACACTGTTTTATTGAGTCATTCATGAAAACTTTTCCACCATATTTTAGTGGATCCACTAACCTATTAGTCCAATATATATAGATTAATAACATTGAAAATATATTATATATCCTAAAAAAGATTATATGATTATGAATTAATTTTATAATGAATTAAAATAAGAGTCCAAAAATTGAAAATTAATCCATGGATTTGGATTAGTTTTATATGATATTTTTCAATGTTAACATGATTTATATTCTACGTACATGGATAGAGAAGGAATATATTGATATAAAATATAATTATGATGAATCTATTGTTACCTATGAATCTAGTTTTAGAAGACACTCTAGGTATGAATTTGGTTTAATCATCATCCGTAAAAGAAACAATTATCAATGACTTTGTGTCTTAAATCCAAGACTCAAAACGAAATTTACTATAATTAACTTTATAAACTATGATGGAATAATTTTATGTGAAGTAATAGGAGAATTTGAAAAAGGATATTCAAACTATTTTCATGGTTTTAATATGAAAACTATGATAGAGTATCATGATATCTTTAATAAATCACGTGGTGGATGAAATTCTAGTAACAAAAATGCTAGAAATGTGGGAAGAAACATTATGGGAATTGATTGAGATGGAATGGGAAATGATTAAAATAAGGTAAGAATGTATATAAATAATGTGATTGATAAAAGGTTTTAAATATTCTAGTTCATAAAAAGGATGAAACTAATTCACTAACTAATGCATCACCCATGCTTTAATGCTTCAAATGCAATTAGTTTTGGAATAATGGTAATTAAAACTCCAATCTGAGCGCTAATGAAGATTAATATCCATAATTTCCTATTAATATAAAAAGAAAAATATTTTTATTTTTCAATAAAAATAGTTAAAATAAATCATTATAGTTATGGAATGCTTATACTCCACTCTTTATTTGATAATTTCATGTTTGATTTTTTATGAGGGGATATTGTGAAAAAAAAATAATTTTTCAATAATTATTGGAATGTTATGTGATTATATGCATTGAAGATATATCTAAAAATATATTCCATAATATTACTGTCCCATTTTATACTATGAATCAACTTATGATTAACTACTCATGCAAGGATGAACCTAGACATCGAATGGAATTGTTTTTGGTTAAGATAGAAGGATATTTAAGGAATCACAGGTGAATTATATTCTAGAATCATATACTATTTTACAATGATTATTTTTTGGAATTTTTATGGTATAATTTGATTTATGAGACATTATAAGTGTCCAAAAATGTTGATATGTTTATTATAGAAATTTAGTGGCCATCATTTTAATTTTTTGACATTTTGATGTTTTTTATAGTTAATAAATTATGGAATGAATTAAGTTATACTTTTTTTGAGGTTTTATATATAAATTTATTATTTCACAATATGATGATTTTTTGATATTATATAACATGTGATAACTGTTTTCATTAGGATTATAACTATAGGTAAAATAATGGTAATAATTATTTTATGTATATTAATATCCAGTAGTGCATTAGGAAAGCAACATTAATCATTATTTGATAGATTAAGTAATGATATAGAAATTGTTAAAAGGAAAACCAATTGATAAAATTGAGTTAATGAAATGGAAATATATAAATTATGTATATTTTCTAATGTTTTTTATGTTGATAACAATAAATCCCAACAACATTAGGATGAGGATCTTGTGAAAAAAAATCTGATTACTTACATTTCTTGTGAATGAAGTTTATTTTAATGTATCACATATTTATGGGGTAGTGATGTTAATAATTATCATGACCATGTTCTCTATATCTCAATATTTGTAGTTGGAGCATAGCCTAATCATTCATGCCTATACTTTCACTTCCCACCAATTTTATCCTATTTGAAATTCTTCTAATGTGTTATCCTATATTTCCATTATAATTTCATTTTCCTCAATTTAAGAGGATATTTTATTTACTATTTTTATGATATGGGTATTCCATGAAGGATTTATCAAATTATAAATCCTTTATTATCAATATCAATGTCAAATATCAAGGTTAAAATTTATTTATGGGGTAAAAATGTAAAACCCTTGATTTTATGAAGTTATCTTTTAATAAATTTATTTTCATTGATTTCCTATATTACATACAGCAATGAGTTTTAATGAATCATGATATGCTATTAATATTTATATTTCATCATGAATATTATTATTTTTTCTTAAATATTGGAGTGATGATATAAAATATCATTATTTTCAAAATTCTGTATAAATGTTTTGGATAATGAAATTACATTTATAAAAAAGTACATAATTTTTTTAAATTTCTTTATATGTACACTGCCTAGTCTTGGAATCCACTAAGTGGAACCCTGATATGGTCTTCCACAAGAAATCGAGCATGACTCCCAGTTTACCATAGGATACCGAGTAGCAGAAAGGGCCTAGGGTGTGTCTGTTGGGATATTATTCCCTCAAGAGTCTGATGGTGGCCAAGTGGTAAATAATAAATTACAAAATATGATGTATTAATTACCAACATTTCATGGGTTATTAATTGTACATCATTAAAGATAAATAAATAGGCATAGATAAATAATACATATATACAAATGTTTTTTATCATTTCATATATCCTTAATAAAATGGGTATACAAGATATAGGGGATACATACATATACAACAAGCTATGGAAAAACTAAAATGGAAAAAATCTATAATAAGAATCATGATCATAGGTTATGCACTCTTTTATCATACTCCATCCTAGAACACAAAATAAAGTATGAAAATTGGGCCACATCCCTTTTTCTATGAATACAATCAAGAATACTTATTAGGTACCAAAGGTAACCCACAATGTTTGTGGGATATACACAGTAGGAAATGAACAACGGTTTCATGATCAATATAGTTTTTCATATTAAATGAGTAGTGTGACAATAATTATAAATTAAATGAAGTAAATAAATCAATACATCAATCATGGATCCTCATAAGATACCCAACTTATTCTACCTACATTTTTATACTCTAGATGTATCTAAACTGAGGTAACCTATAAGAGTGTGGTATAATGTATAAAAATGTTCTTCATATTTATGAATTATGATGTGGACTTCACCCAAGCATGTGATATTTCATGGTGGATGTGTCACTAGAATTTCAGTCACACATTTTTATTCTCTAATTTAAATGTCTTCTTTAGAATTTAGGAAGAGGAACCAAAATTCGGTCAAAGGAGATCCAAAAGGAATCCCATGTATCACTCTAGGGAACTGTAAAAATCAAAATAACATAAGAATCCATAGAAGGAAATCCATAAATTGAATACCATGTATCACTCTCAGCATTGCATAAAATCCTCCTTATGTGCCCATCCTTAAAATCTCACATAGCGGAACAAGTATCACTCATGACATGGTATTACCATCTAGGCTATGATCCCATCCATGGTGTCTCTATTGGAGAATTAGTACCTCTCACTTGGTGATAAGGTAATCTCATGGTGAGATCATCCATGAAAAACTTATTACCTCTCCTAGATAAATTAAAATATATATACAAGTCCTAATTATAACTATTGATGATCTTGTCCAACGAATATTATAAGCATCCATGTATCACTCTTGGATTGTATATGTGTATGGATTAGATATTAAAATTCATACCTTTAACAAGTCATTTCTCTTAATACTTTAATAAAATTCCAATCAATTAATTTAATAAATTCCAGAATAGCATAAACCATATGTCCTAAATCATGGCTAAGAATCCTTTGTGATTAATTTATCATCTAGATAAATTCTATTAAATAGAAAAATCATCACCAAAAGTGTTTCAGATAATCTAAGGAAATATGATTATAGTCTATTAATGATGGAACAACCATAGGGTGTCTTATGTCAAGGAAATCAACCTCTGGAGGTGATTCTACATAATCGAGGACATCCATAATCATGAAGAACCATTAATTTTATTTACTAAAAATTTTATTGGAATCACAGGATAATTATGGTGCATAGAATGATGCTGTAAAACCTAAATGAGATTAAACATAAGGGAATAAATCAAGACCATATAATATTTGTTCGTAGATGACCATTCATTCATTTTCAGCCTTTGATTTATGTTAGAATGAGAGAAAATGGAAAACCATACAAAAAAACCTTAAAAGTAGGGAATAAGTGCTCTCACCAAATGAGCGAAATAAATGATGACATAAACATGGAATAGAATGAATATGATTGGGGATATTACCATTTCATATCCAATAAACCCAAAAATAATAAAATAGATATCAGACGGAGGATATACCATAAATCCCACGATGCGGTATAAGGCCCCAGCCTTAAACCTTACTTAATCTTGAGTTATTACAAGATTACACATTGAGGATCTTTTCAGGTTTAGAGTTTTAGAGAATTAGATCATGAAACTTGCATTAAATTCCTCATTTAGAAAAATTGGTTACATAAAAGACTGTATTCATTCTTCCCATCAACGGAAACATACTTAAAAATAAAACATGGATTCTTTCTTGACACATCCTTGACACTATCATCACATCATGTACCTTTCCCTTGACCTGTGAAAAACATTTCAAAAACTTGGGATGAGCATAAAAAGCTCAGTAAGGGTTATAAAAATATGGAAAGGAAACATGAGTTCATATATACACAAAAATGAAATCATACATTACCCATAATACATAGTCACTTTAATATACCTCATCAAATCATGAATAAATCATAGAAAACATAAGACATAAAGGTAACTTGAGGCATTCATAACATTCTTACGTAGGGAGTAACCCTCTTGGTTACGTTTGGAATACCCATCATAGTATATTCCCTAAATCTCTTCAGAGAAACCTTAACGTTTCACTCCTTCGCGTTACCCAATGCATTGGAGAGCTATATCGGGCTCACCCGCCCTTATTTTATCACGGAACCACCCGTCTTCATAATAATTCCCAAAAACCTCAACATAATCGTATCACATAAACATGTATAAAGGAAACATAACATTTCCACATTTCAATCACATGATATCAATACAAAACATTGATATAAAAACATTATGAAAACCATTTTCAATACCAAAATAAATGAAAAGTAAAACATGGTATTTATTTTTCTTTAAAAAAAAGGTATGGCTTGTAGAGGAATCCGAAACTCAAATAATGGTCACGATGGCGGAGAAGTCGTTGTCACCACATACGTACGACAAAAACATTCCCTTTTGTCGTTTAGTGAAATGCTTCTTATAAAAAAGATTTCTTTTGGATAAACGAAAAAGTCCAAGGGGTTCATGCACCGTATAAAAGAAGGTTGTGTATAAAACAAAATATGCCTCAATGAAAGGAGATTGAGACGAAGTCCCATACCACCTTGAAGATTTTAACATTTTAAACTATTCATATCAATATAAATAAATCTTTAAAATCATTTCGAAAACATGGATATTAATAAGAACAAATCATTAAAACAATTAAAGTGATATTTTGGTTAAAGGGTTTTTACCAAAATTAGAGATAGTTGAATAAAATAATTGTGGAATAAAATTTAATCAGAAGTTTATAATATAATGAGAATAAATGGATTTATGATATAATATTCCAAAGGATAGTATATACACCATATAAGAGTGAATTGGTTCATAACAACAATTAAGTCTCAATAGGGATGTAAAATGTAATGAAATCCCTTATAAAGAAGGTATCCTTAAATTAAGGATAAATCAATCTCAAAATTATGTGTGATAAATATAAATGCACCCAATATAATTGGTTATTAGGTGTAAAAAAATAAAAGGTCATTCACACATATTCAAATGATGACATGTTCAATAACTACATGTTGAACCCAAAGAAATCGAAATTTGGTTAAAAAGTTCCCTTGGTAAAATTCGACAGCCTAACGGCGTTATTTCAAGAATTCAGAAAATGAGTTGATGAGAGATAAAAAGGGAATCTAATCACTTGGAAATAAAATTTACATCAATCAGGATATAGAAGAACATATCCCAACATAATAGTATGTGAATTAAAAGATATAACAACTGAAGTCTTTTAAAAAGAGGAGGGTGAAAGGGTCCCTTACCAACTTGGGTAACTTTCAAAAAGTACACCCCATTGAAGAAGTGTCATACAATGAATATGTAAATACCCATAAATGGAATTATATTACAAAATGTGTGTAATAATGGGAAGTACATAAACCACTCAAATGAAATTGTGGCAAATGTAGCATAAATCTCACAGGAATAAAAGTGAGATGAAAAATCCCATACGAAAACTCGGCAGCCTAGCGGCGCCACTTAAAACATCCAAAAATGGATTGATGAGATCAAATAGGGTATCTCATCTCATTACAATAAAATTTAAAGCATAAAGAATATAAAATAACATCCCCCATCATAAAAAAAGTGGAGCTTAAAAGAAGTGACATAAAGGAGAGTACTTGAAGTGAAAGAGAGAGGTTAGATCTCTTGCGAAAATTCGGTAGCCTAACGACGCCACTCAAAACATCCAAAATGGATTGATGAGAGAGAATAGGGTCTATCATCATATGAACTTAAAAATTAAATTAATAGTAATATAAAAGAACATCCAAATCACAAGAATGATGAGCTTAGAAGGAATGACATAAAAGAGTGTACTTAAAAAGAAAGAGAGGAGTAGGATCCCTTATCTCGGGTCCAACTTGTCTTGTTCGTTCTTTAACATCCTGAATAATAAACTTGAGTTAATTTCTACTTGATTATTAACCTTTTTAATGTTCATTATTCCTTTTATATCACTTATTTCCATGTTATAAACATTATGTAACCATTTAATTTAATAATGTTTGTTTTGTCGATATTTGGTTCTTAAGTCGAAAGTGGACTTCTTACAATTACATGTTGTTCGTGTGGTCAAAGGTTCTTTATATCCAGAATTACATTCCTGATTTGGATATCATATATACCATATATATCTAGAATATACATGTATTTATAATATCACATAATCATTTAGAGGAAAGAAATGAAATGCACCGTTCATGGAGACGGTAAGCCGTACGTACGCATGAACGCTACTTTCATTTCAATGTCGTATTAATGGAATTAAAACTATATGAGAGGTATGTATATTTTATTTCCAGAATTATATTAATCATTTATATGTATCATACATCATATATATCCATTATATATATGTACTTATAATAGTACATAATATTTTGGGATAAGAAATGAAATGTACCGTTCATGGAGACGGTAAGCCGTATGTACGAATGAATGCTACTTCCATTTATATTTCATATTTAATGGATTTAAAACATAATGATACATAATATTATTTTAATTCCAGTATGGTATCATATATAATATCATTAAATATACCCTTTATATGTACCACATATGGTAATAACGAATCAAATCACTTTGAGGGGGCGGTAGTCCGTAGTTCCTTAAATGAAGATATCGCGTTTAACCATAATGGAAACCATAAAGGTATGCCCAAAATGTAAAATACAGAAGCTTAATGAAAACATAAACATATTATATATCATATATAAATATAGTGTCATCTTAATGTCCACCTTTGAAGTTGTTAAAAGAATGTTGAACAATCATCGTTTCGGGAGGCATAAATTCGCCATCCACGGAAACAGTATGTTCGTTAACCATTAGATGTAGGTGTGTGTAAGTGTAGCTAGAATAATTCTTATAAAAACATCCTAGTATATTTATTATACTTTATTTGTTTCAAAATAAATTAATAAAAAGAGTTTAGTGGGTTGGAGAAGCAAAATAAAACAAAAGGAATCAAAAGAAGACATTACCTTAAAATCGGGTAACTCCCTTTGGTTTGAGCTCAAAAGCTTCCTTGGGAATACTTCTGCCCAAAGTGAGGCTTCAAAGAGTAAGATAGTGAAGTGGAGAGGCAAAATGGGTAGGGGTTGGCCGAGCCAAAATCTTTGGGAGTGTGGGTAAGGAGGTTGAGGTGGGGGCCTTTTATAAGAGGAGAGGAGGGGCACTTTTGGAAAGTAAAGAAATATTACTTTATTTGAAAATGTGTTTCGGTTTTAAAAGGTCCCACATTGAAATAATTCGTGGATAAGGTGTTAATGGTTCTCAATACACCCATCCAATAAGTTTTGGACATGTGTAGTTCATAGATTTTACATTATCTTTCCATTTTATTTAAATCGTCCAATAATGATGTCAGCGCTGCATCATTATGATGTCATAAATTATTAAATTTATGTAATGTCTAAAAATTATAAAAAAATACTATGATGTAGGAAATAGTTTTATATTTCCAATTATTATTTATAATAAATATTCAGACTTGTATAACCCCATTTAAAAATTGTTTTAGTAAAACTTATCATGTTTGTGCCATTTTTTACATTAACATTAAATAAAAGGTATTTATGTCATTTTCCAACCAAAGTGGCTCCATGGGGTCCCCAAGTTGACCCATGGCTTTTCTTGGTCGTCCATGACATATCCAATGAGGGTAGGACATGTTTCTAGGTCATCTCATATTATTAAAGCATTATTTTTACCTTAAACTACACTAGTTACCACTAATCGTGATTAAAAACTTAATAAGTTACTGTTCACCAAAAAATTATTTTAATATCATTGAACCACATTTTACTTATTAATGACAACCATGTATGTAGGATTTTTTAAATTAAATACACAAAGGTGGAAAATTTTAATTTAAATGGAAAATCAGTTTTTTATAAGTACCACTTAGTGATTTCACTATTCATCCAAAATTGAAGTTTTTCAGAAAAATACCAAAAATTCACCCTAAGATATATTTGATATTTAGAATTGAAAGATGAATTCTATATTAAAAAATTAAAAACATATAAGTCACAATAATTAATTTAATATTTAATTCATGCTGTCAGAGAAAATAGCGTGTTTTTATGAAACAATAATTATCAAAAGATTGACACTAGTTTATGTTCGATTTCAAAGGGAAATTAATTCCAACGACCACTATTGGATTTAATGGTAAAAATATTTTCTAATTTCACTTTAAAACCAATTCAAATGATAATCTAATAATATAAAAAAAATAGATTAAAAAGAGGTTTTGAATTAAAATACAACATTTTACACTATTCATTAAAAAATGAACTTTATCGGAAAAATACCAAAAATTCACTCAAAGTAAAATTTGATGTCCCAATTCTAAAGAAAAGTTCTATTTGGTTCAAAATAATGTATAAGAGTGATCAAAACTATATTTAATGACAGTTCGCCATCAAAAGGCGATAAGTGAATCTTTAGTGAAAATTAGGGTATAAAAGCCTAAAATTGAATTCTTTCCATATTTTAAGCCTTTATCTTTTATTGGATAAATGTTAAAAAATTATAAAAACATATATAATCATATTTTAGTTATTTTTATCCATTCCCGCCAATACAACTACTACATGTTAACTACCATTTAAAATACTATTATTTTATTATTAGAGTGCAACGTAAGATTCCCAAGAAACTCGTTGTTG
Organism: Viscum album; assembly: GCA_963277665.1. Classification (NCBI taxonomy): domain Eukaryota; kingdom Viridiplantae; phylum Streptophyta; class Magnoliopsida; order Santalales; family Viscaceae; genus Viscum; species Viscum album. Next base: position 95,729,384 of record OY728141.1, on the reverse strand, counting down.
CGTATTGGGTACGCCATCGAGCATTACATCCCCTTTAAAGTAATATTAATACTTAATTCACAAATATGGATAAATATAAAGATGTTATATTCTTTATTTACCCAGGGTGTTACATCCTTCCCCCCTTTTGGGAATTGCGTCCTCACAATTTTAAAATTGAGCTTGGAAACATCCTTGAAAGTCCAACATCGGAACAAGAGTCGGTAAAACAATCACTTTACAATAAACAAAGATAAGTACATAGGTCACCCGAGTTAACCCATACTAGGATTCCATGTATGAAAATATGGACATGGAGGAAAAAACAAAGGGTCATGTTCTGATGGAGAGTGATAGAAAACATGTTTAGGAGAAAGTTAACCACGAGAAAATCAAAAACTTGTGATGGGTTAAACGGTATTCGATTCCCCAGTAGGAAAAGTTAATAGACAACATTTTTGTTTTAAGTTAATTTTTATTGAGGAATTTATTCATAAGGAAACATAATCACTTCTCATGTTGACTTTCAACTTTTATTAGATTGCTTACACAAACTCATATTTTCTCCAAAAGACGAGTATTTAGGAAGACTTGTTCACATTAAGAGTACTATAATCAACTTCTAGAGAATCACCTAATCCACCAAAAAGAACTATATACATCCCATGACTTTAGGCTTTATCCAAAACCAAAAATAGAAAGGTTAGTACAAGGATAGATAATCCAGAAAAAGATAACCCTTTAAAAAGAAAATCTATGCTTAATCCCCAAAATTTGTCCAACAAAACCCAAAGTTCAACGAGGACCATTAGATAACCAATTTTTCTATAAAATTCTTCAAAGTAAACCAATCTAAGATTGAAACCCAAATATTTGAAGGATTTAGTAACATAGTCTTCCAAGTTAAATCGTAACATTTATCTCCAAACAACATCAGTTTCTCCTAAAGTCTCGTATTGAAAAGTAATTAACCTAATCACATATCCTCCATGACAGGTTAATCATTTTCATAAATAACCCAAAATCAACATACTATTAATTCATAAAATCATATAACTAGAAAGAATCAGTCAAACTAACCAGGGACTTCACGTAGTCCAGTGGTAGGCGATAAATACCAGTCACACTTTGGTTGTGGGTTCGATTCCCGCAGCTTTGTCCAACGCGACGGGTTGTCACACGGTCTGCGTGTTGTCCTTTTTCCAAAACTACATAATTCTTAAAACATTCCCCAAAAAGAGATAAAATCTTCAAGAATAATCATAACATATTTTAACATCAAGTTTATCTCATTCCTCTCATTTTCCATCATATCATAGAGTAACCCATAATTACCTAAAAATTAAGGATCATACAAACCCTAATGGTTACCTTAATAATTATTACCTGAATTTCCACATCGAGTTATCCATCTCGTAAATGATGCATTATAGAACATACCAAGGTTCAAGTGGTTGATCATGACTCCTTGATAGTTGGTTTAGAACAACCACGAGTTTCCTCATTGAATCCCCCATTTTATCTAGTATCTTAATCAGAGAACCACCACAGTTTTCCTTCAAACCTGTTGTCTATTTGGTGCCTGCTAGATCCATCCATTCACTAAAAACAGAAATGTTAGTGTGAGTATATCAACATAACCATCATGTACTAATGAGGAATATAAACACTAAGATATATTTACTCATTCACTTAATCTAAAACTAGGACTCTTTGTAAAATCCTAACCATTATGGTAATGTCACTTATGCTTAAAGGATACCCTAACCTCTAAAGTTATCTAAACCGACCTTTGATACCAACTATAAGGCCCCAGCCTTAAACCTTACTTAATGTTGAGTTATTACAAGATTACACATTGAGGATATTTTCAGGTTTAGAGTTTTAGAGAATTAGATCATGAAACTTGCATTACATTCCACATTTAGACAAAGTGGTTACATAAAAGACAGTATTCATTCTTCCCATCAACAGAAACATACTTAAAAATAAAACATGGATTCTTTATTGACACATCCTTGAAACTATCATCACATCATGTACCTTTTCCTTGACCTGTGAAAAACATTTCAGAAACTTGGGATGAGCATAAAAATCTCAATAAGGGTTATAAAAATATGGAAAAGAAACATGAGTTCATATATACACAAGAATGAAATCATAATTTACCCACAAAACATAGGCACTTTAACATACCTCCTCAAATCATGAATAAATCATAGAAAACATAAGACATAAATGTAACTTGAGGCATTCATAACATTCTTACGTAGGGAGTAACCCTCTTGGTTACGTTTGGAATACCCATCACAGTATATTCCCTAAATCTTTTCGGAGAAACCTTAATGTTTCACTCCTTCGCGTTACCCAATGCATTGGAGAGCTATATCGGGCTCACCTGCCCTTATTTTATCACGGAACCACCCATCTTCATAATAATTCCCAAGAACCTCAACATAATCATATCACATAAACATGCATAAAGGAAACATAACATTTCCACCTTTCAACCACAAGATATCAATACAAAACATTGATATAAAAACATTATGAAAACCATTTTCAATACCAAAATAAAAGAAAAGAAAAAAATCGTATTTATTTTTCTTTTAAAAAAATGTATGGCTTGTAGAGGAAGCCGAAACTCAAATAATGGTCATGATGGCAGAGAAGTTGTTGTCTCCGCATATGTACGAAAAAAACATTCCCTTTTGTCGTTTAGTAAAATGCTTCTTATAAGAAAGATTCCTTTTGGATAAACGTAAAAGTCAAAGGGGTTTATACACCGTATAAAAGAAGGTTTTGTATAAAAAAAATACGCCTCAATGAAAGGAGACTGAGACGAAGTCCCATACCAACTTGAAGCTTTTAACATTTTAAACCATTAATATTCATATAAATAAATCTTTAAAACCATTTTGAAAACATGGATATTAATAAGAACAAATCATTAAAACATTTAAAGTGATATTTTGGTTAAAGGGTTTTTACCAAAATTAGAGACACTTGAATACAATAATTGAGGAATAACATTTAATAAGAACGTTATAATATCATGAGAATAAATGGATTCATGATATAATATTCCAAAGGACAATATATACACCATATAAGAGTGAATTGGTGCATAACAATAATGAAGTCTCAATAGGGATGTAAAATGTGATGAAATCCCTTATAAAGAAGGTATCTTTAAATTAAGGATAAATCAATCTCAAAATTATCTGTGAGAAATATAAATACACCCAATATAAATGGTTATTATGTGTAAAATAATAAAAGGACATTCACACATATTCAAAGTATGACATATTCAATAACTACATGTTGAACCCAAAGAAATTGAAATTGGGTTAAAATGTTCCCTTGGTAAAATTCGACAGCCTAACGGCGTCATTTCAAGAATTCAGAAAATGAGTTGATGAGAGATAAAAAGGGAATCTCATCACTTGGAAATAAACTTTACATCAATTAGGATATAGAAGAACATATCCCAACATAATAGTAAGTGAATTAAAAGACATAACAAATGAAGTCTTTTAAAAAGAGGAGGGTGAAAGGTTCCTTACCGACTTGGGTAACTTTCGAAAAGTACACCCCATTGAAGAAGTGTCATACAATGAATATGTAAATACCCATAAATGGAATTATATTACAAAAAGAGTGTAATAATGGGAAGTACATAAACCACTCAAATGAAATTGTTTCAAATGTAGCATAAATCTCACAGGAATAAAAGTGAGATGAAAAATCCCTTACGAAAACTCGGCAGCCTAACTGCGCCACTTAAAACTTCCAAAAATGGATTGATAAGATCAAATAGGGTATCTCATCTCATTACAATAAAATTTACAGAAATAGGAATATAAAATAACATCCCCCATAAAAAAAGTGGAGCCTAAAAGAAGTGACATAAAGGAGAGTACTTAAAGGGAAAGAGAGAGGTTAGATCTCTTACGAAAATTCGGTAGCCTAACGGCGCCACTCAAAACATCCAAAATGGATTGATGAGAGAGAATAGGGTCCCTCATCAAATGAACATAAAAATTACATTAAGATTAATATAAAAGAACATCCCAATCATAAGAAATATTAGCTTAGAAGGAATGACATAAAAGAGTGTACTTAAAAAGAAAGTGAGGAGTAGGATCCCTTACCTCGGGTCCAACTTGTCTTGTTCGTTATTTAACGTCCTGAATATTAAACTTGAGTTAATTTCTACTTGATTATGAACCGTTTTAATGTTCATTATTCCTTTTATATCACTTATTGCCATGTTATAAACAGTATGCAACCATTTAAGTTAATAATGTTTGTTTTGTCGATATTTGGTTCTTAAGTCGAAAGTGGACTTCTTACAATTACATGTTGTTCGTGTGGTCAAAGGTTCTTTATATCCAGAATTACATTCCTGATTTGGATATCATATATACCATATATATCTAGAATATACATGTATTTATAATATCACATAATCATTTAGAGTAAAGAAATGAAATGCACCGTTCATGGAGACGGTAAGCCGTACGTACGCATGAACGCTACTTTCATTTCTATGTCATATTAATGGAATTAAAACTATATGAGAGGTATGTATATTTTATTTCCAGAATTATATTAATCATTTAGATGTATCATACATCATATATATCCATTATATATATTTACTTATAATAGTACATAATATTTTGGGATAAGAAATGAAATGTACCGTTCATGGAGATGGTAAGCCGTACATACGTATGAACGCAACTTCCATTTCTATTTCATATTTAATGGAATTAAAACATAATGATACATAATAGTATTTTAATTCCAGTATGGTATCATATATAATATCATTAAATATACCCTTTATACATACCACATATGGTAATAATGAATCAAATCACTTTGCGGGGGCGGTAGTCCACAGTTCCTTAAATGAAGATATTGTGTTTACCCATAATGGAAACCATAAAGGAATGCCCAAAATGTAAAATACAGAAGCTTAAGGAAAACATAAACATATTATATATCATATATAAATATAGTGTCATCTTAATGGCCACATTTTAAGGTGTTAAAAGAATGTTGAACAATCATCATTTCGGGAGGCATAAATTCGCCATCCACGGAAACAGTATGTTCGTTAACCATTAGATGTAGGTGTGTGTAATTATAGCTCGAATCCTTCCTATAACAACATCCTAGTATATTGATGATACTGTATTTGTTACAAAAGAAATGAATAAAAAGAGTTTAGGGGGTTGGAGAAGCAAAATGGGCAGGGGCTGTCCGAGCCAAAGGCATTGGGAGTGTGGGTAAGGAGGTTGAGGTGGGGGCCTTTTATAAGAGGAGAGGAGGGGCACTTTTGGAAAGTAAAGAAATATTACTTTATATGAAAATGTGTTTCGGTTTTAAAAGGTCCCACATTGATTTAATTCGTGGATAAGGTGTTAAGGGTTTGAAATCCACCCATCCAATAAGTTTTGGACATGTGTAGTTCATAGAGTTTACATTATCTTTCCATTTTATTTAAATCGTCAAATAATGATGTCATCGCTGCATCACTATGATGTCATAAATTATTAAATTTATGTAATGTCTAAAAATTATAAAAAAAATACTATGATGTATGAAATCGTTTTATCTTTCCATTGACTATTTATAATCAAAAATCAGACTTGTATAACCCCATTTAAAAATTGTTTTAGTAAAACATAGCATGTTTGTGCCATTTTTTACATTAACATTAAATAAAAGGTATTTATGTCATTTTCCATCCAAAGTGGCTCCATGGGGTCCCCAAGTTGACCCATGGATTTTATTGGTCGGCCATGACATATCCAATCAGGGTAGGACATGTGTCTAGGTCATCTCATATTATTAAAGCATTATTTTTACCTTAAACTACACTAATTACCACTAATCGCGATTAAAAACTTAATAAGTTACTATTCACCAAAAAATTATTTTAATCTCGTTGAACCACATTTTTCATCTTAATGACAACCATGTATGTCGGATTTTTGAAATTCAATACACAAAGGTGGCAAAATTTCATTTTAATGGAAAATCTGTTTTTTATAAGTACCACATAGTGATTTCACTATTCATCAAAAATTGATGTTTTTCAGGAAAATACCAAAAATTCACCCTAAGATATATTTGATATTCCGAATTCAAAAATTAATCCTATTTTACAAAATTCAAAACATATAAGTCACATTAATTAATTTAATAATTAATTCATGTTGTCAGAGCAAATAGCGTGTTTTTATGAAACAATAAGTATCAAAAGATTGACACTAGTTTAAGTCCGATTTCAAAGGGAAATTAATTCCAATGACCACTATTGGATTTAATGGTAAAAATATTTTCTAATTTCACTTTAAAACCAATTCAAATTATAATCTAATAATATAAATAAAATAGATTAAAAAGAGGTTTTGAATTAAAATACAACATTTTACACTATTCATTACGAAATGAACTTTATCGGAAAAATACAAAAAATTCACTCAAAGTAAAATTTGATGTCCTGATTCTAAAGAAGAGTTATATTTGGTTAAAAATAATGTATAAGAGTGATCAAAACTATATTTAATGACAGTTCTCCATCAAAAGGCGATAAGTGAATCTTTAGTGAAAATTAGGGTATAAAAGCCTAAAATTGAATTATTTCCGTATTTTAAGCCTTTATCTTTTATTGGATAAGTGTAAAAACATTTTAAAAACATATATATTCATATTTTAGTTATTTTTATCCATTCCCGCCAATACAACTGCTACATGTTAACTACCATTTAAAATAATATTATTTTATTATTAGAGTACAACGTAAGATTCCCAAGAAACTCGTTGTTGCGTATTGGGTATGCCATCGAGCATTACATCCCCCTTAAAGTAATATTAATACTTGATTCGCAAATATGGATAAATATAAAGATGTTATATTCTTTATTTACCCAGGGTGTTACATCCTTCCCCCCTTTTGGGAATTGCGTCCTCGCAATTTTAAAATTGAGCTTGGAAACATCCTTGAAAGTCCAACATCGGAACAAGAGTCGGTAAAACAATCACTTTAAAATAAATGAAGATAAGTACAAATGTCACCTGAGTTAACCCATACTAGGATTCAAAGTATGAAAATATGGACATGGAGGAAAAAACAAAGGGTCATGTTCTGATGGAGAGTGATAGAAAACATGTTTAGGAGAAAGTTAACAACAAGAAAATCACAAACTTGTGATAGGTTAAACGGTATTCGATTTTTCAGTAGGAAAAGTTAATAGACAACATTTTTGTTTTAAGTTACTTTTTATTGAGGAATTTATTCATAAGGAACCATAATCACTTCTCATGTTGACTTTCAACTTTTATTAGATTGCTTACACAAACTCATATTTTCTCCAAAAGACGAGTATTTAGGAAGACTTGTTCACATTAAGAGTACTATAATCAGCTTATAGAGAATCACCTAATCCACCAAAAAGAACAATATACATCCCATGACTTTAGGCTTTAACCAAAACCAAAACCAAAAAGGTTAGTACAAGGTCAGATAATCTAGAAAAGGATAACCCTTTAAAATGAAAATCTATGCTTAATCCCCAAAATTTGTCTAACAAAACCCAAAGTTCAACGAGGACCATTCGATAACCAATTTTTCTATAAAATTCTTCAATGTAAACTAATATAAGATTAAAACACAAATATTTTAAGGATTTAGTCACATAGTCTTCCAAGTTAAATCGTAACATTTATCTCCAAACAACATCAGTTGCTCCTAAAGTCTCGTATTGAAAAGTAATTAACCTAATTACATATCCTCCATGATAGGTTAATCATTTTCATAAATAACCCAAAATCAACTTACACTTAATTCATAAAATCATATAACTAGAATGAATCAGTCAAACCAACCAGGGACTTCACGTAGTCCAGTGGTAGGCGATAAATACCAGTCGCACTTTGGTTGTGGGTTCGATTCCTGCGGCTTTGTCTGATGCGACGTGTTGTCACACAGTTTGCGTGTTGTCTTTTTTCCAAAACTATATAATTCATAAAACATTCCCCAAAAAGAGATAAAATCTTCAAGAATATTCATAACATATTTTAACCTCATGTTTATCTCATTCCTTTCATTTTCTATCATATCATAGAGTAACCCATAATTACCTAAAAATTAAGGATCATATAAACCCTAATGGTTACCTTAATAATTATTACCTGAATTTCCACATCGAGTTGGCCATCTCGTACATGATGCATTATTGAACATACCAAGGATCAAGTGGTTGATCATGACTCCTTGATAGTTGGTTTAGAACGACCACGAGTTTCCTCATTGAATCCCCCATTTTATCTAGTATCTTAATCAGAGAACCACCACAGTTTTCCTTCAAACCTGTTGTCTCTTTGGTGCCTGCTAGATCCATCCATTCACTAAAAACAGAAATGTCAGTTTGAGTATATCAACATAACCATCATGTACTAATGAGGAAGATAAACACTAAGATATACTTACTCATTCACTTTATCTAAAACTAGGACTCTTTGTAAAATCCTAACCATTATTGTAATGTCACTTATGATTAAAGGATACCCTAACCTCTAAAGTTATCTAAACCGACCTTTGATACCAACTATAAGGCCCCATCCTTAAACCTTACATAATCTTGAGTTATTACAAGATTACACATTGAGGATCATTTCAGGTTTAGAGTTTTAGAGAATTAGATCATGAAACTTGCATTACATTACACATTTAGACAAAGTGGTTACATAAAAGATAGTATTCATTCTTCCCATCAACGAAAACATACTTAAAAATAAAACATGGATTCTTTCTTGACACATCCTTGACACTATCATCACATCATGTACCTTTCCCTTGACCTGTGAAAAACATTTCAAAAACTTGGGATGAGCATAAAAAGCTCAGTAAGGGATATAAAAATATGGAAATGAAACATGAGTTCATATATACACAAGAATGAAATCATAATTTACCCAAAAAACATAGGCACGTTAACATACCTCATCAAATCATGAATAAATCGTAGAAAACATAAGACATAAATGTAACTTGAGGCATTCATAACATTATTACGTAGGGAGTAACCCTCTTGGTTACCTTTGGAATACCCATCACAGTATATTCCCTAAATCTCTTTGGAGAAACCTTAACGTTTCACTCCTTCGCGTTACCCAATGCATTGGAGAGCTATATCGGGCTCACTAGCCCTTATTTTATCACGGAACCACCCGTCTTCAGAATAATTCCCAAGAACCTCAACATAATTGTATCACATAAACATGCATAAAGGAAACATAACATTTCCACCTTTCAACCACAAGATATCAATAAAAATCATTGATATAAAAACATTATGAAAACCATTTTCATTACCAAAATAAAAGAAAACAAAAACATGGTATTTATTTTTCTTTTAAAAAAATGTATGGCTTGTAGAGGAAGCCGAAACTCAAATAATTGTCACGATGGCGGAGAAGTCGTTGTCACCGCATACGTACGACAAAAACATTCCCTTTAGTCGTTTAGTAAAACGCTTCTTATAAAAAAGATTCCTTTTGGATAAACGTAAAATCCAAAGGGGTTTATACACGGTATAAAATAAGGTTGTGTATAAAACAAAATACGCCTCAATGAAAGGAGATTGAGACGAAGTCCCATACCAACTTGAAGCTTTTAACATTTTAAACCATTAATATCCATATAAATAAATCTTTAAAACCATTTTGAAAACATGGATATTAATAAGAACAAATCATTAAAACATTTAAAGTGATATTTTGGTTAATGGGTTTTTACCAAAATTAGAGACACTTGAATACAATAATTGAGGAATAACATTTAATCAGAACTTTATAATATCATGAGAATAAATGGATTCATGATATAATATTCCAAAGAACAGTATATACACCATATAAGAGTGAATTGGTGCATAACAACAATGAAGTCTCAATAGGGATGTAAAATGTGATGAAATCCCTTATAAAGAAGGTATCCTTAAATTAAGGATAAATCAATCTCAAAATTATCTATGACAAATATAAATACACCCAATATAATTGGTTATTAAGTGTAAAAAAATAAAAGGTCATTCACACATATTCAAAGGATGATATATTCAATAACTACATGTTTAACCCAAAGAAATCGAAATTGGGTTAAAAAGTTCCCTTGGTAAAATTCGACAGCCTAACGGCGTCATTTCAAGAATTCCGAAAATGAGTTGATGAGAGATAAAAAGGGAATCTCATCACTTGGAAATAAAATTTACATCAATCAGGATATATAAGAACATATCCCAACATAATAGTATGTTAATTAAAAGACATAACAAATGAAGTCTTTTAAAAAGAGGAGGGTGAAAGGTTCCCTTACCGACTTGGATAACTTTCGAAAAGTACACCCCATTGAAGAAGTGTCATACAATGAATATGTAAATACCCATAAATAGAATTATATTACAAAATGAGTGTAATAATGGGCAGTACATAAACCACTCAAATGAAATTGTGTCAAATGTAGCATAAATCTCACAGGAATAAAAGTGAGATGAAAAATCCCTTACGAAAACTCGGCAGCCTAACGGCGCCACTTAAAACATCCAAAAATGGATTGATGAGATCAAATAGGGTATCTCATATCATTACAATAAAATGTATATCAAGAGGAATATAAAATAACATCCCCCATCATAAAAAACGTGGAGCTTAAAAGAAGTGACATAAAGGAGAGTACTTAAAGAGAAAGAGAGAGGTTAGATCTCTTACGAAAATTTTGTAGCCTAACGGTGCCACTCAAAACATCCAAAATGGATTGATGAGATAGAATAGGGTCTCTCATCATATGAAAATAAAAATTACATTAAGAGTAATATAAAAGAACATCCCAATCACAAGAAAGATGAGCTTAGAAGGAATGACATAAAAGACTGTACTTAAAAAGAAAGAGAGGAGTAGGATCCCTTACCTCAGGTCCAACTTGTCTTGTTCGTTCTTTAACATCCTGGATAATAAACTTGAGTTAATTTATACTTGATTATGAACCTTTTTAAAGTTCATTATTCCTTTTATATCAATTATTTCCATGTTATAAACATTATGTAACCATTTAAGTTAATAATGTTTGTTTTGTCGATATTTGGTTCTTAAGTCGAAAGTGGACTTCTTACAATTACATGTCGTTCGTGTGGTCAAAGGTTCTTTATATCCAGAATGACATTACTGATTTGAATATCATATATATAATATATATCTAGAATATACATGTATTTATAATATCACATAATCATTTAGAGGAAAGAAATGAAATGCACCGTTCATGGAGACGGTAAGCCGTACGTACGCATGAACGCTACTTTCATTTCTATGTCGTATTAGTGGAATTAAAACTATATGAGTGGTATGTATATTTTATTTAGAGAATTATATTAATCATTTAGATGTATCATACATCATATATATCCATTATGTATATGTACTTATAATAGTACATAATATTTTGGGATAAGAAATGAAATGTACCGTTCATGGAGACGGTAAGCCGTACGTACGCATGAACGCTACTTCCATTTATATTTCATATTTAATGGAATTAAAACATAATGATACATAATATTATTTTAATTCCAGTATGGTATCATATATAATATCATTAAATATACCCTTTATATGTTCCACATATGGTAATAACGAATCAAATCACTTTGAGGGGGCGGTAGTCCACACTTCCTTAAATGAAGATATTGCGTTTAACCATAATGGAAACCATAAACGTATGCCCAAAATGTAAAATACAGAAGCTTGAAGAAAACATAAACATATTATATATCATATATAAATATAGTTTCATCTTAATTGCCACCTTTGAAGGTGTTAAAAGAATGTTGAACAATCAACGTTTCGGGAGGCATAAATTCGCCATCCACGGAAACAGTATGTTCGTTAACCATTAGATGTAGGTGTGTGTAAGTGTAGCTCGAATCCTTCTTATAACAATATCCTAGTATATTTATGATACTGGAGTTGTTACAAAAGAAATTAATAAAAAGAGTTTAGGGGGTTGGAGAAGCAAAATCAAACAAAAGGACTCAAAAGAAGACATTTCTTTAAAATCGGGTAACTCCCTTTGGTTTGAGCTCAAAAGCTTCCTTGGGAAGACTTCTGACCAAAGTGAAGCTTCACGTAGTAAGATAGGGACGTTTAGAGGCAAAATGGGCAGGGGTTGTCCGAGACAAAGGCTTTGGGAGTGTGGGTAAGGAGGTTGAGGTGGAGGCCTTTTATAAGAGGAGAGGAGGGGCACTTTTGGAAAGTAAAGAAATATTACTTTATTTGAAAATGTGTATCAGTTTTAAAAGATCCCACATTGATATAATTCGTGGATAAGGTGTTAAGGGTTCTAAATACACAGATCCAATAAGTTTTGGACATGTGTAGTTCATAGATTTTACATTATCTTTCCATTTTATTTAAATCGTCAAATAATGATGTCATCACTTCATCATTATGATGTCATAAATTATTAAATTTATGTCATGTATAAAAATTATAAAAAAATACTATGATGTAGGAAATAGTTTTATATTTCCAATTACTATTTATAATCAAAAATTAGATTTGTATATCCCCATTTAAAAACTGTTTTAGTAAAACATATCATGTTTGTGCCATTTTTTACATTAACATTAAATAAAAGGTATTTATGTAATTTTCCAACCAAAGTGGCTCCATGGGGTCCCCAAGTTGACCCATGGCTTGTCTTGGTCGGCAATGACATATCCAATGAGGGTAGGACATGTTTCTATGTCATCTCATAATATTAAAGCATTATTTTTACCTTAAACTACACTAATTACCACTAACCGCTATTAAAAACATAATAAGTTACTATTCACCAAAAAATTATTTTAATCTCATTGTACCACATTTTACTTCTTAATGACAACCATGTATGTAAGATTTTGGAAATTCAATACACAAAGGTGGAAAAATTTTCATTTAAATGGAAAATCAGTTTTTTATAAGTACCACTTAGTGATTTCACTATTCATCAAAAATTGAAGTTTTTCAGAAAAATACCAAAACTTCACCCTAAGCTATATTTGATATTCCGAATTCAAAAATGAATTCTATATTAAAAAATTAAAAACCTATAATTCACATTAATTAATTTAATAATTAATTCTTGCTGTTAGAGCAAATAGCGTGTTTTTATGAAACAATAATTATCAAAAGATTGACACTAGTTTAAGTCTGATTTCAAAGAGAAATTAATTCCAACGACCACTATTGGATTTAATGGTAAAAATATTTTCTGATTTCACTTTAAAACCATTTAAAATTATAATCTAATAATATAAATAAAGTTGATTAAAAAGAGTTTTTGAATTAAAATACAACATTTTACACTATTCATTGAAAAATGAACTTTATTAGAAAAATACCAAAACTTCACTCAAAGTAAAATTTGATGTCTTGATTCTAAAGAAGAGTTTTATTTGGTCCAAAATAATGTATACGAGTGATCAAAACTATATTTAATGACAGTTCTCCATCAAAAGGCGATAAGTGAACCTTTAGTGAAAATTAGGGTATAAAAGCCTAAAATTGAATTCTTTCCGTATTTTAAGCATTTATCTTTTATTGGATAAATATAAAAACATTTAAAAAACATATATAATCATATTTTAGTTATTTATATCCATTCCCATCAATACAACGGCTACATGTTAACAACCATATAAAATAATATTATTTTATTATTAGAGTGCAACGTAAGATTCCCAAGAAACTCGTTGTTGCGTATTGGGTACGCCATCGAGAATTACATCCCCTTTAAAGTAATATTAATATTTGATTCACAAATATGGATAAATATAAAGATGTTATATTCTTTATTTACCTGGGGTGTTACATGAGGTGGATAAGGATCCTCAGTCGCATGGTGCTCCTTTATTAGAGAATAAAAGAAACACCAAAAAGAAAAATAAAGAGAACCACACCTTCCATGGAATTTACATGGTGAGAAACTTCATTATATGTTTTGTAATTCACAGGCTTTCCCTCCTAGGTGATATCCAAAAAACATTATGAAAGGGGAATTTCCAGACAAATACTCATTATGTATTAAATATACGCAATTTATTTGTTATAGATTCAGGCCCAATCCCAACCTACTACATATTTTCCAAAAACAATCCAATTGGACATTATCCATGGTTTCTATTTCCAGCCAAAAAAAATACCTCACTAAAAACCCATGACATTAAAACCCTCACTCCATAAAACAATATGTCCCTGGGTATCCCTTCTAATGGTAATCAAACATCATCTGAGAAAAAAAAGTCCACTACGAACATATATATGCCTATTTTTCCTAGGTATCATCATGTACATAAATGTTATTTCAATGAAATCTGAAAAGAGGAACTAAAAAACCACATAGATCCTTCATGGTCCAGTTAAATGTATATATATTAGATTCTCATCAAAGGGATCCTGGGAATCTATCTCAATATCCTTATCATTGAACGAATGATATAGGTCAAAATGATACCGATGATGTTGTGATACCTAGAGGACATTGTGTATTTCATGGTACCTATGTGGAAACTATAACTGATAGGCTACGAGTTTGATTGTAACCATGATCAAGAAAGGTAAATTATAGTACAGAGATAGATTATTTTATATCTATATACTTCTATATCCTAGTCTAGGAAATATTCGAAATAGGGGAAAATGTGCCAGCTGAAAAAACTAGTGTCCGACAGTGATGATTGGTATAAAACATCCTCTTAGAATGATATGTAGACATACATATTAGAATAACCTATATTTACTCTGAATTTTCATGAACAGGGTAATGATCTTGTAGTGATCTCCCAGCTATAGCCACACAGAGGTGGGGAAACAGACAATTATAAAGGGATTTATAGGGATATATCTGAATAATATTCTAAAAGCTATTATTGAAGGAAAACACATCGAGAGGTATATTGTTTTCCAATGAAAATATAAAATCAAGGACCCATGTATAGATCATGTCCTTTATAACAGTTATCATCATATTTGACTTCCCATTGTTTTGAGGGTGATTGGTTGTAATAAATAGAATTTGTGATCCTACATCCTTCTATAGTTCCTATTAGAAACATGATGTGAAACATGCATCTTGGTCTGATATGATATTAAAAGGAACACTGTGAAGATGAAAAATCTCTAAGATATATATCTACCCCCAATATCATTAGCATAGAAGGATTCATAAATAGGATGGAAGTGTGAGAACTTGGTCAAACTGTTACTGATCACCCATACTATTTCCCTTCCTCAAGGGGGGCTCTGAAATTCCATAATGAAATCCATAGTGATTTCATTATATTTCGTCTCTGGAATAGATATAGGCAATAATTGTATTACTGGCCACTAGGGAATTGCCTTCACCAGCATAAAAGAGAAACATGTGATGATAAAACTTCCAATATGAATTTCAATACCTAAAAACCAATATTGACAAAGTATGTCTTAGTACACCATAACAATCCCTAGGTGAACATCCCAAACACAGGCATGATATTCCCTCTTTATCTCTTCTAATACGTCATTAGGAACCCATACACATATATAGAATATCAGGGTCTCACTCTCATCAATGTCCCAACAAGATGGTTGGTTCTCACAATATACATCATCCCACACAACAAGCCTATCATGAGCTAATAGTTGTCTCAATCAAACATGTTCAAGAAGGGAAGAATTCACTACGAGAGTTACTAAAATATGCTTACCGTGTTTTTATGGAAGCTCTACATTCATATAAAAAAATTCCATCAACTTCCAATCACTACTAGCCTATTAGATAGTATGTTTTTGAGTCTTCAGGGTTAAGGATTCAGTTACTTCATTACCCTTTTGGTGCGTATAAGAAATATCAATGTCGAATGACTATAGGTACTCTACACAAATTATCTAATAAGATTAAATTCACATTGTGTTCAAGTGTATATGAGTCATTTTTTATCTATATAAATTAATATCTTCTAAACCAATAGATAATGTCTCAAATAGTGTAAATTATGGACCGTGGCATCTAGTTAAATGTCACGTGTAGGGTAATTCTTCTTGTGAGGTCATAACTGGTTGGACCCATACATAATTACTCAATCTCCCTATATCAAAAAATATCTCCCATCCCAATTCTCAAAGAATCATATTAAATAGTATTGATCATTCTTGAAACTAGAATAATCATGGTTAATTCTGAAGTCAATCCACATTTTAACTCATAAAAGACTATTTCACATTCTTCATGCCCTTATAAACTCATGGCCATCAATGTCTAGCCTGTAAGAGGAAATTCTGGGAGTGAGTTGTCATTAATGAATAGCCTAAAATATACAACTAGCCCCAATATAAAGAGTATGTCAAAGAAATTATTAGGATACTCCTTGGAAACCACATAGATCACATTTTCTAGGTCGATTGATATTCCTTCCTAGAAATAATATAACCAAAGAACCAAACCTTATTAATCCAAAAGCGTAATTTTAGGATCTTAGAAAATATATGGTTCTGGATAATTATGTTAAAAATAATCTCAATATGGTTTTAATGGTCGTGTATGGTGTGAAAAAACCCTAAGAAGTTTTCAAATATGACTACCACAAGTGAATCCATGTACAGGAAGAAAATTAAATTCATTTGGGAAATAAATACTTCAGGAATGTTTACAATGCTAAAAGGCATAACCAGATACTCATAAAAGTCATACCCTTTTTGGAAACATTTATTCAGTATTCTTGGTTACCACACACACATGCATGATGGTATCCTAAACTCACATTAATCTTGGATAAAATTGTCTCTCCTCAATGATTGTCACAGTGGTAATCTATTTGAGGCAGTGGATATCGATTTTTCACTATAAGTTGTTTCAACAGTATGTAATCAATGCACAACATGAGATTTCCATCTTCCTTATTGGATAAAAGGACAAGTGTAACCAATTGTGATGTTTAGGGTTGAATAAGACCCATTTCCTATATGACATCCAACTGCATACTAATTTACTGGAGCTCCATAGGTTCCATCAGTTAAGTGGGAAATGTAAATACTATTTCACATGGAAGTATGTCGATGGTGAACTCTACCACCTTAAAAGGAGGTAATATATATAATTCATTAGATAATACATTCCTAAAATTATCCAAAACTAGATTTGATTCCATAAGCCATATTCCCTAATCAGTCACAATGAAATTTTCAAACTGGGCCGTCACTATGACCAGCCCATGAAACTCAAGTCTATCTCAACAAACATAGAAATCACACTCATACTTATGAATAAAAAATATTCCTTTTTTATAGGTAAACGACACCCTTCCTCCAAATAAATCATAATTCGATCAATAAATAACTTTCATTTACATAATGAGAATAACGCAAAAGCTGATAATCTCAAGGATAAATAATATTTTTCAAAAATTATACCCACTTATCTCTTGGTTTTCTCCTTGAACTACCCTATACAATCTGTCTAGACCCCTAACAGTTTGTAGATATTCAAAATTCCACTAAATAAATCTCTATGTAGTCCCATAATTCCCATTATTATAAAAAATATGAAGGGGTGTGGTGAAATTGTATAAAATTAGAATAATATTGGTGTTTATGCTACTAGAATTCTACCTCATATTGTAGAAGGCCATGAAGTATAATTCATAGGAGAATTCATTACAACATTATTATGGACCAAAACATATATTTGAGATGCAACCTGGCTTACCTAGGTTGGTCTACATTCTCAGCGTTAAACAATTTATGTCAGACTACCTCATCCATAACCACCTCCAAGGAATATTTTTAATGGTAGTAGATTAGATCCCATCTTTGATTAGAGCTACATATACTATACCTAAGATGGGTGTTGGCATTAATCCTCTTTCACTTGTCACTAGAGGGAATGTTTGGTAGAAAAACTGTGGTTTACCTATATGACAACATGTAAAGAAACTCTATCAAGATTCTCATAAAAAATTGATTTATGTGACATATCCTGACACACTAGTGACACATCAAATAGTTGTCGGTGTGTGACATCTAGCAGCAAATGACCCCATATTCACCCTAAAAAATTTACTTCCTAAAATTATATAAACTGTATCCCTAGATGGAAACTGAACCACCCTGGATAAGATTTCCACCTTCCCTCATGATCTACTCTTTGATTCGAGTATGTTTCAATATTTTTTTAATTTTAGTTAAATGGTAAACATTTCCCTATGATCAGATCTCATATGTCGGTCCATCCTCATAGCTTCTCGTAGTTTTCATCCCACCACCAATAAGAGTTAGTAAAAAACATTGGAGATCAATGACATGATATGAATACACTATCACAAACATGTTACCTTATTTTTGGTGCATTACATCTCAATCACATTCTTCTCTCAATGCATGTGGGAAGAATTAATCACAAAAAGATGTTTGAAATCATTATCAAACCATAACCTAATGAATTCCTTACTATGTAATGAAATAACACCAATATTTTTCAGAATCCTGTAGAATCTAGGTATCAAGATTGAAAATCCACTCTAGAGGCATCTCCAAATTCCCCGAGATCAATAATATGTTCTCTAGCCAAGATTCAGCAGCTTGAAGACCATCATACAATGGGATGGTTTGAGGGTGATTCTACTAGAAATCCAAGGTCTACTCGGCCATAAAATTAGATGGTTGAAGAGTACCCTATATGGATTTCTTAAAGTGGAATAAGCTATCTCAGGATTGATCATTGACACCTAGTTGACATTTTTTTGAGGTGCCTCAGGTGGCACAATAGTAGGTAATATTAGTGGCTCATGGAACAAAAACTCAATTGCATGGTCATTTCCATCCTCTTAGAATATTAGTTGAGGAAACTGAGGTGGAATAAGTATATAGTATACAAGTTCATGCCCTAGATAATTTTTATATTAATTAAAAAAAGAAAAAGTAGGAATGGCTCGATGCATATCCTATATATAACAAGACACTCCATACATCTATCTCCTACATCTAGGTCTAGGTTAAATCAAGAGATCATAATAGACCATAAGACACACATCCTACTTCCTACTACTATGGTAAGGTCATGGTCAAGGTCTCATATAACACAATAGTGGTTTATGTATATGTTCATTCAATAAAATGGTATTGGAGAAAAACAACCCTTACTTTGAAATTGGAATCCCCATGTAGTGGTAACCTTTCAATTCTAGAAACACCCATTAAATAAATTTTATTCTAATTTAATTGTGTGTGTCTATATATATATATATATCTAAATCTAGATAATTTCATAACGAATTCCAAATTTGTGAAGGTTCATAATCTTTATGAGTTTTAATCAATACATCATGTAATTATGACATGAAATATGTATTTAATAATATGATGTAACATGGCCTGAATATTTATTTGATTAATGAACCAAAATTCTCAATTAATAGATGTAAATTCATTATAAATTACCATTTTACTTCATCAAACAAATAAACAAATACTTCATCTTTTAAAACCAACGGTTCCTGGTAAAAATATGGCATAATTGTTTAATTAAGGTGTCATCATCAATCTTTGAGGGAAAAAATTTATATAACAATAGGAATGTTAATTAATATCATTATGTTATTCCTACAAAATATAATAGAAAAATTATTTATATATATATAACAATAAAAAACATGTAATAAATACATTTTCTACTGGTCATTCTTGTATGAAATATAAATATGGAATAAAATAATGCATGACATGTAAATTCCTAAGTACCTTATATGATGATTAATAAAACACCTATATTCTGTAAAAGGAAAAAGAAAATAATCCTAAAATAAAAATATCATAAATATTAATAACATCACCCTATATGTGTGTCACCCAAAGGTGGAAATCAGAACAACTATAACACGAACAAACTAGAATAGTAATAACCCATCCTAGGTACTTTGCGATTCTCCTGTATGTGGGTAAACTACTCCCAACCATAGACTCATTTCCAAATTTTATTACTTCATAGGGTCATGTCTAATACTCAAATATTAATTAATAAGGAAAAATACAATTTATAACACTTTGTTTCGTCATGCCCTGGAATCCACTAAGCGGTTACCATTAACGGTCAGTCCCATAGCCTCTAGAATGCCTCCATGCACACTAGAGGCTTCTGACTAATAGTGAGGGGCTAGGATTTTAATTTGGGGAGACAATTACCTCATGAGTTAAAGTGTGTCCCTATCGTAAATAATAAATTATGACAGTAGAATCAATAATAACCAAACAAGCATAGAATATTAATGATAAATCAACCATGATAAATAGATAGGTAAATATAAATAACCCTACTTACAAATTAAACTCATTATAATCAACATTATAATTTTTTTAAAAAAAATTAAGGTCTATCTAATACCATTTATCTTACATCTCTAAAGATATATTAACAATATTAATAAATAATATTTTATATTAATCTTAATAGTCATATATACATCAGCCTAAAAATTATATCATTAGATACCATTAATCACCTCAAAATCAGAAATATTTTATCATATAATTTGTTGACATAAATTAAACTAATATTTATCCATTAAAATTTTTTACTTAAAAAAATTCCATATTTACCAGTACATATTGTAGGTCAATGGTAGGTGATTCACCCTTTTCACCGATTGTTTTTTCTTTTAAACTACGCGGTATTACTAGATATGATAGGTTGTCTCCTGGAATATGTTTTTTATTTTTTATAGAAAAATATTTATATAATTCATATATATTTTCCAAAAATATGATAAAAATCCTCAAAAATAACATTAATCATCAACTCACATTTCAAAAACTTGGTTATCTATATGAAAAAACATATGTTCCCATATTTTAATATCCCATAATTAAATAATCATTAAAAATTATATAGAAAATAAAGGTAATAAATACCATTATTCTTATATCCACAAAAAGTAAATGTATTCCTCAAATTATATTTTCACCAAAACCAATACTAATCACAATAGTTATATTACCATAAATTTCTCCCAAACATTCATGAAAATAACATCACTTAAAACATCAAATGTGTTTTCTAAGACACTAATCCTATGATCAAACATAAACTCATAATCCCATGATTCTATCTACAAATTATAAGTTAATATATGATGAATAATTATGTGCATCCTAAAATTTCCACATTCCTTAGTTGTTTAATGATTCATATAACCAAAATAACATTGAAGAAATAATTATTCAAAAAAATCATGAATACCATTATATATATACTTCATGAAATTTTCATAAATCATTTATATAACTTTGGTACTTCCATGGTATATGATTTAACCTTTAAAAGAGGGAACTGAATCAAATAATGCACAGGTTCCCCACATTTAATAAATTGAATAATAAATGGATCTCTTGGATTGAATTTATTTATCCCTATTTAACTCATCACTTTTACTCATATATTCCTTAATCTATGAGTTTCATTTCAATACATTAAACATTTTATTATTCCTTTAAGACATTATCTTGGGTTTATAATACCAAATTTCCCACATCATTTAAGTTTACCTTTCTTTTCTCCACAGTCCCCAACACTCTAGCTCTTATAGGAATAAATAATTATATTAATTGGTGGGTCTTAGAGATGGTTAAAGGAATTTTTATAATTCATATATGAGGATAAATAATTCAGAATAATCCAAATATCATTTACTTCATTTATTATCCCATTTAGTTTCTCATAGTCACATAATTTCCCTCATATTCGACATTATCATTACTCCAATAGTTTCAAGAATTGACTACTACCGAAATTATCTTGTAAATAACAATATTCAAAATTACTAAAAACTATTTATAAGATATCTAAGTCATGGAACCTTATTTTAAATCAATGACATCATAGGTTTTACATAGGTCATCAATTCTCACCAAATATTCAAATCCTTAAAGTAGTTTCATAATAAAAATCTAAATTTACCCTATAATATCCCTCACAATTTTCATATTTGGGTTTTAAAAAGACATATTTACAAGAAACTGGTGATGATTAATTAAAATGCCAATGCTCCCTTTTAATATTTATTACCCCTAGGTAAAAAGTTTCCTAATCCAATTCCACTTATAATATACAGATATGGATGTATTTCTTAGAAAATATAAAATTTATACCTTACCAAAAACATTAGTATGTTATCAAATATATAGACTTATCCCCTAATTAATTCACAGGGTCTTGTACTTAATCAATGTTTTCCAAAATCATGTACGTGAAATTTCTACTAAAACATCTTCTGAAACTAAGTGTAAATACACTGACCCCAGTAGCCTAGAGGCAGTGGTAACTTCATTACAATGGCACTAGGAATTATTTATATAATCCCAATGGAAAGAATAGTCTATTATTCTTGTAATGGTATATAGATACAAGAATTTCATTTTGAATTTTAAAACATAAAATACAACATAATATTTTTCTTTTAGATCACCATTATTCCCATTTTTATATCCCTACATATAAACCATAATACACTTTAATGAATCATGGGGAAATGAAACATAAGAAGGTGGTGAGAAAAAATACTCACTAAGGGTATGCGCACAATAAAAGATATCATTAGTAAATAAGACAAAATCAATATGGAAACATAATTCACTAAAAATACATATCATTTAATATATATTTTAATCATGTAGAATAATATAGAAGTAATACATGATGATCACATAAATCCACATAAATAATTACATGATTTTAGAGCTTATCATTGGATGACCCTACTAAAAAAATAATCACATAGATAAAAATAACTAATCTCATAATGAGGTAAATCATAATTCAGGATATCATAATTATTATATCAAGTCCTCTTTCCAAGAATACTAACATAAATATATAATTCCTCTACTAAATACCTAATCTAGTTTGACTCAGGATAACTTCTGAGGAATAAAAAGTCTAAAATGGTCACAAACCATCAATTAATAAGTCTAATTAATCCATCATTATAATGGGGATTAACCCAATCAACATAATCATTCATACTGGAAAACTATTATATAAAATGAAAATACTTTCCTTATATAATACATATATTCATAAATAATCCAACGTGATATAGTGATTGGAATCAAAATTGTACATCCCCAATCAAATTGATCATGAACCATCTAGATAGATAATAAAGATGGTACCATACAAAATATCCATATTGGATCATAATAAATATAATGGGTTTTAAATAAAGAATATAAATACCATAAAAAGTAAATAAAACATTCTTCAAGAAAATATAATTTTCAATTTGAAAATCACATATACAAAAAACTTATTAATATTAAGAAAAAAAGTCATTCAAAAAACCTATGTATTTTTTAATGGAATATTAAAATAATTGGTTATTCATGATGGTTTAAAATTCATTTTATGTCATGTATTAGAAAACAAATACTCGTTTCAAATTCTCAGTAAAAATTAAAAAGTGACTGGATTGGAAAATGAAATTAATATTCATTTTAATTCATTTTAAAAAAAATGAAAAATGGTTTAAAATGACATCTAAAAATCACAATATAATATTTTAATCCTATTTTAAAACATTTTGATAAAAACATGCACATTAAAGTGAGAGTATATTTGATAGAAGAGAGAAATGATTTCATATTCTATTAAAACATTTTCTCAAAAATGTTAATTACCAAAGAGTGTAAAATGGTACTATTATTTGAAAGGTTCATGAAAAACCAAATGAGAATAAAAAATATTTGGTGTATTATAGAAATAAAAAAAAATTCCCCCAAGGTATAATTAAACAAAAACAATATCAAATAATTATGTGATTTGGAAATAAACCCTTACTTGTTTAGAAACTTTTGAATCATAATCCCCATGAGTGAAATAACCTAAAATGAAACATTAAATAACCTGAATATAAAGTTATTAATGATATTAAATATGAAATTGGTATCATATATTATAGAAAAAATAAATAAGTTATGAATATGAAATATTTCCCAAGAAAGTAAAACTGAGACAAGAAAGCATTACCTTTGGTCTAAATTCCTTTGTACATATTCAGAACTCTTGTGTAACAGATATTTATTAGTTAAAAATATATTATATATTCATATTTTTATATAATAAAACAAGTATTATATTTTAATTTCTTTTCACCATCAGTTTATTGAGAACTCTTTATTAAAAACAATATTCCAGATGCTTACAAATTAATTTATCATGTATGTTTTGGTTTGAATTGTAACACCCTGAGATTTTATGAAAAATATTCTTTTTACTTTTATTAATGTCTTGTGTTGTACGCTACACCAAAAGGAGCTTTCACAACACGCATCCTTGACTTTCCTTGCATTACACGCAATCGCAACCTTCCTCGATAGCGTGTGTAGTACGCAATACTGAGTTTCACAAAACAACGATATGCTATTAAAATATTATTTAAACTATCCGTTATGAATAGTAATAACCACTTTTTAAATTTTAGAAATTTTAGCTCTCAAAATGGACTTCATTTTTGGATTCGGAGTATCGAATTTAGCCTAAGGTGAAATTTTGGTACTTTTCGGATAACTTCCATATTCCGATGAATAGTGAAAATTACTAAATTATAACTAAAAACAACTTATTTAATCAAAATAATTAATAGTGATAAATTATTAATTTGAGTTGTTTTAAAGTATATTTAGAATATATTTTTACAATTTAATACAATGTTGGTCATTGGATGTAATTTCACATTTAAACCAGACATAAACATGTGTCAATCTTTTGATAGATATTGTTTCTTAAAAACACGCTATTTGTTTTAACAGCGGGATTTAATTATAAAATTAATTAATGAAACTTCTATGTTATGAATTTGGTAAAATAGACTTCATTTTTGAATTCGTAATATGAAATATAGCTTAGGATGAAATTTTGGCATTGTTCTGAAAAACATCAATTTTTGATGAATAGTGAAACTACTAAGTGGTAGTTAAAAAAACTGAATTTTTCATAAAACATAATTTTACCGCTTATGTGAATGGAATTTAAAAAAATCTGAGAGACACGATTGATGTCAGTAAGTAAAATGTGCTTCAATGAGATGAAAATAATTTTTGGTGAATAGTAACTTTTTATTTTTATTTACCACCGTTAAAAGTAAATAGGGTAATTAAGGATACAAATGATATTAATATTACCCTAACACATGTCATAATACTATTGGACAAGTGTATCTCGATCAAAAACAACCTTAAGTGTAAAATATTATCATTTAGGCCCACATGGATTAGATTAGGACTATTATTATTATTTAATTCAAAGAAGAGTGAAAAGAGTTAAAATCAAAATTTATTTACTAAACCATTTTTAATATAGGGTTATACATAAGATAAATTCGATTGTAAATATTAATTAGAAATATAAAAAGATTTCCTACATAATGGTATTTTATTTGAAATTTTTAGACATCAAATAATTTAATTTATTTATGACACAAAGATGATGCAGTAATTATCTTATTAATGAAATATTGACATAATTGATATTATAAATACCAAAATAAATGTAATTTAAGACTTTTTATGAATTCAAATAATTTTCTAGGTTACTATGATATATTAGTGTTGATTTAATCTACTTGGTTCGATCATATAATTCTGTTATGACTTTCACAAAAATCATATATCAAATAGTGTCAAAATTGACACAAAATAGTTTTTAAATCAAATATTATATTATTAATTGTTATTTTATTCCTAAAAATCTATGGTTCGGTCAAATGACTTAGATAAGGATATATATATATATAATAAACAATTTGGGGTTCGTTTGGCATGTTATAGTAAGTGTATTAACCATATAGTGTAAGAAAACAAAAAGACACGGTAAAAGTTAAATTATTTAACTTAGGGTTAAATCTAATTGATAATGTTAAAATAATAACCTAAACTTGTCTAAATCTTATTGGTCGATAGTATTTCGACCCATACCCACTTTAGCTTCGAAATAAGACCCTTTGGAACCATTATAAACCGATTTAAACTTTAATATAAAATAATATTTTGAGATATTCCTAAGGTGCCCCTCTCCTCCCTTATAAAAGGACACCTCCTCCCCCTCCTCCTCACACCAATTTGAGCACTCAAGCTCGGCCAACCCCTGCCAAAATCCCTTCTCCACTTCCCTAGAATAATCCTAGAGGTACTGGTCTTCTTCAAATACCAATCTTAGTTCCCTAAGTGAAGGATTCAAAGAGGCGTTTCAAAGAAGAGGTAATATCCATTACCGATCTTTTCAATTTCTTTCTTCTTCAACTTCTTCTTCTTTAGTTGTTTCATGATAAAGTAATAACATAAGTATTACTTACATACTGATATGTTATTTTAAATATGAAACAACTCTAATTAACCTTCTATCCATCCTACGGAAAAAGGAAATCACCGCGCGTGCGTACGTACGGAATACCGTCTCCACGTCGTGGTGTTATCTATTTTCTGCCACCACATTAATTGGATGGGTATAATGGATTAATGAGTAACTATATATGATTATTATAAAGTGATATTGATACTAAAATAGTATACAAACACTTAAACACAATTCCACGACCATGGTAACGATATCATCACTCGTGCGTACGTACGGACTACCGTGTCCACGACGCGATGCGATTCATTCCCCATGTTAACCATTTAAGAATAATTATAAAGTATATATAATATGTACTAATTAAATATATGACATAATAATGATACTGGATTTATTTATATATTTATATGTATGTCATGTACTTAATTCCATTCAATTCAATAAGGAAACGAAAACAGCGTTCACGCGTACGTACGGACTACCGTCTCCATGAACGGTGTATTTCTTTCCATTTAATGATTTATTATATATATGTATATCTTGAATATATATATATATAAATCATGTTTTATGTTCTGGAATTAAGTAATCATGATCTAAGTAATCATATGAATAATTACAAGTCAAAACACGGACGACAAATGAAACAATTTTACCCAAAACGCTCTTTAACATGGAATTTACAAAAGAACGGGTAATATAAAGTCATAAGTGAACCATATATGATATCATAACAATGAATATGATTCTGTAATAAGTAAATGACATTATTTAAATCATTATACAGGAGTTTCGGACACTTACGAAGCAAATCGGACCTAAGGTAAGGGAAATATCACAATCTCATTTTTATCTGAGATTGTTTATACTTTAGTATTTACTAGGGTTTATTTTATTATCCACATCCATTTTTCCTCAATGTGTAATATTATTTCCATCCTTATACAATAGTTTATATCCAATTTTACCCTTCTGTATGTTTTTGTAAAAGATATGAAAGGAATCATTTGTCGTTTATCGTACAAGGTACTTTTTGACTTTTCCGACAAAAGTATGAAGAATGTTTTTTTTAACTTATACAGAAAGAATGGATTTTTAAAACAGTATTTCCAAGAAGCTTCCTTTACAAGTTTTCAAGTTTATTTTTAATCAACTTCTTTTAGTTTAAAATTGTATGACATGTTAAGAAAGGAAAAGTATTTTTGAAGTAGAAAGGATATTTTCCTCAAGAATGAAGTTCAAGTATTTTATCAAAATTATTTTCCATCTAAGATAATAAAAGGGTTCTGTTTTTATCCCTATTATTACATTGATTTGATTATGTTTTGAGGGAATCATTTTTATGAAGTCATTTACCTTATATGATTTGTTTTATGATGTCATGATGTTTCAAGAATCCCATTATTGTTACATGTGTTATGCGATGATGTATGATTTATGATTATGTGGCACACATAAGAAAGGATTCATTATAGGATGGGTGGGACCTATATCTCCCTCCAATGCATTGGGTAAAGATTTTATATCTCATGAGATAGACATGGCTGAAATGGTAGGTTATACCGGTTCAGTGAAACAGGACTGAAACGAGGGTTACTCGATTCAAAAAGGGACTTTGTCCACTAAGATAGTCTTGGCAATGAGTCTTGACTAACAAGAAATGATTCTCTATGATTATGTGTGAATGCCACAAAGTTTCATGTTTTATGTTATGATTATTGTGATTACATTTCACTGCCATGATTTACCCCATGTTATGAAATTATGATCTCTTTTGCAGGTTAAGATTTCCAAAAGTTATGTGCTTATGTATATGATGTGATTGATATTTCTTTTGTTTACCCTTACTGAGCATTTGAGCTCACCCTTTTATGTTTTCTTTTCCCCAGGATATAAATAAAGGTTTTAGGTAAAAAAACGAAGATCTTTATGGGAGATTTTGAAGATCTTTCACCATGATTAGAAGATTATATTCCGAGTTTCCAAAGACACTAAACTATTACGATCCTTTTGTGTGTGTGTGTTTTTGTTATGTACAATGTATTCCAAAAATGTAATGTAATGTCCATGTACGTCATGCATAGGGTCTCTACAATTTGTATCAGAGGAAAGGTTTAGTCAACCTTTGGAAACTAGGATGCGAAAACGTTAGTGAGATCCCTAGAGATATTTCTACGGTATGTCTAGGGATGTCCCTAAGGTTAAGTATATGTATAGGTTATAGTACTAGAACTATTCTAACGATCATAGAATTAAACCTAAGATGATAGATATTGAAGGTACTCCCCCTTTATTATGTTGTTTTCCCTAGCATGATTTTTGCCTCTCACACTATTCTTTTTGGGTTTTAGACGATGGCTGGAACCCGAAGGAACCGTGTTGATCAATGCAATGGACAATGCAATGATTGTCCTCCTGAACAAACAAATGTTATGGGAGGTGGAGTGCAAAATCTTATTGCTATACTTACACAGGATATGAATCATTCTGGACTTCCAAATGAGCAGAGAAGGGTACAATATTCTATTGAGTCCTTCATGAGGCAACGTCCACCTTCTTTTAGTGGGTCTTCTGATCCACTTGTTGATAAAAAATGGATCAGTACTACTGAAAAGATATTTTTAGTTCTTCAATGTTATGAACATGATAAATTCATCTTAGCAGTATATCGTTTGGAAGGTGAAGCTGATCAATGGTGGAATCTTATCAATAATACGAGGCCAAGAGATGAAATTGAGTCCATGGAATGGGACGAGTTCAAGAACTTATTTTTCAATAAGTTCTTCCCTCGTATTCTTCAAACAAAGATGGAGAAGGAGTTTCTTGAACTAAAGAAAAAGGATGATGAATCTGTTGGTATATACGAAGAAAATTTTACAAGACTTGCAAGGTATGCATCTGGCATTATCATCCAACCTGAATGTAAAGTTGATTGATTTTTCAGTGGCTTAAAACCAAGTCTTCGAAGGGCATTAGCTATAAGAGACTTCAGTAGCTATGAAGAAATTGTGCGTTGTGCTATCAAGGTAGAAATGGAAGTTGGTGTTACATATCCATCTCATGGTTTTGAAAAGAAATGAAAGATGGAGTTCAAGGAGAAATCTCAGAATAATGGTGAAAAGAAGATGAATGTTTCCTTATGCACAAAGTGTGGAACGAAGCATGGTGGAGATTGTCTTAAAAGGACTAGAAAATGTTTTAAGTGTGGAAAAGAAGGTCATCGAGCAGCTGAGTGTCGAAGTAATGGAAAAAGGGTTTCTAATGATGTGAATAAAGAAAACACTGCAGAGAACGCACCACCAACACTTCAATGCTTCAAGTGCAAGGAAATGGGGCATTATGCTAATAAATGCCCTAATCCAAGGGTTAGTGATGATCAACATGAGAAACCACTGAAGTCAAAGGACAAAGGGATGTCACATGCGATCACTATTGGCAATGTTGAATATGACAACGATGTGGTGGAATGATTAAGTGTTTATGTAATGGGATTCCAAAATAATGTTGTATCATTGAGTATTGCAATATTTATTGATGTGGTATTCAAAGTGATTGAGATATTTTTTGGAAATAAGATGATATGCGCATAATGAAGGGAAAACGAGAAAATGAAATGTTTAATAGTATTCATGAGCTCATGATTGATATAAGGACTAAGTGATATCATGGTTTGAGTATATAGAATTTTGAGGATTTTGGTATGTGGAAAGCGATAACTTTTAACTACATTCATGTTTTCACTAAGGCTCAATGGGTATTCAAGAGAATACAAGATTAATGACTTTGAATGTTTGGAATGTGACCAACAAAACATATTTTATGATATATGGGGATCAACGATGGTATTAAATCTATGGTAATTGTTTTCACTATGTTATGAGAGTGGACTGAAGTATTATGGATAAGACTAAATATTGTAATGGATTATGTTGGACATAAGTTAGTATTGTTTAAGGATAGAAGTTTTTTTCAATATTATTGACGGGAGGTTATATTAATATAGTTTTAGAAAAAGGAAAACCTGCAGGACGGGCGACAACCCATCGCGTCGGACAAGGATGTGGGAATCGAACCCACAACCGAAGTGCGACTGGCCTTTATCACCTACCACTGACCTACAGGAAGTCCCTGTTTAGTAGAAACTAGTTTTATTATATTAAGCAGTATGATATATGAAGTATAAGTCCATTTTAGGAACTATATATGATTAATCTCACTAAAGAATGACTTATGTATATTTAATAACTTTTGCTAACCTTTTGTTTGAGACAAATGGAATGACCTGTCATACTAACACTTCACGAATAACAAATTCAACTTCATTTATTTAAGAGATGAAGTGGAAATTGTTCAAGGCACGAACAACAGTGAGATTGTACCAAAATAAAGTAAATATTTATTCTAATTCAAATTCTTCAACTTTAGGGAAACGATCTTGAAAACCAAAAATGTTGTCCTAGTGCTCTTATATCTGGTTAATCAGATGTTACCTTAGATCGTCACAAATTTATGGATTTGTGATTGCTAGCTTTTCCATAGCCATGTTCTCTACCACTCTCCATCAGAACATGATGGTTATATTTCTCTTCCATATCCATATTTTCACATATGTGGATACCCAGTGATTAGTTAACTTGGGTAACCATTACGTTTTATACTTTAGTTTTTAAAGATAAGTTTTGGTATTCCTTTTTACGATGTGGGTTTCTATTAAATAAACTTTCGAATAGTAAACCATTTATAACCCCGATGAATTTCGAGGGTGAAATTCATTTTAAGGGGGGTAGAATGTAACACCCCGAGATTTTATGAAAAATATTCTTTTTAATTTTATTAATGTCATGTGTTGTACGCTACACCAAAAGGAGCTTTCACAACACGCATCCTTGACTTTCCTTGCATTACACGCAATCACAACCTTCCTCAATAGCGTGTGTAGTACGCAATACTGAGTTTCACAAAACAACGATATGCTATTAAAATATTATTTAAACTATCCGTTATGAATAGTAATAACCACTTTTTAAATTTTAGAAATTTTATCTCTCAAAATGGACTTCATTTTTGGATTCAGAGTATCGAATTTAGCCTAAGGTGAAATTTTGGTACTTTTCGGATAACTTCCATATTCTGATGAATAGTGAAAATTACTAAATTATAATTAAAAACAACTTTTTTAATCAAAATAATTAATAGTGATAAATTATTAATTTGAGTTGTTTTAAAGTATATTTAGAATATATTTTTACAATTTAATACAATGTTGGTCATTGGATGTAATTTCACATTTAAACCAGACATAAACAAGTGTCAATCTTTTGATAGATATTGTTTCTTAAAAACACGCTATTTGTTTTAACAGCGGGATTTAATTATAAAATTAATTAATGCAAAATCTATGTTATGTATTTGGTAAAATAGACTTCATTTTTGAATTCGGTATATGAAATATAGCTTAGGATGAAATTTTGGCATTGTTCTAAAAAACATCAATTTTTGATGAATAGTGAAACTACTAAGTGGTAGTTAAAAAAACTGAATTTTTCATAAAACTAAATTTTACCGGTTATGTGAATGGAATTTCAAAAATCCGAGAGACACGGTTGATGTCAGTAAGTAAAATGTGGTTCAATGAGATGAAAATAATTTTTGGTGAATAGTAACTTTTTACTTTTATTTACCACGGTTAAAAGTAAATATGGTAATTAAGGATACAAATGATATTAATAATACCCTAACAGATGTCTTAATACTATTGGACAAGTGTATCTCGACCAAAAACAACCTTAAGTGTAAAATATTATCATTTAGGCCCACTTGGATTAGATTAGGACATTTATTATTATTTAATTCAAAGAAGAGTGAAAAGAGTTAAAATCAAAGTTTATTTACTAAACCATTTTTAATATAGGGTTATACATAAGATAAATTCGATTTTAAATATTCATTAGAAATCTAAAACGATTTCCTACATAATCGTATTTTATTTGTAATTTTTAGACATCATATAAGTTAATTTATTTATGACACAAAGATGATGTAGTAATTATCTTATTAATGAAATATTGACATAATTGATATTATAAATACCAAAATAAATGTAATTTAAAACTTTTTATGAATTCCACTAATTTTCTAGGTTACTATGATATATTAGTGTTGATTTAATCAACTTGGTTTGATCATATAATTCTGTTATGACTTTCAAAAAAATCATATATCAAATAGTGTCAAAATTGACACAAAATAGTTTTTAAATCAAATATTATATTATTAATTGTTATTTTATTCCTAAAAATCTATGGTTCGGCAAAATGACTTAGCTAAGGATATATATATTAATAATAAACAATTTGGGGTTATTTTGGCATGATATAGTAAGTGTATTAACCATATAGTGTAAGAAAACAAAAAGACACGGTAAAAGTTAAATTATTTAACTTAGGGTTAAATCTAATTGATAAGGTTAAAATAATAACCTAAACTTGTCTAAATATTATTGGTTGATAGGATTTCGACCCATCCCCACTTTAGCTTCGAAATAAGACCCTTTGGAACCATTATAAACCGATTTTGACTTTAATATAAAATAATATTTTGAGATATTCCTAAGGTGCCCCTCTCCTCCCTTATAAAAGGACACCTCCTCCCCCTCATCCTCATACCATTTTGAGCACTCAAGCTCGGACAACCCCTGCCAAAATCACTTCTCCACTTCCCTAGAATAATCCTAGAGGTCCTGGTCTTCTTCAAATAGCAATATTAGTTCCCTATGTGAAGGATTCAAAGAGGCGTTTCAAAGAAGAGGTAATATCCATTACCGATCTTTTCAATTTCTTTCTTCTTCAACTTCTTCTTCTTTAGTTGTTTCATGATAAAGTAATAACATAAGTATTACTTACATACTGATATGTTATTATAAATATGAAACAACTCTAATTAACCTTCTATCCATCCTACGGAAAAAGGAAATCACCGCGCGTGCGTACGTACGGAATACCGTCTCCACGCCGTGGTGTAATCTATTTTCTACCACCACATTAATTGGATGGGTATAATGGTTTAATGAGTAACTATATATGATTATTATAAAGTTATATTGATACTAAAATAGTATACAAACACTTCAACACAATTCCACGACCATGGTAATGATATCATCGCTCGTGCGTACGTACGGACTACCATCTCCACG
Organism: Viscum album; assembly: GCA_963277665.1. NCBI lineage: Eukaryota > Viridiplantae > Streptophyta > Magnoliopsida > Santalales > Viscaceae > Viscum > Viscum album. The sequence continues at coordinate 95,695,770 of OY728141.1, read as the reverse complement.
ACGCGATGAGATTCATTCTCCATGTTAACCATTTAAGAAAGATTATAAAGTATATATAATATGTACTAATGAAATATATGACATAATAATGATACTGGATTTTTTTATATATTTATATATATGTCATGTACTTAATTCCATTCAATTCAATAAGGAAACGAAAACAGCGTTCATGCGTACGTACGGACTACCGTCTCCATGAATGGAGTATTTATTTCCATTTAATGATTTATTATATATATGTATATCCTGAATATATATATATATATATATATAAATCATGCTTTATGTTCTGGAATTAAGTAATCATGATCTAAGTAATCATATGAATAATTACAAGTCAAAACACGGACGACAAATGAAACAATTTTACCCAAAACGCTCTTTAACATGGAATTTACAAAAGAACGGGTAATATAAAGTCATAAGTGAACCATATATTATATCATAACAATGAATATTATTCTGTAATAAGTAAATGACATTATTTAAATCATTATACAGTAGGTTCGGACACTTACGAAGCAAATCGGACCTATGGTAAGGGAAATATCACAATCTCATTTTTATCCGAAAATGCTTATACTTTAGTATTTACTAGGGTGTATTTTATTATCCACATCAATTTTTCCTCAATGTGTAATATTATTTCCATCCTTATACAATAGTTTATATCCAATTTTACCCTTCGGTATGTTTTTGTAAAAGATATGAAAGGAATCTTTTGTCGTTTTTCGTACAAGGTACTTTTTGACTTTTCCGACAAAAGTACGAAGAATGTTTTTTTTAACTTATACGGAAAGAATGGATTTTTAAAACAGTATTTCCAAGAAGATTCCTTTACAAGTTTTCAAGTTTATTTTTAATCAACTTCTTTTAGTTTAAAATTTTATGACATGTTAATAAAGGAAAACTATTTTTGATGTAGAAAGGATATCTCCCTCAAGAATGAAGTTCAAGTATTTTATCAAAATTATTTTCCATCTAAGATAATAAAAGGGTTCTGTTTTTATCCCTATTATTACATTGATTTGATTATGTTTTGAGGGAATCATTTTTATGAAGTCATTTACCTTATATGATTTGTTTTATGATGTCATGATGTTTCAAGAATCCCATTATTGTTACATGTGTTATGCGATGATGTATGATTTATGATTATGTGGCACACATAAGAAAGGATTCATTATAGGATAGGTGGGACCTATATCTCCCTCCAATGCATTGGGTAAAGATTTTATATCTCATGAGATAGACATGGATGAAATGGTAGGTTATACCGGTTCAGTGAAATAGGATTGAAACGAGGGTTACTCGATTCAAAAAGGGACTTTTTCCACTAAGATAGTCTTGGAAATGAGTCTTGACTAACAAGAAATAATTATCTATGATTATGTGTGAATGCCACAAAGTTTCATGTTTTAAGTTATGATTATTGTGATTACATTTCACTGCCATGATTTACCCCATGTTATGAAATTATGATCTCTTTTGCAGGTTTAGATTTCCAAAAGTTATGTGCTTATGTATATGATGTGATTGATATTTCTTTTTCTTACCCTTACTGAGCATTTGAGCTCACCCTTTTATGTTTTCTTTTCCCCAGGATATAAAGAAAGGTTTTAGGTAAAAAAAAGGAAGATATTTATTGGAGATTTTGAAGATCTTTCACCGCGATTAGAAGATTATATTCAGAGTTTCCAAAGACACTAAACTATTACGATCCTTGTGTGTGTGTTTTTTTGTTGTGTACTAAGTATTCCGCAAATGTAATGTAATGTCCATGTACGTCAGGCATAGGGTCTCTACATGAATGTTTTGTTATTAGTACTCTAAATAATATTTGATCATATAAATAATATAAATAATGATATAAATATAATATGTATTCATTTATATTCATTTATATTAATCCTTGAAGGTTAGAGAGAAAAATTAATTACACTGTTTCTGGAGATGGTAGACCGAACCTATGCCAGAACAATGTTTCAATTTTTTTAATGGATGGAATTAATAAATAAAAATACATTCAACCATTATAGATTAATTATAATATAATATATATCCTATATATATATTCATTAAATCTATCATTATTACCAAACAAGACAATGTAAAATGAAAAAATGTATCACCTAAAATTGGGAGGAAATAGTTCACACCTACGCACGAGCGATGTTCTCATTTTCAATAGATTGGAATGTAAGAAGGTATAATGTGATATTTTACTTTAATAAGAATACATGTTTCATTAATATCATATATATACTTTAAGTACATCATTATATTCATCTGTGGGAGGAGATGATGAAAACAAATACAACTGTTTGTGAGGTGGTAGTATGTCGTATACACGATCAATGGTTTCATCTCCCATTTTATGAAATGGGCATTTATTCAGTTAAATAAATCAAAATAATTACATATAAATATATTTAATATAATATTATTTTAATTTTATCATATTTCTATAATATTCGTTTGGGGTGGAGGAAGAACTAAAATGAAGATGCTTGGATAGGGACTATACATCTTCTTCAAAGACCCAATTTATGTTTATACCGAAAGCCTTCATAGGATAGAATTATGATAAAATTGGACTATAAGTAATCTCTTTGGATATATGAAATGGATTTCAGTAGTTCATTTCCATAATAATAGAATTTTATGTTTGAAAAAGAGAAGGGGTCCTTTTACAAGTGAGAGGAGGGCCCCAATTAGAACTTTTGAAATTAATAATTTATCACCATGTTATTCACAGAAAAATGGGATAAAAATATAATATTACTAATATATAGTGGATAAGGTCAAAATATATTTATAAAATAATATGTATACAATTTTATAGGTCATTTAACCCCCTATCTTTTTAGATTTTCCTCCATCTAAAAGCATTTGAACCTTAACCATAATATTTAATTTTACTGTTTCTACTCTCCATTATAAAAAAGATTAGTTTTTTGTTATTGAAAAATATTAATTATTTTTATTCAAAATGTGGAATCCATTTTTTCAAATTAATACCATAGAAGTGGTAAACTTTAAATTAAAAATAGACCTAAAGATGCAAAGAATCATCAATTTTGCAAACAAAACAACTCATATGTATAAAATATTTTTATACAAAAAATAAACATTACATAGATTAAAATTACATAAAATAGATTAAAAATAATATATTTTAATTAATTTAAATTTTAATCATTTTTATATGTAATTAAAAATTTAAAATTCATTAAATGAAAAATCAGTTTTCAATAAAAATACATATTTTCCACTATTCAAGGAAAATTATTTTTTTATGAAAGTTTTAAAAAATTAGATATAAGATAATATTTATATTATAAATTAAAAGGGAATTTTATTTTTTTACTAAATTTTCTATAATAAATAAAAAATAATTTTTAAATAAGTCTGCATATTGCAATGAAAATGTTATTCATAAAAATGATATTTGTAATTTTAAAACTGAGATAATTTTTATCTCATGCATATATAATAATATTAGATGAATGAAAAAAAATATATCATTTTATATATAATATATAAATTTAATTAAAATATTTCACCTATAGTGATTAATTTAATTTATTTAAATAACAACACATTACATGCATAAAAATAGTACTTTCATAAAAATATTGTACTCTTAAATGGTTAATATTTTTATTTTTAATTAATAAATAAAAATTATATTATATTATAAATATTTAATACAATAATTTTTGATAATGTAGCTACTCATTTTCACACCTGATAATTTAATTTCTATTATATAATGGTCGAATTTAAATACTATATTGTGCAGGTCATTTAATCTTGGTGTTGTGTGTCATATACGCTATTAAACTTATTGTTATTTTTTAAAAATATAATTGTTTTATATTGGGTATACATTAGTGAAAAAAATGGGTAGTCTATGGTCTGTGGTAAACTATGTGGACTATTTTTATAGGAAGATTCATCCTTGGTAGAAACATTGCAATTTACTTCAACATTGAGGATACTTGATGTATTATTAAATCACATTGGGTTTTCTGTGTCCTTATTATTTCATTCCGTGTTAATGTTAATGGGTGAATACACAATTTCACTTTATTAAGAGTTATTATAATTAGTTTCTTATGCACGGTTTGGATAACCATGTGGGATACCCATGTGTGGGGTCGTTTCTTAATTCTAATAGAAGAAGCATAATCGATCCAATGTTTGATAAACAATTAGCCAATCTATTCAACCACCATGAATTTTGTATTTAAAATTATATTTTATGTCCCTAATTTATTTAACCTCACATTGAAAATTCCTAAAACTCATTTTACTCTTCCATTATAAGAGGTGGAGGGAGATAGAGAGAGAGAGCTCATGGGGGATTATATTCATCTCTACCATCACTCTAAATACCTTCTTACATAGATTCCATCTCGATGTAGATGTTTAGGTAAAGTATTTATTTCCATTATCTAATCATATCACAATTCCTATTGGTTTCTTCTTCTCTCATCGGTTTAATTGGCTAGGGTGGTTGGACATATGGTTTTTATTGAACTATGTTTCAGTCTTTATATTTTTAAAAATTATAGAGGTCATCTTGCTTTGTGGTAAGTGATTCATAATATATGGTTTCTCATATAATTGAGGTGTATTTCTTTAATTGCATTTTTAACATGCATTTATATGCTTAAAATTTATAATTCAATTTCTCATTTCATACCTATATATGTTACCCCTGATATCTTTGTAAAATGTTTTAAAATTTTTCAATCCTTAGTATGAAGGGATTTTTTCCAATTTTTATTCAATATTTATAATATAAATATTTTTGTATTCCATTTTTTTTATACATTCATAGGAGGATCTTGAATTACCAAATAAATTAATTATTTTTACCCTTTCTAATGTTTAATAGGATGTTGTAGTTTTAAATCAACTCCAATGGGAGATGAGTTATCTGTTTCAAAGAAATAATTTAATTTATTTTTAAATGTATTCTAATAAAATATAGAAAGAAAAGGTGGTATGAAAGGCCTAGTTGTAAATATAAAAATATATTTCATTATAGTTTCGATACCATTGTTTTAGTCCCATTATATTTTGTATTGTATAGGATATTTCCCACCATAGGATGAATATAATAATCTTTTATGACAAGATAAATTGAAATTAGGGTATCTCTTGAGAGTGTTCTAGAGGTGATATGAGGTTTATTTTTGAAATTTATTATTAGACAATATTATATCACATGGTTTTATTTTTTTCACATTTACACTTTGCATATGTCATGGAATCCTAAGGAGACTATGTGGGTGAATCAGATTTATGCTACACTTTTTTATATTACTGTACTAGCCATTGTATCCTTCATTTTTTTCATATCATTTATAGGGAAGCGACCACGATAATACTAGAAAAAGAAACATGAGTAGTTAATTATTTAAGAATTCATTATAGGGTTGAATTTGATACATTTAAAATATTTTTGAGCACCATTGATAATTATGACTTATGGAGTTCCCTATGATGATTGTTAAATTATAGATTATTTTATCTTCTGTATTCACACTATAAACTTTTTTTGTGTCCACTTACTCATATTTGGATTTGTCAGACAATTTGTTTTATGGATTTTCTAGATATCATTTCATTTTTATAATGTTTCTATCAAGATTGAATGCATCATATTAATTTTTATTTAATTTATTTATATTCATGATTTAATATGAATACATTTATGAATATTTATTAACAATATAAATCATATTTTTTGCATTCTAGAATTTTGAAACTCACTTTCAAGGTTTCAATGTATTTTTTATTCAATATTATGTTGATTCCCCTGTTTATTTTTAATAGGATGGGACATTATAAAATATTTCAAAGGAATTATTTTTCAATATTATATGTTTAGAAGAATCATTCTGATTAATTAAGAGTATGTCATTTTGAAAGAGGGGATTTACTATATAGATTTAGAAAAGAGATAATATTTTTATTAACATAAAATTATGATACGTGTTTCATTACTACAATATATTTTTAAAACATACATCATTAATGACGTTAAAACATTAATTTATGAAATGTAATATAATTAGAACATTATACATTTATGGCCAAATATTACTAGGAATTTATTGTACACACCCAACATTCACACATTTTTGTGTATGTCACTCCTAAGTTTTCATAAAAAATTCCATGTTTTGATTTTAGTTTGTAATATGTTTATGTTATAATTTTTATGAATGTTTTTGGATTTTTTCATGACCATGAGTCATATTGAGGTGTTTTTTAGGTGTTGAGGATTATAGTCAACCATTGTATGTTTTCTATATAAAAAAATTTGGATATTATTTAATATTTTGGTATAACTATTTTATTAAATTAATTTCTATATACTCATAGATTTATGGTTTTTAATATAAAATTGAGTATTTTTATTATAGTTTATGAACTATTTTAATAGTATTATTTTTTAACTTGTTATTTTATATTTATGGATGTCCAATGTTTTTAAACACTATATTAGAATATTTTTTACCTTTACCTAATAATTTATTTTTATTTAAAGGATATATCATAATGACTAGTGTTGTATTTTTATTCCCTATTGGTTTCGTCTAGGCTTTGGTGATTTGGAACATTCCATTAGCCTTATTGTTGGCCTATAATGGTGACAGTGTAGGTAGATGCTTTCTAGTTTCTAACAATAGAGATCATAAGTGAATTATTGTTCTAAATGATGTTAATGTTCTATTTTATTTATGTTGAATATTTATTTTATCACATCCATTTATATTTTATTTAAATCCATAGGCATCTATGTTGATGATATAGGAATGACAAATATATTATTTCATGAATATACTATGGCATGCAGCCCATGGCTAAGAATATACTCCAAAAAGTGTGGGTCAACTCTAAATCAAAAAAATGGGTAAATCTTAGTGTAAGGTATTTGAATTGAAATAGGAACCATGTTTCCAATGAGTTACAATGGGGATCCTAATATGAATATTCCTAGGTAGTTTATTTTTTGTAATTTCATAGTAGTTTTTTATTACTATTGTCCCAATTTTTTTATTATCTTCATTACATAATTTAATTGTTACTATCTTTTTTTTAAATTTTTTCTAGATTTTTCTCCAAAAAAAGTTCTACTATTCCAATCTATTTTTAAAAAATAAAATAATCACTCATGAATTAATAAAAATGGTTGTATAATTAAAAAATTTATTCTGCATTCATTATTCAACCAATGATTATGATATTTTTTCTATTAATTAAACATGAATACGGTGAATAAGTTCAAATTTATACCTTACATTTCATGCATGTATATTTTGAAATATATAGTATAAATATTTCATCACAACTTGGACTGAATGATTTCATGTAATTGTATTTTTTTACATTACATTAAATCGAATGAATTGTCTAATTTTTTTTAAAGTAGTAGGAAATTTATTAACATTTAAAGGCTATGCATAGTGTGTGGCAAGGATACATAGCAAGAACTATTTTCTCATGCATGTCATGTTATAGAATTAGTACAGTTTCATCTTGGACATAGAAGATAGTATCCGGATTACGGTTTGGGTATATTTGATATATTTAGTGAAGATAGTTCACATAGAATATAGATATGTGAGTCCTGTGTTTTATTTTTGATATTTATTAGTTATGTATATGTGTTTACATTGATGTTATGACTCTTTTACTTAAAAACATCATTTCCACTTTGTATTAATGTTGGTTCTAATTAGTATTCATTTTCATTATTAATGCTGGAACATTTTTGTTATATTTAATGGATTTAATTTGGATTGATGAGTTATTCTTATGAAATTCATTGTTTCACATTCTATTCAAAACAACATACTTCATATGAATCACTCTGCAATTTAAAATTTCTCATTAAATTTTTTTAGAGATAAATTTTTATTTTTTATCTTATTTATTAATAGAAATAATTCATATTGTAATAATTTTTAATTCCTCATCCCTAGTGTACAAATCCTATAGAAAGGTAAGATTCATTAGACCATGTAACATGCTTTCTCAGGTACCTAGATCATGGGTAAATCAGGTTATTTTGGGATATATCACTTGACTAACATAGCTGAAATTATAAGAAAAAATACAGATAACACGTTAATACAACCTAAGAATGTCATATATTGGTTAGAATCCACTATAATTGGATTTTCATCCGCATACCTCAATCAATACTCCATATACAAATTAGGGCTCCATCTAAAAACGAGTCACCATGTATTTAGTTGGTCAACTGTACCATATTTTGTATATATATCCATTATTCATTGGGGAATAAATATATATAATCACTCATATTAACGTAAAAGTGATGTAAATATGGATATAATAACTAAATTACACTAGTTATAATATAATAACTTCCATACTATAGAAAATATTGAATACTATAATATCAAAAAATAGATCAAAAGAAAGGTTACATGATTTATAACTATTTATAGATTACCCAAAATAAAAATAATAATAATGGATACAATAAAACTGCATTATGAGTCCCTTAAAGGACCCATCACCTAACTATAAAAAGGCCTATCTAGCTTATCCTTAAAACATTTGAACATTTACCTTACCTGTGAATAGTTTCTTAACATTATCTCTGGTACAAGAGTTCTTGAGTAGGGTGTGATTTTTATCAGTAATCAACCACCATCTATGTGCCCAAACAAGTTAAAATAATACAAATGCATGTTTTTTGAAATATTTAGGTGATGAAAACATACAAATAATAATATAATACATATTAAATTTCAAAAAACCAAACACAAGAAATATTAGAGTGAGAATACCTTCTTTTTCCAGTGCTTGAATTTTTTTGGACATGTATTTTGAATAAAAAATGGGAATCACAATCCACATCCTAATTATGTTATATACACACCATCATAATATAATAAAAAAACATGGCTCTAATTTCTTAACAACCATGTCATGATATTTGTCACAACGTCCCTATATCGAGGTTTTTTATGTGGTTATAACATCCATGGAAAATAATGTATAATTTTTCATCACATCGAAATTAATGAATCAATAGATTGAATAACACTGATAGTTATGGGAAAAATCACATGAGGTATAAGAATATATATCCTATGGATATAACATAATTGTTTCCATAATTTATCATATATATATATTAATGATATTTTGATGTATTTCATGTGCCATTGATATATCATATAATGGTCAGGAAATCCATCACCATAAACATCATAAGGTCACCATATGGTATAACCCAAACCATACCCCATAGTTTTACTAATGAAAATTTATCCAATTCCAAAACTATCATAATTGTTCATATTATCTTGTTTCATATGACATATTTGTATAAATTGGATAAACATTGAACACTTGAAAAAATATACAATCAAGTGGAATTTAATTCCATATCATAATAACGCTAATATAATAAGGGTAGGATATCCCATAATACCAACCATATTATTGTAAAAATGAAAAATAATATGCATTATTCACAAATCATAATGTTATGACAATAGTTTATGGATCCTGACCAATGAAAACTGGTTTGGTCCTCACTTACCCAACATACTTGCATAACCTATTACATATAGCCAACAAACATAGAAAAATAAAAATAAAAAAGAAGAAACAATCATACATTTTATGTACTAATAAACCAATATTATATTATATATACTCATAATCTCCATAAAAAGTCCCTAAAAATTCCATATAACACTCAAACATATTTATATTGATGGAGGAAAAAAATAATAACGAATGCTCTACTGCAAAACAACACACCTCAAAAGACACAAAATTGGGTTCAAAGTGTATGGTTTAAATAAACATTACACACATTACTTGATGTCAAGATACATCGAATAGTGGAATATAAATAAAGGGGTCCTCTATGGTTTGAAACATCCATTCTAAACATAGGTGTTTCAATTGAAATTTATTATATCTACTTGATGTCCAATCAAATTCTTGTGTAGATTAAACATATCATCCATTTCATAAAGTATAAATAAACCATAAACAATTGTTTGGAACCACAAACCTAGTTACTGAAAGATAATTTTCACAAAAAAATTAGTACAAATTAATTTTCAAAAACAATAAATTAAAAATATAGACCTAAGGAAATAAAATTAGTCATACCTACTAATAAATGATGATTTAAAATTATAACATTTAAATAAGAGATTAAATATGAAATTAACGTAGGAAACCCACCAAGACCTATGAAATCTCAAAATAAATAAAGAATGAGAGATATTTGACACATGGGAAGGGACTATAATGATAATGGGGACTATAGATGAAGATAATGGTTGAATAAAATGAGAGACTGTTTAAATTTTATACAACTTATAAAAACGTCATTCAATTAAAAATGTATACAATATCCAAGGTGTTAAAACAGTACCCACCTAGAATCCACTCAGTACATCATACCCAACGAGTACCAAATATATCATTATTGGTCACACCATGGTTCACTTATATCATGTTTCCCTATTTCCTCCCACTACTAAAAACCATATTCCAATCCACCAAGTACTCTGTGGTGTTCCTTGAAGTGATAAATGTCCCAGAACTATTTCGGAATTCCCATGAAAGACCCTAAGGTCTAGAAGAAAACATATAACATTTATAATGAATAAATATATATGATTTTTGAAGAAATATGGTTATATAAAAACTCAGAAAACGTAATTTCGGTACACTAGTTATGTTTTAAAATAATCCAGATTGAAATATTCTATGAGAATGACAATAATTGAATTATTCCTTGAGAATATTTTTTAATGCAGATATCATTTTAATGAGTTTAACATTTCAATTATTATATATGTAATTTGTATGGTTAATATTTGAGTTTCATATGATATGTTATAACATACATTCAGGGAATCAAACTAAAAATGATTGAAGCTTTCATATTCCATTTTAAGGTAATATCATAATATTTTGAGGCTTTTATTTTATAATGTCTTGTTAATTTTAATTTTAGTACACATTTTAACAATACACATGTGAGTATGTCATAAATTAAGAGATATTTGTAAACCTAGTGATATTATTCCAAGTTTTGTTTTTTCATGGTCCACATTCACTTCAAATAGAAGTATAATTATATATGTTTTTTATGATTATAGGAAATTAATCTCTTAGTAGCATGAAGTTGGATAATTTTATCACTGAGACAAATTTTAAAAATTATAAATGTATTAGTGGAGAGTGATTCAATATTTTATATTACATTGAATTATCCTACTGTATTATATTATTATTCAATTATCAATATTTATTTATTAAGTATTTTGATATGTATAAAATACGATGAACTTAAGGGAACATTTAATAAGATTTTTTTAAATTTATTGGTATATGATTTTGTTGTCTAATTATACTTTTATTTCGTGAATTAGTGCAATAAAATATTAAAGTTTATATCTTTCCATTGGTGATATATTTACAATAATGATGATACTAACCATCCAATGATTATCATTGAGAATTCATAATCCCATGGGGTATTTAAACACATTTACTTGAATTGAAAAAATAATGAGTTTTTTAATTTATTTTTAAGTATGGTTAATATAATATATCTTTTAAAAATTATTTTTATCGGTTTTATGTGTGGATGTATAATAAGTAATAGAATGAGTAAAAATGGTTTTTTTTAATAATTCATCAAAATTAAACAACATAAATATAGATTTTTATAGTTAAAATTTTGAAGTTGTTTTTAGAATTATATTTGAATAATATAATTGAATGTTTCTTGAGATTCATAAAATGTTTATTTTTATAAAAAAAATCATCTTATTTATTACCATTAATTCTTTGAGGTTTCATCAAAACTAATATTATCCTCAATCTTCTCTGAATGATACATCGAAATATACACTCACACAAATCTATCATTTATAAAATATCAGGAGCTTGTGATGGAGTAAAGGGATTTGAAGGAACAAGATTATCATAGTTTTATGTGAAATATGTGGTTTACTTTACTGTAAAATAAGAACAACAATGTGTCCCCAAAAACAAATAAGAAACCAATCAGTTATGATTAAATGATCATTTCAAATAATGTAAAAAAACACAACACTCTCAGTGGATATATATTATGATACACAGAAATGAAATGTTTTAAAAACACAAATACATATAATCAAAATATAATAGGTGTACAAGGAATATATTTCCATTCATTTATATCCCTTATAACGACTACCCATAATTTAGCTCACCATTGAGAGGGGGAGGAAGCTTATATTGAACCCTATGATAATCCTTTACCTCTCTATTGTGACTAACATATCGAAAAATGGAAAGATGATGATAATACTCCCTTTGATCAGTATAATTATTTTTAGTCCCTTTTCCAATCATACATATAAGGTTTTGATGGTTACAAATTATAAGGAAACTAGAACGTGGTATTGGCTCTCTGTTTTTGTAATACCGTATTAAAAAATATTCTAAAAGATACAATTTTATATTTATTTTAAAAAAACTAAAAAGTGTTTTTGTCACCTAATTAGTATCTACAAATCAAATTTCCTTAGAAAAAAGGATTTCCTTAATTTTATTTATTTCAAAATTATAGAAGTGATCTTGTGACTGTTAAGAGTGAAGAATAACCCAAAAATGAAAAATTAGGGCCTATCAAAAGACTAGTTGGGTTTCATTATATTTTTTATGATTTTATAGAAAATTTTTATAAATTATAATAAATCTATCCATATAAAATGGGGTAAATAGCCAAATTGTTTATTTTACTCAACATGTGTTCTTGAGCTCCCCTATTGTTTTCATAAATTTTTATTGAATTTCATCATGGACTCATAAAATCACCTCCCATACCTTTAAAAGATCAATGTTTATGGAATTGTAAATTTTATATGTATTCTGAAATTATATATCTATTTAAATGGTAATATATATTAGTTATTATTTTTTTAAATTTTCGAAAAAAAATCTGTTTAATATAGTTTCATAATGTTATAATGAAACTATTAATCATGATGTGATCGCACCAACACACTGGAATATTTTTTACCTTATGAAATTTTCCTTTTTATAAAATTTTGTATGAATATATTCCCTTTACCATTAACATTTAAACATCCACCTGAATTCTTTTTTATTTGCACGAATTATTTTAATGAATAAACCATGCCAAGTTATTCGTATTAGTGAGCATGGAAACAAGTGTATCATAGATTTAATTAGAGTGAAATTTATATTGAATCATGATACTAATATTTGAAAATAAATATAAATACCATGAACCTATTAACCCATATGTAGTTATTAATTTATTATAACTAAATTCAAGGAAACACATCCCAAATGACAGAATCATTTAGTAGTCTTTATAGACTATATAAATACATTAATCTCACATTACATTTAGAAACATCAAATACAACATAGTGAAAGTTAATATTTTTCATCTTTGAACACATCCAAATATTCCATCTTAATATAATACTGAAATAAAAAAATATAAGGGGTGACCTCAATATATTAATAAGGATTGTTTAATACAGAAGATATATGAGTAATAAGGCATAATCAATATGGAAGAGAAAAATAGCTTAAAACCTGGTCAAATTAATCAATAACTTCATCACTAATAATATAATAGAATGAATAAATGAAGATTAAATATTGAGATATATATAATCACATGATTTTGAAATTATTCAATGGATATCATAACAATTAAATTAATCACATGGATTTCAATAACTAATCTCATAGATATGAAAAACATGATCTTGGAAATCATAAACATTCTATAAATTGTTTTGCTATGAAATCCTATATAAATGGGTATGGTACTGACAAAATACGCAAAATAGATTATCTCATGCAACCTACTAATGCATTGGACAAATATAGAGATCCTCACCAACCACTTTCTAAGTCCAATTAATTACTCATATGTAATTCATTAATCGTAATAAATGTAAACATTATTAATGAAAAATAAACATATGAAATGATTATATATTCCCCAAACAATTAACATAATCATAAACCATGCTGATTAATATTGAAAATTGTGTTAAAATAGTACATACCCAGTAAAAATGATTATAAAACAACCATATAAATAATAAGGATTTTATAATTAAAACATAACCCCAAAGGATCATAAGTAAATAAAGGGCTTTTTCATTGATGAATAAAAATTATATAAAAACATCTTTAATTTTTTTTTAAGAAAAAAAAGTTTTACATTGAAAATAACATTAAAATTCAAAAAAAAATCACAATATTATAAAAAATCTCTAAACATAATCACATAATATTGTATTAGAAGCGTAAAAAATATTATGGTGGTTAAATTAATACATGGTTATAAAATATAGTCATTTCTCATAGTTATAAAAAGATATAAAAATATTTTAAAAATGAGAAGAAGGTTAATTTTAGAATTTTGAAAAAAATAAACGTAATTTAAAAATTAATTTTAAAAATTATAAGAGAATAGTACAATCATTTTTGAATACATTTTTTATAACATCAACACATAAGAGAGATATTCTCACCAGAGTATAAATCTAATCATTGTTTTCCTTTAAAGAAATTTTTGTTTTCTTGAGTTTATAAAGGGGGGAATTTGAATAAAAAACAATTATTTCATTAGAATAAATAGATAATATGAAAATATATTAGGTTTAACATATATATATATAATGGTTTCACTTCTTGTGAAATAAACACAAACAATCTCGAATAATAATAAGATTCTGAAATAGGTCTGTGTCGTTGTGATATCCTTTGAATCCTAACCTCCATGAAAGAATGACCCCAAACGAACCATTCAATACCATAAAGATAAAAATATTAATGATATAACATTTCAATAGGTTAGTAAATATATAACGAGATAGGATTTTCATACAAGGGTATTAAATATTTTTGGATGAATTGTCATTACATAAAAAAACACATTCCCTAGAATTGTAATTGTTTAGTTCCTTTGGAAACAAGTAATAGAAAATTATAGTTGTAAAAAATTTCTTCAATATTTCATAAAAAATAATCAACATTCATAATAATTATGAAAACATTTCTTCATAACCTAGGGATAGTAAAATAACAATGTTTGATCATAGATTCTTAGTAAGGATAAATAAAAGAGATATATAATAATTATATGAATATATGGGTGGGAAATCATGAAAATGGTATTCCAAAACACTACGCTACATAGAAAATATAATAATCATGATTCATGGAAAAAAATAGAATATAATAAGATAATAATAATATGATAATAAAATTACATGTTGTATAAGAGCATAATATTGTCATAAGTCATGGAATTTTGGGAATCAAATAAAATTATCATGATATGAACATGTATAAATAAAAAAGGGTGTACTCCTTATATTAAGGATGTGAAACCATTCCCTTTCATAAATTTATTTACATAAAACCAGGTCCACTAATAAACTTATAGATATGAAATCATGGTCTATACCTAAAATTATTGACCTGAAATCCTGGTCGGTACATAAAATTATGGACCTGAAAACTAAGTACACACATGGAATTATGAACATGAATTCATGTTTGGGTAAGACATATTTACCTAATGATTTATCTAGTTTTTTCCAAATTAATTGGAGGGAGAAACAAGTCCAACCCGTAACATAAATATTTTCCTACACACATGTTCCATAATAGCATATTAATTCATCATTTCAAAAATTATTAAAAGAAATTGTTTCCTTAGACAATTCATTATAGAATATATAATTGAAAAGTAAATGGATTCATAAACATCATTCCATAATAAACATAAACTAGCCATAAAAAATAATAAGTACCATATAATTTAATCATAACCCCATTAAATCATAATCAGCACCAAATAATGTTATCTTATTTGGAGAAATTATTTGGAAGATCATTTGAAATAATTCATCGGGAAAAATTTCATTCAATTTTTTGAAATTTTTATTTTATTTTAAATGTAACACCCCAAGCTTCCATGGTACGTTTCCCTTTGAATAATGCAATACCATGAATTGTACCCAACTTCGACTTCTAACACACTAAAGCCAGTCAAACTAGTCGTTTTGAATAGTAATACCCAATTTTTGAAATTTTATAAATTCTATCATTCAAAATGGAATTCATTTTTTGGGTTTGGAATACCAAAATTATCTTAGGGTGAATTTTTGTTATTTTTCTGAAAACTTTCAATTTCTGATAAATAGTGAAAAACACTAATTTATAGTTTAAAACCGATATTTTATTTAAATAATTATTTATTTTATTTAAATTTATTTTAGGTCAATATAGATACATAATAGTTATATAAATTCATGGTAATTCACTAGAGTAAGTTTATAATAATTATAGATTTATAAAAACATTATTGATCTTTTCACCATCTTTTACCCACATCCTAGGAGAATTTGAAAATTCACATAATATTTAATTTTACCAATTATGTGAATGTAATTTCAGAAATCCAAGAGACATGGTTAATATCAAGGAGTAAAATGAGGTTCAATAGGATAAAAATAATTTTTGGTGAATTGTAACTTTTTACTTTTATTTACCATGGTTAAAAATAAATAGGGTAATTAAAGGTAAAATAGATATTATTATTTCCCTAACACATGTCTTCATTATATTTTATAAGTATAATTCGACCAAAAACAACTTTATGAATAAAATATTTACCTCTCTGGTCCACTTGGAATAGATTAGGACACTTATTATTATTTTATTTAAAGAAGAGTTAAAAGAGTTAAAATCAAAGTTTAATAACTAGAATATTTTTAATATATGGATATACATAAGATAAATTAGACCATAAATAATAATTATAAATCTAAAAATATTTCATACATAATTTTATTTTATTTATATTTTTTAGACATTGAATAATTTAAATTATTTATGACACAATAATGATGCAGTAATTCACTAATTAATGAAATATTAAAATAATTGATATTATAAATAACCAAATAAATGTAATTTGAGACCTTTTATGAATTAAACTAATTTTATAGGTTAATATGACATGTTAGAGTTGGTTAGATGAATTTTTTTCTAAGTAATAATGTTATTAGGAATTTATCAAAAACAAAATACCAAATAGTGTCAAAATTGACATAAAATAGTTTTTAAAACAAATATTATATTATTAATTGATAGTTTATTAATAAAAATCTCATGTTCATCCAAAGGACTTATATAATAATAGTTGTATTATTAGTGAACCACTTGGAATTCTATTGGAAGTATAGAGTATGTTTATTATCCATATAATATAAAAATTCAAAGAGACTTAGTAAATGTCAAACTATTTAACTAAGAGTTAAATCTAAATGATAAAGTTAATATAGTGACCCAAACCGGTCTAAAAATATTTGTTGAGTGGTATTCGACCCATACCCATATTATACTTTAATTAATCAACTATTTATTCATTATAAATCGAAAATTATTTTATTATAAAATAATATTTCTATCTTTTCCTACGGTGCCCCTCACCCCTCTTATAAAAGGGCACTCCCCCTTCCCTCAAATTCAATCCATAAAATCCTTTTTTCTTGGATAAACTCTACTCAAATACCATCAAAACTATTATCCCTTAATCCTAGAGTCCTTAATTTAGTCATAAGGCAAACCTATGGAACCCTTTTGATTAAATCAAATGGAAGAACCCAAAGAAGATGTAATAATTTCACCACCCTCTTTCAAGTTCTTTTCTTCTTCCACTTCATTTTTCTTTGTAGTTTCCATTCTAAAATAATATATCCAGTATCTTCTATATACTATTATGTTATTATAAATATTTTACAACCAAATTCATTATTATATCCATCCTTTTAATGACATGTCATCATACGTGCGTACGTACGGCTTACCGTCTCCACGTTGTGGTGTAGTTGTTATTCAATACATTATTATTTGGATGGTTATAATAATGATGTGTAACTGATTTAAATAATAAATATAACATCATAATGATTCTTTATATATGATATAACTTCCGATTATATATTATTTTAATATCCAAAGAATGATATTGTCGCTCGGGCATACGTACGGATTACCGTCTCCATGAACGCGATGAGATTCATTCCCCATCATATCCATTCAAGACTAATTTTCATTTTATGATTAAAAATAATGTTTGAAGATTTTATATAATTGTGGATATGAATAATAAATATCCCATTAATAACAAATATGACTCACATAACAAATAATATAAAGGAAAATGAATCCGTTTACACCCGAAACAACGATAATACTAAGATATTATTAACAAAGCATTGTTAAAAGATCATATATGATATCATATTAATTCATATAATTCAAGTATAATTTAATAACAATTAATTCACCATTATACAGGAGGTTAACCTTCTCTCAACAAACGAAAAGTAAAAGGTAGGGGTTAATTCTACAATCTTTTCATTATCTGAGGTTGTTTAAATGTAATTCTCTACCAGGGCCACTTTATCATCCACATCCATTTTTTAAAAAATTTATTTCAAAACATTCTTACTATTTAATAGACTATGGGTTAAAGTCATTTATACCCTTTTAAACTTTTATAAGATGTTTATAAAATAATATTTTCATCATTTTCCAAAAAAGGTCCATTAAAACCTTTTCGACAAAATTAAGGTTAGAATGTCTTTTTTTTAACTTATACGGTGGGTGCGTCAATTTTACCCCATTATGACATCATAAAAACTTACCTTACAATATTATAAGAATATTACCAAATATAAATGTTTTATTTTTTAATTACATGACTTTTAAATGATTTCAAAATAGAAAGAGATATTTCTCTAAAAAGGTATTTATTTCATCTATAAAAACATCCTTTGGTGGATTTTAAGTTTGTTTGAAGTTGATTTATTATGATACAAAACATCCATATTGAATTTAAGGTTTTGTGATATTTTTGACTGTGGATGTGTTATTTTATACCATTATTGCTTTATGGTTAAAGTATTGACATTTCGTATGCCATTATTAATACGAATGTGTATGTTATGTTTAAACCTTTTCATATAAGGAATGCATTGGACTTAGTAAGTGAAGGGTAGAGCCCGCTACAACTCATCAATGCCTCAATAGGTCTCATGAGACAAACTAGTGTCTTGGCACAAGGCCTTGAGAAAATATTATTTGTAGTCTTGGCACAAGGCCTTGACTATGTGGTTATGAAAGTCTGGCATTATTCATTCCATCATTATGAAAGTGGTTATTGATATTGAATGTGATTATTAGAATACTATAATATCCTTGAGAACAAATAAATGAAATTATTTCATTTTATTTTTTCCATATTATACTGAGGTTCAATTTTAATAGGATTTTGTTTTAGTTATACATTTCCTTAAATGTTTATTCTTATTTATGAATGTTTCCGCTATATTGTTATCCTAATTGAGAATCTGAGCTCACCCCTTTCTATATTTTATTTTTTTCCTAGAATGTGAAGTATTATTTTATGACTGACATGCAGGGATAGTTTGAGGTGATATGAGTGTGGACTATGAAGACTATGCTGTTATAATTTTCCACTTTACGATGTAATGTAAGAATTATGATTGAGTCTAGTGTTTGTAATGATACTAAACTAATCTTTCTTTCGAGACTTGATCTTTTATGATCATGTCAATGTTTTGTAATAATTCACCGACTCTGGGTAACTGGGGTCGGACATTACATTAAATGTCATGCTATTATATAGGGTAATATTTTATTTGAAAATAACATTCTAAAAATGTAAATTATTCTTCAATACATTAGTCCATCAAAAATATGAGAAAATATTATCATGTTGTATAAGTAAAAAAAATGCTCCTTTCGTATATTTTTTCTTGAAAATTCACAAAGAGGATTACATAGAAAACAACAAAAATAATTATTTCAAAATGTTTTTTAAAATTAAAACATGACTGAAAATTAATTATAAAATGAATAATTAAATATTAAGAAAACACTGTCAATGTATTTTAAGAAAACATATAAATGGAAGATAAATATTCCCAAGTGGAGATTTGAACATAAACAATCCTGAAGAATGATTAGATTGTGAAATTAACCCTTATAAGTATCATATCATTGAAGAAATAATTTATGAGATTAATTAATTATGGGTACTTGCTAAAAATACACATAAAATAATTGTAATTAGAAAACATAATCAAATATCATTTCACACATAGTCATAAAATTATATAATCAATGAAATTTTTGTTTAAACCAATGAATCAATTATTGAGTAATGTATTCCCTTACCCCATGTCTTGAATTTATTTGTTCATGTAGAGGCCTAATTTATAATAAATATTAATGTTTTTCTATTTCATTACAAAACAATATATATTGCATGTATTCTAAAAATATATATCATCTTATCACCTGTTTATTAATAATTTGTGACTAAAATCACTATTATGGATGACAACTCCTTCATTTTTTAGAGAGTGTTTTGATTTTATATTATTTTTCATTATAATTTTATCATGGTACAATAGTTTAAATATTGTTAATAATTTTTTATATATCATATAAATTCATTATATAAATTATTATAATCATTCAAAAAAATATTTAAATAATTGAATTACACCATTTGGGGATATGGGGGGGCATATGTATACATAAATGATGTTTCAATTTTTCATTTAATGGAATGTATTAAAGGTAAATAATAATACCCATCTCTAGAGTCCCTGTTATTATATATATATATAATATTCATAAAAATCATCCTTATTACCAACCATGTGAAATATAACTAAAGACCACTCACATCACATCATGGATATGGTAGTGCTTACGTACGCATGATCGACGTAATAATTTATAAAAATATTAGATGATGATAAGGTAATCATAATAAATCATTAAATATTTATGATTATAATATATATATCATATATAATCACTAATACCATCATTATACTCCTCCATTTAGTATAGGGAATAAAGATAATTGTATTGCTACATGGTGACGTAAAACCATACAAACTCAAGAGCGAAACATTCACTAATTATTTGATTAGAAGAAGGTGTACAATCATATTTTCATTACCAAAATAATATCTAAATTTTATTATGATACTTATTTTATTTTTTATGATAGAAATAATATATTTATAAGTGGTAAGGAAGTGTATAAAAAGAAAATCATTATTTAGAGAGGTCATATATTCTTCAAAACATCTCCTTTGGATATCTTTTAAAGGGATATATGGTTGGCATATTGAGAAAAAAAATACCTCTAGAATGTGTATTGGTCTGTCTAGAATAGAAATTGGTAGGTTATCGTCTAGCCAGAAGGCTCAATGTGGTGTAAATAATTCGGGGAGGAGGTGTCCATCTTTTGTGTAAGTGAGGTTCACTTTTGGAAATTCTCAAAAGATTTAATTATAAAAAACATATGATTATATATAAATACAAACAAATGAAAATGGATTAAAAGATAAGATATGGTAAATTTTCAACATCATCAAACAATACATTTTATAAATTTTTGGATATTATTTTAAACCATATAATTTTGATTAATTCTTAGTGAACGTTTTTTATGTTTAAATTTGAAAACATATTTTTAAATTTTAAAAGGATCTAATTTTTACATATAAATAGTAATTTAGACATTAAATTTAAAGTATATGATATTTTTGTCCTAAATACTCCCATTCATTATTATATAACATTTTTTGTATTTTTAAATATTTTAATAAAATATTATTTCCATAAAATATCATTATTCTCAATTTTGACAATATTAATTACTTTATATTTAATAAAACCATGAAATAAAGGTATATTTGAAAAAATGATTTATTCAACCCCTAATATGTCATAATAAACCATAATAATCATGAACCATGTTAGTTAAATAAAATTATAATTATTTTGATATTTTTAATATAATTTATTTCATTTGACATTTAATTGAATAATTACTACATCGTTATTGTTTACTTATTTGTCGTACTTATATATAGTAATTTTTTTATTTAATTTTGTTTTTTTATTTAAAAAATGAATGTGACAAATTTGGATTTTATAAAATCAAGTATTATATACATCATAATCTTATTCAAGTGGACCCAAAAGTCATAAAAAAAATTTCATCCTGAAAATGTATTTATTATATGAAAAATGTCCACTTAATTTTATTATAACCTATGTTTACACATATAGAAACATAATAGATATTTCAGAAAAATAAAGTGACAAATTTTCAGTTTAATTGATTTAAATAATATATTAAAATAATTCATAAAAAAGTGTCCATTAAAAATTCAATTTGGAAACACGGGTGTTAACGATAAAATAGATATTATCTTGTAAAATTCAGGAAAATTTAATGGTCATTTTATATTCCTTATAGTTTTATTTTAAAGCTAAATTACCCAATTTACCCTATAATGTGGTATGAAAAATTACCAAGGTTGATATTCATACTGGGAAAAAGTAAATTGAACTATTTACTAAATTAGTACCCACTTATTAAAAATATGGTTTCCATTTTACAAAATTCAATACAAAAAAGTACGAGAAATTAATTAAAAATGAAACTAGAAATCCTACAGGAATAAGTATTTTTAGAAAAATAACATTTTAAAAATAAAATGTTTTTATAATAAATTATATTATAATATATTTTTAAAAACATATTTGATTATTTAAATCAAAATTGTCTTATTAGAATTTAATAATATTCTAAAACATAATTTTACCTGGTAAATACATTAAAATAAAAGGCAATTTTCAATAAAATTTTTTGTTTTCAATTCTCCTTAAATATGAAATTTCCTAAAACTATCATAAAAATAATTATAAGATATTTTTTACATTGTAATTTAAAAAAATAATCTTGGTAATTAATTTTTATAGAACATTTAGAAATTAAAATTCACTCATAAAAATAATTAAAACTCTTTTTTCAAGAAAACGTTTTTCTTGAAGAATAAAGTGACATACATAAAATTGTGTGAAAAATTTCTGAGAACTTACCAATAAATTTATGTTGTGTTGGAGATTAATATTTAATTAATTAACTAGTCATTAAAATTTATTCGTTAAAATTTTATATGTAGCTTGTAATGGACATATAATATTTTGTGGTTTATCTAAAATTTATATTTCATGAAACACAAGATATTAATGAAATAAAACTAGTTAAAAACCCATTTCATAAAAATCATAGGGTATTAAATTTTCCCCTTAAAATGAATTTCTCCTTCAAAATCTGTCTTAATGATCAATGGTATTTGCGTTTGAAAATTTATTCATAGAAAGACACATCGAAAAATAGAATAATAAAATACCCCACAAAAAGTGAAATATTGAGGCATAATGGTTACTTGAAGTAACGCATAATTGGTTTTTGACATATGGAAAATATAAAAACATGGATTTTAAATTGAAAAATAATCTCCAAGAACTAATAAATATTAATATAGAATATTGTAAAACCATAGACCATATAGATGGGAATAAGGTTGTTGATATCATCTGAAATAATTATAATAAGAAAATATTTTATTTCAAAACCACTTTAGAATATATATAAATAATTTATTTCAACTCTTAAATAAATTCTCATAGTTTACTTTTTCCTTGATCAATATTTTCTTAAATTTTTCCTACATGAAATGAAGTTAAAATTATAATGCCTGAATAACTAGAGTATTATAATATAAATAAGGGGATAATAAGTCATTCCTTATATCATTATAGAAAAATTGTTTCCATAGGTTCTCAAATACACATTACTTATCATATGGTGAAGTAATATGTAAATTAATAAAACCTCTTTCAAATAAAAAAAAATATTTTGATAGATGGTTAACCCTTTGAACCTTACAATAGTTGAAATCTCATGTTTTATAAATAAGGTCACTAAAATTATCAAAATAATTTTAAATTGATCCCCCGTATATAAAAAAGTCCCTCTTGATGATCAAATTACAATTATGTGAATACATACATCATTTATTTTCATGAATCACTATAATAACATAAATTACAATAAATATTTATTAAAAACATGAATTTCTAAACATTATTTATAAATAGTTTTTTTATATTCAATAAATCCAAAAATTCTATAAAACCCATCCATGATAGCATAATGAACTTTTGTAACAAGTCATAAATTAATTATGAGGAAATCATTTTTATCAAATTTACATTACCCAAATCAATTTATAAAAACATTATAATGTTAAAATCAAGAAAATATTATGTTTTACTTTTTTCTTAAAGACGTGTTTTCAATGAATAACAACATTCCATTAATTCATTTTTCTTACCCATTGACATCATTAAACATAACCTTTGAATTACCTAATGAATAATTAATACTAAACAATGATTTAATATTTCTTGATTCATAGAAAAAATTAGTGAATTCCAATGAAGAAATACTATATTCATCCCACATCCTTCTAAAACAAAACTAAGATTTTTTATCTCACATAATTCTTTTAAAATGTCATATTTATTCTCTTAACCATAAAAAATAGTACCATTAATTTCACCAAAATGTGGGTTTTATTCATGGGATTTACACATAGGACATAGATTGTAATAATTAACAAAAATTATGTATTAAATAAATTCAACAATCATGGATATATTATGAAGACCGATATACCCATTAATTTTACTACTACACTTTTTATTATCCACTTGAAGTTACTTTATTTGTGTCCATATTTTCTATATTGAATGTTTCTTCATGTTCCTCAAATATTATCAATTGGGTTTTTCTTTTAATATTCTCAACATATAGGAAAATTAGTATTATATCCACCCTAGCCTACACTACCCTAACTTTCAATAGACTCTTTATATATTATCATTGAAGATTTTGAGAATTTATTAAGGTACATATTGTTAATCATACTCAGTGAAAACAGATTAGGAATAATCATAATATTTTTCACTATATAAATCACACCATTTGACTACTCATCAAAAAAATTTCCTTCCCTTTCAATTTAAATTCAGTTCCTTCTTGTTCCCTCTATTAACTAAAACAAAAAAAACATAGTGTGATAAACACTTCTTATAATATAAATAAATATAATTATGAATAAATCAATTATATGATGTCTAAATCATGACACCTTATATAATATGTGAATCATTATATTTATCCTAGGTTATTCATTGTCATATTCTATTTAAATCATTCATTATGGTTCATAAAGAGTTTGTGAATTTCCAAAACATATCCACCATGAGTGAAAAACTAGGTGTGTAGTATGAACCCTTATTGTCCACCCATTCCCATTTCAGTCTAGCTCAATATGGTGTTTTCGAGGTTTTCACCCCAAGGTGTATCTGTATCAGAGCCACATCCACATGTTGTATAAAAAAGGTATTTTTTATAGGAAAACACTCTATTTATACTTTAATAAAATCCAGGGCATGTTTCTAAACATTAAGTAATCTAAGACATATCCTTAGAGAAATACCTAGAAAAATCCATTGAAATATCTCTTTGAATCAAACTAATGTTTTATTACCCTAGTTTCTAAAGGTTGACTTAACATTTCATTTGATACCAATTATAACAACCCAATATTTTCATACATAGATATTGCAACTTTAAGAAGAATATTCATTACACTACTCAAACACAAGCACCCACACTCTAATATTTTAGTGCCTTTGGAATCCTGGAACACAGAATTATAATAGGGTGAGAGATATTTAATGATTCAAAGAATTATATTCCCTTTTAGTAATAAAAATTAAAACTTTTCTTCATAATCTTGGGAAATTATATATATGAAAGGGTTAGATCAGATTATTAATAATTCTAAACATAATATATAAATAATCATAATGTGAACATTTGAGTATAGGAACGTGAACATAATATTTAAAAACCATTTACTAAATAAAAAATATCATAAACATAATTTATGGAATAAAAAATGGAATTTCTGAAGACATGAATCACAACATAATGAAATGACATGATCCATATGGGAATAAAATTTTTATAAGACATATAATTTCAGAAAAATATATATACTTATAACATTGTAAAAAAGTATAAATAGAAACTAGTTCACTCGTTAAGTAAAGGACATGAAACGAGGACCTTGCATAAACATATAGATATGAAATAAGTTCCACACATAAACGTATAGGAATTAATCCATATTTTTTATTAAAGATATATACATGAAAGAAAGTTCCATGCATAAACTTATATACAAGAATATGAATTCCACCCAAAGAATTGTGAACATGAAGTTAGGTTCACATATAACATATTAACCTCATGAGTTATCCATCATTACCCAATTCATTAGATGGAGATATAGGTCCTACCTATCAAATAAGAAAAATAAATAATAAATTTTCCATAATTACATAAAATATTCATTAAATTAAAAAACATCATAAAAAATGGGTTTTTTAAACATATCATTATACTATATCTCAGTGATATGTAACAAGATTATAAATATCATGCCATAAAAACATAAACCATATAAACAAAGAATAATGACAGTTTCATTGAATCATAACCCAATTATGGAATATGTAACATAAAAAAATGTCATCTTATATGGGAAAATGGATTTAAATTATCTTTTGATATAATTCTTGATGAAAATATCCTTACAAATTTGAGGTCATTAATTTTTTTATAAAGATGAATTTTTATAAAAGAAAATATTTTATTTGAAAATAACCACACAAACATGTGATAGATTACCAAATACATTATGGAATTATAAAAGTGAGAAATTCTTCACATTATTTATAAGTAAAAAATATTTCTTCCACATATTTTTTTGGAAAAGTCTCATGGAGCCTTGTTTAGAAAATGTCAAAAATATTCTTCTCAACTATTTTTATAAAAATCCAAACATGAGTAAAAATGAAATTAAGCAATAATAAAATAATACTAAAAAAACATTTGAAAATTGTTTTTAGAGAACATGGTCATGGAAGAAAAATATTCCCTAGTAGAGATTTATACCGAAATAATACCGAATAATGATGAGATTGTGAGATAAACCCATTAAAATATCATATCATTTAAGTGAGAAATAATTTAATGAATAAATTATTTATATTCATTGTAAATACAAATAAAAAATTAATTATAATTATAATATAATAAAATTTAATTTCACAATAAATCGTAGATTGAAATAGACAATAAATTTGTATATTATCATAATGAATCAAAAAATTGAGTTAAAAATTCCCTTGCCTAAAGTTTTGAATTTATTTATTAATCTTGAAAACTAATATATAAAAATATTTATTTATTAAACTATTTTTCAATAACCATATATATGTCATAGCTTTTATTATTTTTTATATCATCTGGTCGCCCGTTTATTAATAATCTGTAATTAAAATACCTACCCCTAGTGAAAAATACTTCATTTTCTAACCATGGTTCCATTTGGTAGTCCCAATCCATATAATTTTATCATGGTAAAAAAATTTCAAGATTTAAATAATGGTTTGGATAAAAAATATATTTATTATAAACATATTTATGATTATTCATAAAAACTATTAATAGAAAAATGATTTCTACTATTCATGGGGATGGTAGGCCGAACATATGCATTAAATATGTTTCCATTTTTTGTATAATGTAATGAAACAATGGTAAATATCAATACACAATTAGAGAGTAATTGTAATGTTATATATATAATATATCTTCATAATTTATTCTTTATTACCTTCTATGTGAAATACATGTTAATGTGAATCATGTCGATTCATGTATATGGTAGTCCATAACAAGCAACGTTATAATTTATCAAATGTTTAGATGCTGATAAGGTTGACATAATATTATAATTAATGAGGTATAAGTATATTATAAATATTATATATAATCACTAATCCCATCATAATACCCATCTATATAATATTGTGATTAAAAATTAATTGTATTGTTACATGGAGACTGTAATCCTTACGTACACACGAGAAACAATTTCAATTATTTTTTAATTGGAAAGTTGTTGTATAATTATATAGTCAAAATAAAAATAAAATTTAATAACATTTAAGATAATTAATTTAAATATTTCTTTTTAAAATTATATGTTTAGAGGATGTTAGTAAGAGTAGAAAAAGAATGTGATTTGTAAGATCGGTTACCTCTTCTTTGAAACGTCCCATTTGGATCTCCAATAAATGTCTCTCGATCTCATATTTTGAGAATACCAGAATTTTTATAATTTGAATTGGTATGTTTAAAAGAGAAATAGGTAGGTTGTGGTTGATCTAAAAGGTTGAATTTGGTGTAAACCCTTGAGTGAGGAGGTGTCCTTATATAATGTAGGTGACAAGAAATTTGGAAAATTATAAAAAGATTATATTTTAATAAATTAATTTTTCTATAAATTTACATCCAAATGGAAATGTATCAGAATATAATATAATTTATGTTTTTAATCTCAACAACTAATATATTTTAGTCATGTTGGGGTTCCCTTTTAAACCATATCATTTTGATTAACCCTTAGCTGACCTATTATAATTTTAACCTTAGTAACAACTTTTTCAACATTAAAATACCATAATTCTTAAAAATACTTTTTCAATTGAAGTATAAATAAAAAATTAATGATATTTTGGACTATAAATTATCCCCTTTTTACTTATTTTTCATTTTTATTATTTTTAAATAATTTTTGTAAAATTAAATTTTCATAAAATATAATTCATGTCAATTTTGAAAATATTCATTACCTTTATATTAAAAAAATCATTAAAATAAGATATATTAGAAAATATAATTTCATACACCAATAATATGTCATAATAATGAATAAATCCATGGGAACCATTATTTAATTTAAAGTATATGTCATTTATATTTTTAATATCATATATTTTATTTTTCATTTACATGAATAATTATTAGATCATCATTGTGTAATTATTTAATGTATATTTATAATCACTAAAAATTTAAAGTAAAATACAATATTTTAGATATATATTATATATTAAATAGTAATATTCATAGTTGAACATATAATTTGGATAACCCTATATTATAAATTTTATATTATTTAATACATGAATTTGAAATCTTGGACATCTTATTAAATATAATATTATAAAAACTAAAATCCCATCCAAGTGTCCCAAAAATTCATAAATAAATTTAAATTATTAAAATAAGTATGTTTAATTAAAAATGGACACTTATATTCCTAAATAACATATTTTTTCCCATGTGGTAACATAATAGATATTTAAGACAATGAATGTATTATTTTGTGACTTTCTTTGATTTAAATAGTATTTTAGTAATTTTCAAGTAAAGGTGTCTATTAAACAATAATATTTACAACTATAGCGGTTATGGGTTGAATTAACTTCATCTAATAAAATTTTAGAAATTTTCACAATCATTTATAGTCTATATCATTTTAATTATAACCTAAAATCCCAATTTACCGTTTATTATATGAAAGAAATTAAAAATGTTCGAATTAATATTGGAAAAAAATTAAAATTTTACTATTTAATAAATATGGATCCAATTAATACAAATATTTTATATATTTAAAAATTAAAAAAATCATAATTTAATTTAAAATAAAACTGGAAAAAGAATACAAAAACAGTTTTTCATAACAATAACCTTTTAAAACATAAATTGTTTCTATGAGAAATTAATGTATTAAATAAATTTCATAAAACATTAATGGATAATTTTGAATCAGAATTAACTAGTAAATATTTAAAAAATCGAAAGTAAAGTTTTTCCTTATAAATTCATTAAATGAAAATATAGTTTTCAATACAAATCAATATTTTCACTATTCCTATAAAAAGAAGTTATTTTCTAAAAAATATAAAAGAATATTTAGATAATTTTATAATTATTAATTAAAAATGAAATTAATTTTTTTACACAAAAAATTTATGACTTTTAGAAATTAATATTTATTTCTATAAAGATGAAAAACTCATTTTGGAATAAAACATATATTTTAAAAGAATAAGGTATCTTATTAAATACAATTTTATTATTTAACTAAGAACATACCAATAAATTCATATAAAATTTAAAGTCTATATATATTTTTTTATCTTTTTTTTATATTTTTTCCTGCTAACTTAACAGCTAGGTTATAATAGAGTTATAATATTTCTCTGTTTTTCTAAACTTGTTAGTGCATGAAAAATTAGATATCAATGAAATATTAAACTATTTAAAAATATATTTCATTAAAATTTTATTGTCTTAAAATATACACCAAACAATATAAATGACTATGGAATATGTCATATGTCTCATTGAAGTAAAAGAGAGATAAAAAAACCAGACCTCAAGTCTGATTTTCATCAAACATGTCTGAACATCCTTTATAAAAAATATTGATTTAATATACATCTATTAAATAATAATAATATATATAATTAAGTTTATTATTTACTTATACCCTTTTACCTTCTATTTATTAACAAATATTTTTAAAGATTCTCTTTTCCTGTAATAATTGCTTCATTTTTCTTGTATTTGTTTATTTGGTAATTTTGTTCCATGTACATTGATCATGGTTCCGTCATATCCATAATTATCATAATGATATATATATTATATATTTATTTTATATGTATTTTTTTCAATCCTTAAAATTTATACATAATTAATTATCTAAACTATTCATTGATATTGTAGATCATAAGTACGCATGACTTTTGAATGAATTTTTTATTAATAGAAAAAAATAAAGGTAAATAATGCTTAAAATTCAAATAATAATGATTACAAAAAAATATATAACTCATTAAATAAATGGATATTATCATCCATGTCAAAATAAAATAAAAACTGTGTCGCATCACTGTGTGGTGCTGCTGGTCCACAATTAAACTCAAGAGACATTTTAATATTCTAACAAATTAGTAGGTAAAAAGGTAAATGTGATATTGTAATTAAATGTTTTTTACATATTCATGTTGGGGATGAAAATACATTGAATTTTTTAATAATATATCCCATACCCACATTTTACATGCCCAAAATGAACCCAAAATAGAACCATCACTCAAAATTAGATGATTTGTGTTAAAAATATAGAATTAAGTTATATATTTGATATTTATCATGACTATTATTCACAATAACATTTTAGTTTGATCCCTTGGTAAATCTTTTTAGTGTTCACCGTAGTAATTTTTTTACTTTGTTTACTATTCATTATTACAAGAAAATACTTTAACATTTTACATAATACTAATTCATATTACTCCCAATATGTAATAACTTTTACAAAATTAAATTCATCGAACTGGGAGATTTTAATACAAAATTAAACCCACATATGTGATGAAAAATCACTTTTCAAAAGATAAATTTTTGTAAGAATAAAAACATTTTATATGATAATCAAACAAATAATTGATTTTAATGACCAAAATTTAATTAGTTACAATATAATATAGAAAATTTTATTTTTAAAAAAATTATAAAATATAATTTAACATTTTAAATAATTTAAATAAAAATTTAGTATTTAATAAAAAATATCATTCTTTAATCATTCATTGAAACAACACTATATTAAAAAAAATTATAAAAAATGAACTCTTATATTCATTTTACATGATGACTTCAAAAATTTAGTTTTTTATTCAAAATAAAATTTTTCAAATTTGAAAAAATTAATTTCAAAACAATTGTGGAAAATGATACCAAATCGCTTTTTAGAAAACAAAATGCATTTATTAAGCATAAAAAATGATTTATTCTTACCTCATAAGTAGATAAAATTTTATACAATGGATAAGTTTTTTTATTGAAATTAATTTTTATAAACTTCATTAATTTCACTAACCAATTGTGAAATAAATTATTCATTAATATAAAAACCTATTTTAATAATAGAAAAATCTTTTTCAGAAAACATTTCCTTTCACATTCAAAAGAATTTTATTTTTACTGTATTCAATTGATAAACAATAAATTTATTTATAAATTTTTAAACCATATAATTTTCATAATTTAGTGAGTACTATTAATAAAATCCAATTTAATTTCTAGTTTATAAAAATAATATTTGAAGAATATATTTCAATGTCTCTTTTATCTTGGCATTTCATGTTATATACACTATCAAACATAATATTACACTTCTAAAATCCTAGATTTTAACATTTTCTACACCTTTAATAAATCTCATTATCATTATATGTACATGAACTAATATATAAAGGGTTTTATATCTTAATATACCATTTCTTTAATCCCACATTTTGAAAAGGGTTGATAAACATTCATTATCAAAAGAGGGAAAGGTAAGTGGGAAGGTCATCTTCAATAACACATATCATGGTTTCCATGTACGAACAAAATTCTCAGATGTGAATATATGGACATGTAAGAGAAAATATTTAATACCAAATTGTTATAGATATTGATATAGTTCATTTATCAAAATACATTTAACAATAATGAGAATGTTAAAAACCAAAAAACTGTAAACCAGTGAAGACTAAAAAATACCATTGATTCTTTGAAAATAAATGTAATAGTAAAACATCTCCTTCCAATGTCATTTTAGTAGGGTTGAGGAATTTTTTACCATCTTGATGAATAATATAAGGAAATATGATTACTAAATTAGTATAATATCATATTTTAATCATTTTACACCGTATTATCATCTTTTTTCCCAAATGATGAGTATTCTAGATGATTATTTTAATTCCTACAACACTAAAATGTATTTTTAATACATCAAATAATAAAAAAATAGATAACATGATGTTCATATAGTATTTACTTATTTTAAAATTATTATCACGGGATATAAAATATTAAAATATATAAAATATTAATCTATAAAATTCAGTAATAAAACACGATGTTTAATATAAATAATCCTACATTCCAAATAGCACCTAACCTCAACATTTAATCTATTTTTTAACCATAAATGGTACGGAATAAACTTTAGGCTACACCTCTAAAATTGTGACAAAATTTTACCGAAATAATAATTTCTATTAAAATAAGTTGTTTTATTAGTACATATATATATATATGCCAAATAATCATCTCCCCAAATATAATTAATCAGATCAAAATCCTAAAAATATAAAAAAACCATCCTATAATATGTTTCACAAAATAAATCCAAATTTAATCATAAAATCATTTAATTAAAATTAATTTTTAAATTTCCATGAAATTATGTAGGCTATATATGGTTAAATCATTCTTGTTTCCCTTTGGTTTTAGGTTCAATCCCCATGATGTTGCTGAATGCGATTGGTTGTCATTATGCTTGTGGGTTGTCCTTTCTCCAAAACTATGTTAAAATAATTTCTATCATATTCCAAAATTGAAGAAACCCACTAAATACCACAACATAAAAGATAAGATATTTCTTAAAAATTACTAATACATTTAAATATATGTCCATAAAATGTTTATTCCTAGAGAAACTGTTTTGCTAAAACATATACTAAACTAGTGGGTTTTATTTCCATTTATGTCTCCATAAATATCTATAATCTTGATAGAATATCATCAACAAAATCCTCATAAGGGGTGTCTAAGTCATTGATATTTTGATAAAACATAACCTTATAATCCCATGATGGTATCCATAACTCTAAATTTAATATTATATGAAGACATATATACTTCCAATAATTAACATCCAATAACGATTCATTATTCTTATAACCAAAATATCATTCATAAAAATTCATCTACAACATAATTATTTAATCCTAATAAAAAAATATGATAACCCATTAAATTATATGATTATTATAAATCATATCCTTCATTGGTCTATGTGATAAAATATTAAATAGGTAATTTAATCATATAATTCCTTGGGTCCCCACATTTAAGACAATGAAATAAAAATCGAAGTATATGATGAAATTTATTCCTCTTAATTGAACTTGTAAATTTTTATCATCAATTAATTTATCTATTATATTATTTAATACACATTAAAAAATTTATTTTTTCCCTTTGTGAAAATATATCTGGTTCCTCTTTCCACATTTTTAACATTAAGGAAATATATCCTTTATTAATCCATGGTCTCCACCAATCGAGATTTTAGCAGAATCCATCCTATACTTCTTTTCTGATTTTAAGAGTTGGTTATGGTGTATATTGTTATTCATATAATTGTATAACATAATAGGAATAATCAAAATATCTTTCACTTTTATCGTCACCACATTTAGTTTCTCAATATCACTACATTTATCACCACTTTTAGTGTTAACATCAATCTTTATTATTCCATCCACTGATTATAACAAGAAATAATTGTGTGATATATAATAATTATCGTTATGAACCATAATTTATTGTACATCTATATATAGGCACCTTCTATTAAATATATTAATCATTATGTTTAACAGAGGTCATCAAGAATCATCATCTATTTAAATCCTCTGTGATGGTTTATAATGATAACTAGAATTTACCCAAGAATATCCACCATGACTTTCAAACTAGGTGTGAAATGAGGCCCATTTTTTTACACCATATAATGATGTATTTAATGTCCAGTGCCCCATTTTTTGAGGTATCACCCCTAGTTACAATGAAGATTGACCCACATCCACTTATAGTATCTATGAACGCATTATTTTCACGAAATGTCAT
This sequence comes from Viscum album, assembly GCA_963277665.1. Taxonomy (NCBI): domain Eukaryota; kingdom Viridiplantae; phylum Streptophyta; class Magnoliopsida; order Santalales; family Viscaceae; genus Viscum; species Viscum album. The sequence continues at coordinate 95,661,023 of OY728141.1, read as the reverse complement.
TAATTATCTACCATAATGATACATTAGAATGTTATCCTATAATTATAATTATCCTCACATTAATTCATAGGGTTTTCCCCTAATTTTTTATTTCATAAATCTAGTTCATGGGGTTTCAACTAAATATACATGGGTACCAACATTAAAGACACTTACCCTAGTATCCCAAAAGTTTGTGGTTTCTTTATTGGGACATTATATAAGGAATAAAATCATCAATGAACTAATAATTTATTATTGTATGTAAAATATAAATTTTTTTAAGAAAAAATTATATTTGAAAACATAAAATACAATATATTGAATGTAAATATTCTACATCCTTCAAATAATTTAAATATTCCCTCTTCATATGTTATGGAAATAGAATAAAATATGGGGTGATCTCAAATGCTGAGTAAGGGTTATGTATAGTGGAATACATCATGTATAAATAAGGCGTAATCAATATGGAAATGTAAATAAATTTAGATGCATTAATAATTATTCAGTGACATGGTCAAGAAGAACGATATAGAATGAATAAATAATGATCAAATTATTCTATATAACTAATAAAATGATATCGAAATAATTCCATGGATATTATAACTATTCAAATAATTTCATGGAAGTCAATAAATAATATTATAATGATGGAATGTATAATTTCTGAAATTATAAAGATACCATCATAGCCTTTTCCAAAAACATCTTATTAAAATGGATAATGAATCAACAAAAAACCCATACTAGTATATAAATTTAGATCTATAAATACATCTATGAGCTCTAATGGGTCATATTCATCGCATAAAAATCATTCCTCATATGAAATAGTTGAATTATAATAAATGTAAATATTTATATTGAAAAAATATACTAAAAATGATTATAATTTCTCCAATCTATTAAAATAAACATAAACCATAATGGGAAATATTGAAAATGTTATAAAAATAGTACATCCCAAGTCAAACTGATCATAAAACATATAGAGAAATATCATGTAGAGTATCATTACAATATATCCCCATTGGATAATATGTAACATAATAATTGATTTCATTGATGAATAGAAATACCATAAAATTTTCATTAAAATTATTCTTAAAGGAATTAAAATATTCATTTTGAAAATATCTTTTAAAAACCAAAAAATTATATAATGTTAAGAAAACATTTTCATTAAATAAAAAAATGTGACATTTAAATGAATCTTCAATTAAATTATTGGAGTAATTTCATATATTTTATTAAAAAATAATTCCATCTCTCTATTATAAAATGGTCAAAAACATCTCAATTGGAAAGTTATATGTTGACTACTTTTAAAACATTTTGTAAAAAATCCTGAATGGTTAAAAATTTATTTTATAAATAATATGATATTAGTATAAATTTAATCATTTCTTTATAACATGGTCATCGAAGGGAATGATTCTTGCCCTAGTAGAAAGACAATGATTTTTTTCCTTGAAAACATTATTTATGTTTATTGACTATATAAAGCAAGAAAATTGGAATGAAAAATTATAATTTAAAGGAAATAACTGAGGATTAGATAATATTTTGGTTTTAATATATAAATATATAATTACTTCCCAAATAGTGAAATAAATATAAACAATTTTTAATAATGATATGATTATTAAATAAAGCCTTACTTTTGTGGTAACATTTGAATCATTACCCACTAAAAATAAATAAATACAACTGAAACATTAAATACAATGATGATAAATATATTCATGATATAAAATATCAATGTGTTGGTATATTCACTAATAAAATTTAATAAGTGTTGAATATCACATGGGTCTCACAGAAGCAACATTGAGAAGAGAAACCCATACCACAGGTCCGGTTTTCTTCATATATGTATGAAAAACCTAAATAAAAAATAAATATTTATTATACATATATTCTTAAAACAAATTCATAGATATCATACCATATATGATTTACTTATAAGATGTTTTCCCATATATTAATAATTCATTGTGAAAATTATTTTTCCAGGTAATAACTTCTTTGTTTGTCATATATGTTTTCTTTCGGTAGTTCCTGCCCTTTTAACATTATCATGGTTCCATTATCTTCATAATTTTATTCATCATATAAATACCATATATATTAATTTCATATGTATTTAGATTTATCTATAAAAATTATATATATATATATATAATTAATAATATTGTTCCTGGAAATTGTATGTCATACATACTTATGAATGTTGTCTCTAATTTTTTAACGAATGGAATAAAAGCATGGTAAATAGTATTTCAAATTTATTTAATAATTATTACATCATATATATAATACATAATTAGTAAATATATTCTTATTACCATCCATCTCAAAATAAAAAAATGCATCACATCGCTTCATGGAGTCATTGGTCAACATAAACGCACGACCGAAGTTATCATTTTTAAATATATTAGAAGGTAAAAGTATAAATAATATAATATAATTCTATAAGTATAAATACATAGAAATTTTCATATAAATATATTAAATTCATCATTATATCCATCGAGTAGATATGGGTATGGAAAATGAAATACATATGTTCATAGAGGTGTAGTCTCTCACACACATGATCAACAATTCCATTTCCAACTTGATGGATGATGAGATGGATACAGGTTATTAGATTAACATAGTATAATATATTTTTTTTAAGAGAATGTTTTTATTATTTCATAATAGTTGGAGAATATTTTATGTATGTATAGGACTAAATAAATCTAAAATGCATAGGTATGTAATATATCTATTCATTGGCGAACATGTTTAGGTTTATACTAAAAGCCTTCCTATGATGGATTTTTGATCAAAAAATGGATCCATGGTCACAAGTAAAGATGTAGTGATGGGATTTAGAAATGTATTTTCTTATTTAAAAGGATAAATAATAGTGAATTAGTGAGGAGAGTGGTTTTCTTCTTATAAGTTGGGAGAAGGATACAGTGTGAATTTTTGAAAATAATTGCTTATACTATCATTTATAATGCCTCATATGCCTTTAAATAGATAATTAAAGGAAATTTGATTATATAAGATCAAAATATGGACCAAAATAGATATTTAGTAAGTTTTATTTCTTTTTAAACCTATCTTTTTAGCATAACATGTCGTAAATATGTTTTAATGGTAACCATGTTAAAAGGTTCTTACTAATTTTAATATTAATTATAATCAAAAATTAATATTTCCATATTATATGGTATTAATTTTTCTCATTCAAAATATTGAATCTATTTGAATAAATTAAATTCATATAATTAGTATAATTTAATTAAAAATTAATCCAACGAACAAATGAAAAATATGAATTCCATTTAAAATGTTTTAATTAGTATAAAAGCATTATATATAAAATTTTAATATATATTTTATTATAATGACCAAATTTTTATTAATTAAAATATTATTTATCTATTTTTAATTTAAAAAAATATATATCAAATGATATGGAACATTTTAAATATCATAAATGAAAATACAGTTTTAATTAAAAATTAATATTTTTCACTATTCTTTAAAAAATGGTATTTTCAGAAAATTTTAGAAAATGTTCATTAAGGTAATTTTTCAAATATTATTTAAAAAAATTATTTTAGTTTTTGAAATAAATAATTTTACATTTGGAAAAAATTATTTTAAATGATGACAGTAAAATGTGACGAACCAATTATTTTTAGAAAATACAGTTTTAAGCATAAAACTAGATTAATTCTTAGCTAAAGAATAAATTTTTTTAGATAAATGGAAAAAATTTTATTTAATATATAATATATAAATATCATTAAAATATTTCCCTAATATTTATTGATTTAATTTATTATGTTAAAAATACATTATGCTCATAACAAATTTTCACCATAAAACATTTCTTTTACTTTCAAATGATTTTAATTTTTCATATTCAATTGATAACCAATGAGTTTATTTATACATGTGTAAACCATATAGTTTTATTAATTTATTTAATCATTTTCATGACCAAAAAATTAAGAGGAAGGTTGTAAAGGTTTATTTATATTAAATATATTATATTTCTTTTAAACTCAACATTACTTATTGTATATGTTATCGAACAAAATGTTCTTATATTAAAATATTTATGTGTTACAATAAATTCATGAGTATTATATTATACTAAATACCAAGATGTTTGTTATAACCATTTTGGGATTATCTTTCTACTATCTATTATCTAAATATATGTCATTTTAATATTTTTTCAGATTGAAAAGTTCTCTTCTTGTAATCCTACCATAAATGCTTTTTTATAAAATTTGGAATCCTAATCAGTTAAGCATACCTATAAATAAATACCCTTTACTTTATTTATACATATTATTTTTTATTTTTGTTATTTACTTTTATTTTTGTTTAAATTTTTTGAGAAGTTTAATAATAAAAAAATTATGTATCAATCACGTGTAAATAACAGACTTCAATTAAACTTAATAGATAATACATGAACATAAGAAAACCAATTTTTATTTTTTAATGAATTATAATTACTTATATAAATCCTATTTTTTCTAATAAATTTTCACATTTCAGGTTTTCATGAATTTCCTAGTGAAAATATAAAATGACACAATTTCTATATAAATAACTCAATGAGAGGGTATCATCATATGAATGCATTTTTAATGAAACATGAATTTATTTAATTAAAATAGAAAATTTTAAAAGAAATAACTAGCCAATGTTAATTAAATTAGCATAATTACATACCTTGAATGAAATATATTATCTATAAATCTTAATCCACGATGAAATATGAAAATTTTAATTAGAAATTCAATAAACTTCATAATGAAATTGGAGTCTAATATGATTTTTATAACAAAATATATAACAATGAAAAGGGGGAAATTAAATAAAAAATCAATGAAATATGAAAAAATATAATAATATAATAATTGTGAATAAAATATAAAATACTAAAAATGATATATAAAGTTGTGGAAAATAATATGGATAATAAAATTCCTTATTATAATAGTATAATATTCAACTTTCACACCTATAATTTGTAGTTTCCATAGAGGTTATAAAGATAATGCATACTAGAAGGATATAACAAGGTTGGTCCCTCTAATTGATGACTTCTTGATATTGGAGTTCTTCCACATGGAACCTTGTAAGGTTTTCATGGAACATATTTATCTTCCCCCAACTGATGGGGGATTTCTATTTTCTTTCTTCATTTTTATCCTATACATCCCTAAATGGAGACACATTTGTGAAAGTGCAAGTAGAAAACATTCAATAATGAAGAAAACCTCGCTCATACAATATCATAGAATTGTAAACTATAACATTTTTTCAAATATTAATAAATGTAAAAGGTTGAGTTTTTCATGGTTATATTTAGTTATTCATTACATATTCAAGATCTCTTATATAAATCTCTTTATATATCCCCCATCAACATAATTTTATTTTTCCTTGATAACATACCCATAAATGATAATAGTTAAATTGTTTAATATTAAACTATTCATGGTTCTCTTTCTGAATATGGAGTTGAAAAATATTTAAAAACACATGATAATAATTTGACCTACTAATGTGAGTCCCCAACGAAGTTTTGTAATATCATAGTACATTATGAAGCCCTAGAATCAGATATCTTCTATTGAGACGGACCATTTGTAGAATAATTTTCAATGCATATCTATTAATCTTCTCAGCTTACCAATTTGTTTTCTTCTGACAATATAAAAAAACTTGAAACATAACACCAAAAAATAATAAAATTTAATGAATTTTGATGTTATTGAAAATAGAACCCCAGAAAGTAATTATGATCCAATGAAATCTAATCCTACTATATATTTGGGTTGTCAAAAATTCCACAACTACCTCTTAATTATATATCCTAACAGGTAATTATTCCCCCATATAGACACATAAACCCCTTCTAATATAATAAATATTTTAAATAATAATTAATAAATTAAACTACAAAGTCAATACCCCAAATATAAAAAGTATCGTGGAGGAGACTGTGTAGTTGTGCAATTTATCATCATTTAAAAAAATTCATTATCTTATAAAAATGAGAAAAGGCTATTTAAATGTGTAACATTAAATAATTTTATATAAAATTTGTTAAAATAAAACAAATATGGACATTAAATCAAGAGAAAATGTTTTAACCCACATGAAGGAATGTGAAGAAACCTGAGGATAGATTTAAATCGACATCAGAACACAATATCATAATACATGTGTAATGACCCAAGAATTTATAAAATAATATTTTTTTAATTTATACTAATATTTTTGAATAATGTATTATTTTTACATTAAATTGAATGCTTTATCCGATAGTGTACTCAACAAACAACAACGGGTTTCTTTGAAATCTTACATTGCACACAACTTTGAGTTATACCGAAAACTAATATATTATTATTATTATTTTAAATGGTAGTTAACGCCTTGTCATTTTATAGGAAGTAATTAACATAACTAAATAAAATATTATTATCCATGTTTATTGAATGCCTTTACATTTATCCGATAAATTTTAGAGGCTTAAAATAAGAATGAATCTGAATATAATCATTAAATTCTCTAATATTTTTAAAAGGTCATTTTACGACCTTTTGATGGAGAGCCCTTTTTAAATCAATTTTTTTCACTTTTAAATGTTCTATTTGAAAAAATTAAATATATATATTCTATAAATTAAATTTTAGTTTGGATAAATTTTTGGTAATTTTCATAGAAAGTTTATTTTTTTAATGGATAGTGAAAAATAACGCATTTTAAGTCAAAAATTCCATTTAATATAATTTATTTATATAGTTAGATGGTATTTATAATTGTATTTAAAGTTTATTTGGATTATATTTTTATCATTTCATTCAATTTCGGTCATTTTATGTAATTTCACTTTCAAATTGAATATAAACACATGTCAATGTTTTGTAGTTTTTACTTCTTAAAACACTCGTTTTGGTTTTGACAAAGGGAATGAATTTTAAATTAATTACAACAACATAATTATTTTTATTTTGTAAAAAAATATTCCATATTTTTAATCAGGAGGTTAAAATTGTGTAAATAGGTACCTTTTATTTTTGGACATTATGAATAGTAATTTCAGTAATTATATTATATATTATAGTTAAATGGTAAATCTTATAAATAAGGGTAATAATTAATATTAAAATACAATAAAACATGTTCTCATCATATTGTATGAGATATGTTTGACCATGGGAATCCTTGGGTTGATTTTTGGACCCCATGGAGTTGCTTGGATGTAAGAAAGACATTTTATAATGTTTAATTTAAAATAATGAAAAATGTTACATAGACATGTATCTTTTAATCAAAAAATTATATGGTTTAATATAATGATATCATTGACTATAAATAGTAAATATAAATATTAAAAATATTTCCTACTTCATGGTATTTTATTTACAATTTTTAGACCTCAAATAAATTAATATATTTTTAAAACAATGATGATGTAGTGATTACCTTATTAATGAATGATTTAAATAAACGATATTATAAATATTAAACAAAATTTATTTTAAAACTTTTTAAATAATACAATCATTTTTTGTATTATTATGACTTGTTATATTTTAATAAATGATGTTTTTTCAAAATAATCAAGTTGTTATGGATTTTTATAAAGTCATGATATGAATAGTATAAATATTGACAAAAATCTGTTTTTAAACGAATACAATTTTACTAAAAATTATAATAGTCATATAAATCTAAGATTCATCTAAATTACTTATATAATGTTGAAATTTTCATTAATGAACAACTATAGGATCTATTGGTATTTTATATGAACTATATTAACCATATAGTATGAATATAAAAGAAGACATGGTAAGAGATAAATTAGTTAAATAATGGTTACAGCTAAATGATAAGGTTAAATTTGAGGCCTATACATATATAAAAGCTATTGGATGAGATGTTTTCAACCCAAATGAATCTTATATTTGAAATAAATTACCATGGGACCATTTGAAAACCAAAAATAATTTATTAGTAAAATAATAATTCAAAACATTTCTAAAGTGCCCCTCCTCTCTCTTATAAAAGGAAATCATCCATACCCATTTAGTCAAACCTATCAAGCCCTTTGTCTCATATAAACTCTTCCCAAATAATCTCTCAACATCTCAATATTCATTCTATAAGACTTTACTTTGGAATAAGGTAATTCAAGAAATCCTTTTTTCCCATATCAAAGGGAGTTACAAGTTTTAAGTGGTAGCGTCTTCTCTAATGTTCCTTTCCATTATATTACTAATTCACTCCCTATTATATTATTATTATTTGATTACATAACAAAATAATTATCCTCAATATAATATTATTTTGTTATGATATGTATTCTAACTATGATTACACACACCTCCATCTAATGGATATGAACATACTGTTTCTCTGGACGATGAACTACAACCTCACGAAATGATGATTGTTCAATTTTCTCCTACCGACTCTCATGGAGGCCATTATTATAGAACTATATTTATAAATTATATCAATTATATTTATGTTGTCATTATTATTCTATTTAATTATTTAAGTCTTACCTTGATGCATTACATAATGTGTAAATATGATAATTTCATTTGAGGAAGTGTGGACTATCACCCCCTCAACGTTATATGACACATTCATACCATACATAGAACCTATAAATGATGGAGTTATGGAAATTAAGTAACATATATATAATATGACATTATACTGGAATAATAATAAACCTATGTATCATTCAGTTTCCATTACTTTAAATATGAAAAATAAATGAAAATTGCGTTCATCCATAAGTACAGCTTACTATCTCCATGAACGATGAATTTGGTTTTTTATACCCATATGTTATGTACTATTATAAATAAAATAATATATATACAGGATATAAATGTAATTTAAATCCTTAATATAATTCTGGATGTAATTTAATTTTGACCACATGGACAATTTGTAATTATAACAAGTTCATTTTTGAATCAAATACCAAACATCAACAAAATGACAGATATGAACTTGAATAAAATTATTACTGTTATAGAATGGTAATAAGTGATATAAAATGGATAACAGAATTAAGAATGGTTTTGAATCAATCATAAATTAACATGAGTTTATTATTCACGAAGAAAACGAAAAATACGTGATGAGTCGGACTCAATGTAAGGGAACCTTTCACCCTTATCTTTTAGAAAATTATTTCTTTTATGTAATGTTTTTAATTTCATTTTTATTATGTTGGGATATGTTAATATATATACTTATTTAATTAAATTTCATTTCCATGTGAATTGAGACCCTTTTCTCTCTCATCAACTCGTTTTATGAATTTTAATGTGAAGTTGTCAGGCTGCCGAATTTTCATAAGGGTACTTTTTAACCCAATTTTCATTCTTTGTGTTAATATTATACTTCATGAATTTGTCATGATATTATTACATGGGAAATGAATTTTTATATACTATATTCTATTTATACTTTCTCTGTGTGTATTTACAGTGAATATATATAATCGATCTATTTTATTAACAAAATGATCATTGTTAGGGGATTCATCTCAAACTCCTTTCATTGAGGCATATTTTGGTCTATACCCATCCTTAATTTATAAGGTTTATAATTATAACCTTTTATTTTAATTTCATTCTATTTTTTTCAAAAGGAATCTTTTTTTATGAAGCGTTTTACAAAATTGCAAAAGGAATGTTTCTTTTTAACGTACATGGTGAGAATGACCTTTCCTCCACCGCTAGCATTATTTAATATTTGGATTCCTTAATAAGATGTAATGTTCTTAAAAGGAAAATAAATAACATATAACCTTTTTAAATATTTTTTAATTGAATAAAGTTTTCATAATGGATTTATTGTTTAAAAATATTGAAATGATATATTGTGATTGAAATGAGGACATGTTATCTCTCCTTTATGCATGTTTTATGTGTTATTAATATGTCATGGATCTTAGGAATTGTTTTTGTATACAGGTTGTTCTGTAATAAACCAATGGTGGGTGAGCTAAATATATATCTCCATTTCATTGGGTAATGTGATGGACGTAAACGTTAATGTTGCTCCAAAGATATTTAGGGAATATACTATGATGGGTATCTCAAATGTAACCCCCTATGTTTTTGTTAAAGAAACAATGTAAGCATGATATGAATGACACAAGTTACCTTTAGGTTTTATTATTTCAAAATATTATTCATAAATATTATTATTTCCTATGGTATGTTAAATATCTTTTGTTTTATGATTGAAAAGTATGGTATCATTGAATTTTATGTATTGATGGAGTAATGTTTTCTTTAATTATTTTATATCCATTACTGAGTTGTTTAGCTCATCCCATGTTTTCGAAATGTTTTTCACATGATATAAGGAAGGGTAAGAGAAATGAATAATTCAAGAATATTTATATGAATAAATGAATTCTTGCATAATTTTAAGGAGTTGTTTCATTGTTAAAAATGGATAGAGAACAAGTGTCTACTTGGTAAATTCTTTAGATGTAATGTAATAGTTACGGAATAATTATCTAAAACTCTTATGCTGAAATAATCATCAATGTAAATTATTTAATTAACTCAATATTATGTAATTCTTATAGATGGGTCCTTATAGTTGGTATCAGAGGTCTGTTTAGATAAATTTTGAGGTTTCGATGTTATCTTGGTGTAGATAAAGGATCTCATATAAACAAGAGTGTTATTATCATATGGAAGATTTTGGAGGGTTATGGTAAAATATATTTTTGAATAAAAACCAGAATAATGGAAATAAAATGATGTTGATGAATTAGAGTAAATTAAAAAACAATATGTTATCTTTACCCTATATAGAATTATTTTTTTAATAATAATATTTCATTTAAGTGTTGATTCTTTTCAACAGAATAGGGATCTCTTGTCAGGATGGAAAGAATAAGACCATTCACAACCGTCTTCTCCCTCCTTGATGATTTTATCATAACTTTTATTGAAAAATCTTGTTCAAAGGATTTTTACAGCTTCTTGAGTATTCAAATAACCTTTAAGAAAATGTTTGATTTATCTAACACCTACTCATTTCTAAAACAATTTTATGGGCCATGCTATCTTTTTCATATGATTTCTAGTTCTCAATTTTTCCAAATCTATAAAAAAGGGAAATTTCATGAGTGTTGTGAACATTTACATTTTGAAAGTATGAAATATGTCGAATGATAAACAAAACATCCTGAAGATTGTGATATCAGGATTCGAGGTATGATTTATTTTCTTATCCATAAAAAATGATGCATATTTCAATTTTTATTTATAAATGATGAGAATATTTCATCTAAAGGAATCATATATTAATAAATAAGGTTTAAATTCATAGTTAATGGATTATGAAGAACATATAATGAGTTTTTAGTCTACATATACAGGATTCAAGAGTTATTGGAGGTTGTAAGATGAAGAAATGTTTAAAAGTATTAATTCCACTATTGGAAAAACTGCCTATACCCACATTTCATAACCATGGGTATAGCCCCCAAAACTGTGGGTATAGCCTATACCCATGGTTTTGGGAACTGTGGGGTTGGGAGGCGTCGGTATAGGGGTCATAACCTATACCCACGGTTTGTCAAAACGATGGGTTTATTTTTTTTTCCACCGTGTTAAAGCCTCATCCAGGCTATCAAAGTCTTATACCCATTGTCTAAAACCCGTGGGTAAAAAATTTAAAACAAGGAGCCCATATGTGTTGAACCCGCAACTTCCCGCGACCTAAATGAGTATTTCAACGGACCATACCACTTCATCTACATCATTTATATTAATATATATCTATATCTATAAATATATATTAATCTATGACTGTATGCTGAAAAAACAAATACAATGGGTTTCAAACCCACATCTGACGCAGCAATAATCTAGTGCTTAACCAACCAAGCTAGCTCGACTATGCCAATATATGTCTGCATTTATAATAATATACTAATCCACGTATCTATTTTCAAAAAATATAAGCCAGCAGTATTGGATTCCTCAACCGCTTCAACAAATATGCAATGCCTAACCAACCATGCCGTAGATTTAATTTGTTTATAGATTTCTATGAACCTAAATATATTAGTTCAAACGGTGGGTATAGATTTTCCCATAAAATTGTTTCTGTTTCAGCGCATTTTTTTTCCATAATGTGGGGATGTTTTCCACATGGTTTTAAAAAACCGTGGGTATATGCCTTCGAAAAAAGATATTTATCCCCACTGTTTTGAAAAAACCGTGGGGATAGGCCTTTAAATAAACACTTATACCTATGGTTTTACAAAACCATTGGTATAGGCCTTTGAAAAAAACTCTATCCCCATGGTTTCTACAAAACTGTGGGGATATGCCACAAAATAAACACCTATAACCACGGTTTTCTAGAACCATGGGTATAGGTTCCCACACTATACATATACTCACGTTTTTCTTAAACCATGGGTATAGGGCACCCTATACCCATGCTTTTTTCCAAAACCATGGGTATAGGGTTATTTTCTAGTAGTGTGCTCTTTTGATGATGGGATTACTTTTGAAGTATTTGTCTAGTATGTGTAACCCAAATGTTTGACATGTGAAAATTTTATTCCAGGAAGAATTAAGTTTTCTTGTGTAGGCATAATGGATAATCTTCAGGTTTCATATGATCTTTTTTTTGAAGTGAATAGTGGTTATTACATTTTGGGTTGTAAAATGAAAGTTATTAGATAACATTTGAGGATAAATAAGGTTATGGATACTTTTGAGGAAATTATATTATTTTTTTGAATTTTATATTAATTATATGGTTTTAGAAAAAGGAAAACCCCTAGGATGGGTGACAACCTATCACATCTGGAAAGTCCATGGGAATTAGACCCACAATTAAAAGGAGACAAGGATGCATCACCTAACACTGGCCTGTGTGAAGTCCCTCGTTAGTATGACTTATTATTTTTAATAAAATGATTTTATTGATCAATAATAAGTTGATTTTGGGAACTTATGTTTTATCCAATGAACATGATTAATATAGAAAAATGGTTTGGTATTTATTGATAAATGTTATTTTGGAAGACATTATCTCTTTTGGGAACACTATATGCCTATGACAAATAGAATTCTATGGGATTTAATTTCTAGAGTAATGGTTAAAATATTAATTTGGAAGAATCTATGTTTTATAGTGGATATATGTCTATTTTGGTTATTTATGGAAATTATTAACCTATTGTACAGAATATGTGAATAGGTTAATTTCTTTTCAGTATGAGAAATTAATAGTAGTTGATGTTATTTGGAGATAAATGTAACGATTTACTGTAGAATAATTTGTAATCAAATTATTTCTATGTTTTGGTTATCAATCTTAGTTTGGATCATTTTGTAGAATTTTAGGGGAAATTGTGTATTGAATGGTCGTTTTGAACTTTGGTTATTTTTTGTTTAATTTTGAAGATTAAGAGTAGTATTTATTTTTATAATGTAATATCCTTTTGGAGAGTATCTGATCTCGTACTAACCATTTTTTGTATTGGATGATGTATAAAGACTAGGGAAATGTATAGTTCTTATTTTATGGATTATGTGATTCTCTAAAAGTTGATTATTGTACATTAGGTGTGACCAAGTCATCTTGAATACTCATAGTTTTAAGAATAGATGAGTTTGTGTTAAGAATTTATAAAAAGATGAAACTCTACTTGAAATGTTAGTATATTTCGTTAAGTTCTTAGTCAATATCATAAATAAATTCCCCAACATTATGAAAATGAATTTAAAAAAATTCTCATTCACTTTAACTACTATTGAATCAAAAACCATTTAACCTATAAAGACGCAGCCTTAAAAATTACTTAATCTTGAGATATTTCAAGAATACGCATTGAGGATCTTTTCAGGTTTAGAGTTTTAGAGAATTATATCATAAAACAAGAATTACATTCCACATTTAAACAAAGTGGTTACATAAAAGATACTATTCATTTTTTTCCCATCAATGAAAACATATTTAAAAAAACATGGATTCTTTCATGACACTTCCTTGACCCTATCATCACATCATGTACCTTTCCCTTGACCTATGAAAAACATTTAAAAAATATGGGATGAGTATAAAAAGATCAGTAAGGGATATAAAAGTACAAAATGAAAACATTACTCCATGTATCAAAATCATATTTACACATAAAACATATGCATTTTAACATACCTAATCAAATCATGAATAAATCATAGAAATCATAAGACATAATGGTAACTTGAGGCATGCATAACATTCTTACGTAGGGAGTAACCCTCTTGGTTACATTTGGAATACCCATCACCACATATTCCCTAAATCCCTTCAGAGAAACCTTAACATTTAACCCCTTCACGTTACCCAATGCATTGGAGAGCTATATCGGGCTCACCCGCCCTTAGTTTATCACGGAACCACCCTTCTTCATAATAATTCCCAAGAACCATAACATAATCGTATCACATAAAACATGCATAAAGGAAACATAAAATTTACACATTTAAATCACAAGATATCAATACAACACATTGATATAATAAAGACATTATGAAAACCATTTTCATTACCAAAATAAAATAAAAGTAAAACATGGTATTTATTTTTCATTTTAAAAAAAATTATGTCTTGTAGAGGAAGCCGAAACTCAAATAATGGTCACAGCGGCGGAGAAGTCATTGTTGCCGAATACGTACAAAAAAAACCAAACATTCCATTTTTTTGTTTAGTAAATGCTTCATATAAAAATATTCCTTTTGGGTAAACGTAAAAGTCAAAGGGGTTTATACACCGTATAAAATAAAGTTGTGTATAAAACATAATATGCCTTAATGAAAGAAGATTGAGACGAAGTCCCATACCTCGGGTTTGACTTGACTCGATCGTTCTTTAACGTCCTGAATAATAAACTTGAGTTAATTTATACTTGCTTAAGAACCTTTTTCAAGTTCATTATTCCTTTTATATCACTTATTACCATGTCATGAACACTATGTAATTATTTAAGTTAATAATAGTTGTTTTAACGATCATTGGTACTTGAGTAAAAAATATGCTCTTTATAATTACAATTTGATCATGTATCCATTATATCCAGAGTTATACTCATGATGTATATATCATATATATCATATATATACAGTATATACATGCATTTATAATATTACATACTCGTTTAGAGGTAAGAAATGAAATGCACCGTTCATAGAGATGGTAAGTCGTACGTACGCATGAACGCTGCTTTCATTTCTATGTCATATTAATGGAACTAGAACTAAATGAGAGATATGTATATTTTAATTCCAGAATTATATTCATCATTTATATGTAACAGAAATCATATATATCGATTATATATATTTACTTATAAGAGTACATTACATTTGGGGATAAGAAATGAAATGCACCGTTCATGGAGACGGTAAGTCGTCTGTACGCATGAACGCTACATTAATTTCTATCTCATACTTTAATGGAAAGACAAAATAATTATATAAAGTTATATTATAATTCCCGTATAACATCATATATAATAACTTTAACTCCATCCTTTATACGCCCCACATATGGCGTTAACGAATCAAATCACTTTGAGTGGGCGGTAGTCCGCACTTCCTAAAATGAAGATATCGTGTTTTCCCATAATGGAAACCATAAAGGTATTCCATAAATGAAAAATACAGAAGATTAAGTAAAACATAAACATATTATATATCATATATAAATATAGTTTCATCTTCATGGCCAACTTTGAAGGTGTTAAAAGAATATTGAACAATCATCATTTCGTGAGGCAGAAATTTGCCATCCACGGAAACTGTATGTTCTTTAACCATTAGATGTAGGTGTGTGGAAGTGTAGCTCGAATACTTCTTATAGAAACATCCTAGTATATGTAAGATACTGATTTTGTTACAAAATAAATGAATAAAAAGATTTTAGGTGGTTGGAGAAGAAAAATAAAACATAAGAACACAAGAGAAAACACTACCTTTAAAACGGGTAACTCTTTTTGATTTGAGCTCAATGGCTTCCTTGGGAAGACTTTTTCCCAAAGTGAGGCTTCAAGGAGTAAAAGAGGGATGTGTAGAGACAAAATGGTCAGGGTTTGTCTGAGCCAAAGGCTTGAGAGGTGTGGGTAAGGTGGTAGAGGTGAGGTTATTTTATAAGAGGATAAGAGTAGCACTCTTGGAAAGTTATAAAAGGTTACTTTATTTTCAAATGAGTTTCGGATTTTAAAGGTACCACATTGATGTATTTCGAGTATAAGGTGATAAGGGTTAGAAATAAACTCATACAATAGTTATTTGACATGATTAAGTTATATATGTTACATTATCTTTTCATTTTATTTAAATCATTTATTAATGAGTTAATCGATGCGTCATCTTGATGTCAAAAATAATTTAATCTATTTAATGTATAAAAATAATAAAAAAACTATCATTATGTAGGAAATATTTTTAGATTTCTAATCACTATTTATAGTCCAACAGATCATTTATTTAGACAAAATTAAAAATGTTTTACTCAGGTGATACATTCTTTGTTATATTTAACTTTCTTTAAAAATAAAAAGATAAAAAGTCACTTTTACACAAAAGTGACTCCATGGGGTCCCCAAGTTTGGCACAAGGCATCCCGTGGTTGTCCATGAGACAACTAGTAGCATTAGGACACATTTTGGTGTCTTTTTTTATTATTATGATATTATTTTTTTATCCTTAACTACCTGATTACTCATTAATCAAGATAATTAATGATAATTACCATCATTACTATTCATAATGTCGAAAAACAAAAGAAACTTAATTACATAATTTGGACCTTATGATTCCAAATATGGAATCTGTTTTACCAAATTCCAAACATATAAATTGCAATAATTAATTTAAAAATAATTTTCATTGTCAAAACAAATAGCGGGTTTTTTTGAAACAATATCTATGAAAAGTTTGGCACTTGTTTAAGCCCAATTCCAAAGTGAAATTAATCCCAATGACCACCATTGGATTACATGGTAAAAATATATTCTATTTACACTTTAAAATAAATTAGAATGATAATCTAACAATATAATTAAATTAGATGAAAAATCAGTTTTGATATAAAATGTATTATTTTTTACTATTCATTAAAAAATGAACATTGTCAGAAAAATAAAAATAAAAATTTCCATTTTAAATTTCAATGTCCCAATAATAAATAATAAGTTTATTTTGACAAATATAGATTGTAAAATTGTCAAAATTTTGATTTAAAAATGGATTGCCATCAAAAGGCATTAAAACAATCTTTTAAGAATATTAGTGTATTCCATGCTTAAGATTGGATTTATTCTCATTTTAAGCCTCTAAAACACTATCTAATTCATAAATATACATAAATAAGAATATATATTATTCATTACTTAATTGGGATGTTATATCCTTCCCCCTTTAGAAAATTGTATCCCCGCAATTTATTTACTTATCGAATAAGTGGGGGTATTTCTCCCTCATTGCATTTTTAGATTCCCATGTTGCCTCTTTAATCATGTGGTTGTTCCATAAAACCTTTACCTGGTGAATTACCTTATTTCATAACACTTGCTCCCTGTGGTCAAAAATGTGGACCGGTTTTTCCTCATAAGATAGGTTCTATTTCAACTGAACTAGCTCTGGGCTCAAAACATGAGATGGATCTGGCATATACTTCCTTAACATTGAAACATGAAAACCATTGTGTACCTGAGATAAACTCAGAGGTAAAGCCACTCAGTAAGCAACTGATCTAACTCTCTCCAGAATTTCATATGGTCCAATGAACCTTGGACTCAGCTTTCCTTTCTTACCAAATCACATCACACTTTTCCATGGTGAAACTTTGAGAAAAACATGATCACCTAACTCAAAAGATAGATCCTTCCTCTGGTTATCCGCATAAATCTTCTGCCTGCTCTAAACTGTTCTCATGTGTCTCTGAATCAACTGAACTTTTTCTGCCATGTCTTCTACCAATTCTGGTCCCATAAACTTCCTTTCACCCACTTCATCCCAGAAAGCTGGAGTTCGGCACCGCTTCCCATTTAATGCCTCAAATGGATCCATCTATATACTCGAATGAAAACTGTTATTATAAGAAAACTAAACCAAAGAAAGATGTTGGTCCCAACTTCCCAGATAATCCTTCGAAAAAGAACATAGCATATCTTCCAATGTCCGAATTTTTCTTTCTGACTGCCCATCTGATTGAGGATGAAAAGCTGTACTAAAATTTAATTCAGTACCCAATGAATTCTGAAAGCCTTTCCAAAAGTTAGAAGTGAACCTGGGATCACGGTCAGATACAATGAAGAGAGAAACTCTATGTAACCTGACTATCTATTTAAGATACAAACGGGAAAGTTGATCTAGGGAAAACATATCTCGTATAGCAAGGAAATGAGATGATTTAGTCAGGCGATCAACAATAACCCAGATTGCATTTTTACCATGAGGTGTCTTCGGCAATCCCACAACGAAGTCCATGGATATATTCTCTCATTTCCACTCTTGCAATGGTAATGGCTGAGCATCCCTTTTGGCAACTTCTGCTTTGCTTTAACCTGTTGACAAATCAAACACTTCATAGTAAAATCATCAATATCCCTTTTCATTCCGTCCCACCAGTAATACTCCCGAAGATCTTTATACATCCTAGTACTGCCAGGATGGACTGAAAACGGAGAACTATGAGCTTCACATAACAAATCTCTATTCATTTGTGAATCACACTGCACACAAAATCTCTTACCAAATCTCAATCCAAAATCAATATCAATATTTAATTCAAGAAACTTACCCTTCTGAACCAGCTCTACCTTTTTCTGCAACTCACTGTCTTGCTTCTATGCTTGCTTAATTCTGTCTGATAGAGAAGATTTCACTGATACCTAAAAAAACAGAAGGACATCCTGCACCAACAACTTCTATGCCAAATTTCACCAAATCCTCAACCAAAGGATCACGTTCCAAATGCATCATTGTTAATGAAGCACTACTATTTTGACTAAAAGAATCAACCACTTTATTTGCTTTTCCCAGATGGTAATAAATTGTACAATCATAATCCTTGATTAATTCTAGCCATCTCATCTGTCTCATGTTCTATTATTTCTGATTTAATATATACTTTAAACTTTTTTGATCGATATATATTTCACAAATTACTCCATACAAATGATGCCTCCAAATTTTTAAAGTGAAAACAACATCAGCTAATTCCAAATCACGTGTAGGGTAATTTACCTCATGAGTTTTCAAAAGTCGTGAAGCATAAGCAATTACCTGATCATTCTGCATTAGGACGCAACCATGTCCTTTAAATGAAGCATCACTGTAGATAACATACTCACCATTTCTAGAAGGTAGTGCCAAAACTAGAGCATTCACCAATCTTCTTTTCTATTCCTGAAAACAATCATCACATTCTTTTGTCTAGATAAACATAACACCCTTCTGAGTTAGTTTGGTCATTGGACTAGATAACTGTGAGAAAATTCTAACAAACCTTCGTTAATAGCCTGCCAAACCACGAAAACTACGAATCTCAGTTACATTTGTGGTTCTTAGCCATTCTTCAACAACCATTGTTTTTGTAGGATCAACAGTTATCCCATCTTTAGAAACAATGTGACCAAGGAAAGAAATTTTTTACAACCAAAACTCACACATGCTGAATTTCCCATACAATTTATTTTATTTTAAAGTTTGAAAAATAACCCTTAAATGTCTTTCATGCTCCTATTTACTTTTATACAACACCAAAATATCATCAATGAAAACAACCACAAACTTATCCAAGAACTCAAGGAAAATTCTATTCATTAAGTCCATGAATGCAGCAAGTGCATTGGTTAGCCAAAAAGGAATTACTACAAATTCATAATGGCCATATCTTGTACAAAACGTGGTCTTTAGAATATCTGCATCCTTTACCTTCAACTGATGGTTCCCCGATCTCAGGTCAATCTTTGAAAAATATTGAGCCCCCTGGAGCTAATCAAACAAATCATCGATATGAGGCAAATGATATTTTTTCATAACAGTGATGTTATTCAGGGCTCTATAATCAATGAAAAGTCTCATAGAACCATCTTTCATTTTAACAAATATAACATGAGAACCCCATGGTGATGTGCTAGGTCGAATGATACCTTTCTCTAATAAATCTTGCAATTGCTCCTTCAACTCTAAAAGTTCAATTTGAGCCATTCAATAAGGGGGTTTTGAAATTGGCTTAGCATTAGGAACTAAGTTTACAGTCAACAAAACTTCACGATCTGGTATTATTCCAGGCAACACATCAGGAAAAACATCAGGATACTTATTTACCGCTAGCACATCATTAATCTGAACTGTTCCCTTGTTTTCAACAATATGTGCATGGTAACATTCATTTCCATCTTTTGCAAGTTTCTCAGCCTCATGATATGTTATCAATAGTAAGGGTTCATTCTTGTACACAAACTGAATTTTTTTCTGAAAAGAAACTTCTTTAGCTCCACAATCTATCTTAGCATGGTAAATAGGGAGCCAATCCATACCAAGGATAACATCAAACTCTACTAGAGGTAAAACAATTAGGTTTGCAAGTAGGTTCTTTCCACAGATAAGGATAGGAAGATTCTTATAAATTTGAATTTTCTCAACATTTCCCCTAAGTGTTTTTACCAAATGTTCAGGAGTCATTTCTTAAGATGGTATTCCCATTTTACTAGAAAACTTTTCAGAGATGAAAGAGTGTGTAGACCCCGAATCAAACAACACACTGGCATAATCTGAAAAAAAAATTACCTGATACAACTTCATTTGATGGCCCGACATCTGATAAATTAGTTGCAAAGGATTTCACCACCCCTTTCTGCTTGTATTCTAACTGCTTCCCATCAATCGATCACTTTTTCAGGCACTCGTTTGCATAGATACCCATCTCATTGCACTTAAAACGTTTCACTAACTGTAAATAAAATTTTATCTTACCATCACCCTGATCTTTTTCAGTGCAATCATGAGCCTTATGTCCCATATTACCGCATCAGTAGCACTTTATAGAATTCATAAGACATTCCCCATCATGCCTTTTACCACATTTATCACAAACTGGAATCTTAGTTTTCTTACCGGCAGACCATTTTGAAGATTTCTTTCCTTTCTCCTGCCACCTCGGTCTCTTCTTCTGCTGGTTGTTATAGAACACTTGATCATTGGAACACTCCATTTCCACCTTCTCAGCACATCGAAATAGCTTTTCATAACTTTTGAACTCACGAGAAGCAAATGCCCTTTGATATTTTGGCTTTAATCCCGAGTAAAAATGATTGATTTTACTATCAAGTTCTCGGATAACATTTGGAGAATACCTTGCCAATCGAGTGAACCTCTCTACATAGGCAGCCACTGAGTGTTCCGCTTGCCTCAATTCCAAGAATTTTTTTTCCATCCTATGTCGAAAATCCTTAGGAAAATACTTCTCAAGAAACATACCTTTGAATTCATCCCAGTCGAGAGCACCAATCTCATCAACGTCCCAGATATTTTTATCCATCGACCACCACTGATCTACTTCACCCTCCAAATGGTAAATAGAAAGACTAACCTTTTGATTGTCTAAACACCCCATGACATCAAAATTCTTCTCCAGTGCTTTAATCCACCCTTTAGCTAGCACATGGTCAGATGATCCTCTGAATGATGGGGGATGTTGCCTCATGAAATGTTCCACCACTAACATGTTCTTCTGTGGTTGATCTGGCTGATCTCGTGCATGGATACCACCACCATTTATCGCTTGAGTCAACTGTGCCATTACTGCAACAAATTGTTCTGTTCCAATTCCGACCATCTCAAGATGCTGATTCGGAAGGTTATTTCCTTCTGTATGCCTTCCAAGAACTGCTTCCCTGTTTTCTCTACGGAAAACCATTCTGAACAAACTTGTCTTAGATAAAGCAACATGGTAATCATTAAATTCTATATCATTTCAATTTGACCATAAACAAATATATTTTTGGATAATAATTTAATATAATTCGAACTCCTAAAGTTATCTAAACCGACCTCTGATACCAAATATAAGGCCCCAGCCATAAACATTACTTAATCTTGAGATATTTCAAGAATACACACTGAGGGTATTTTTAGGTTTAGAGTATTAGAGAATTAGATCATAAAACATACATTACATTCTACATTTAAACAAAGTGGTTACATAAAAGATAGTATTCATTTTTTTCCCATCAACAGAAACGTATTTAAAAAAACATGGATTATTTCATGACAATTCCTTGACCCTATCATAACCTCATGTACCTTTCCCTTGACCTGTGAAAAAGTTTTCAAAAACACGGGATGAGGATAAAAAGCACAGTAAGGGATATAAAAGTACGAAATGAAAACATTATTCCATGTATGAAGTCATACGTTACTCATAAAACATAATCATTTTAAAAGACCTCATCAAATCATGAATAAATCATATAATTCATAAGACATAATGGTAACCTGAGGCATTTATAACATTCTTAAGTAGGGAGTAACCCTCTTGGTTACGTTTGGAATACCCATCACATTATATTCATTAAAATATATTCGGATAAACCTTAACGTTTAACCCATTTGTGTTACCCAATGCATTAGAGATCCATATCAGGCTCACCTGCCCTTAGTTTATCACGGAACCACCCGTCTTCATAATAATTCCCATGAACCATAACATAATCACATCACATAAAACAAGCATAAAGGAAACATAACATTTCCACATTTCAATCACAAGATATCAATTCAACACATTTATATAATATAAACATTATGATAACCATTTTCAATACCAAAATATAAGAAAATTAAAATAAGGTATTTATTTTTCATTTTAAAAAAAACGTATGGCTTGTAGAGGAAGCCGAAACTCAAATAATGGTCACAACGGGAGAGAAGTCGTTGTCGCCGCATATGTACGATAAAAAAAACATTCCCTTTTTTCGTTTAGTAAACGCTTCATTTAAAAAGATTCCTTTTGAGTAAACGTAAAATTCAATGGGGTTTATACAACGTATAAAATAATGTTGTGTATAAAACATAATATGCCTCAATGAAAGGAGATTGAGACAAAGTCCCATACCTCGGGTCCGACTTGACTCGATCGTTATTTAATGACCAGAATAATAAACTTGAGTTAATTTCTACTTGATTAAGAACATTTTTCAAGTTCATTATTCCTTTTATATAACATATTACCATGTCATGAACACTATGCAATTATTTATGTTAATAACGGTCGTTTTAACGATCATTGGTACTTGAGTCAAAAATATGCTCTTTATAATTACAAGTTGTTCATGTATCCATTATATCCAGAGTTATCCTCATGATGTATATATCATATATATCATATATATACAGTATATACATGCATTTATAATATTAGATAATCATTTAGGGGTAAGAAATTAAATTCACCATTCATGGAGAGGGTAAGCCGTACGTATGCATGAACGCTACTTTCATTTCTATGTTATATTAATGGAACTAGAACTAAATGAGAGATATGTATATTTTAATTCCAGAATTATATTCATCATTTAGATTTATCATACATCATATATATAAATTATATATATGTACTTATAATAGTACATTACATTTGGGGATAAGAAATGAAATGCACAATTCATGGAGACGGTAAGTCGTACGTACGCATGAACGCAACTTTCATTTCTATCTCACAATTTAATGGAAAGAAAAAATAATGATATAAAGGTATATTATAATTCCAGTATAACATCATATATAATAACTTTAACTCCATCCTTTATATGTCCCACATATGGCATTAATGAATCAAATCACTTTGAGGGGGCGGTAGTCCGCACTTCCAAAAATAAAGATATGACGTTTGCCCATAATGGAAACCATAAAGGTATGCCATAAATGAAAAATACAGAAGATTAAATAAAACATAAAAATATTATATATCATATATAAATATAGTGACATCTTCATGGACACCTTTGATGTTGTTAAAAGAATATTAAACAATCATCGTTTCGTGAGGTAGAAATTCTCCATCCACGAAAACTGTATGTTCTTTAACCATTACATAATGGTGTGTGTAAGTGTATCACGAATAATTCTTATAAAAAAATCCTAGTATATTTAAGATACTGTTTTTGGTACAAAATAATTGAATAAAAAGAGTTTAGGGGGTTGGAGAAGCAAAATAAAACATAAGAACACAAGAGAAAACACTACCTTTAAAAAGGGTAACTCTTTTTTATTAGAGCTCAAAGGCTTCCTTGAGAAGACTTCTGCCCATGTGAGGCTTCAAGGAGTAAGAGAGGGATATGGAGAGTCAAAATTGGTATGGGTTGGTCGATACAAAGGCTTTAGAGGTGTGGGTATGGTGGTAGAGGTGGGGGCCTTTTATAAGAGGAGAGGAGGGGCACTCTTGGAATGTTATAAAAGGTTACATTATTTTCAAATGCGTTTCGGATTTTAAAGGTCCCACATTGATATATTTAGAGGCTAAGGTGATAAGGGTTCGAAAAACACTCATCCAATAGGTATTTGACAAGTTTATGTCTTAGATTGTATATTATATTTTCATTTTATTTAAATCGTTTATTAATGAGGTAATCGCTGCATCATCATGATGTCAAAAATAATTTAATTTCTTTAATGTCTAAAAATTATAAATAAACTATCATGATGTAGGAAATATTTATATATTTCTAACATATATTTATAGTCCAACAGATCATTTATGTAGAAAAATTTAAAAATGTTTTACTCAGGTGATACATTCTTTTTTATATTTAACTTTCTTTAAAAATAAAAAGAGAAAAACTCACTTTAGCACAAAAGTGATTCCATGGGGTCGCAAAGTTCAACAAAAGGAATCCCATGGTCATGCATGAGACATAAAGTAGCATTAGGAAAAAAATTTGTGTCTTTTTATATTATTATGATATTATTTTATTATCCTTAACTACCCGATTTCTCATTAATCAAGATAATTAATGATAATTACCGTCGTTACTATTCATAATGTCCAAAAACAAAAGAGTCTTAATAACATAATTCAGACCATCTGATTCCAAATATGGAATCCATTT
This sequence comes from Viscum album, assembly GCA_963277665.1. Taxonomy (NCBI): domain Eukaryota; kingdom Viridiplantae; phylum Streptophyta; class Magnoliopsida; order Santalales; family Viscaceae; genus Viscum; species Viscum album. The sequence continues at coordinate 95,635,825 of OY728141.1, read as the reverse complement.
TACCAAATTACAAACATATAAATTGCAATAATTAATTTAAAAATAATTCCCGTTGTCAAAACAAATAGCGGGTTTTTTTGAAACAATATCTATGAAAAGATTGGCACTTGTTTATGCCCAATTCCAAAGTGAAATTAATCCCAATGAACACCATTGGATTACATGGTAAAAATATATTCTATTTATACATTAAAACAAATTTCAAAGATAATATAACCATATAATTAAATTAGATGAAAAAGCAATTTTGATGTAAAATGCAGCAGTTTTCACTATTCATTAAAAAATGAACATTTTCAGAAAAATACCAAAAAATTATCCATTGTAAATTTCAATGTCCCAATCATAAATAATAAGTTTATTTTGAAAAATAGATATTATAAAATTGTCAAAATTTTGATTTCAAAATGGTTTTCCATCAAAAGTAGTAAAATAATCTTTTATGAATATTAGTGTATTCCATGCTTCAGATTGGATTTATTCTCATTTTACGCCTCTAAAACAATATATAATTCATAAATAGACATATAAAAGAATATCTATTATTCATTAATTACTTGGGATGTTACATAACCCATCACATGTTTATCATTTTTTGGTAGTTAATGTTCTCTTGATCATGTTTTCTATCACTTTCTATCAGAAATTGATGGTTAGTTTTCTCTTACATAACAACGTTTTCATGGAATCATAGTATGTGGTATCTCATTTGAATTTTGTAATTCTATTTATTTATTTTAAAGTTCTATTTATATTGACTCTTTTTCCGATGTGGTACTTTCAATTATGTTTTTGAGCCCAATTTTAAAATTATGAGGATGGAATTTCGAAAAGGGTGGAGGATATAATGACCCGGGTATTTATAAAATAATAATTTTTTCATTAATATTTATATTTCTGAATAAGATATTATTTTGACATAAAATTGGATTATTTTTCTAATAGTATACTCAATTCACAACAAAACGTTTCATTTAAATCATACATTGCACACAACTTTGAGCTATACCGAAAAATAATATATTAATATTATTATTTTAAATGGTAGTTAATTATCAACCCTTGTATTGGAGGGAAATAAAATAACTAACTAGAATATTATTATACATGTTTGTAAAATGTCCTTAAATTTATCTGATAAATTTTATAGGTTTAATATAAGAATGAATCGATAATAGACATTAAATACTCTAATATTTTTATAAGATCGTTTTACCGCCTTTTCGGTGGAGAACCCTTTTTAAATCTTTTTTTTCACTTTTATATGTATTATTTGACATAATAGACTTCATATATAGAATAGGGACATCCAAATTTACCTTGGATAAATTTATGGCAATTTTCTGAACAAAATCATTTTTTAATGATTAGTGAAAAAACCTCATTTTACCTCAAAACAACCTTTTCATCTAATATTTTTATATAATTAGATGGTAATTTTAAATATTTTAAAATTATAATTGGAATATATTTTTATAATTTAATCTGATTTTTTTCATTGGATGTAATTTCACTTCAAAATTTGATATAAACACATGTCAATATTTTGGTAGTTTTTACTTCTTAAAAACAAGCTTTTTGGTTTTGACAATGCAAATTAATTTTAAATTAATTACTAAAATATATGTGTTTTTAATTTTTTGAAAATGGATTCCATATTTGGAATCATGAGATTAAAATTTTGTAAATAGGTACATTTTTTTAGAAATTATGAATATTAACTACAATAATTATTTTATATACCATTGTTAAAGGGTAAATCTGGTAAATAAGTGTAAAAAAATATTATAATAATATTAAACTACTAAACTCATGTACTAATCCTATTGGATTAGATATTTATGACCATGGGCATATTTGGGTCGATTTGGGGGCTCCATTGATCTACATGGATGTGAAAATGACATTTTATAAGAATTAATTTAAAGTAATGAAAAAGGTTACATAAACATGTATCTTTTAATAGAAAAACATTTATATAGGGTTATATAAACGATTTATTTGACTATAAATAGTAATTAGAAAGATAAATATCTTTCTTACATTATGGTATTTTATTTAAAATATTTATACATCAAATAAAATAATATATTAATGAAACAATGATGTTGTAGTGAATACATTATTAATAAATGTTTTAAATAAATGAGATTATAAATATTAAAACAATATTATTTTAAAACTTTTTATTCCATACCTGAATTTTATGGATGATTAAAAAAATTCATATTTAAATTAAGGAAGTTTTTTATAAATAATCAAGTTATATATTATTAAAAAGTTATGATTTAGATAGTGTAAAAACTGGCATAAATGTGTTTTTAAAACAAATAATATTTTATTAAATGATTTAATAGTCCTAAAACTCTATGATTCATCAAAATGACTTAGATAATTTTAAATATGTCATCAGTGAACCACTTTAGGGTCGATTTCATTTTATTGTAACTATATTAACCATACAGTATGAATATACAAGAAGACATGGTAAGAGTTAAATTAGTTAACTAATGGTTAAAGCAAAAATATAAGGTTACATCTGTGACCTAGACATGTATAAAACCTATTGGTTGAGATTTTTCCCACCCAAAAGCATGTTATCTTTGAAATAAATGACTTTGGGACGATTTTAAACAGAAAATCATTTATTAATAAAATAATACTTCAAAACATTCCTAAAGTGTCCCTCCTCTATATTATAAAAAGGCAGCATCCCTACACATTTAATCACACCTCTAAAGCCACATGGCTTATCCAAAATCTACCAAAATAATCTCCCAAAATCCCTATCTTCATCTTAGTATACTTAAATTGGGAAAAAGTCAATTCAAGAAATCATTTTGACTCAAATGAATGGGAGTTACACATTTTAAGAGGTAGTGTATTCTCTAAAGTTCATTTCCATTATTTTACTTCTTCACTCCCTATTCTATACTTATTCATTGATTACAAAACAAAACCAGTATCCACTATATACTAGGATATTTTTATTATAATTATTATAACTACACTTAAACAGGCCTCCATCTAATAGATATGAACATACTATTTCTGTGGACGATGAACTACTACCTCACGAAAAGATGATTGTTAAATTATCCCCTAAAAACTATAATGGTGGCCATTATGATGGAAAAATATTTATATATTATATATATTATATTTATATTGTCTCAATTATTCTGTTTTTTATTTAAATCATACCTTTATTCATTCCATAATGTGTAAATATGATAATTTTATTTGAGGAAGTGCAGACTACAACCCCCTCAAAGTGATCTAAATCATTCATGCAATAAATTGAACGTATAAAGGTTGGAATTAATGAAAATATGATACATATATAAAATATGATATTATAATCTAATAATAATATACCTATTATTAATTTATTTTTCATTTAACTAAATATGACCAAAAAATGAAAGTTGTATTCATGTGTACGTATGGATTACCGACTCCATGAACGGTGCATTTCATTTCGTATATCCAAATGTTATGTACTATTATAAAAATGTTATATATATAGTATATATATGTGATATTTAATTCATTAATATAATTTTTGAGGTAATGGAATTTTAACCACATGGAAAATTTGTAATTATAAAAAGTTCATTTTTGAATCAAGTACCAAACATCGACAAAACAAACAATATGAACATAAATAATTATTTTATTTTCATAGCATGGTAATAAGTTATATAAAAAGAATAATAAACATGAAAAATGTTCTAAATAATGTATAAATTAACATTATATTATTATTCAGGAAGAAAAAGGATCATGCATAATGAGTCGTACTCAAGGTAAGAGAACCTTTCAGCCTCCTCTTTTAGTCAATGATTTCTTCTATGTTCTGTCTTTTAATTTCCATTTTATTATATTTGGATATGTTATTTTTTTATTGTTGTAAATCTCTTTCCCAAGTAATGAGAGACCATTTTATCTCTCATCAACTCATTTTATGAATTTTTAAGTGAGGCTATTAGGCTGCCAAATTATTATAAGGGAACTTCTTAACCCAATTTCCATTCTTTGGGTTCATCTTCTACTTATTGACTATGTTGTGATATGATTATGTGAGAAATGAATTTTGATATAATATATTGTATATATACAATATTTTTTTTTGTATTTATAGTGAATACACAAAATCGATCTATTTTATTAACGAAATGAATTTTGTAAGGGACTTTTCCTCAATCATCTTTCATTGAGGCATATTTGGTTTATACATGACCTTATTTTGTACAATGTATAATTATACACTTTTATTTTAGTTTAATTCAATGTTTATTAAAATAAATCTTTTTTATGAATCATTTTACTAAATGACAAAAGGAATGTTTCTTTTTAATGTACGTGGTGACAATGACCTTTCAACTACTGCGAGAATTATTTAGTATTTGGCCTCATTAACAATCCATAATGATTTTAAAAGGAAAATAAATATCATATACCATTTTTTATGTATTTTGGTATTGAAAATGTTTTTTATAATGGATTTATTATGCTAATATTTTGAAATGATATATTGTGATTGCAATGTGGAAATGGTATATTTCTTTTGTTCTTTTTTTATGTGTTATGAATATGTTATGGTTTTTTGAATTGTTTACATATATGGGTGGTTCTATGATAAACCAAGGGTGGGTGAGCCCGAGATATCTATCCAATGCATTTGGTAATGTGACAAAGGTAAATGTTACTTTTTTTTCTAAGATATTTAGGGAATATACTGTGATGGGTATTCCAAATGTAACTCCCTATATAGCCGTGAATGCTACAATGTATGTATGATATCGATGACACAAGATACCTTTATGATTTATGATATCTATGTTTTATTCATAAATATTATTATTTATTGAGGTATGTTAAAGAACTAATTTTTTATTATTGAAAAGTATGATTTCATTGATTTGTATGTATTGATGGACAAATGTTTTCTATCCTTATTTTATAACCCTTACTAAGATTTTTTTTCATCCCATGTTTTTGAAATTTCTTTCACTGGGTATTAGAAAGCGTAAGGGAAATGAACAATTAGAGAAGATTTATATAAAGAAAACAATTCTTGTTTAATTTCAAGGAGATTTTTTTGTCAACAAATTTTATTGAGAAATATTTTCTAATTCGTAAATTTTTGAGATGTAATGTAATAGTTATGGCCTAATTTTCTAAAACTCTAATACTGAAATGACCCTCAATGTAAATTCTTCACTTAACTCAACATTATGTAATGATTAAGGGTGGGGCCTTATAACATGATAATTGTAGGTGTACTAACACTTAGGTTAATCCAAAGTGTCAAAACAAGATTCGGTTTTCATAACCACCAATTAGTTTTTATTGAAATAAATTTAAATTAATGATTATAAAAATAGATTACAATTTATTTAAACCATGAAATAGTATGTTTCCCTCTATAAAATTATTCCTTTAGAATAATGTAATTTATAGGAATTTGTGTGTATTGTTCAATGTTTGAGGGTGGAATGATCGTACTGATATATTCATCCACCTCATTTTATTTATCTTTTTTCTCCCCATATTAAAAAATTTATACCAAAAGGAGAATCATTTAAATGAACCATGTTTTGGATTTTGTTTCCTTAAAGAGACACAAAGTGGATGCATGGTCTAATCAAACAATAAATTTAACCAAAAAATATACCATAATAGTTAATTTAAGAAAAATGGAAAAGAAATAAATTATCTTCATTTGCGATGTAGTTATCCTGGGGAGCGTCTAGTGTACATGTGGTATTTGAAATGAAATATGGACCCCTTTTTCAACATTATGATAAGACTAAAAATATATATATTTAGATACATCACACATGATGTAAAATTGAAAATCCCACTGAGGTGTATGGATTATTAGTTGTTATGTGAAAATCTGTTTCAATTTGATAAAACAAACCCTCATAGTTTTTATCAAGACAAAATTCCATTTATTTTTTGAGTAATTAATCAAGGAAAGAGTATTCATTATAAAATGTTATAAAAAGTTACCACAATACATGGTTGATTAAAAGTAATACACATCATGTAACAACCCGAGATTTTATGAGATATATTATTTTTTTTAACTTCTTTGATGTGTTCTATTATACACTACACCATGATTAGCTTATACTATACGCAACACCGTATTAGCTTACAGTATACACAACACTATTCTTGGCCCATGTTACACACATTTTAAGGATTGTATTGTAGAAATTTTTCTACGCAACATTAAGTATCGATTTTGTTTAATATATAAATGAAATAAGTTTTGATTATGTTATACACAAAACCAAACGGAGATTTCATTACACGCAGCCCTGACATGGCTTCCATTTCATGCAATCATGACCTTCCTCGATAGCATGTGTTGTATGCAATACCGAGTTTCACTAAACAAGATATTATTATAATATTATTATGAACTAGCCATTATGAATAGTAATACCCATTTTTTTGAAATTTTATAAATTTTATCTTTCAAAAGGGCTTCATTTTTGGATTCAGTATATCGAAATTAGACTAGGGTGAAGTTTTGGTATCTTTCTGAAAACTTTCAATTTTTTATGAATAGTGAAAACACTGAGTTACTATTTAAAAACGGAATTTTTATTTAAATAATTATTTATTTTATTTAAATTTATTATAGGTAAAAATTTATACATAATACATATATAAGTTCAATGTAATATATTGGAGTCATTTTATAATAATTTTAGATATAAACATATTTTATTGAGCTTTTCACCGTCTTTTACCCATCTCCTAGGAGAATTTATAAATTCACATAAAACATAATTTTACCGCTTCTTTGAGTGGAATTTCAAAAATCCGAGACACAGGTTTAATATCAAGGACTAAAATGTGGTTCAATGAGATGAAAACAATTTTTGGTTAATAGTAACTTTTTACTTTTATTTACCATGGTTAAAAGTAAATAGGGAAATTAAGGGTAAAAATGATATTATTATTACCCTAAAACATGTCCTAATTCTATTGGGTATGTGTAATTCGACCAAAAACAACCTTATGAATAATATATGACCATTTAGGTCCACTTGGATTAGATTAGGACATTTATTATTAATTTATTTAATGAAGGGTTAAAATAGTTAAAATCGATGTTTAATAAATATATTATTTTTAATATAGGTTTATACATAAGATAAATTAGAATATAAATATTTATTAGAAATATAAAGTGATTTCCTAGATAATGGTAATTTATTTATAATTTCTAGACATTAAATAAATTAAGTTATTTATGACACAATGATGATGCAGTAATTACCTTATTAATGAAATATTAACATAATTGATGTTATAAATACCCAAATAAATTTAATTTGAGCCTTTTTATGAATTCCACTGATTTAATAGGTTTATATGAAATTTTAACATGTATTAAATTAACTCTTTTAAAACTAATATGTTGTTATGATTTTCAGAAAATGCAATTTTCAAATAGTGTTAAAATTGACATAAAATAGTTTTTAAGACAGATATTATATTATTAATTGTTATTTTATTCCTAAAAATCCAAAGATCTTCCAAATAAATTATATAAGGTTATATATATTAATAATGAACCACTTGGGGTTCATTTTTCTTGTTATAGTATGTTAATTAACCTTATAGTGTAAGAAAACAATAAGAAACGGTAAAAGTAAGATTATATAACTTAAAGTTAAATCTAGATGATATGGTTAAAATAGTAACCTAACCTTTTCCAAATTTTATTGTATGAGAGTATTTCGACCCATAACCACCTTATATTATAAATAAATTAATATGGAGCTATTAAAAACCAAATATGTCTTTATAATAATATAATATTTTTAGTTTTTACAAAGGAGCCCCTCTCCTCCCTTATAAAAGGGCACCTCCTCCCTCTCCTCCTCAAACCACGTTGAGCCATAAAGCTCATCAAAAACCTGCCAAATTCTCTTCTCCACTTCCCTAGAAACATCCTAGAGGTCCTGGTCTTCTTCAAAGACCAACCCTAGTGCTCTAAGAGGAGGTGATTAAGAGGTGTTTCAATGAAGAGGTAATATCCATTACCAATCCTTTCCAATTTCTTTCTTCTTCAACTTCTTCTTATTTAGTTGTTTCGTTATAAAGTAATAATATAAGTATTAAATAAATACTGATATGTTATTATAAATATTAAAAAATCATATTTCACCTTCTATCGATCCTAGGGAAAACAAAATCACCACGCGTGCGTACGTACAGAATACCGTCTCCACGCTGTGGTGTAATCTGTTTTCGACCACCACCTTACTTGGATGGGTATAATGGTGTAATTAAATAACTAAATATGATTGTTGTAAATTTATATTTATTCTGAAATATTATACATACACTTCAATACAATTCCACGATCATGGAAATGGTATCATCGTTCGTGCGTACGTACGGACTACCATCTCCACAACGCGATGAGATTCATTCTACATGTTAACCATTCATGAATGATTATAAAGTATATAGAATAAGTAATATTGAAATATATGACATAATAATGATACTGTAATTGTGTATATATATATGTTTGTCATCTACTTAATTCCATTCAATTCAATAAGGAAACGAAAACGTCGTTCATGCGTACGTACGACCTACCGTCTCCATGAACTGTGTATTTCATTCCATTCATCGATCAATCATATATATATTTATATTATGAATATATATTATATATAAATAATGATTTACATCATGTATTTAAGTAAATCAGGATATAAGTAATAATATCATGAACACCAAGTCGAAACACGTACAATAAATGAAACGATTTTACCCAAATCGCTGCTTTCACATCGAATTTATAAAAGAACGGGTGATATAAGGTACTAAGTATACCATATATGATACAATAAAAAGGAATATGATTCTTTAATAAGTCAATAAAATTATTTAAATCATTATACAGGAGTTCCGGATACAAATGAAGGATATCAGACATAAGGTAAGGGATAATTATTCCAATCTCATTCATATCCAATATTATTTTTTTGTAAGTATTTACTGGGGTTATTGTTATCATCCATGTACATGTTTTCGAAAAGTGTTTTTATGTGTGTATAAATTCCTTTTTACCCATTTTTTACTTTTACTACATGTTATGTATGGAATCATTCTTTTTTTACCATACGAGGTACTTTTTGACTTTTCCGGAAAAAGTACAAAAAGAATGTTTTTTTAACTTATACGGCATGAAAGGATTTCTAAGGTTCTATAAAGCCTTATTTTTCTGAAGATTCCTCCAAAATATTTCACAAATATTTTGAAAAAAATTGTTTTCTTTTAAATTTTCGAGATGGTTTTGTGAAAAGAAATTGATTTTGAAGAAGAAAGGATATTTTCCTCAATAATTCATTTCAAGTGTTTTATCAAAACCATTTTCTATATAAGATTTCATTATTTCATATGTGTATGTTTCAAGTATAATGCCTCTATGATTTATATGGTTTCACTTTTCTTATTATAAAATGACATCCATTTCTTTTATATGGATTATGTGATGATGGGATGATGTTTATGAAACCCATTTTATTCGTTGGGTTATTATGAATGATGTATGTTTATTTTTTGGCACAAGTAAGAATGATTTCATTATGAGATGTGTGGGATCTAAATATCCCTCCAATGCATTGGGTAAAGATTTTTATCTCATGAGATAGACATGGGTGGCATGGTAAGATAATCTGGTTCAGTGTTACAGGACTGGAATGAGGAGTGAACTCGATTCAGAAAGGGACTTTGTCAACTAAGATGGTCTTGGAAGCAATGCCTTGGAAACTATGGAAATCATATCATGTGATTAATGTTTTTCCACAATTAAAAGTTTTATTTCCAAGATATTTTATCATGGTTGATGTTCCATTATGATCTATGTCTCACGTACAACCATGTTTTATGTCATTACTCAAGATTTTGATGTTTAAATATTATGTTCATGTTTTTATGTTCAAATGTATATGGTTTGTTTTATTTTCTCCATGCTTATCATTACTGAGCATTTGAGCTCACCCTTTTTATGTTTTATTTTCCCCAGGATATAAAGAAAGTTTTTATGTAAGAAAAAAAGGGGATGATCTTTATGGGAGGTGTTGAAGATCTTTCACCAAGATTAGAAGATTATATTCTGAGTTTCCAAAGAAAATAAACTATTATGGTCCTTTGGTGTCTCTTTTTGTTATATATTAAGTATTCCTCAAAAGTAATGTAATGTCCATGTACATCAAGATTTGGGTCTCTACAGTTGGTATCAGAGGAAAGGTTTAGTTATCCTTTGGAAACTAGGATATGAAAACTTTAGTGAGATCCCTAGAGATATTTCTATGGTATGTCTAGGGATGTCCCTAAGGTTAAGTATAAGTATAGGTTATAGTCCTAGAATTATGTTAACGATCTTAGAATTTAACCTAACATGTTATATATTTAAGGTAATCCCCCTTGATTATAATTTTGGCCTCTCACACTATTCATTTTGCGTTTTAGAAAATGGTTGAAAACAGGAAGATTCACGATAATGGAGGATATGATGGACAATGGAATGATATTCTTCCTGAGAAACCAAATGAAATTGGATCTGGAGGTCCACATATCGTTATTATGCCTAATCAGCAATCTCATAATTTGTTCAATAATCTCAACTTTGGTAAGTTTACCGACTCAGTTAATGACAAAAATATGGAGTTTCTTGGTGATCATAGAGGAATGAAAGTTCAATTTCTATCATGTAAATCATGTGGGAAGATGCATCATTGAAATGTTTCAAAGGAATTGGAAGATGCATTAGGTGCGGAAAAGAAGGACACAAATCCAGTAAGTGCAAAGGAAAAGGTTCAGTTAACACCATAGAGAAGGATAATGGTATTGCTACGACATCAACAATGATTAGATGCTTTAAATGTGGAATGTATGGGCATTTTGCAAACCAATTCCCTAATGTAAAATCTAATGAAGAGAATCAGCATAGTCATATGGGTAGTATTTATGTGGATGGTAATGAGGAGACTACAAATGATATATGAGATTAATGAAGTGTTAAAGCTTGATCAATGGTTTAAGAAGGAAGTGGAATGATTTATGTTTATCAAGAGTTATTTTGTATAGGTAATGGTACTATGGAATAAAGACACATATAAGGATTGTTACACCATTGTTTTTGCTAAAGTATTTGAAAGTATCTGTTGAATGGTACTGGTAACCATGAAAAGTGATTCAAATATTTTGGAAAGAAGATGATATGCACATAATGAAGGGATAAAGAGAAAAATAAATGTTTGATTTTATTCATGAGCTCATTACTTATATAAGAACAAAGTTATATCATGGTTTGAGTATATATAATTTTTGGATTTTGGTATGTGGAAAGAGTTAACTTTTGACAGCATTCATGTTTTCACTAAGGTTTAATGGGTATTCATTTTTCATGAGAATACATGATTAAGGTATTCACATGATTGGAGTGTGACCAACAAGATAAATGAGGGATAAATGATGTTATTCACATGCTTGTTATATGACCATTTTAGTAATCGTTCTCGTTATACTATGAGTTTGGAAAGAATTATTTTGGATAAGCCTAAAGATTGGAATGGATTATGTTGAACATAAGTTAGTATTGTTTAAGGCTAGAACTTTTTGATATTATTTTTGAAATTTTATAATAGTACAGTTTTAGAAAAAGGACAACACGTAGGAAGGGCAACAACCCGTCGCGTCGAACAAGGCTATAGGGAATCAAACCCACAACAGAAGTGTGACATGCCTTCATCGCCTACAACTGTCCTACAAGATGTCCCTGGTTAGTAGAATCTAGTTTTATTTTTTTAAGAGGTATGATAGATGAAGTATAATTCCATTTTAGAAGCCATATATGATTAATCTCACCATGGATGGACTTATATATATAACTTTTCCTAACCTTATGTTTGAGACAGATCGAATGACCTATCATTATATCGCATCATCTGCTAACACTTTTAGGAAGACAAATTCAACTTCATTTCATTATGATATGAAGTGGAAATTGTTCAAGGCACGAACAACGATGAGATTATACCGAAATAAAGTGAGTATTTATTCTAATTCGAATTCTTCAACTTTAGGGAAATGATCTTGAAAACAAAAAATGTTTCCCTAGTGTCCTTATATCCGATGAATCAGATGGTACCTTAGATCCTCAAAAATTTATGGCTTTCTGCTTTTTTATAGCCATGTTATCTACCACTCTCAATCAGAACTTGATGTGTATATTTCTCCTCAATATCCATATTTTCACTTATGTTGTCCTATGTGGAAACCCAGTGATTAGTTAGTTTGGGTAACTGTTACGTTTCATACATTAGTTTTTAAAGATATTTTTTGGTATTTCTTTTTACGATGTGGGTTTCTTTGAAAGAAACTCTCTTGTAATAAACCATTTATAACCCGGACGAATTTCAAGGGCGAAATTCCTTTTAAGGGGGGTAGAATGTAACAACTCGAGATTTTATGAGATATATTATTTTTTTAACTTCTTTGATGTGTTCTATTATACACTACACCAAGATTATCTTGTACTATATGCAACACCGTATTAGCTTTCAGTATACAAAACTCTATTCTTGGCCCATGTTACACACATTTTCAAGTACATTTTGTAAAAAAATTTCTACGCAGCCTTAAGGATAAATTTTGTTTAATATATAAATGAAATAAGTTTTGATGATGTTATACACAACACCAAATAGAGCTTTCACTACACAAAGACCTGACTTGGCTTACATTACATGCAATCAAGACCTTCTTCAATAGCGTGTGTAGTACGTAATACCGAGTATCACTAAACACGAAGTTATTATAATATTATTATGAACTAGCCGTTATGAATTGTAATACCCAATTTTGTGAAATTTTATAAATTTTATCTTCCAAAATGGACTTCATTTTTGGATTAAGAATATCGAAATTATCCTAGGGTGACTTATTGGTATTTTTCTGAAAAATTTCAATTTCTGATGAATAGTGAAGACACTGGGTTACTATTTAAAAACCGACTTTTTATTTAAATAATTATTTATTTTATTTAAATTTATTTTAGGTAAAAATTGATACATAATACCTGTATAAGTTCAATGTAATTCATTGGAGTCATTTTATAATAATTTTAGATATATAAAAATTTTATTGAACTTTTCACCGTCTTCTACCCACCTCCTGGGAGAATTTGGAATTTCACATAAAACATAATTTTACCGCTTCTATGAGTGGAATTTCAAAAATCCGAGACACACGGTTAATATCAAGGAATAAATTGTGGTTCAATGAGATGAAAATAATTTTTGGTGAATAGTAACTTTTTACTTTTATTTACCACGGTTAAAAGTAAATAGTGTAATTAAGGGTAAAAATGATATTATTATTACCCAAACACATGTCCCGATAAGGGTAATTCGACCAAAAACAACCTTAGGAATAATATATGGCCATTTAGGTCCACATGATTAGATTAGGACATTTATTATTTTTTTATTTAAAAAAGGGTTAAAATAGGTAAAATCAATGTTTAATAACTAAATGATTTTTAATATAGGGTTATACATAAGATAAATTCGACTATAAATATTAATTAGAAATCTAAAAATATTTCCTACATTATGGTAATTTAGTTATAATTTTTAGATATTAAATAAATTATGTTATTTATGACAGAATGATGATGCAGTAATTACATTATAAATGAAATATTAACATAATTGATGTTATAAATACCCAAATAAATGTAATTTGAGACTTTATTATGAATTCCACTGATTTCATAGGTTAATATGACATTTTAGTATTGATTTAATTAACATTGTTCGACCTAATCATGATGTTATGATTTTCACAAAAAGAAATTACCAAATAGTGTCCAAATTGATATAAAATAGTTTTTAAGACAAATATTATATTATTAATTGTTATTTTATTCCTAAAAATCTAGGTTTCTGCCAAATGAATTAGATAAGGTTATATATATTAATAATGAACCACTTGGGGTTCATTTGGCTTGTTATAGTAATTTTATTAACCTTATAGTGTAAGAAAACAAGAAGACACAATAAAAGTAAAATTATTTATCTTAAAGTTATATCTTAAATGATAAGATTAAAATAGTAACCTAAATAGGTCCGAAATCTATTGGATGAGAGTATTTCGACCCATCCCCACCTTAGATTCTAAATAAATCAATTTGGATCTATTAAAAACTGAATATGACTTTATAATAAAATAATATTTTTAGTTTTTCTAAAGATACCCCTCTCCTCCCTTATAAAAGGTCACCTCCTCCCTCTCCTCCTCACACCACTTTGAGCCATCATGCTCGGCCAAACACTAGAAAATTCTCTTCTCCACTTCCCTAGAAACATCCTAGAGGTTCTGGTATTCTACAAAGGCCAACCCTATTGCCCTAAGAGGAGGTTATGAAGAGGCGCGTCAAAGAAGAGGTAATATCCATTACCGATCCTTTCCAATTTATTTCTTCTTCAACTTCTTATTCATTAGTTGTTTCATTATAAAGTAATAACATAAGTATTAAATATATGATGATATGTTATTATAAATATTAAACAACCATATTTCACCTTCTATCCATCCTACGGAAAACAAAATCATCGCGCGTGCGTACGTACGGAATACACTCTCCACGCCGTGGTGTAATCTGTTTTCGACCACCACCTTACATGGATGTGTATAATGGTGTAAATAAATTACTATATATAATTATTGTAAAGTTATATTGATTCTGAAATATTATACATACACTTAAATACAATTCCAAGATCATGGGAATGGTATCATCGCTCATGCGTACGTACGGACTACCGTCTCCACGACGCAATGAAATTCATTCTCCATGTCAACCATTCATGAATGATTAAAAGTATATATACTAAGTAATAATTAAATATATGAAATAATAATGATACTTGATTTATGTATATATATGTATGTATGCCATCTACTTAATTCCATTCAATTCAATAAGGAAACGAAAACATCGTTCATGCGTACGTACGGCCTACCGTCTCCATGAACTGTGTACATCATTCCATTTATCTATCAATAATATATATATATATATATTCTGAATATATATTAAATATAAGTCATGTTTTACATTATGGAATTAAGTAAATCAGTATATAAGTAATAATATCAAGGTCAACAAGTCAAAACACGTACAATAAATGAAACGATTTTACCCAAATTGTTGCTTTTACATCGAATTTATAAAAGAACGGGTATTATAAAGTAATAAGTAAACCATATATGATATAATAAAAATGAATATGATTCTGTAATAAGTCAATAACATTATTTAAATCATTACACAGGAGGTCCAGATACATACGAAGCGTATCTAACATAAGGTAATGGATAATTATTCCAATCTCATTCTTATCCATGATTGTTTGTTCATAAGTATTTACTGGGGATATTGTTATCATCCATGTATATGTTTTCTAAAAGTGTTTTTATGAGTTTTTATAGTCATTTTTACCCATTTTTTACTTTTACTACATGGTATGTATGGAATCATTCTTTTTTTACCATACGAGGTTCCTTTTGTCTTTTCTTGAAAAAGTATGAGATGAATGTTTTCTAAATTATACAGCATGAAAGGATATTTACGATTTTATAAAGCCTTATTTTCATGAAGATTCCTCCAAAATATTTCATGTCTATTTTGAAAAAAATTCTTTTCTTTTAAAATTTCATGATGTTATATGAAAAGAAATTTATTTTGAAGAAGAAAGGATATTTTCCTCAAGAATTCATTTCAAGTGTTTTATCAAAACCATTTTCCATATAAGATGACATTATTTCATATGTGTATTTTTCAAGTATAATGTTTCTATGATTTACATGGTTTCACTATTCTTATTATAAAATGATATCCATTTCTTTTATATAGATTATGTGATGATGGGATCATGTTTATGAAACCCATTTTATTCGTTGGGTTATTATGAATGATGTATGTTTATTTTGTGCCACAAGTAAGAATAATTTCATTATGAGATGTGTGGGACCTATATCTCCCTCCAATGCGTTTGGTAATGATTTATATCTCATGAGATTGACATGGCTGGAATGGTATGTTAATCCAGTTTGGTGTTACAGGACTAGAACAAGGAGTTAACTCGATTCAGAAAGGGACTTTGTCCACTAAGATGGTCTTGGCAGCAATTCCTTAGCTACTATGGAAATCATATCATGTGCATAATGTTCTTCCACAATTACAATTTTTATTTACAAGATATTTTATAATGATTGATGTTCTATTATGATATATGCCTTACTTACTACCATGTTTTATGTCATTGCTCAAGATTTTGATGTTTAAACATTATGTTCATGTTTTTATATTCAAACATATATTGTTTGTTTTATTTTCTCAATGCATACCCTTACCGAGCATTTGAGCTCACCCTTTTTATGTTTTCTTTTCCCCAGGATATAAAGAAAGGTTTTAGGTAAGAAAAAAAGTTGAAGATATTTATGGGAGTTGTTGAAGATCTTTCACCAAGATTAGAAGATTATATTCCGAGTTTTCAAAGACACTAAACAATTACGGTCCTTTGGTGTCTGTTTTTTGTTATGTATTAGGTATTCCACAAAAGTAATGTAATGTCCATGTAAATCAAGATTTGGGTCTCTACACATCATATATATTTATAGACAACTTTTAGGAAGAAACTTCAACCACTTTTTATTTATAATACTTGATACCAACCACAAAAATTACATTCCAATAAAATATAACTTATCATACAACAAAATTTATTTTACTATAATTTATTGTGGAAATAAGTTCAATTAATTTATTCTGTATTATTCCTAAACTAATGATCCACAGTTATAATGAGGAACCATAGATATTGAAATTATCATATAAATCATCCTTAAAATTTTATAGGTAATCAAGAAATATACTGATAATTCAATAAGATAAATTACATAAATCATTTTATAGAGTATATAACATCCTTAATTAGGAATATCTGATTAATGGGAAACAAATTTTCATTACCCACCCAACCTTAGTCAATGAACATTCTCTATTGGACCCTTGGATCACATCATAAACCATGGTTTCCTTCATAGAACACCCCATGCTATTACGAAATAGGGTCACTTATACGATTAATTATTATCCCCATAGGCTAACAAATGTTCTTTTTGTGGGTATTTTACTTGCTCAAACAAACCTTAGGAAGCATCCATGATGGTATCCCTTTGTATTAACTACTCTTGTACAAGGACACAAAACTATATAGTTATAATTGAACATGGTGAACTAATTTTTTTGTGATCTCATCCTATTTCCATGGTTAGTAACATTTATTCTATAAATTGTCACTTTTCTTCAGGTATAACACTATATACCCATTTAAATAACAATTTACTCATTTTTTACTGCACCCCTAAAATACAGGAAGTGCCTCTGTACTTCCATCAATATATTGGATATGAAATCATTTTCCATGACCTGACGTACCTCAGGCCATGTTGTTTATAAACTGGCACCATGGGACTCTAATAATACCTTTTTTTTATTCCTATCACACAAAATTTTATTAAAAACATTGGTCACTTATCATACTAATGACTATCAATACAAGTCAATAGATGTTCTTTCATTTTTTTCCTCACTCACACAAACCCTGGTAAAATTACAAGGCGATAAAAATATTGATCACAAATTTAGGTCAAGTCAAACATAATTAGAAAGTTCTAATGGGACATGTTTCAATATTACTGGTGTACACGACTTATTGACATGGGTTATAACATTTACTCTATTAATCATAAAACATCTAGGGGTTTTACAGTGATAATTGTATTTTAATGATTCTAGGGGGAAATATAGATTAAAATTATATAGAATACCTATATAATAAGTAGTAGTAGGAATCCCCCATTTTCCTCCAAATAATATTTTAAATGAATGATATTAGGATATTTTTCTTCTTTGTGTGCTAGTTCATACAATACTAGATGTTGTAAAAACACTAAATATTCTTCAAACGGGATGGCACCAAGTAATTATTTCATTTTTTATTATTATTTTTAGACAATTTTTCTAGCGTAGTACCTTTTTTGGACAGACTAATTAGATATTAGATATGTGTGGAAATATTTAGGAATAAATAAATTTTTGTATATCATTTTTGAACACATAATTATGGTTTATGATTAGTTATTGTGTTGTCTTCTCAATGGTTTTTTATCATCATTTAATAATATATAATCCATGAATTTCTAGGGAATAATGCAATGAATTAAATAATGTTTCCATTTAAATTCATATAACAACCCAGTCCTAACATACAAAGATAGTACATCACTTTTACGGAATACTTAAAACATCATACAAAAAGAAACCCAATGTAAGAACCCATTTTTTCACTCTGGTATGGGTCCTATAATGTATAGTCTAAATCATTACTTTGGACCTAATATTGATGCATATTGAGTTATTAAAGGTCTTAGGGGTTTTGGGGGAATATTTGGATCCCAAAACCCATATTTTTGGGGAAAATGGAATGTCCACATGGTTAGCGCACGGTTGGCACACATTTTTTCTAACTGTGAATATTGAAATTTCTAGACAGAACAACTTCACATGGTTTTTGAATGGTCCTGTAGCCTAACCATGCAATTTTCCCTTCTACCAAGAAATACAAACATGCTTTTCTAACGGTTTTTTAAACTATTGTGAAAAAATAGTGGATGTTGAATTCTTCTTTGTAAATGTACAAATATTCCCTTATTGATATTTTAACCCTCCTTACTCCTCCAAATACAAGAACCTGTAGTACTAAACCCCTTTTCTCTCAAATTGGATCTTTTTGAATATTTAAACATGGGATCAATAGATATTCATCATCTGGGAACCGATTGAGCCTTTGTTCCTCATGTTGGATGTGCAACGATATGTACTCATGTCCTCTTGAGTGGTTCTATTTCTATTTTTCTATTGATCAAGTTAGCAAGGAATGAGCATTTTTTACGTTTTCTTAGATATACTCTGATATGAGAAAAATCAAGGTTCAATACCATAGTAGGAGAGTCATACAACCCAAAGGTATGTGGTGTATATCACATCCCTAAAGTTTTCTGATTTTAGATTTGTTGTGTGGGGGCCTCCAATTTTATCGGCTTCCATTTGTTAAATTCATATGTCATGATTATATTCATTAGAACATTATGGTTACACTCTTTTTGAATATATAATTATTGGTAAGTGGTTATGCCCATAACTCCCAACACCCCATGTAGTGTGTTATTCCAAAATTGTCATTTTAGTGTTTTGACACCTTTGAGAAACTGTTCGGGTGTGCCTTGAGTTTTCCTCTCTAAGGTAAATCATTTCTATTTTAAATTTATTATTTATAATGAGAATTGCATAATGTAAAGTACCATGTATTCTCACCACTTGACCCACCTAAGGTAAGTTCTTTAATTGATAATTCATTATGAAATGGAAATTGGAATGTATATTGAGTATATGACTTGAATATATTGAAATATAAGGAATAATGGGTTTCATATCCATAGAACCCCTTACCAAATTGATGGAAGGTATCAGAATAAACCATGAATGTGGAATATTCCTTAAATGGATTAAAAAGTTTGCACGCTACTTGACCTTATCACACTAATGAAAAGAAAGGATTGAACCAACAATTACATGCTACATGGGATTATAACACTAATTAAAGGCAAGGAAGGAACCAATAAAATATTACATGACTTTATAATCAGATAGGAATGGCCTGACTTGAGTTCTCCTTGGATTATGATCGGAGAATTCCATGAGCACTCGGGTACCCCATTCTGATTCAAGGATGTGGCTTCCATATGTTGATACCCACCAAGATCATTCTCTTTTTTTGTTCATGGATTCTTAGTATGACATCATAGGATCCCTTAGATATCATTACAAGATGCATTGGATACAGTCCTTGGATCTAGCACTGACAAGTATGTTCCATTATTAAATCCCATTGTTCCCTATCTCTACTTATCCCCATTTTACCTTGGTCGATCGCCTTGGAATGGATAGGAGGCTCTTTATAGAATTACTTGGTTTATGATGCTTGCATTATCCTCTTAACCCATGCCATGATATAGTTATTACTAATTATATGACCCTTGCGGCCAATGATTCCATGGTTATTACCTTGGGACTTCATTATTAAATATCATAAATCTTGGTTTCCTTTTTACATCATGGAAACTTCTCTATTTATACTATAACAAGGTGATGTAACTGTTGGATATGCCTCACATGACCTATCAACATGAATTGGTAATTACATAATTAAATGAACCAGTTACATGTTCAAACACCAGCTGACGGCTAATGTATGTACTTTCGTTATTTAATTACATTATAATGCTTTACTTTATATTCATGCTTCCACACTGTTACAATTCAATTAAATAGGAAGGATGTTATTGAAACCATTGGTGGTGGCCCAATGAGATGTTTCTAACATCCTCTATGGGTTCCATTTGGGGCCCGATGTAGATTACAAGGTTGCAAGTGTTGATAAATAGAAGCATATAGCTTCAAACACTTGATTTCATTCTATTTAGTATTGAGCTTGATAAAAGATGACTGAGTTGGAGATCAGGATTCTTGGGATATTATTTTCTTCTCATTACACTATTGTATAACATGTTATACTTGTTGACATGTATCCATTTTTTCTAGGTTTCTAGTGACATCACATATCATCAGTTTCTAAATTCTATTCCAATCATTTTAGTTATTGTTATTGTTGTCTCTATTTTCCATTCTGACTTTTCATTTCTTATATTTCATCTATTATTTTCCTATGTTAACATCCATCCACTACTCTACACTTCGATAATGAGGGAACAGTCTCCGAACAGACACACCCAAGGCCCTCACTACTAGTCGGAAGCCTCTAGCATTTAGGGATATGCACCTGAGGCCATGTGGCCCACCAGGCTCAGGGAACTGTTGAATTGCATCTGGTTCTAGGATGTCATAATGTGGTATCAAATGAGTTTCTTTTTATTCTTTACTATTTTGAGACAATATGTTGGAGATTAGTAATGCTCGGGACTTATTCATAATCTATGCTTGAGCATCATGAACCCATGTTTAGGGTAAAAAATAAGTTGGCAAAATTATTATTTTTGTTCTACGTTTTCCTACTATAGTTGATATTGTTTCACCATAGGGTGATGCACTTGCTGTGTGGTGTTATTGATTATTACACTATTTGAGGATTTTCTTTCATCCCTGGATCGATGATATGAGAGCAAGGAGCATTGTTACATGCATCATTATAGTCACATATAATTCACATGTCATTCATATTTCCATGCCAGATAGGTGCATTTCACTGATTTTCATTTCTTAATATGTCTGGGACTGATGAGGGATGTTGTGATAGTTAGAATATTCTTTTATTACTCTGGGTTGTTATTATGTGAGTGCATGTCTCAATTCATGAGGTGTATTGGACCTCATGGGTTGGGATGAGTAATTTACTGAGACAAACCATTATTCTATAAATAAATGGGTGTTATTTCAAGTGATTGGTGTATGGGTTCTGATTCTGTGGAAATGACTATCCGTTATGAAGTGAATCTTGACAACTAAAATGAAATAGTTACACATATTTATGTCACTGTATCATGTAATTGAAAGGTAATGGAGTGAACCTGGTAATTAAATATAGAATTAAATGAATCTTATACTTGAGAAATTACTAATACCTAGCGGTCTATGCAGGTAGTTTAGGTAGTATTCCTTGGGTATTGAGTTTTCTTACATTTAGCTTCCTCTTGTGATGTTATTTCCTTACTTTAAGCTTGTTGTGAGGTGTGTTCTTGGTAATTGTAGATCAATTCCACTGTGAAATCCTAATTTTGTAGGCCCAGAGGGTGGTGATGACTATGCTCCAGACATGGTGGTCCCGGATCAACTAGTCATACCTCCAAGAGTGCCACATGAGGGACCACCTTCTGCACCTGATTTGGGCACTAATGCCCAAATTCGTGATAGTTTCTTAAATCTAATGTTGTACATGCATGGTGCTCTATGGAATGCACCTAAGATGGCTTATCTGACTCCTGAGTGCGAGTAGTATCATCCTCCTACCTTTTTAGGGGATAGAAATCAACATGATGACGAGTCTTGGATTGAAACCACCCTATCCATCTTTGATATTCTGTTGATACCTCAATAGTGAAGGGTTATGATTTGTACATACATGCTTCAGGACTCCGCTAAGAATTGGTGGGATGTGATCACCGAGATCAGTCATCATTGGGTCATGTTCTGGGCTCATTCCAAGACTACAACCTATGATTAGTTCTTTTCTTATACATTGTGATCTAATTGATACAGAGAGTTCATGTCACTCGATCAAGGTTCTATGTCACTTATGGTGTATTCATTGTTTTATATGGAGTTATAGTTCTTTTCACCTCTTCTAATAGGTGACGATCTTTTACATGCTAGACGTTTCAAGGATGGGATCTATTAAACCACCCATATGCAGGTCATTGTATTTCGCCTGCCTCTTTTATTAAGTTAGTAGATTCGGATCGTATCACTGAGCACAACCTGAGGGATGACAATAGTATCAGTGTTAAAGGATCAGTTCCTCTACATGCTAGTACATCTTCCAGTGGCAGAAACATTCCCTTGTGGTTCCTCATTAAGACAGTAACAACCATAGTGTCCATTTTGATATCTCTGAATTGTGTCATTAGTATAGATGAAAGGGGAATGAACTGTGATAGTGTTATAGAGACCCACTAGAGTGTCAATATTATGGTTGTATGGGGTATCTTCAGCCTTTATTTATGACCTTTTTTACCTTATTCAAATAGAAAATGATACGCACTATCTCCAACTTCAGAAGTGAGTTCTTTTAGGTTGCCTCAGGTAGGGACTTTGAATAGCACCGGCAGGTCTAGCCAAGGAGGAGGTCATAGCCATGGTTTTTAGACACCTAATCACCTGTAAAACAAACAGAGAATTTATGATCACGGTAGTCTATCTATTTCATAGGTTCTTTGATCATTTAAACTATATTCAATATAGTTGATTCTAAAGGATCATGCTCTTGGACTATCTACATTATGAGGTACTATTCTAGTTGAATCCACGATAGTATCTTCTTTATTTGATAAAAGTTCACTGAACTCTTTTTTAACCATATCTATTGTGGAATTTATAATAATATAAATATATTATTATTATGGTGTAATGTCCCTAGATATGCCTTTAGGGGTATGAACAGAGGGAATATGCTAGTGTAAGTACTGTCACCTTGGGTAGGAAGTTGCCTTTTCCTATGGAACATCTTTGTTATTGAGATGAAAAGATTAAAACTAATACATGGGATGGACTAGTTGGTTTATCATCAAACTATTGTAGACTACTATCACTATAGTGTATTATTTACCACACCAGTGGGAAGAAATTATCCAGATAAGGGTGGGTGGGATGTCCATGATGTTAAAAAGAGACTTGTTGGTAATGGGATATGTGGATTGACAACCCATATATCAAATCTCTTCAGAGAGGAGTAGGGTTTATGGCAATATTATTTCTCTCTAGTCATGGATCATTTCATGGATGTCTTTTCGGATGAGTTTTCAACATTACCTCATGTGAGATAGGTAGAGTTTACAATCGATCATCTTCTGTGTATTGCTCGAGTGTCCATTCGTTAGTATAGGATGGAACCTATAGTTCATCAGGAGCTCAAGCAGTTGTTAAATGATTTAGTGGTAAAAGGCTTTGTATGACCCAATTCATCCTCCTAGGGTTCACTACTACTTTTTTCTTTGAATTCATATGGATACTTATATATATGAGTGGATTATATAATGTTGAACCAGCTTATGGTCAAGAACCGGTTTCCACTTCCACAAATAGATGATCACTTTAGCCTTCTCTAAGGAGAAAAGTTCTTCTCCAAGATTGACTTGAGGTCAAGTTATCATCAGGTGGAGTCAGACCATCATATATACCTCATACATATTATCATAGAAGATATTGTCTGTATGAGTACCTTGTAATGACATTTTATTTTATTAATACACCAATCATTTTCATGGATCTGATGAATACGGTTTTCCACCCCTACTTAAATTATTTTGTCATAGTATCTGTGGAATACATATTGGTGTATTTTCAATCTCATAGAGACCATTCTAATTATCATGGGATTATTATGAGTACACTGAGAGAGCATTAACTATAGATCAAGCATGCAAAGTTCCACTTATTGATCGACAAAGTCATCTTATTGGGATATATAGTATCAAAATTAGGAGTATATATTGACCCAAATAGGGTTAGTGATGTAGTTTCATGGGATCATCCCAACAACGTGTTTGATATATGTTGTTTCTGAGGTATGGATAGATATTACAGAAATTTCATACAGGACATCTCACGTCTTGTTTCATCTTTTACTGGTCTTACAACGAAGTGTGTCAAGTTCCATTGGTCAAAAGAATGTGAGAAATCCTTTTAAAAGATAAAATGGAGACTTGTATCGACCACTATTATGACTCTTCTGGATCTAGGTATATGTTATACAATCTTTTGCAATGCATCAGGCATTGTACTATGAGTAGTAATGTTGTAGGAAGACAGAGTAATTGCATACAGATCTCAACAGTTGAGGCCTCACAAGAGAAACTACCTGATACATGACCTTGAGCTAGTAGTAGTTGTACATGATTTATGTTACTGGAGACATTATCTGATGGGTGAGTGCTTTATGGTGTACATGGACCACAAGAGCCTACAATATATCTTTTATCAGTTTTAATTGAACCTAAGACAACAGATAATGGTCTAATATCTATAGTTCCTTGATTTTATGTTTGCATATACACCTGGGAACAACAATGTAGTTGCAGATGCACCGAGTAAGAAAACTTATGCACAATAAACATGGGAGACTATTGATGAATCTATGTTAATCACCATATTTTCTGAGCTTCTTCTAGAGTTACATGATAGTCACAAGCAGTCTTACATCTCATTCTTGATAGTTATCTCTTCCTTCCTTGGGAAGGTAAAGGGTTGATAGTTTTCTAATCCTAAAGTCATGGTACTCAGTGTGAGTATATGATGAGATAACCTACCTCCAAATTGGTCTATGGATAAAGATGGCATTTTGTGTCTATGTGTTAATGTCTAGGTTCCTAGAGATATGAGATAGGAGTCGATGTATGAGTCCCATGCTTCTCATTTTGCAGTTCATCCAGGCATCTCTATGATGTATCAAGATATGTGGCACTAGTATTGGTATCCTGAGATGAAGCATCAGATAGTATGATTTATCATTTGGTTTTCCACCTATCAATAGGTGAAGGAAGAGAACTAAAGACATGTACTCATTCTACTGCCGCTTCTAGTTCCGGAATGGAAATGGGAAGATGTTTTTATGGATTTTTTAGTCAACTTAACTAGTTCTCTGTGTGGTAGTAATGTAATATGGGTATTCATTGACCAACTAACAAAATCATTCCTCTTAATTCTTATTCTGAATAATTTCTCAAGTTGATGAGCTAAGATTACTATATGTACGTGATATCATATGACTACACATGATTCTGTGTACTCTCATTTCAGATAGGGATTTCGTTTCATGTCTCAATTATGGAAGGTATTATTGAAGGAAATGGGAACATAGGTGCTTCTATGTACATATTTTCTCCCTCAAAATAATGAAAATTCATAATGGATAATACATGTTCTAGAGTATATGATCTGAGAATGTGTCCTTTATCTTAGTGGTTCATGGGATAAGCCTATCCCTCTCATTGAATACGCATATAATAATAGCTTTTAGGTGAAAATTCATATGGATGCTTTTGAAACCATATATGGTAGGCTAGGAATTTCACCCCTTTGCTGTATAGAGGTAGGTGAGGTATCCCTACTAGGTCCTTTTCTCATTCAAGAGACTTCAACTCATGTTCAACTGATCAGGAAGTGTATGAATACTACTCAGTCTAGAAAGAAATATTATACCGATCGCCACTCCCAACCACTCGATTTCGATTTTGGGTATCATGTTTTTCTTCAGGTATCCCATAGGCTAAGGAATATATTTTAATGAAATTAGGGAAATATTTCTCCTCATTTTATAGGTCTATTTGAGATTCTAGAGAGAGTCAGCCCGGTAGCCTATCGGTGGCCCCCACCTCATATGTATTGATCCATGCACAACTTCTTTGATGTTTCTTAGGTTTGAAAATATCATTCCATCCCATCTATTACATTTGATCCTGATGAAGGTGAGTTAGGTGTCGACGATTCCGTTGGGGAGTATCTAGTATGCATCATTTGTAGGATCACGATGGATCACCGAAGTTGGTATGTACTTCTTGTATGGGTGATATGGAAGCACAACCAAGTATAGGATGAGACTTGGGATAGGGAAGCCATCGAATAGGTCCAATGGCCAGAGTTGTTCTCAAATAATGATTCTCCAACCTTTGAAGGTGAACTCGAGGATGAGTTATTTTAAGGCATGAAGATTGTAAGAACCTGATTTTCACTCTGGTATGGATCCTTTAAATTTTGTTCAAAATCATTACTTTGGACCTAAAATGGATGCCTTTTGAGTTAAAAAACGTTTCATTGGTTTTGGGGGAATGTTTGGAGCCTAGAAACCATATTTGTTGTAAAATTTAAAAGAAACATAGTTAGCGCACAGTTTGGATAATAGTGAATATTGAAATTTTTGGAAAAACCCACTTCGCCTGGTTTACACACATTCATGTAGCCAAACTATGCAATCTGAACCTTCTACCCATAAATCCTCACATAGTTTTCTCATTGTTTCTTAATCCGTGCAGATAAACTGGGAAAAAGAAATTTTTCTGGGTAAATTTTCAAATATCCCCTTAATGGTCATTTAAGCATCCTTCTTCTTCCAAATACAAGAAAAAGCATGATTAACCCCATTTTATCTCAATTTGTAGATTTTTAAATATCTAAAATTGGGATCCAGAGATCTCCATCATCCAAGATTTTATTGAGCTTCTGTTGGTGACATTGGATTTACAATGGTATTTAATTGATTCCTCTTGAGTCATTAACCTTTTCTTTTTCTCTCAACTGATTTATCGGGGTATGCGACTTTTTTTTTATTTTATTAGATCTACTCTTATCCAATCTAAATTAAAGGCCGATATTGGAGGGATAGAATCATACATCCCCCAGTTGGGTGGTCTATAACTCTTCCCAAAGGTTCATTGATTTTGGATTTGTCAGGTGGGACCACCGATTTCATCTAGTTTTGTTTATTAAATTCATATTCCATGATTATACTCATTATAACTATATGGTTATTCTCTTTACAAATATGTGATTATTTGTTAGTGGTTACACCTACAAATACAAATATCCCATGTAGTTTGTTATACCATAATTGACGTTTCAGTGTTTTGACATGTTTAAGCCACCATTAGGGCGTTCCTTGGATTGAACACTCTAAGGGTAAGAGTTTCTATAATAAATTTTTTGTTTATAATTAGAATTTAGTAATGGAATGTACCATGTTTTCTCACCACTTGACCTGCCTATGGAAAGTGCTTCAATTCATAATTAAATTTGAAATGGAAATGGTAAAGAATATTGAGTATATGACTTGACTATATTGAATGTTAATGAATTGTAGGTTGCATATCATAGCACCCATTACGAAATTAATGGAAGGTAGCAGAAGGAACCCTAAATATGGAATTTTCATTAAATATATTAAAAAGGTTTCATGCTACTTGACCTTATCATGTTAATGAAATTCAAGGCTTGGACTAACGGTTTATTGATACTTGACCATATCACAGTAATGAAAGGCTAGTCTTGAACCAAAATATCACATGACTAAATAGTCAAATATGAATGTTCTCACATCAGATCGCCTTGGATTCTGATCAAATAATCCCATGTGTACATTGGAATTAAATTCCGATTCAAGTATATGACTTGCATAGGGTGATACACACCTCGATCCTAATACTTATCTATTCTTAGATGTCCAGTTTGAAACCATATGATCCCTTCCATATCATTAATGGATTCCTTGGATACACTCCTTGCATTGAGTATTGGTAGGTATGTTCTATGTTTCAAGCACATAAGGCCGTGTCTCTGCTTAGCCCCATTTTACCTTGGTCGATCACCACGGACTCAGTAGGAACCTCATTGTGGAATTCTTGGATTAGGTTCCTTGTATTACACTCTTACCCAATTCCAGGCTATATTTTTTACTGATTTTTCAACCCTTGAGGTCTACGTCACCTTGGTTATTACCATGGGACATCATTATTAAATATCATAAATCATGGTTACCCTGTTACATCTTGGACGCTTTACTATCTATACTATAACGAGGTGATCTATGTGTTTGTTTTTCATCAAATGACCTGTCAACATGAATTAGCAATTACATAATTAAATGAATTGGTTACATGTTCAAACACCAACTAAGGGATGAAGCAGGTAATTGGGTGTTTTGTTACATTGTACTTATTTACTTTATATATGAATGTATGAAAAATATTACATTTGTATTACATGGGATAGATGTTATATACACTATTGGTTTTGGCCCACTGAGATTTATCTCACACCCTCTTCATGAACCAATTGGTACCTGGGGAAAATTACATGGTTGTAGGTGTTGAAAACGAGAATATTATGGACTAAAACACTTGATTACTTGTTGTTTAGTATGGATCTTGATTGTAGATGACTGATTTAGAGCTCAGGATTCTTGGGATTGTTTGTTATTTCCTTTAAAATTTTGTGTAATATTTTATGTTTGTTGTCTTGTATCCTTGTTTTCCAGTATTCTAGTGACATGACATATCATCAGCTGTGGAATTCTATTCTAGTCATTTCAGTTATTATTATTATTTTCTATATTTTCTTATATTCCTTATGTTTACTTATATTTATTTCGTAACTAACCTATTTAATCTTCCATCCATTGCGCTAAACAATGATAATTAGGGTATTGTCTCCCCACTGACACACCCTTGGCCCACACTGCCTGTCAACAACCTCTAGATTTTGGGGAGATGTGCTTGAGTCTATGTTGCCCACAAGTCATAGGGAACCCATTGAGTAGCATCCAAATTCCGGACATCACTCCTAACAGTTGTATAAGTCTAGTGCCTTTGGAAATAGGGAAACAAAAACACTTTTATATAAATGAGCAACATTATCTCCCACTAGATTTTTCTTGACTGGAACCTTTCTTAGACACATAAAACATAAGACATATCTTTATAACTTGTCAAAGGAAACATAAATATGGTGACATAAGATTCTCCATATGGGTAAATAAAAGAAACATGTAATAATAACCCTAAATATAGGGGTATGATAACATGATCAACAAAATAGAATTTCATACCCTACATATCAAAGATCATTAACATGAATCATGGAATAAAACATGATAGTTCATAATACATGAATCACAAGGAAATAAATAACATAATCTATGAAATCATAATATAGGTTTAAAACACGGTATTGTGGAAAACACATAAGCATATAATATTATTTTTATAGTATCTAAGGCATCACTGGTAAGACCATCTTGGTGATATGGGTTCACTACTTGTACCATATTGGCAGTCATGGTTTACTCTCATAGCCAACTTAATTTCATTAGTTCACTCATCATACCATCTTGGTAGTCATGGTTCACAACCATAGTCATCATAGTATTCAAGGGTCACTCCCAATACCAACTTAGTAAATATAATTGGATATTAATATTATCCATTACATTGGTGGGAGATATTGGTCCCACCTATCTCATAATAAAATTATAGATACATGTGATAAAAAATCCTAAACAATCATATTATAACCCATGAAATGAAATGAGAATCATAAAATTGTAATAATATCATAACCTTTGTGAATAGGTATATGTTTCTTAATCATTACTTCAAAATAATAACCTATAAAAATAATCGGGTTACAAAATCATATAACCCATAAAAGAGAAACGGGTGTCATAAGCATTATTCCATGAAAAAACTTCAATTTATGAAATAATATGAATGGAAAATTTGGATCATTTCATGGAAGGGAAGAAAGATCATCAACAGATGCCATCTTATATGGATAATAACTTGGAAATAAATTATTACAATGTTTCATGATGAAAATATTCGTTCTTCGTTAAAAATGGTATCTTTAAAACGTAAAAATGTTTTCAAACTCATTTTCTTGAAAATAAACATTAATTATTATAAAGAATGTATGAAACCATTTTGGAAACATTTTCTTTGAAAACATATAAATAGATATTTAAAACATTTTTAGAACGATTTTATTGGAAAATGCCTTGAAAATTTATAAATAAGTCTTAAAATCCTTTTGAAAATTATTTTCCATGAAAATGTATAAAAGGAATTTTAGAGCATTTTGAAATAAAATCATGGAAAAAATATAAAATAATATTGAACAAATTACATAAAAAATTTCCATTAAAATTTATAAAATAATATTTAAATATTTTTTAAAATCATTATATTTGAAAACTTATAAACAAATATTAAAAGCGTTTAAATTACTTTATAAAATATAAAACCCTTTGAAAACCTTTTTCATTAAAAATATCTTTGAAATATTATAAAGAATGATTTGAAACCCATATATATTTAAATCATTTATTCCTTGAACATGATCACCGACGATAATTTAAAAATATTTATGAAAACATTTTTTATGATATGTTTTTTCAATAAAATCGATTTTTGACCAAAGAGAGACATTCGATATAATTTTTCTTAAAAACATTTTCCTAATTTCTATAAGTACCAAAGAGTAGGAAAATGATAAAAATACATGGAAATAAATTGAGTAAATATATGATAATTAAAATCATGATTATTCATGATACATGGATCATAAAAATTCTCCAATGAAATTATAAACATAAAGAATCTTAAAAATCAATGAGATTATTTCAAAAAACATTTGTCACTGGGATACAAGGGGTCATACTATCCACGTGGAAATTAGAAATTACATGAAGCATAAAATATCTGGTAAATAATAATATTAATGTTATAACATGTAAAATGGACATATATAAACCTCAAAAAATAATTTAGGTGAATAAAAAACATGAGATATAATGAATGGAAATTGAGACAAAATTACTCTACTGATTTAGTAACATTGGAAATTAAACTACATGATATAAATATTATATAATGGATAAATAAATAACAAAAAAATTAATTATAAGAATCATTTAATAAATAAATTATCAGTACAAAACCCACAAAAAAGGAATGGGTGGTGAATAAAACAAGTACCTCAAATAAATTAAAAGTGAGATGAAATACCATTAATTAACTTGGATCATGACTCTTATCATACTAATTCAAAAATCATGTATAATAAATATAAATTAATTATAAATCTAAAAAAACTAGAATATTATTCTAATGAAATATATTATTTTATTATGGATTTATATTACCCGCTGGTAATAATTTTATGTTAAGGTATCACTTTGGGAAATATTCGCTTTGTTTTTCGCAGGTGTCTTAATCTGTTATATCATTGGTCCTTATTAGTATATAATTATTTCCTGAATGTAAAACATAATTTAAATAAAATTTAAATTAAATATATATGTATTATAATAATCTATATTATATATAAGTAGTAAATGGAATACACCATTCATGGAGATGGTAAGTTGTACGTATGCATCAACACTATTTCGGTTTAATTATCATGTTGAATAAAAGAAATAAAACTTATATATATATATAATTAATAATTTATCTTTATTATATACTATATATCATATATAATCACTAAACACATCCTTAACACATTTAATGTTGTGTATGAATGAGTCATATCACAATGAGGGGGTGGTAGTACACACTCCCGTAAACGAAATTACCGTATTAACGCAAAATGGAATGTATAAGGACATGTGTTGTAAAATTATTAAATAAGATTGAGGAAATAATTAATATAAAATATAAAATATTTAAACAAATTTACAATCATAATTTCCACATGATATGTGGTAATGTAAAAAATGAAAAAATGTCGTTTACTGAGGCAGTAGTTCATCGTAAATGTAAATATTATCTTTGTTACTCATTAAATGGAAGTGTGAGTAATTAAAGGTCTAAAAAATATCATAAATAAATCTTATTTTATTGAAAATACTGGTGTTTTTATCAAATCATCGATTAATAATTATTTAAGGGTGGATATTGAAAATAAAAGATAGGATTTTGAGGGAGGGTATTACCTCCTAATCACGTAACTCTTTTTGGTTTACACTCAAGGAATTCCTTGGATGGATTTATTCCCAAATATATGATTAAATTGGAGAAGGTGGTATGTTGGTGGGTTATTTTTTTTAGAGTTTGTTGAGGTAAATTTTCCTGATAAGTGAGATGATGTTGGAGGATTGGATGCCTTTTATAATGGAGGAGAAGTGGTACTCTTGTAATATTTTGGAAAAGGGAGACCCTACCCGTGTTATTTATAAAAAGTGGATAAAATAGTTGTCCAAAGAATAAAACATGGATAATATGGTCTAAATATATCCATAAAATTTATTTTGGAAATTATTATAGGTTTTCTTGGGGCATAAATTTTAGGTTTTGTCCTTATTTTAGTCTAGTTTTACTTTAATCGATGTAATTCATATTAAATACATTCACTAATATTTTTGTTAAAAAACTAGGTTGACCATATTTGAAATTAGAAATTATTATTATTCAGAATATTTAATCCATTCTTACAAATTCTAATAACAAAACAAGAATAAATTAATTTATAATTAATCCCACAGTCGAGTCAATAGTGCAGGTTTTTAAAGTTAAAACATTCCACAGACGACTATGTTTTTATACCCAATTTAAAAGTTAAATTGATCTCAATGGACTAGATTATATGAATTTATAGAAATATTATCTAATTAAACATTTAACCCAATTTAAAATATAATTTATCATTATAAATAAATTAGATGAAAAGCAGTTTCGAACTAAAATTTAATATTTTTCATTATTCATTAAAAAGATAAAACTTTCACAGATAAATAAAAAAATACCCTAAGATAATTATTATGTCATTATTTAAAATATAATTTTTATTTTGACATATTAAATCTATAAAATTCCCAAAAATTTTATTTAAAATTTTTTTTACAATAAAAGGTATTATGAGGTTTTAATAAAAATATTGAGTTTTAGGCATAAAATTGGGTTTATTATTATCTTATGTCTATAAATTAAATTGGATGAAAATAAAAATTATTTTATTGAATATATAAAATATATATTGCATTAATAATATATAATAATTGAATTGATTTATTTTATTAGGGTTAAACAACTTTGTAACAATAACATTAATAATATTTTCCTTTGTATTCAATAGGTTTTCATATTCATTTCAAATTAATTGGTAACCTTTGAATAAATATTATATTTTTGAAAACCATATATTTTCATAATTTTTTTTATTAATATTTGTAAAATATAATTTAACATTCAACTTATATCTTATTATATTCTGTAATAATATTTTAATGATATATTATTGTTCGGTAAAACTCAGTCTTCTGGGTTTTGAAAACCATTGAGAAAAGTCATTATTGCATGTAACACAAGATAACATTGGTGTTACATGTAGATCAAGAAAAATTATATGTTGTCTATTGTACATTAATAACTTAGTGGTGTAAATAATATAATCCAAACATAGTTCTTTATTATAAAATAAACTATATTTAGTGTTTTTTGAATTGAAAAATATCAAAAAGAAAATATTATTTGGACAAAAATTGATTCACAAAATCCAGGGGTGTTACATTATACCCCCTTAAAATGAATTTCTCCCTTAAAATTTTTCTCAGTTATCAAAGGTATAATACTTGATGGTTTCATTCATAGAAACCCATGTCACAAAAATGGTAACTAAAAATTCCATTAAAAGGGAAAGTTATAACCATAATGGTTACCCAAAGAAACATAAAACTATTTCCACATAAAATAACATAGGTTGGGAGTGAAGATTAAACATGGAGGAATGTTGACAATATTTATATGGAGTGACTAAGGTTATCAATGTCAAAACAAGTGAGTGAAAAGTGAAAATTTGAGGGCCTAAAAGTCATAAATATGTGATGATTTTAAAGGGAATGGGTTCGAAAAAATTATGGTATTATGAAAACACATTTTCATTTCATTATTACCCTAACATCAATTAATTGTTTTATTAGCCAAGAATATAAGGAAATATACTAAATGGATATATTTTTATAAAAAAAATCATTCTTTAGTTTTGATTTTATCTACGTCTAATTAATCAATTACTTTATGAAATGGATGTCCGTAAAATACTATTGATGTCGGAAGTTCTAAAATAAAATTTTAGCAGATATTAAGGCCGGTAATAGAATGAAAAGTATAACTATTTGTCTTTAAATAGTCATAAAAATAGATATGTTTAATACAATAATCTGAAAACATAAAAAATATCTATTCTAGTCCATCATTAATAACTATTAAAAAAATTACAAATTAACCTGGAAAACATGAAGGCTAGTGGTAGGCATGAAACCCTTATTGTCCATTGGTCATGGGTTCAAGACACACAGCCTATCTTGAAATTATTATTTTTCACCTATAATACATGATGTATTTTATAAATCAATGATAATATTGTTTCCAAAATAAATTAGATGGATATCTATGAAATAAGGTTAATCACTATCAATCCTTTTAATAAAGGTTTTTCTTAAAAACTATGTTCATAAATACATCTACAAAACATTAACTTAAAATTTTAATGAATGGTTAAACTTATAACCCTTATGAATGAGGAAAATACAAAAATTTATAAAAATCCACAAAATCATCCTACCATTTATTCCCCCATATACCAAAATGTATAATTTTGTTATCATATTCCAAAAATTTGAATACCCTCATCATATATTCTCTTGAAACATGGTAATATCTTAAATTCTCGTAAATACTTCTGGAAAATATGTACTATTTTTATTCTATATATTAGAGGATATATTCCATAGATCCATGATGTTTTAAACATCATCCATGATGGAATGAACTACTTGTAAACAAGTCCATTATTGGTTACAAGTTAATCAATGCCATCCAATTTAAATATTTCGAACATTAATTAATCTATTCAATATTATAGTGACATTAGGAACATATTAGTAGTTGTCTTTCCCTTAATAATGTGTTTTACATGGACATCACATTTCCATTAAAACACTTTTCTATTTTATCAGATCCATTCAACATATTCTTAGAAATCAATAGTATAAAACATCAACTTGAAAATCATTACATATTTCACCATTCATATAAACTAATTCTTGAATCCAAATACATAAAAACTTTTATTATCAAACTTAATCCTTATTCTATTAATAAGGATAACTCATCCTACAACACAATAACTATTTCTTTTAACATTTCATATGTAGTTTCATCATCATCTGTAATGTAACCATTACTCACACAACCTTGTTGATTCTCTTTAGGAGCATTCATTATGGGACATTTATTTTCATAATTACTATTTATTACACATTTAAAACACATAACCTATGATGACGACTTTGGGAGGGCAATATTCTCATTCATTTCATTAACTTAAATATCTATTTTTTCCTTACCGTCACTTAGTTTGTGTCATTATTATTGATAGTCATAACATCTTCTTATTACTATAATACATTCACTTTTGTGATTCTTTCCACATTATTGAAACAACAGAAAATTTAATCCTCATTCCTCTTTGGTCTCCATTACCAAAACTCTCAATGAACTCCTTCTTTCTCTTCCTTAGGGAGTCCTAGAGTTGGTTAAGGTAATCCTTGTCAGTCAAGATCTCAGAAAACTTATTAAGAATGATTAAAACATCAATAACTAAAGTGATCATCACACTTGAATTCTCATACTAAAATCATCTATCTCATTCAACATTAATCTAGTTACTTCTAATTATCTCCGCTGACTAAAACCCAAAGCATAGTTTTAGAAACATTTTTCATAGATGAAAACTAGATTGTCATGAAAAGAATTACTTAAAGGATGTCTAAATCAGGACACCATCTTTAATATTTGACACCATAGGTTCATTCTAGGTTATTAATTTCCAACTAATATTTTAATTATTAATTATGGTTCTTTAATGTTATTATAAATTCCTAATGAATATCACTAGAAGTGTCAAACCCGATGTGTAGAAAGGCATGTGTTCATGTACCGGATTACCCGAAGCTATACATGGAACATTTTGTGAGAGTTATTACCCCTAGGTATATCTATTTCAGAGCCACATCCACTAGTAATATCCAGACATGGATGTATTTTTAGGATACCACTCACTCAATACTTTACTAGAATTTCAGGATAATATACTAAACATTAGCTCATCCTTATTCTTATCCTTAGATAAATCCCAAGACATATCTTTATAAATATTCATAGGAATGTCACTAATGTTCTCTTATCCTAGATTCCATAGGTTAACTAATCCTTTTCTTATATTCCAATGATAAATATATATTCTTAATGTACATAAACATTAGAACACTTTTCTGTAGTACATAAAATAATATACAAATAGATTCCTAAAGGACATATCGTTCTAGTTCATTTGGAAACATAGAAACATAAACACTAGTAACCAAAGATATATATTATATCCCACTTAGTTATTCTTGAATAGAACTTGTCATAAGAAAATCAATAATAATAAATATCTTTATAGTGAAAGAAAGGAAACATAAAAAGTAATGAGCTCATATCCTCATTAATGGTAAATAAGGCAGTCTTGTAAGAAAAATATTGAGCATAATGGTATAATAACATGATCAAGAAAATAGAATATTATACCCTACATATCAAAAATCATAAACATGAATCCTGAAATAAATAATTAATGATCATAAGAGAGGAATACTAATGAAATAAATAACATAATCTATTAAATCATAACCTAGGAGTAAAACATGGAATTGTGGTTAACATATACGAATATAATATGATATCCAAAGTATCCAAGGAATCACTTCCAAGAACATATTAGCAGTATGGGTTCACTCCCCGTACCATCTTGGTAGTCATGGAGAACTTCTACATCCATGTTAGTAGAATGAGTTCACTCATCATACCATCTTATTAGTTATAGTTAACTCCCAAGTACATATTAGTAGTAAAAATTCACTCCCAATACCATCTTATTTTATCTCATGAGTTTTATATATTAACCTAATTCATTGGAGGGAGATATATTTCCTACCCATATCATAATAAAATCATACATACATGTGCCACAAATTAATAAGAAATCATATAATTACCCATGAAGTGAAATGGGTACCATGAAAATGTAATAATACCCAATCCTCTGAAAAAATATAACAGTTTTATATTAATTTCCTCTTAAGAATAACCTATGAAAAGAAAAAAGTTTCCAAATAATATAACCAATGAAATAAAAATGGGTATCAGAAGCATCATTTCATAAAAACATAAACCATTCAAGAAAGAGTATGAATAAAACCTTTGAATCATTTTCTTAAATGGGCATGAGTAATATGAAAAGATGTCATTTTTGATTAAAAATAAATTGGATTGATATTTTGGAAACATTTCTTGAGAAATATATCATTTATTATTTGAAAAAGGACTCTTAAAAACAAAAAATATTTTTATAACCCATCTACATGAAAATAAACTATAATTATTATAGATAACACATTGAAAACATTTTGGAATCCTTTTTCATTGAAAACATATAATGATAGCTTGAACATATTTTCAAAAATATTTTCTTCGAAAATACTTTTCAAAATTATTACTAAGTCATGAAATCATTTCGAAAAAAATCCTTCAAAACATATAAAACAATCCTGAAAAAGTTTTAAAACCCATTTTTTATAACTTATGAAATAATATTTAAATCATTTTCAAAGCCATTTTCTTTTATATGAATTTTAAAACATAGAAATAAATATTTAAAATTTTTAAAATATTATTAAAAATAGAAATCCTTTTTGAAACCATTTTATTTAGAATAGTTTTAAAAACATATAAATAAATATTTTAAAACCATAAACCATTTTAAAATTATTCATTCCTTAAAATTATCATTATCTATAATTTGAAAAAAAAAATGAAAACATTATTTAAAACATGGGTTTTGAATAAAACAGATTTCTAATAGAAGAGAGAAATGAATTTAGAATTTTCTTAATTTTTTAATTAATTTCCCAAAGTTTTAAAGAGTAGAAAATGATAATAAAATATATTGAAACCATGAATAATTATTTTATTAGTAATATCAGTATTATTCAAGATAGATGATCATAATATTTAAGAAATGTAATCATAAACATAAACAATCTTTAAAAGTGATGAGATTGTTTCAATAAACTCATCTCACTAGGTAACATGGGTTCATACTCTTCATATTTGAAAAGTAAATTAAATTATGCTTATAATATAATTAAAATAAGTATATTAATAATATAACATTTAAAATGGATGTTTATACACCTCTAAAAATTATCCAGGTGTATAATAGGAAATTAGTCACAATGAAGGAAAATTGAGACATAACCATTTTACCTATTTGGAATCTTCTGAAAAATTAACCACATGAAATAAATATTATATAATTGATATTTAAATTCCACTAAATTTAATTATAATCATCATTTAATTAATACATTTTCAGTATACACACCACACATAAGTAAAGGGTTGTGAATAATGCATATATCTCATGGAAATACAAATCGGGATGAAATCCCCTTACCTTTTGTCTTGAATATTGTTATACTCATTCAAAACACATGAATAATAAATATAAAATTTATCATAAATGTATAAAAGAACCAAATTCATACAAATAATATCATATATGGTTTGAGTATGGATTTATATTACCCTCTTGTTAACAATTCAATGTTTTGTTTTCACTTCGGGTAGTATCCTCTTAGTTTTTCCTGTGTGTCTTAATTTGCTATATCTTTGGTGTTTATACATATATCACGAATTCCTAAATGTAGTAAAAGATTTAAATTTAATTTATAATATTTTTATATTTATTTTAATAATCCATATAATATATAATTATAAAATAGAATACATCGTTCATGGAGATTGTAAGTTCTATGTACGCATGAGTGTAATTTCCATTTAATTCTTGGGTTGAAAGAAAGAAAGAAAAATAAATATATATATATATATATATCATAATTAAAATAGATTTATTATTTTATATAGATCATATATATTTATTAAAACCATATTTAATAAATTCTATGTAGTATATGAATGAATCACATCGCTTTGAGGGGGTTGTATTCCACACTTCCTAAAGCAAAATTATCGTATTAACAAAAAATGTAACAAATAAATACATGTATTGTAAAATCATTACATAGGTTTAAAAACATAATAAATATAAAATATAATATATATAAACATAGTTTCTATCAATTTTTTTACCATTAGATCCAGTAATGTAAAAATGAACAATCATCGTTCAGTGAGGTTGTAGTTTGTCGTACACAAAAACAGTATGTAAGTTACCCATTATATAGAAGTGTTTGTATATTTAGGTCTAACCCATTGCATAAAAACATACTAGTAAATTTAGGAAACTATTATTTTTAAATAATCATGGAATAATAATATTTTATATAGTGGATAACGAAAAAAATAGAATGGAGTTTGTAGGAGGGTGTTTCTTCTTAATCTGATAACTCCTTTTGGTTTGCACCAAAGGCCTTCCTTGTATGGTTTTATGACAAAAGGGATGTTTCAATGAGGAATGTATGGATTCTGGTGATATATTTGGGTAGGTTTATTTTCTATCCAAAGTGGTTTGAGAGGTGCAAGGAAGTGGGAGTAAAGGATACCTTTTATAATGGGGGAGGGTGACACTCTTGTAAATGTTTGGAAAAAGAAAACGCCACACATGTTTTTTTTAATTAAAGTGGATCTAATTTTAGTCCAATGTTGAGAAAAGAGACCATAGGGTTGAAATATTTCGTGAAAATTTATTTTTTGAATGTTTATAGGTCATTTTGGGTCTTAAATTTATGGTTATTCTTTAGTTAAACATAATTCTTCCTTCATCAATGAAATAAATTTTAATTACTTTCACTATTCATTTTAGTCAAAAACTAAGTTCACCATACTTGAAATTATTAATTATGATGATTACAAATATAGAATCCATTTTTTTCCAAATTCTAATAATATAAGTATCAAAAATTAATTTAAAACTAATCTCGTAGTCGAGTCG
This sequence comes from Viscum album, assembly GCA_963277665.1. NCBI lineage: Eukaryota > Viridiplantae > Streptophyta > Magnoliopsida > Santalales > Viscaceae > Viscum > Viscum album. The sequence continues at coordinate 95,595,366 of OY728141.1, read as the reverse complement.
ACAATGCGGGGTTTTAAAGTAAAAACATTCAAAATTTTGTTTAGTTTTTATAACCAATTTCAATGTACAATTTATCTATGTGACCTAAATTATATTAATTGATAAAAATATTTTTTATTTAATCATTTAATCTATTATAAAATATATTTTAATTATATAATTAAATTATATGAAAAATTAATTTTAAACAAAAATTTAGTATTATTCACTATTCATTAAAAAATAATACGAACCAGAAAAATACCAAAAATTTACCCTAACCTAATTATTATGCTCTGATTTCAGAGATGAATTATATATTGATAAATTAAATCTTTAAAATATCCAAAAATTTTATTTAAAATGGATTCTCCATTTAAAGGTGGTAAAAATTCCTTAATAAAAATATATGTTTTTAAGAATAAATTTGGGTTTGTTATTATATTAGTTCTTTAAAATATATTAAATAAATATAAAAACTATTTTATTGAATATATAACATATATATTACATTAATATCAATAAATAATTGTAATTAATTTAATTTATTTGGGTAAAACATATTTGTGACCATCAAAATAACAATATTTCCCTTTACACTCTATTAGTTTTCATATACATTTCTAATTAATTAGTTACCAATGAATTCATCTTATTTTTGTATAGACAATATATATTCATATATTAGTTAATACTATTGGGGACTGCTAATTTAATAAAAATTTTCTATAGTATTATATTATGTAATAACATTTTAATGATATATTATTGTTCAGTAAAAAATCAGTCTTTTATGTTACTCAAGGTGTTGAGGATAGTCATTACTCTGTGTAACACAAGCTATCATTGGTGTTCTATGTAGAGAAATAAAATGTATATAGATTTTTTTTGCATGATTAACTTTGTGATTCATATAAAAAATCAAAACATAGTTCTTTAATATAAAATAAATTATCTTCAATGTTGTGTTAAATGAATAATATCAGAAAAGATAAATTAATTTGGAAAAAATAATTCAAAAACTCATGTGGTTGTACAATTCATGTTTTAACTCCATCCAAGGATAAGAAATTTTAATTCATTCTTGGTGGTTGTGACACTAAATTTTTACATGAAATATGATTTAATTTTACCGAGATAAATAATTAAAATTTTTATGTACTCATTTATGATTTATTCTCTGGGATTTTATTAAAGGGAGGAAACAAGACAGTGAGAGCTCTATAAACTCATCTAAAAATTAAATGGTAGCATCACATGATAAAAATTATTCATTTACTAGATAATGGGAATCAGAAATGTTCATTGTGTCCTTAAAATAAAATAAATCATATATTAATTAATATTCACTATTTTATTGTAACACCCCACAATTTCATAGTATTTTATTTATTCAATGTAATTCAATAACTTGCGCTACACGCAACACCGAGATCGAGCGTAACATGACATACTAAACTAGTCATTCAAAAAGAAATTATGAATATTATTAACTAAATTTTGAATTTTTTATAGTATGTAAAATTTTAGAATCCATAATATGTGTTTCTCATACATAAGAGAGAACAAATTCATTTTTTAGTTAAAAGAATTATTTTTCAAAAAAATGCAATTTTACCACCTTTTAATGGAGAAACCTTTTTAAACCCAATATTTGACACTTTTATATATTTAATTAAATTAAATTAAATTCATATTTATAATCGGGGCAAAAAAAATTTATTTGGATAAATTTTTGGAATTTTTCTGGTAACTTTCATATTTTGACGAATAATGAAAAATACAAAATTTTAATTAAAAACAACTTTTTTAATCAAAGTAATTTATAGTGTTAAATTATAATATTGAGTGGTTTTAAAGTATAATTAGATTATATTTTTTCCATTTAATCCAATTTTGGTAATTGGATGTAATTTCACATTTAAACTGAACATAAACTACTGTCAATCTTTTGATAGTTATTATTTCTTAAAAACACGCTTTTTATTTTGACAGCGGGAATTAATTTTAAATTAATTTCTGAAACTTATTTGTTTTGAATATTGAAAAATGGATTCCATATTTATAATCAAGAGGTCCAAATTTGGTAAATCGTTGGATTTTATTTTTATACATTTTGAATAATTACTTCGATAAATATTTTATTTACCATGGTAAAAGCATAAATATAATAAATAAGGGTAAAATATAATATTATAATAATATTAAATTACCTTAACATGTGTCCTAATTCAATTTTATGATACATAACCGACCATCGGTATCCTTGGGTTAAATTTGGGACCCCATAGAGCCACATGGGAGTAATAATGACATTTTATATTAATTAATTTAATGTAAAGACAAAAATGACATAAAAAATATCTTTTAGTAAATAAATTTTTACATGGGGTTATATAAGATATATTTTAGACTATAAATATTATTTGGAACTCTAAAAATATTTCCTATATCATGGTATTTTTTTTATAATTTTTGGTCATCAAATAAATTAAATAATTTATGACACAATAATGATGCAATATTTACCACATTAATAAATGATTTAAATATATATGATTATAAATATTAAAAATATATAAAAAACCTGTACAATTACTGTTTTATTATTTTATTTCAACCATGAGTCATCTTAACTTTGTTATTAATGAATATTTGATCTTTTAAAACCGAATATGAGGTCATAAAAAAATAATTTATTCAAATTTTCCTAAAGAGCTCCTCCTCTCCATTATACAAATTCATCAATTCCTACCCATTTCTCACACTTCTAAAGACTTTTCCTCATACAACCCCTACCCATATATCCTCCCAAAATCCCTCACTTCATTTTATAGGCCTTACTTTATTTATAATGCCAACCTATGGATCCCTTTTGATCAAATCAAAAGGAAGACCCTGAAGAAGAGGTAATAATTTCACCACCCTCTTTTAAGTTCATTCTTATTCCACTTAAACATTCTTGGTTGTTTAAATTCTAAAATAATAACTCTAGTATATTCTATATAATGTGATGTTATTATAAAAAAAATTCAATAAAATTCATTATTTTATCCATCATATGAATGACAAAGTCACCATATGTGCGTACGTACGGCTTACCGTCTCCACGTCGTGGTGTAGTTGTTATTCAATACATTATTTTTGTATGGGTATAATAATGATGTATAACTGATGTAAATAATAAATATAAAATGTTAATGATTCTGAATATATGATATACCATCTATTTAAATTCTATGTTAACATCAAAATAATGATGTTGTCGCTCGTGCATATGTACGGACTACCGTCTCCACGGAGGCGAGGAGATTCATTTCCACGTTCACCATTCAACAATGATTATAAAAAAATATATTATTAATATGTATGTTGTATATGAAATTATAATGCTACTTTAATATATATATATATATATACGTATATTTACATTCATCTCATTCACTTACTTCCATTCAATACGATATGAAAACAGAAACAACATTTATGCGTACGTACACCCTACCGTCTCCATAAATGGGGATTTCCATTTACTATATCTATCTGTTATACATATTTATATTCTAAATATATATTATATATAAATCATGTTTTATATTCTGGAATTATTTAACTAATTATCTAAATGATATGATCAATAATACCAAGTTAAAATGTGTACGATAAAGAAAGCGATTATTACCCGAAATGTTAATTTAAGATGGAAATCATTATTCAATGGGTAGTATAAAGACATAAATGAACCATGTATGATATAATAAATATGAATATAGTTCTGTTATAACCTAATAACATACAATGGTCATTATACATGAGGTTAACGTACCCTCAACCAAGGAAAAGTACAAGGTAAGTGGTTTTCGTCTCACAAATTATTCCCATGAGATTCATGTTATATTGCCACTATTTACATTTGTATAGTGTATGTACTGAACATAATTGTATTTTTTGTGTAATAAAACTTAATTTATGTGTATTTACATCTTCATTTTATGATACTTCTTTCATGGAGTGTATGTTTTGTAAGTTACCAAATTAGTAAGGGTTAATTTCACAATCTATTTATTATCCGAGGTTATTTTTATATGAGTATGTATTGGGACATATTTATTATCCATATCCCGGTTTCAAAAAAGTGTTTTCAAAGGTATTCTATCTAAGGTAATCTTTTACTAAAACATCATTTTAAAATTTTTAATGATTTATTATTCTAAACCTTTCTCATTAATGTCCATGTTTTCAAAATGGTTTTGAGGATTTAATTATATGGACTTGAATAATTTAAAATTTTAATTCCATTCAAATGTTATAAAGTGGTATATGACACTTTGATTCAAAACTGTCTTTTAAATTAATTCCTTTATAGATAATGTTACTTTTAAATGATTTCATGAAAAAGTGATATTTATCTCAATATTTTTTACTGATCATTTTCAACTATGTCAATATCCTCTATGGGATATAATTATTGATCGAGGTTGATTTACTATGATACAAATCAACCATATTGTATTTAAGGTTTTTTGATATTTTTGATTGTGGATGTGTTATTTTTATACCATTCATGGTTTATGGTTAAAGTATTGACATTTAGTATGCTAGTTTTAATATGAATGATTTTGTTATGTTTCAACCTTTTCATATGAGGAATGTATTGGAATTAGTAAGTGACTGGTGGAGCCCACTGTAACTCCCCGATGCATCGGTAGGTCTCATGAGACAAACTAGTGTCTTGGAACAAGGCCTTGAAAAAAATCTTATTCGTAGTATTGGAACGCGGCCTTGACTATGTGGTTATGAAAGTATAGAATTATGCATTCCATCTTTGTGAAAGTTACTATTGATATTACATGTTATTATTTGACTAGTAGAATATCCATATGAGTAAGTAAATGTCATTATTTTGATTTTATCTTTTATATATTATGTTGAAGTTCAATTTTAACATGCTTTTGATTTGGTCTTATAAATTTCCTTAAATGTTTATGCTTATTTATGAATGTTTTCACAATATTTTTATCCTTACTGAGCATCTAAGCTCACCCATTTCTATGTTTTATTTTTCCCAGGATGTGAAGAACTTAATTATGAGTAACTTTCAGGATTAATCTAGGAGGCTTGGATGTTTATAATGGAATAAATTAGTGTTGTATTTCTTTTCACGTTGTGAAGTTGAACTTATGTATGAATCTTGTTCACAACAACACTAAACTGATCGGTCTTTCAGGACATGATTTCCTTGTAATCATGCCAATGTTATGTAATAATGCACCAACTCTGGGTAACTAGGGTCTGGGTGTTACAGTTGTTATCAAAGGGTGGTTTACTACAGACCATAGAAACTTGATTTAGATAAACCATGATTAGATCACATTACCCTAAGATAGTCTTTGAGGATTAGTATAGAAGAAATACCTAGATTTATGGTAATGTAGAGATTTTGTGTATTTTCCAAGCAATACATCCATGTCTGGATACATGCAGGTAGATGCGGCTCAGGCATAGATGTACCTAGATGGAAAACCCGAAAACACAGCTTTGATCTAGACTCGAACAGGAACTGGTGAACAACAACGGGCCTTGCTGCATTCTTGTGTTACGACACTCCCGGGGGACATGCTTACAATAATTCTCATTTTCATTACAATCCATTATGAAATATTTAGCAGTAAATACTTCCCCAAAGAAAACATTCTTATGATTATGTATTATATCCATAAACTGTTAAATGTATCTTAGGTATTTTACAAATTTGTAATTATGAATTTTGATTCATAAACATTCCTAATGTATGCCATTGTTCAGAAATGGAACCCAGAATAAGGAATGAGAACTCCAGCAATATGTATGGTCTAAAGAGTAATAAGGATCATATCATTAATGGTATTAAGCAGACATTTTGAAGAGAAGTAATCTCCCACATATTCTCATCATATAAAGAAATAGTATCATGTATTAATAAGATAAGTAAAGAATTCTCTGAGTCCTATGGATTTTAAGGGAAGCAAGAGAAGTAAAGGATGGAAAAGAGAAAGATAGATAAAGGGAATAGGGGAAAAAAGTATTTTCCCATATGTGATAACTATGAATGAATCACCTTGGTAAATGCTTGAATGGAATGAGAGTTTCTTATAATTTTGTAGAAAAAGGACACCATGTACGTGATTGCAATGGTAAGAAAAAGGTTTCAAATGTACAATTATTCATCTGCAAGGAGTTAAGACACTACACGAATCAATGTCCCAGTCATCAGTGTATATCACAAATGATGCTATTGGATAATAATCAAGTTGTCATACTAACACAAATAAAAAGGAATGACTAGTGTTCTTTATTTTGTTATTAAAGAATTATTTCATTTGAGTATTCTATCAACGATGTACTAGTTATAAGAATTATGGTAATAAATAAGGAATTGTAATGTAGAACAATTTCATTGAGGATTTGAGATTATATGGTTCTATGAAAAGTGACTCAACAAAAAGATAAATTTTTAAAAAAATACATAGTTGGAGGAAAGGTAATCCTTAATATGGTTATGATAATGTGGTAGTGATTTTGGAATAAATGATCGTTGATTTGGATAAATTATATTGGATATTCTTGACTTCCTTAGATTTGATTAATGGTTTGTTTGTTCCATCATTGCTGGAGTAATCAAAATTTTGTCATATGAGGAGTATATCTAGTATTATATAAGTAATAAGGGAGAATGAATGTAATCAATAAGGTTTTATGGTAATTCAAGGTGTTACCATGTTTTAAAAGAATACATGATAAAGGTATTCACATGTTATTACATGAAAAAAAGATCTTCATTGTGTTTACCTTCCTTATAAATTTTGGACTGTATGTTTGGACGGAGGTATTTTGGATAACTATAATGGTTGGAATGAATTATGTTGAAATTTGGATAGTATTGTTTAAGGATAAAACATTTCTTATGATTTTTTTGGAATATATTATAATACTATAGTTTTATAAAAAGGACAAATAGTAGGTCGGGCGATAACCCGTTGCATCGGACAAAGCTGAAGTAATTGAACCCACAACCATAGTGCGATAGTCCTTTACTACCTACCACTGGCCTACGTGATTTCCTGGTTTGTATAATGTCATTTTTTATAATCTCACAAATTAATTATAAATTCATTTTATTTGGAACCCTATACGATTAGGATAAATAGAGTATTTTTTTGTTCTATTATCTTTTAGAGTGAAAGATGAGTTTGTGGTAGAAATTATTTAAAAGATAGAACATTACATGTTAATTATATTTATGTTATCTTATTATATGAAGAAATTAATTCTTAAACATTAGTTAAGGGATCTTAAAACCAAAAATATATTATCCAAATACCTTATGTTTTGTTGAACTGATGATATTTTAAATCATCGTAGATTGATGGCTTTGAGGCCCTCAATTTTACAATTTTTTGGGATTGATGTCCTCAATAAAATCCTATAAATATTTACATTTTTCATCTAATTATGTGGCTCTAGTTTCTATCAATTTCTTCCTAATAGAGATCATAATTTGGTGGTGAATGTTCATATCGTTTTCCCTCTTATAAAGTCTAAATTTTATTAACCCTATTTCCAATGTGGGTTTTCCACAAACCGTATTTTCAATTTTCAACCTTTTATTTTCAAAGAACAATTTCAAATTGAGAGAATGCAATTTATTGAAGTAGGGGATAATGTAACACCCCAAGATTTCATATTACATTATTTCTTCAAAGAAATTCAATAACTTATGCTACACGCAATACCGAGTTCGAGCGTAACACGACTTACTAATCTAGCTGATAAAAAAGTTGTTATGAAAGGTATTAACTGAGTTTTTTATTTTATATAGTTATTAAAATTTTGGAATCCATATTATGTGTTTCTTAGAGATAATATAAGAACAAATTCATTTTTTTAGATAAAAGAAGTATTTTTCAAAAAAAATGCAATTTTACCGCCTATTAAAGGAGAACCCTTATTAAAACCAATATTTGATACTTGTATATATTCAACTTCATGAAATTAATTTCTTATTTATAATAGATACATCAAAATTTAGTTTGGATAATTTTTTTGGAATTTTTCTAACAACTTTCATATTGTGATGAATAGTGAAAAATACTAAATTTTAATTAAAAACAACTTTTTTAATCAAAATATTTTATAGTTTTAAATTATAATTTTGACTAGTTTTAAAGTATAATTAGATTATATTTTTACCATTTTATCCAATTTTTGTCATTTGATGTAATTTCACATTTAAACTGAACATAAACTAGTGTCAATCTTTTGATAATTATTATTTCTTAAAAAGACGCTTTATGTTTTGACAGCATGAATTAATTTTAAATTGGTTTCTACCAATTATGTTTTTTGAATTTAGAAAAATGGATTACATATTTAGAATCAAAAGTTCCATATTTTTCAAATAAGTAACTTTTATTTTCAGACATTTTGAATAACTACTTCGGTAAATAATTTATTTACCATGATAAAAGGGTAAATATAATAAACAAGAGTAAAATATAATATTATAAGAATAATAAATTACCCTAACATGTGTTCCAATCCTATTGGATGATACATATCCGATAATGGGAATCCTTGGGTTGAATTTGGGACGACATGGAGCCACATGCGAGTAATAATGACATTTTATATTAATTAATTTAAAGTAAAGACAAAATGACAGAAACAAATATCTTTCAGAAAATAATTTTTTACATGGGGTTTTATAAGTTATATTTTATACTATAAATATTATTTGTAAAGATGAAAATATTTCCTACATCATGTAATTTTTTATAATTTTTTGACATCAATTAAATTAAATTATTTATGACACAATAATGATGCAATATTTACCTCATTAATAAATTATTAAAATAAATAACATTATAAATATTAAATCAATATCCAAAACCCATAAAAATCTTGTTTTATTATTTTATGTCAACCCTGAGTCATCTTAACTTTGTTATTAATGAATATTTGACCTTTTGAAAATGATGATGAGGTTATAATAAAATATTTTTTTCAAACTTTCATAAAGAGACCCTCCTCTCCCTTATAAAAATACCTCACTTCCTACCCATTTCTCACACTTCTCAAGCCTTTTTATTGTACAAATCCTAACCAAATATCCTCCCAACATCTCTCATGTCATTATAGAGGCCTTCAATTAGTCAAATAGCCATCATATGGAGCCATTTTGATTAAATCAAAAGGAAGAACCTGAAGAAGAGGTAATAATTTCACTACCCTCTTTGAAGTTAATTCTTCTTCCACTTCTTATTTCTTTGATGTTTCCATTATAAAATAATAACTCCAGTATATTCTATATAATTTGATTTATTATAAAAAATGTTACAACCATGTTTATTATTCTATCGCTCATATGAGTGACAAAGTCACCATACGTGCGTACGTACGGCTAACCGTCTCCACATCGTGGTGTAGTTGTTATTCAATACATTATTTTTGGATGGGAATAATAATGATGTATAATTGATTTAATAATAATTATAACATTTTAATGATTCTGAATATATGGTATACCATCTATTTACATACTATTTTAATATCAATATAATGATATTGTTGCTCGTGCGTACGTATAGACTACCATCTCCACGAACGCGATGAGATTCATTTCCATGTTCACCATTCAATGATGATTATAAAAATATATATTATTAATAAGTATGTAGTATATGACATAATAATTCTACTAGAAATATATATATATATATATTTATATTTATATTTATCTCATTCACTTAATTCCATTCAATATGATATGAAAATAGAAACCTTGTTTATGCGTACGTACGGCCTACCGTCTCCATAAACGGTGTTTTCCATTTCATATATCTATCTATTATAAATATTTATATTATAAATATATATGATATATAAAACATGTTTTATATTCTGGATGTATTTAAAGAATTATCTAAATGATATGATCAAGAATAACAAGTTAAAATATGTACAATGAAGAAAGTGATTATTACCTGAAATGTTAATTTAACATGGAAATAATTATTAAATGGGTAGTATAAAGTCATAAATGAATCATTTATGATATAAAAAATATTAATATGGTTCTTTTATAATCTATTAACATACAACAGTCATTATACAGGAGGATAACTTACCCTCGATCAAGGAAAAGTACAAGGTAAGGGGTTTTCATCTCACTCATTATTCCCGTGAGATTCATGTTATATTTCCACTATTTTCTTTTGTGTGGTGTATTTTCAGCCCATAATTATATTATTTGTGTAATAAAATTTAATTTATGTGTATTTACATCTTCATTATGTGATACATCAATCTTGGGGTGTATGTTTCACGAGTTACCAAATTGCTAAGAGTTAATTTCACAATCTATTTATTATCTGAGGTTGTTTTTATGTGAGTATATATTGGGACATATTTATTATCTATGTATGCGTTTCATAAAAGAGTTTTCAAATGTATTATTTTTAAGGGACACATTTACTAAAAAATCATTTTAAATGTTTTTAAAATTTATTATTCTAAACCGTTCTCATTAATGTACATGTTTTCAAAATGTTTTTAAGGATTTATTTATATGAACATGAATGTTTTAAAATGTAAATTCCTTTTAAAAGTTTCAAAGTGGTATGTGACACTTTGATTGAAAACTATCATTTAAATGACTTCCTTTATAAATTATGTGACTTATAAATAATTTCATCACAAAGGGATACTTCTCTCAAATATTTTTACTGATCATTTTCAACTATGTCACCATCCTCTACAGGATATTATTCTTGATCGTGGTTGATTTTTTATGATAAAAATCATCCATATTGTATTGAAGGTTTTGTGATATGTTTTACTGTGTATGTGTTATTTTTATACCATTCATGTTTTATGGTTAATGTATTTACATCTCTTATGCTAGTTTTAATACGAATGTTTATGTTATGTTTCAACCTTTTCATATGAGGAATGTATAAGACTTAGTAAGTGATGGGTGGATCCTGAAATAGCACCTCGATGCATCGGTAAGTCTCATGAGGTAAACCAGTGTCTTGTCACAAGGCCTTGATAAAATCATATTTTTAGACTTAGCACAAGCCCTTGACTATATGTTTATGAAAGTCTGGAATTATGCATGCCATCATTGTGAAAGTGGCTATTGATATTGAATGTGATTATTCAACTAGTAGAATATCCATGTGTGTAAGTAAATGACATTATTTTGATTTTATCTTTGCTATATTATGTTGAAGTTCAAGTTTAAAAGGCTTTTGTTTTAGTCTTATAAATTGCCTTAAATGTTTATGATTATTTATGAAAGTTTCCAGTATATTGTTATCCTTACTAAGCATCTGATCCCACTCCATTCTATATTTAATTTTTCCCATGATGTGAAAAAGTTAATTATGAGTGACTTTCAGGATTAATCTAGGAGGCTTGGATATTTCTAATGGAATAAATTAGTGTTTTATTTCTTTTCAAGGTGTAAAGTTGAACTTATGTATGAATCGTATTCCCAATAATACTAAACTGATCGGTCTTTCAGGACATGATTTCCTTGTGGTCATACCCATGTAACGTAATAATGCACCGACTCTGGGTAACTAGTGTCGGGGTGTTACATTTATTTTAGTTCACTAAAATATTACACACATAAACAATTCCCTATAATTCCTTCCAATAAGAAAAAAATAGAATGGGGGTCAATGGAAACAATTTAAATATATTTGGGTATATTAATTATATCAACAAATTTTATTTATTAAGAATAATTCTTTTTAATTGGGATTATCTATTGAATCGAAATTCTATGGTTGAAACTGTCACTAGAAATATCCAATTATAATGTACTATTTTTTATATAAATTATTTTTTATATGGTTTTCATGAAAGGTATTCCTAATATAATCAAAGAATTCTTATTTATCCCATCATATTTAATTGTAATACTATATAAATAAATAAGAATGATAATATTTTTTACACTTATGAGATCATCCTATAGAATATCAGTTTGGTGTATAGTAATATTATTTTCATGTTGAGAGCAAATTCAAATAGGAATCTTTTTTCTAACCTATTATTAGAATAAAATGGAGTGATCTATATCATTTTTATAGGATTCGAAATCAATTATGTAATATTAAATGAAATACTCAAATATGATATGTTGAATCAAGAATGTTATAAGATAATTACATTTGTTCATAAGTGATGATTAGATACATGTTGTGAAGTTCCTATTCATACTAAATTTTTTTAACTTAAAAATATCCTTTGGAGTGTACACACATCCATCATGATCGTGTTGAATAAAATAATTTTATTCATAGAATCAATCAATGTGATGTTAACCTTCACTAGGGTGAATGATTCCAATATTTCCTTATCATGTTTATTTTTTTGGTATCATTTTATGGGTGGATATTTTGGGGAATGGAAGAGGAGTAACGCCCCGACCCTAATTACCCAAAGTCGGTGAATTATTACATAACATTGGCATGATAACAAGGGATCAAATCCTGAAAGACCGGTCAGTATAGTGGCCTTGGAAACACTAGATATATTCATAAGTTATACATTACATCATAAATTTAATAAAAAACTACAACAACATATTTTCTTCATAACCCCTCATACTATCCTTGCAGGTCATTCATAAAATATTTCTTCATATCCTGGGAAAAATAAATCATTGAAAGGGGTGAGATCAGATGCCCAGTAAGGATAACAATATAGTAGAAACTTTCATAAATAAATATAAACATTTAAGGCAATGTATAACTAAAACAAAAGCCTTTTAAAAATTTACTTCATCATAATATGGAAAAGATAAACTGAAATAATTTCATTTAATTATTCACATGGATATTCTACTAATCGAATAATCACATGAAAAGTGAATAACCACTTTTATAACAAGGGAATGCATAATGCCGAACTTTAATTTCTGTGTTAAGGCCTCGTGCCAAGGCCTAAGGGATAACTATAACCGGAACCCAACCCGGAGAGGCTCTGTAACCGAACTCCATCCCGAAGAGCATCTGCAACCGGACTCTAACACGGAGTGCCTCTAATAACCAGACACTAATCGGAAGTGCCTCTAATAACCAGACACCAACCAGGAGTGCCTCTAATAACTGGACACCATCCAAGAGGGTCTGTTGTAACTGGACCACAACCCGGAGGGCTTACTTTTACCGGTCCCCAACCTAGAACATACTAGTCCAACACATTCATCTTAAGAAGAGGATAAAATATAACATAAACATTCGTATTAAAACTAGCATAAGAAATGCCAAAACATTAATCATAAACCATTAATGGGATAAAAATAACTCATCCATAGTAAAACATATCACATAACTTTAAATACGATATGGAAGATTTGTATCATAATAAATCAACGTCAAACAAGTGGAAAATTTCTCAAAGGATGATGAAATTGATGAAAACAAAACTATTTGATAGAAATATCTCTTTTTTTGAAACCATTTAAAAGACACATAATTATAAAAGATAACATTTACTTTGAAAATATACTTATAAGCTTTTAATGGAAAGCATCAAAGATTTTATAACGGTTGAAAATAGCCACACCCTCCGTATAAGTTAAAATAATATATTCTTACCTTAATTCTATCAAAAAGGTTAAAAAGGACCTTGTTTGGAAAATGACGGAAATATTCCTTTAAAAACTTCTTATAAAATGTCAAACAATGGTATACATGACTTTAACCCATATACTGTAAAATAATAATAATGTTTTAAAATACATTTTTAATAAACATAGATGTGGATGATAAAGAGGTCTCAGTAGATAATTATGTATAAACAACCTTGGATAATCAATATATTGTGAAATAAACCCTTACCAGTTTGGTTACCTACGAAACATACACCCCATGAAAGAGGTATCATACAATGAATATGTAAATAGACATAAATTAAAGTGTATTACACAATGAATACAATTATGGGCAGTAAATACACGACACAAAAGGTATTAGTGCCAATAAGGCATGAATCTAATGGGAATAAGGAGTGAGATTAAAACCCCTTACCTTGTACTTTCCCTTGTTTGAGGGTTGGTTAACATCCTTTAATTTGGGTAACTCCCTTTGGATTGAACCAAAAACAAAACTTGAAGTGCCTTCTTCCTAAGGTAAGGCTTCTAGGAGGAGGAGAGGGATATATGGAGCTTAATTGGGTAGAGGTTGGATGAGCCAAAAGCCTTGAGAGGTGTGAGTAATTGGATAGAAGTGGTGTCCTTTTATAAGGGGGAGGAGGGGCTCTTTAGGAAAAAATAAATATTATTTTATAATAAATTAATATTTGGTTTCTAATGGATCCAAAGTGAATTATTCAAACTATAAGGTGGGGATGGGTCGATATCCTTTCAACCAATAGATTTTAGAAAGGTTTTGGTCATTATATTAACCTTCTCTTTTATTTTTAACTCTTAGTTAATTATATTGACATTTACCATGTCAACTTATATTTTTATATTATATAGTTAATAAACAAACCATATACATCCAATAGACCCCCAAGTGGTCTATTAATGATACACCTATCATTCTATAAGTCTCTTGGATGAACCATATATTTTTAGGAATTGAATATCAATTAATAATATAATATTTCTTTTAAAAACTCATTTATGTCAATTTTGACACTATTTGGAATATGATTTTTGTGAAAATCATAACATCCTGATTACTTCAAAAAAATTAAATGAATACTAACATTCATACTAACCTATAAAATTAGTTTAATTCATAAAAAGTCTCAAATTACATTTATTTGGATAATTATAATATCAATTATTTTAATATTTCATTAATTATGAAATTAATCCATCACCATTGTGTCATAAATATATTAAATTATTTAATTTGTAAAAATTATTAATAAAATTCCATTATGTAGGAAATATATTTATCATTCTAATTAGTATTTAAATTCTAATTTATCCTATGTATAACCCTATATTAAAAATGTTCTAGTAATTAAACCTTGATTTTAACTCTTTTAACTCTTCTTTGAATTAAATAATAATAAATGTCCTAATCTAATCCAAGTGGACCTAAATGATAATATTTTATTCCTAATGTTGTTTTTGGTCGAGATACACTTGTCTAATAGAATTAGGACTTGTTTTAGGGTAATATTAATATCATTTTTACATGTAATTACCCTATTTACTTTTAACCGTGGTAAATAAAAGTAAAAAGTTACTATTCACCCAAAATTATTTTTAACTTATTGAACCACATTTTACAACTTGATATTAACTGTGTCTCTTGTATTTTCAAAATTCCACCCATAGAAGTGGTAAAATTATGTTTTATGTGAATTTCCAAATTCTCCTAGTAGGTGGGTAAAAGACGGTAAATCGTTCAATAAAATTTTTATATATCTAAAATTATTCTAAACTAACTCCAATGAATTTAATTGAATATATATAGGTATTATGTATCTATTTTGACCTTAATTAAATTGAAATAAAATAAATAAATATTTAAATAAAATTTCGGTTTTAAACTATAACTCAGTGTTTTTTCACTATTCATCAAAAATTGAATGTTTTCATAAAAACACCAAAAATTCACCCTAATATAATTTCGATATTCTGAATCCAAAAATTAAGTCCATTTTAAAATATAAAATTTATAAAATTTAAAAAAGTGGGTATTACTATTCATAACAGCTAGTTTGATTGATTTTGGTGTGAGTTAGAGCTCGAAGTTGCGTACGATACATGCTACTGTATAATTCAAAGAGAAGCGTACTGTTGAAGCTTGGGGTGTTACATTCTCCTCTCCTTAAAAAAATTTCCTCCTCGTAATTTATGTTCAGTATTGGAAACTTGGGGTAGACATTTCAAAATATCTTAATTGAAATCCCACATAGAAAAATGGATTAATGAGGCCTCTATTTAAAATAAAGAGTGGTAAGTATGAAGGTTACCGAAAATAACACATACTAGGGTTCCATGTAAGAAAATATGGATATAGAAGAGAAATATAACCATCAATATCTGATGGATAGTGGTAGAGAACATGGCTTTGAAAAGGCCATAAATCCCAAAGCCATAAATTTGTGATGATCTAAGGTACCATCTAGGACAACATTTTTTTTCTAAGTTCTTTTCTTAATGTTGAGGAATTTATTTATGAGATTGGATAAGATCATAAGGATAAATACTAACTTTATAATTAGAGTTTTATCCATTAATAAATTTCTACCACAAACTCATCTTTCACCCCAAAACATAATACAACTCAAAAATGCTATATTTATCATAATCGTATAGAGTTCCTAATTTAATGAATTTATATGTCACATGTCAGACCCTTTAAAAACTACATTATACCATCTAGGAACTTCACATAGTTCAGTGGTAGGTGATAAATCCCAATTTCACTGTGGTTGTGGGTTCGATTCCCGCAGCTTTGTCCGACGCGACGGGTCGTCACACGGTCTGCGTGTTCTCATTCTATAGAAATACAAAAATTACCTTTCAAACATATTCCCTTCCAACCTTTAGACTTATCCAAAATACTTCTGTAAACTCTCAGTCCGAAATTTATATGAAAGGTAAACTTAATGTAGATCCTTTATACCCCGTTATAGCATGTGAATACCTTCATTGTTTATTCATTTAAAACACATAAACATCCTGAATTACTATAAAACCATATTGATTACATTCATTCTCCCTTATTCCTTATATAATACTGGATATACTTCATCCATCCAAAAATGTTGTAAACTCCAAAAATTATGGAATATAAAAATCTTTATTCAGTTTCAAGGCAGTCAAGAATATCCAATATAATTTACCCAAATCAACCATATCTTATTCCAAAATCAGTACCTCAATATTAGGACCATATTAAGGTTATTCATTCCTTCAACCATGTAATTTACAAAAAGTTTAACTCACTACAGATTTTCTTTTCTTAGTACCATAAAGTCTCAAATCCTAAATGAAATAATACTGTAGTACAATCCTTATTTATTTCATGTACATCATTGATTCAAGACTTCAATGAAATAATTCCAAAATAAAAACATAATAACACTAGTCATTCCTCTTCATCTGTGGTAGTATCATAACATTATTATTATCCAATAGCATCATTTTCGGAATAGTCTGATGACTTGAACATTGGTTTGTGTAGTGTCAAAACACCTTGCAGATGAAGCATTGTAAATTTTAAACCTTTTTTTACCCTTGGAGTCATGGACTTGGTGCCCTTTTTCTCGACACTTATAACATACTCTCATTCCCTTTAAGCATTTTCCAAGGTGATTCTTTCCAAAGTTTTCACATATGAGAAAATCCTTCTTTACCTTTTTCCCTTTATATGCCCTTCTCTCTACCATCCTTTCCTTCTATGGCTTCCCTTCAAAGCCATAGGACTATGATAATTCATTACTTATCATATCAACCGATGATACTATTTCTTCATATGATGATAATAAATGGGAGACTCTTTCCCTTCTAGATTCTAGATTAAGTCCATTAAAGATATGATATTTCTTACTCTTTGGATCATGCGTATTGCTGGAGTTCCCATTCCTTCTACTGGGATCCATTTCTAAACAATGGCATACACTAGATTAGTTTATGAATTGAAATATATAATCCCAAACATGTAAAACACTTAACATAAATTAAAAATTTTATGGATATAATCCATAATCATAAAAATGTCTTCTTTGAGAAATTATATACTCATAAACCCTTCATAATGGTTTGTAATGATTATGAGAATTATCCTAAGCAGAACCCTCAGTAGTGTCATAACCAAGAGTGCTAGAAGGCCCGTTATCGTGCACCACTTCCCATTCAAGTCTAGCTAAAATCGGTGTTTTTGGGTTTTACCCCTAGGTACATCTATGCCAGAGCCGCCTCTACCTGCTCAAATCTAGATAGGGATGTATTTCTCGGAAAACTCACAAAATCTATAAAATATCACTATTTTAGGAAGTTCTTCTCTATCAATCCTCATGTTCTATCTTAGGCATATGTGCCCTAATCAGAGTTTACCTAAATCTAACTTCCAAGGTTTGTACTAAACTTCCTCTAATACCAACTGTAATGCCCCGAATCCATTTACCCAGATTCGGTGCCTTATTACATAATATTGGAATGATCACAAGGGATAAAATCCCTAAAGACTAATCAGTTTAGTATCCTTGTAAACACTAGATATATTCATATGACATACATTAAATCATAAATTAAAAAAAACTACAACAACATCTTTTCTTCATATCCCCTCAAATGATCCTTGCAGGTCATTCATAAAATACTTCTTCACATCCTAGGAAAAATAAAACATTGAAAGGGGTGAGATCAAATGCTCAGTAAGGATAACAATATAGCAGAAACTTTCATAAATAAATACAAAAATTTATTGCAATGTATAACTAAAACAAAAGCCTTTTAAAATTGTACTTCATCATAATATGGAAATGATAAAATGAAATAATTCCATTTAATTATTCACTTGGATATTCTACTAATCGAATAATCACATGAAATATCAATAACCACTTTCATAAAAAGGGAACGCATAATATCGAACTTTAATTTCTATGTCAAGGCCTCGTGCCAAGACCTAAGGGATAACTGTAACCAGAACCCAACCCGGAGAGCCTCTATAGCCGGACTCCATCTCGGAGAGCATCTGTAACCGAACTCCAACCCAGAGTGCCTCTAATAACCGGACACCAACCCGGAGTGCCTCTAAAAACCGAACACCAACCTGGAGTGACTCTAATAACCGGACATCAACCTGGAGGGTCTTCTGTAACTGGACCCCAACCCGTAGGGCTTACTTTTACCGGTCCCCAACCTGGAACATACTATTCCTACACATTCATGTTAAGAATAGGATGAAATATAACATAAACATTAATATTAAAACTAGCATACGAAATTCCAAAACCTTAATCATAAACCATTAATGGCATAAAAATAACTCATCCATAGTCAAACATATCACAAAACCTTAAATACAACATGAAATATTTTAATCATAATAAATCAACTTCAAACAAGTGGAAAATTGATCAAAGGATGTTGACATAGATGAAATCAAAAATATTTGAGAGAAATATTTCATTTTTTGAAATCTTTTGAAAGTCACATAATTATAAATGAAAACATTTACTTTGAAAATATTTTTATAAGATTTTATGGGAAGCTTCAACGATTTTATAACGGTGGAAAATATCAGCACCTGATGTATAAGCTAAAAAATACATTCTTACCTTAATTTTGTCGAAAGGGTTAAAACAGAGCTTTTTTGGAAAATGACGGAAAGATTCCTTTATAAACATCTTATAATATGTCAAACAAGGGTATAAATGACATTAACCCATATACTACAAAATAGTAAGAATGTTTTGAGATACATTTTTAAGAAACATGGATGTTGATGATAAAGATGTCCCAGTAGATAATTATGTATAAAAAACCACGGATAATCAAGAGATTGCAAAATAAACCCTTACCAGTTTGGTAACATACAAAACATACACCCCATGAAAGAGGTATCATATAATGAATATGTAAATACACATAAATTAAAGTGTATTACACAAAGAATACAATTATGGGAAGTACATTCACCACACAAAATGTAATAGTGGCAATATGGCATGAATCTCATGGGAATAAGGAGTGAGATGAAAACCCCTTACCTTGTACTTTCCCTTGGTCGAGGGTAGGTTAACCTCCTTTAATTTGGATAACTACCTTTGGATTGAACGAAAAACGACTCTTGAAGTGCCTTCTACCTAAGGTAAGGCTTCTAGGAGGAGGAGAGGGATATTGGGAGATTAATTGGGCTGAGGTTGGATGAGCCAAAAGGCTTGAGAGGTGTGAGTAATTGGTTAGAAGTGGTGTCCTTTTATAAGGGGGGGGGAGCTCTTTAAAAAAACATAAAGTATTATTTTATAATAAATTCATATTTGGTTTCTAATGGCTCCAAAGTGGATTATTATAAGTATAACGTGGAGATGGGTCTAAATACATTAAACCAATAGATTTTATAAAGGTTTTGGTCATTATATTAACCTTATCTTTTAGTTTGAACTCTTAGTTAATTAGATTGACATTTACCATGTCACTTTCTATTTTAATATTATATAGTTAATAAACTTACCATATACATCCAAGATACCCCACAAGTGGTCCATTAATGATACAACTATCATGATATAAGTCTCTTGTCTGATCCTTATATTTTTAGGAATTTAATATCAGTTAATAATGTAATATTTCTTTTAAAAACTCATTTGTGTCAATTTTGACACTATTTGGAATTAGATTTTTGTGAAAATCATAACAGGATGATTACTTTTAAAAAAAATTAAATGAATACTTACATTTCATATTAACCTATAATATTAGTGGAATTCATAAAAATCCTCAAATTACATTAATTTGGACCCTTATAATATCAATTATTTTAATATTTCATTAATTAGGTAATTACTACATCACCATTGTGTCATAAATAAATTAAATTATTTAATTTCTCAAAATTATAAATAAAATACTATTATGTAGGAAATCTTTGTATCTTTCTAATGAATATTTACAATAGAATTTATCTTATGCATAACCTTATATTAAAAATGTTTTAATAATTAATCCTTGATTTTAACTCTTTTAACTCTTCTTTGAATTAAATAATAATAAATGTCCTAATCTAATCCAAGTGGACCAAAATGATAATATTTTATTCCTAAGGTAGTTTTTGGTCTAGATACACTTGTCCAATAGAACTAGGACATGTGATAGGGTAATATTAATATCATATTTACCCTTAATTACCCTATTTACTTTTAACTGTGGTAAATAAAATTAAAAAGTTACTATTCACCGAAAATTATTTTTATCTTATTGATCAAAATTTTACTCCTTGATATTAACCGTGTCTCTCGGATTTTCAAAATTACACCCACAGAAAAGGTAAAATTATTTTTTATGTGAATTGCCAAATTCTCCTAAGAGGTGGGTAAAATACGGTGAAAATTCAATAATATATATATATATATATATATATAATTATTCTAAAGTAACTCCAATAAATTGCATTGAACATATATATTTATTATTTATCTATTTTGACATTAATTAAATTTAAATATAATAAATAACTATTTAAATAAAAATTCGGTTTTAAACTATAACTCAGTGTTTTTTCACTATTCATCAAAAATTAAATGTTTTCAGAAAAATTCCAAATATTAAACCTAATCAAATTTTGATATTCTGAATCCAAAAAGGAAGTACATTTTGAAATATAAAATTTATAAAATTTGAAAAAGTGGGTATTACTATTCATAACGGCTAGTTTGATTGGTTGTGGTATGTGTTAGAGCTCGAAGTTGCGTACAACACACACAACTGTATTATTCAAAGATAAGCGTAATATGGAAGCATGGGGTGTTATAAGAGGCATGGTAGGGATTAGTGGATCATGAAAAGACACATTATTTTCTTTATTTGTGTTTCTCTATGGAAATTAATTCTACACAATTAGGTGATTGGGGATGGTTAAATCAGTGGAATCCTCAATATGGGATGACTATAATAGATTTTTCCTTTGGATTTTTAGTTATCTTAAAAACCCCTATTAATGTTTTTGATTTATGTTTTGTAAATTAAAGAGAAGACAAATATAACTTCAATATATGATCAAATTGATATTCTAAAATGTAATATTCCCTATGATTGTTTATGAGTACATGAAACAATGTTATCAAGCATCGTTGTCAAATTTTATGAGTTTTAAATAAGTAATGAGAATTTTAGATGAATTATATATGTTGGATGTTGTTAGCTTTTATTATTATTTAATTATAATAAATTAAATTTTGTTCATCCCCTTGAATATTTGATATCGATTATACATAGAATATGGATGAATAAGTTTCATGGATTTATTGTGTACAATATATAGTAGCGGGTATTTTATTTATTAGTGTTTCCCCCATCTGAGTATCAAATATAAAGTAATTTATTGGAAAATAGTTTTAATGTTTTGAATATATTCTTACATTATGTTTAATATATATATATAGAACAATATTTTTCTAATTAGAAAATAGTATGAGGGTGTCTATAGAATTTAAATTGTTATATCCCTATAAAGAATATAGAAAAATATATTTTGAAGTAACATAATTGTTTTTACAAAAAATGAAAATATTTTGTAATGATTTTTGGATGACTTGAGATGGTTGATTATAGAAAAAGATGAATTCTCTTGTATATTATAGAAGAGAATATATATTGAAGTTTATAAATCAATATATGTAGTCTTAAAGACGAACACAACTATGTCCGGGGAGGGAGATTCTATGGGTGATTTTTTTAGTTGATTTTTTTAAAGCATATGATATTTTTATTAGTTTCATAGATTATTAGAGAGGAATCTGGACATTTAGTTCTGAAGCTTAAAAATTTCCAATGAAACAATTCCAACATGTTTGAAATAAGATCCATTTATAGACCATGTATGTGTGGATCGATGTATGAGTGATTAAATATACCAAACGATCAAAATAAGAGTCTTGGAAGTTTTAAAGATTGGGATTTTCCATTTATTATTTTTAGATATTGTATGGATTACTTTTGTGACCAGTACCTGATATGGTTTGCAATTATATGAACAGATGTAACTGAAATAAATATTTGAAATATATGAAGTATATTAAATAGTATGTGTGTGTATTTTTCCTAATAAATGTTGAGTAACATTTAAACTAGTTCTTATATCATATATCTGAGTGAAAAATTTAGAACATAATGTCGGTTTTATCCTAGGTATGACATAAACTTTTTTGATGATGGACTTCTATGGAAAAGTCTTCATTGATGTAGAAATGAATTAAATAATTTACTTATTAATTGTATTTAATCTTTTAATGCATCAACCAAATTTCTTTTATTCTTAGACATGAATATGGGATATTTTCAAAGATAGTCTCATGACCCCAAAACCAAAGAGTGCCATTGAAAAAAATGGATTAAAATCCATTAACAAATGATAATTGTATCGAGGTTCTGGAATCAATGTGAAATGGAATTGGAGGATCTCACCAATGATGATAGAACATCATCATTATACATTATTGATCAATCCAAAAATTTAAGTAGATCATTTTTTTTCATATTTATATTCATCCCATTTATGATTCCTTTGATGAAGTTGAATCTATCATCTAACAAATTGATTCAAAAATTGAGTGTATTAATGGTGTGGGTAATATTATCCAGGTATGGGGAACATTTTCATTGTTATTATATGTTATATCTTTATTTTCATTCTAACAGAAACAAATCAAGGCATACATGAACATTTTTCAAGGATAATTCTTCATGGTTTTGATTTCTGCATGTGTCTCTGTCTTCTTCATTCATTATAGGAGATCCCTTAGCCTATCGTTTGACAATATCTGAGGGCACAATCATTATGCAACCATTTATTGTTGTACTGATTTGATATCATAGCTCTAGGCTCATCAGAATGTGATAGCAACATGATAAGATATGTATAAGTGGATCGTATGGTGTTGATACCTAGGTTTTTTGTTTATATACGTGTGATGATGAATGATGTTCGATGGAATTTTTTAGTTGATATTATAAGTCCCCAGCCTTAAACCTTACTTAATATTGAATTAAATGAATAATTAACATTGAGGATCTTTTCAGGTTTAGAGTTTTAGAGAATTAGAACATAACTATTACATCTCAAAAGATTACAAAGTAGACACTTCTACTAAGTTTCCATAGAATAAAAAACTCTTAAAAAGTAACATGTCTAGTTCCATGTTTTATATAGCATGGCATTCCATTGATCCCATCCTTGACCCTATTCCACATTATGTCTTGTGAAAAACATTTCAAAAAAAAACTTTGGATGAGCATAAAAAGCTCAGTAAGGGATATAAAAATATGGAAAGGAAATATGGGTACATATATACATAAGAATGAAATCATACTTTACCCATAAAACATAAGCACTTTAATATACCTCATCAAATCATTAATAAATCATAGAAATCATAAGACATAAAGGTAACATGAGGCATTCATAACATTCTTACGTAGGGAGTAACCCTCTTGGTTACGTTTGGAATACCCATCACAGTATATTCCCTAAATCTCTTCGGATAAACCTTAACGTTTCACTCCTTCGCGTTACCCAATGCATGGGAGAGCTATATTGGGCTCACCCGCCCTTTGTTTATCACGGAACCACCCGTCTTCATAATAATACTCAAGAACCTCAACATAATCGTATCACATAAAACATGCATAAAGGAAACATAATATTTCCACCTTTAAATCACAAGATATCAATACAACACATTGATATAAAAAAATTCTGAAAACCATTTTCAATACCAAAATAAAAGAAAATTAAAACATGGTATTTATTTTTCTTTTAAAAAAATGTATGGCTTGTAGAGGAAGCCGAAACTCAAATAACAGTCACTGCAGCGGAGAAGTCATTGTCGCCGCATACGTACGACAAAAACATTCCATTTTATTGTTTAGTAAAATGCTTCATATAAACAATATTCCTTTTGTATAAACATAAAAGTCAAAGGGGTTTATACACCGTATAAAAGAAGGTTGTGTATAAAACAAAATATTCCTCAATGAATGGAGATTGAGACGAAGTCCCATACCTCGGGTCCGACTTGACTCGATCGTTCTTTAATATCCTGAATAATAAACTTGAGTTAATTTCTACGTTTTTAATAATATTTATAAAGTACATTATTCCTTTTATATCACTTATTTCCATGTCATGAACACTATGTAATTATTAAAGTTAATAACGGTCGTTTTAACGATCATTGGTACTTGAGTCAAAAATAAACCCTTTATAATTACAATTTGTTCATGTATCCATTATATCCATAATGGTATTCATGGTGTAGATATCATAGATATCATATATATCCAGTATATGCATGCATTTATAATATTATATAACATTTAGAGGTAAGAAATGAAATGCACCGTTCATGGGGACGGTAAGCCGTACGTACGCATGAACGCTACTTTCATTTCTATTTCGTATTTTATAGAATGGAATCATAATGATATAAAGTTATATTATAATTCCAGTATAATATAATATATAATACCATAGTTCCATCCTTTATACGTCCCACATATGGTATTTAATGAATCAAATCACTTTGAGGGGGCGATATTATGCACTTCCTTAAATGAAGATATCACGTTTACCCATAATGGAAACCATAAAGGTATGCCCAAAATGAAAAATACATAATATTAAGGAAAACATAAACATATTATATATCATATATAAATATAGTGACATCTTGATGGCCACCTTTTATGCTGTTAAAACAATGTTGAACAATCATCGTTTCAGGAGGCATAAATTCGCCATCCGCGGAAACAGTATGTTCTTTAACCATTAGATTTAGGTGTGTGTAGGTGTAGTTCGAATCCTTCCTATAAAAACATCCTATTATATTGAAGATACTGGAGTTTTTACAAAATAAATGAATAAAAAGATTCTAGGGGGTTGGAGAAGCAAAATAAAACAAAAGGACTCAAGTGAAGACATTACCTTAAAATCGGGTAACTCCCTTTGCTTTGAGCTCAAAGGCTTCCTTGGTAAGACTTCTGCCCAAAGTGAGGCTTCAAGGAGTAATAGAGGGAAGTAGAGAGAAAAAATGGGTATGGGTTGGCCGAGCCAAAGGCTTTGAGAGTGTGGGTAAGGAGGTAGAGGTGGGGGCCTTTTATAAGAGGAGAGGAGGGGCACTCTTGGAAGGTAAAGAAAACTCACATTATTTTAAAATGGTATTCGGATTTAAGAGGTCCCACATTGATGTGTTTCTAGGAGAAGGTGATAAGGGTTCGAAATCCACCCATCCAATAGGTTTTGTCCATGTGTAGGTCTTATATTTTACATTATCTTTCAATGTTATTTAAATCGTTAAATAATGAGGTCAACGTTGCATCATCATGATGTCATAAATAATTTAATTTATATAATGTCTAAAAATTATAAAAAAATACTATGATGTAGGAAATAGTTTTTTCTTTCTAATGAATATTTATAGTCAAAAATCTGACTTGTATAACTCCATGTAAAAATTGTTTTATTAAAACACCTCATGTGTGTGTCATTTTTACATTAACATTAAATAAAAAGTTATTTATGTCATTTCCCAAACAAAGTGGCTCCATGGGGTCCCCAAATTGACCCATGTCTTTTCATGGTCGGCCATGACACATAAAATAAGGGTAGGACATGTGTCAAGGTATTTTCATTTTATTATAATATCATTTTTTCCTTAAATTTCACTAATTACCTCTAATCGCGATTAAGAACTTAAATGTTACTATTCACCAAAAAAATATTTTAATCTCATTGAACCACATTTTTCTTCTTAATAACAACCATGTATGTCGGATTTTTTAAATTCAAAACACAGAAGTGGTAAATTTTCATTTAAACGAAAAATCAGTTTTTATAAGTACCACTTAATGGTTTCACTATTCATCAAAAATTTATGTTTTTCAGAAAAATAACAAAACATCACCCTAAGATATATTTGATATTCTGAATTAAAAAATGAAGTCCATTTTAAAAAATTCACAACATATAAGTCATGTTAATTAATTTAATACTTAATTCTCGCTGTCATGACAAATAGCGTGTTTTTATAAAACAATAAGTATCAAAAGATTGACACTAGTTTAAGTCCGATTTCAAAGTGAAATTAATTCCAACGACCACTATTGGATTTAATGGTAAAAATATATTCTAATTTTACCTTAAAACAAATTCAAAAGATAATCTAATTATCTTAAAAAATTAGATTAAAAGAGGTTTTGAATTAAAATACAACAGTTTTCACTATTCCTTAAAAAATGAACTTTATCAGAAAAATACAAAATATTCACACAAAGTTAATTTTGATGTCCCAATAATAAATAATAAGTTTATTTTGAGAAACATAGCTTATAAAATTGTCAAAAGATGTATTTAAAAAGGATTTTCCATCAAAAGGCAGTAAAACAATCTTTTAAGAATATTAGTGTATTCCATGCAAAAGATTGTATTTATTTTCATTTTAAGCCACTAAAACTCTATCTTAATCATTAATAGACATAGATAAAAATATATATTATTCATTACTTACATGGGATGTTACATCCTTCCCCCCTTTAGAAAATTGTGTCCCCGCAATTTATTTACATATCGAATAAATGGGGGTACTTATCCCTCATTGCATTTTTATATTCCCATGTTGCCTCTTCAACCATATGGTTTTTTCAAAAAACCTTTACCTGGTGGATTACCTAATTTCGTAACACTTTCTCCCTATGGTCAAGAATCTGGACCGGTTGTTCCTCATAAGATAGGTTCTCTTCCATCTGAACTACCTCTGGACTCAAAACATGAGATGGATCTGGCATATACTTTCTCAGCATCGAAACATGAAAAACATTTTGTACCTGAGATAAACTCGGAGGTAAAGCCACCCGGTATGCAACTGATCCAACTCTCTCTAGAATTTCATATGGTCCAACGAAACTTGCACTCATCTTTCCTTTCTTACCAAATCTCATCACACTTTTCCATGGAGAAACCTTGAGAAAAACATTATCACCTACCTCGAAAGATAGAACCTTCCTCCGGTTATCCGCATAACTCTTCTGCCTGCTCTGAGCAGTTCTCATGTGTTTCTGAATCAACTGGACTTTTCTGCCATCTCTTCTACCAATTCTGGTCCCATCAGCTTCCTTTCACCCACTTCATCCCAAAATGCTAGAGTTCGACACCGCTTCCCATATAATGCCTCAAATGGTGCCATCTGTATACTGGAATGAAAACTGTTATTATATGAAAATTCAACCAAATAATGATATTGGTCCCAACTACCCTGATAATCCATTGAACAAGCTCGTAGCATATCCTCCATGGTCTGAATTGTTCGTTCTGACTGCCCA
This sequence comes from Viscum album, assembly GCA_963277665.1. NCBI lineage: Eukaryota > Viridiplantae > Streptophyta > Magnoliopsida > Santalales > Viscaceae > Viscum > Viscum album. The sequence continues at coordinate 95,567,318 of OY728141.1, read as the reverse complement.
TCTGATTAAGGATGAAATGCTATACTAAAATTTAATTCAGTACCCAATGACTTCTGAAGGCCTTTCCAAAATTTAGAAGTGAACCTGAGATCACAGTCAGATACAATGGAGAGAGGAACTCTATATAACCTGACTATCTCTTTGAGATACAAACGGGAAAGTTTATCTAGGGAAAAAGCATCTCGTATAGCAAGGAAATGAGCAGATTTAGTCAAGCGATTAACAATAACCCATATTGCATTATTAGCTCAATATGTCTTCGGTAATCCCACAACAAAGACCATGGATATATTCTCCCATTTCCACTCTGGCACTGGTAAAGGCTGATGCATCCCTTTCGGTAACTGCCGCTCTGCTTTAACCTGCTGACAAGTCAAACACTTCACAGTAAAATCAGCAATATCTCTTTTCATTCCATCCCACCAGTAATACTCCCGCAGAACTCTGTACATATTAGTACTGCCATGATGAACTGAAAACCGAGAACTATGAGATTCACATAACAACTCTCTCTTCAATTGTGAATCACAAGGCACACACAATCTCTTCCCAAATCTCAAAACGCAATCATTATCAATGTCGAATTCAGGAAACATACCTTTCTGAACTAGCTCTACCTTTTTCTGCAACTCACTGTCTTGCTTTTGTGCTTGCTTGATTCTATCTGATAGAGATGATCTCACTGATACCTGAAACAAAATAGAAGAACTTCCTGCACCAACAACTTCTATGCCAAAGTTCACCAAATCCTTAACCACAGGATCATGTTCTAAACAAAACATTGCTAATGAAGCATTACTTTTTTGACTCAAAGCATCAGCCACTTTATTTGCTTTTCCCTAATGGTAATGAATTGTACAATCATAATCCTTGATTAATTACATCCATCTCCTATGTCTCATGTTTAACTCATTTTGAGTGAATATATACTTTAATCTTTTGTGATCAGTATTTATTTCACACTTTACTCCATAAAAATGATGCCACCAAATTTTTACAGCGAAAACAATAGCAGCTAATTCCAAATCATTTGTAGGGTAATTTAACTAATGAGTTTTCAACTGTCGTGAAGCATAAGAAATTACCTGATCATTCTGCATTAGGACGCAACCAAGTCCTTTCAATGAAGCATCACTGCATATAACAAACTCCCCATTCCTGGAAGGTAGTGCCAAAACTGGAGCTTTCACCAATCTTCTTTTCAATTCCTGAAAACAATCATCACATTCTTTTTTCCAGATAAACTTAACACCCTTCCGAGTTAGATTAGTCATTAGACTAGTTAACCGTGAAACATTTCTAACAAAACTTCAGTAATAGCCTACCAAACCAAGGAAGCTACTAATCTTAGTTACATTTGTGGGTCTTGGCCAGTCTTACACAACTTTTTTTTTGCAGGATCAACAGTTATCCCATCTTTAGAAACAATGTGACCAAGGAAAGAAATTTGTTGCAACCAAAACTCACAGTTGCTGAATTTTTCATACAGTTTATTTTATTTTAAGGTTTACAAGATAACCCGTAAATTTCTTTCATGCTCCTCTTTACTTTTATAAAACACCAAAATATCATCGATAAACACAACCACCATTTATCACCTCATTCAACTGAGCCAACAGTGCAGTAAACTGCTAAATTCTGATTCTGAAAATCTCTGGTTACTGATTCGAAAGGTCATTATACTCTGTATGCCTTTCTTGAAAAGCTGCTCTGTTTCCTCTATAGAAAACCATTCTTATCATATAAATATCTTATGCGAAGCAACATGGTAATCTTTAAATGCTATATCATTTCAGTCATACCATAAATTAACTTATAATTTAACAATTTTCTAACTCCTAAAGTTGTCTAAACCAACCATTGATACCAACTATAAGGCCCTGACCTTAAACCTTACTTAATATTGAATTAAATGAATAATTCACATTGAGGATCTTTTTAGGTTTAGAGTTTTAGAGAATTAGAACATAACTATTACATCTAAAAAGATTACAAAGTAGACACTTCTACTAAGTTTCCTTTGAATAAAAAACTCTTAAAAAGAAACATGTCTAGTTCCATGTTTTATATAGCATGACATTCCCTTGATCCCATCCTTGACCCTATTCCACATTAAGTCCTGTGAAAAACATTTCAAAAAAGACTTGGGATGAGCATAAAAAGCTCAGTAAGGGATATAAAAATATGGAAAGGAAACATGGCTACATATATACATAAGAATGAAATAATAATTTACCCATAAAACATAAGCACTTTAACATACCTCATCAAATCATGAATAAATCATAGAAATTATAAGACATAAAGGTAACATGAGGCAATCATAACATTCTTACGTAGTGAGTAACTCTCTTGGTTACGTTTGGAATACCCATCACAGTATATTCCCTAAATCTCTTTGGAGAAACCATAACTTTTCAATCCTTCGTGTTACCCAATGCATTGAAGAGCTATATCGGGCTCACCCGCCCTTAGTTGATCACGGAACCACCCGTCTTCATAATAATGCCCAAGAACCTCAACATAATCGTATCACATAAAAATTGCATAAAGGAAACATAATATTTCCACATTTCTATAACAAGATATCAATACAACACATTGATATAAAAACATTATGAAAACCTTTTTCAATACCAAAATAAAAGAAAATTAAAACATGGTATTTATTTTTCTTCTATAAAAAGGTATGTCTTGTAGAGGAAGTCGAAACTCAAATAACGGTCACGGAGGCGGAGAAGTCGTTGTCACAGCATACGTACGACAAAAAAATTACCTTTTGTCGTTTATTAAAATGCTTCCTATAAAAAAGATTTCTTTTGGATAAACGTAAAAGTCAAAGGGGTTTATACACCGTATAAAAGAAGGCTGTGTATAAAACAAAATATGCCTCAATGATAGGAGATTGGGACGAAGTCCCATACCTCGGGTCCGACATGACTCGATCGTTCATTAATATCCTGAATAAAAAACTTGAGTTAATTTCTACTTGTTTAAGAACCTTTCTAAAGTTCATTATTCCTTTTATATCACTTATTTCCATGTCATGAACACTATGTAATTATTTAAGTTAATAACGGTCGTTTTACCGATCATTGGTACTTCAGTCAAAAATAAACCCTTTATAATTACAAGTTGTTCATGTATCCATTATATACAGAATGGTATTCATGGTTTAGATATCATAGATATCATATATATCCAGTACATGCATGCATTTATAATATTATATAACATTTAGAGGTAAGAAATGAAATGCACCGTTCATGAAGACGGTAAGCCGTACGTACGCATGAAAGCTACTATCATTTCTATTTCGTATTTTATAGAATGGAATCATAATGATATAAAGGTATATTATAATTCTAGTATAATATCATATATAATACCATAGTTCCACCTAATATACGTCCCACATATGGTATTTAACGAATCAAATCACTTTGAGGGGGCGGTAGTCCGTACTTCCTTAAATGAAGATATCGCGTTTACCAATAATGGAAACCATAAAGGTATGCCCAAAATGAAAAATACAGAAACTTAAAGAAAACATAAACATATTATATATCATATATAAATATAGTGACATCTTGATGGCCACCTTTGAAGGTGTTAAAAGAATGTTGAACAATCATCGTTTCGGGAGGCATAAATTCTCCATGCACGGAAACAGTATGTTCTTTAACCATTAGATGTAGGTGTGTGTAAGTGTAGTTCGAATAATTATTATAAAAACATCCTATTATATTGATTATACAGGATTTTTTACAATATAAATGAATAAAATGAGTTTAGGGGGTTGGAGAATCAAAATAAAACAAAAGGACTCAAGTGAAGACATTACCTTAAAACCTGGTAACTCTCTTTGGTTTGAGCTCAAAGGCTTCTTTGGGAAGACTTCTTCCCAATGTGAGGCTTCAAGGAATAAGAGAGGGAAGTGGAGAGACAAAATGGGCAGGGTTTGGACGAGCCAAAGGCTTTGGGAGTGTGGGTAAGGAGGTAGAGTTGGGGGCCTTTTATAAGAGGAGAGGAGGGGAACTCTTGGAAGGTAAAGAAAACTCACTTTATTTTAAAATGTTATTCGGATTTAAGAGGTCCCACATTGATGTGTTTCGAGGATAATGTGATAATGGTTCAAAATACACACATCCAATAGGTTTTGGACATGTGTAGGTCTTATATTTTACATTATCTTTCCATTTTATTTAAATCGTTAAACAATGAGGTCATCGCTGCATCATCATGATGTCATAAATAATTTAATTTATTTAATGTATAAAATTTTTAAAAAAACTACTATGATGTATTAAATCGTTTTATCTTTCTAATTAATATTTATAGTCAAAAATCTGACTTGTATATGCCCATGTAAAAATTGTTTTAGTAAAACACCTCATGTGTGTGTCATTTTTTCTTTAACATTAAATAAAACGTTATTTATGTCATTTCCCAACCAATGTGGCTCAATGGGGTCCCCAAGTTGTCCCATGGCATGTCTCTGTCGGACATGACAAATCCAATAAGGTTAGGACATGTTTCAAGGTATTTTCATTTTATTTTAATATCATTTTTTCCTTAAATTGCACTAATTACCTCTAATCGCGATTAAGAACTTAAAAGTTACTATTCACCAAAAAAATTATTTTAATCTAATTGAACCACATTTTACTTCTAAATAACAACCATGTATGTAGGATTTTTGAAATTCAAAACACATAAGTGGTAAAGTTTCATTTAAACGAAAAATCAGTTTTTATAAGTACCACTTAGTGGTTTCAATATTCATCAAAAATTGAAGTTTTTCAGAAAAATACCAAAACTTAATCCTAGGCTATATTTTATATTTAGAATTCAAAAATGAAGTCCATTTTAAAAAATTCACAACATATAAGTCACATTAATTAATTTCATAATTAATTCCCGCTGTCATGACAAATAGCGTGTTATTATGAAACAATAAGTATCAAAAGATTGACAGTAGTTTAAGTCCGATTTCAAAGTGAAATTAATTCCAACGACCACTATTGTATTTAATGGTAAAAATATATTCCAATTTCACTTTAAAACCAATTCAAAATATAATCTAATTATCTTAAAAAATTATATTTAAAAGAGGTTTTGAATTAAAATACAACATTTTTCTCTATTCATTAAAAAATGAACTTTATCGGAAAAATACCAAAAATTCACACAAAGTAAATTTTGATGTCCCAATCATAAATAATAAGTTTATTTTGACAATCATAGCTTATAAAATTGTCAAAAGATATATTTAAAAAGGGTTTTCCATCAAAAGGCAGTATAACAATCTTTTAAAATATTAGTGTATTCCATGCATAAGATTGTATTTATTTTCATATTAAGCCTCTAGACATAGATAAAAATATCTATTATTCATTACTTACTTTGGATGTTACAGATATGATGGCCAGTTTTTGTTGATTTGAAATTGGAATGGATCAGCCAAAAATAATCATTGATTATTGTAATGGATGAGTAAATATTGATGGAAAAATAAGTGGATGAGATGCACAAATCTAGATATGGAATTTTAGATATTTTCAAACAATACAGTGTGTATAACAGAGCTAAAAAATATGTGTGCCTTGGGGGCTAGGGATTCTGTGGTGAAGTGGTGTATCACACTGCATCTGACCCTATAAAATGATGTGTGAACATTATTGGTTGTATTGGTGTGTACCTAGGAGGTTACATAGACATGGATTGGATGTAAATTACCATTGGAACATTGTGTACTTCTACACGAACATGTATTGTCTAGGTGTACATAGGCATAGTCATGTGCCAGGACACAGGAAGAAGCACATGGGAAGGACATTGTGTGTACTTCTACATAGATATAATAATGGGCCATTTTACATTGTCATGAACTGGTGCTGATGGATCATTTTATGTATGATAAGTACATGTTGTGTAGTCCATTATTGTTGGCTTTGATCCATTTTTTTCTATTTCACGAAATAAATTAAGGTGTCTTCCCTATATCCTATTACATGAGGGTTAGTATGGAATTTGTTCTTACACATAGGATGTTTATTGCTTCATTGGGACTTTTGATATATATTTGTGGGAATCATTTAGTGATAACTGGAGTGAAATCCTCTATAATATTTTTTCCTAAGGTGGAGTTTGTCGTGTCATCCTGACCAACACTGCACAATTACCAATTTTGTACAAAGGAAGTTAGTCCATATTGATTTTTTGTACACCCAATTTCCATGGGGGTGATCATCATTTTTTTATCGCATCACTTCATACATCCAACATATTATTATAATGGAGAGACATGAAAAGTCCTACTTTTTAGGTAGACGTCATCTGCATTATCTGTTCAGTGGAGTGTGTTCTCCACGATGAGTGTTATGGGGATCCTTCAAGCGGGAATCCATGGATGGAATTATGGTTGTAACATTACCTTGATAATTCATGTCTTATGTTGAGAATATCTTGATATTTTATTTATATGTCTTTTATACATACAACTCTGTAATGATAACTATTTTTATTTTAATGTATGCGTTCTGTTTTTCGGGTGTCCTATTATGTATTGTTATAATCCCCCTTTCACAGTATTTTCCTACTTCTTTAATGACGAGATCATGTTATTGAACATTTTACAGAGTCTTAGAGGGATTATGACGAAGAGGTTCTTAGTTAAACCAAACACAATGATATGAGTTCGTGTATTACCATAACATCATTCCCCAACTTTATATTAAGGTTGGAGTTTTTTTTAATTCTTTTTGGTGAGATTATATTTATCCCTGCTTACATTACATTACATCTTATTATACATTAGTTATTAGATTTATATATATCCATTCATTTTTATATTTGATTTTATATTTCTATATTTTATGTTCTTGTAGATTTTGGTGTGTGTAGAGGTACTTCAACTAAGGTCCCCCATTTTAATGATATCACTACTCTGTTATAGTGTATAACTACTAGACTATTGGAAGAGGGATTCATTAGTCACATCATGGTCCCCATTTCAATGGGGCCTGAAAAAGTTGTATCAAAGGAGTCATTTTTACCATATGACTTGAGTATATGTGTTTAGTTTGGGGAAACATTTTTTTTGTGTTTTTAGATCATTTTCCATGACTGGGACCCAAGTGTTGATGCAAAATCTGATGTATCTATACACCAAGACAATAATGACCTCACTATTAATATACTAAATGAGAACACTGGTTTAAATCTAAAAATGGTACATTAATCACATAGGAATGGGTTGTGTTTTCCATGTCATTCTTAAATCATCTCTCTAACTATACTTGGTCGCCATGGTACATCTTGTTTACTTCAAAATGCCTTTGGAATGTGTGGAATCTTGGATTCACAATCATGATCATGATGATGATCCACTCAGTGATGATCCACTGATATAGGGATTGAATCTAGATATTTTACTTCCATGTGGTGCAATAGATGTACCACCACTAGTTGATTATTAGATGGTTCCCACTATACCAGCAGATGAGGTGTGCGGGTTGAGAACAATTAATGAGTTTCAGCAACAGAGACCCCTAATGTTATGATTTGACTCCAACCAAGATGTAGATGATAACTATATTTAGGTGGTGACCTGAGTTTTCCATCTGTTTAGGACACCAGCAGACCAGATGGTGGTCTTGGGGTCGACCCTTCTTCACGGATCAGTAGGGTGATGGTGGTGTTTGGTCAACCAATTTTATGATGAATAAACTCTTGCATGGTCATAGTTTTATTTCCTTTTCAAATAATTTTTCTCTACATATACCACATATAGGTTTACACATCCAAGAGATTATACACATATAAAATGGAAACACAATAATAGATGAGTATTCATCGAGGTTCACTAACCACTTAATGTAGTCAATAGATATGGTTAACCATCAGTCATTCTAGGATCGGACCATCAAGTTATAGTTGTGATGGACATTTAGGATAGTTGTATACCTCTATGTATTCATACCTACACTGGGGTTCTATATTTAACTTTCTTGGTTGATATTTTTAGCGATGAGAAGGCACAACTAGTGGTAGCTATTAGTAGGCATATTGGAGTAGAGACCCAGGCAGGTGGGAGTCGACATCAGTCTTCGGGCCCTATATGTAAGTGGTTTTTCGGGAGGAGGTCCCAATATATATATTATGTATTTAAAGTCTCAAAGGATGTTTCTATTCATCCCATGGAAATGCAGTGATATGCTTCTGAAGGAAGGGGTCATCTTTCATGAGATTTTATGACCCATTGTAAGACTAACAGGGAGACCATGGAAGGGCCACCGAGGTAGGGTAAGCAGCATGGTTAGATAGGTCTTCATGGTTTTGGTCATTTAAGATGAGCTAGGATAGAGTCTATATTGTTTATATTCTTTCTCTTGTTACCACCATCACCATTTGGTGGTCAAGTCGAGGCTCAGGGAGCTGGAGGATAGGGGTGGGGGTAGCTGTAGGCAATAAAAGCTTATGACCGAGAGGATCCAAGAATGATTCGAGGTAGGATTTGTGTTCTTTAAATAATATATTCAATACTGATATATATAAATATTATTCATTATTTTATTTTCACCTATTAGGTTTTATAAATAATGAATTTGGTTAAGCCCTCAGCTCAGCCCCTGAGATTGGAGACTCCTACTAGAGTTGACTCTGTGATCACACACGTGTGCTAACATTGTGACATGACTCATGGAGGTGATAGTTTCTATTGGGATCTCATGGTAGTAGCGATTATCTCTTATGAAAAAAATCATATATATGGACTAGTTATCCATTTTTCATGTCCATATTTATTATTTCAGGTTGAGAATGTGTTGTGTCTGCTATGATGGGGCTAGGGATTTCTTTGTGGGTGAAAAAAAATGAAAATAGTGTAGGATAGACTCAATTATAAGAGGTTGTAGATGATTACAAATCATTTTGAATGTATGAACCAATGTGTAGTGGATGTTGTAAGTTACCTATTCCCTATAATGGTGGCATAGTATAAGGATGTCTTTCATCAGGATGTTCTAGTTTTACCTCACCATCGAGAGGTTGAATTCATTACTAATCTACACTTAATGATGACACTATTATATGTTCCAACTTATATTATTTATTTTTAATAGCTTTGAGAGCTCAGTGTACAGTTGTAGGACTTGAAAATGAAAGAATTTTTAGACATGATGTTTCACCCTAGGTAGCCCCAATTTTGTTCACCGTGAAGGCAGATTGGCTTTTGAGTTTTTGTGTGGACTACTGGAATATAAACAATGTGATTGTGAAGAAAATGTATCCAATAATAAGTATTTATAACAAATTTTATCAATTGATATTTGAAGAAAGGTTCATGAAGTTTTAACATAGATCAAGCTAGAAACTGTTGTGAGTGTGTGATGAGGATATACTAGAGACGACATTTAGATATCTCTAAACAGAATATGAGTAATTGGTGACTCCCTTTTGTGTGAATAATTATCCATCAGTGTTCATGGTACTGATGGATCATATCTTTCAACCCATCTTGGTCCAATTTTTCTTACCTTTCATTGATTGTATTATTGTATTCTCAGCGTCTGAGGAGAAACAAGTGAGACACTTCAGGATGGTTCTAAGAATACTCAAAAAGAACCACCTTTTTGGGAAGCTGTTTAAGTTATTGTTTTTTATGTTGGAGGTCCACTTTCTAGGAAATGTTATCTCATCAGATGGTGTTGTAGTGGACCTAACAATGTTAGTGGCTTTGTTATTTAGGGATCTACCCAAGAGAGTGATGGAGGTGTGAAGCTTCCCTATGTTGGTGGGATATTACCAATGAATGATACAACAATTGTCTAGGATATCATCTCCCATTACATCTTTGAACCAAAATGGGATAATTTTTTTTTGCCTAAATAGGTGCTAGAAGGCCACTCAGAAGTTGAGACAAAGACTAACAAGCACTCCCATCCTGATATTTCTAAAGGAGAAAGTCAAGTAAAAAGTGGTCTACGATGTTGTTGGAATTAGTATGGGTTGTGTTTGGATGAAATTTTAGGTAGTGATAAACTATGGTACACATTATTTAACCCCACATGCACATAAATACATGACCCACAACCTTCATTCCACCTTGATAGACTACACACTAAAAATTTGGTGGCACTGCCTTATGTGTGAGAAATGTTTCTTTTATTTTGATCAAAATAATATCAAGTATAACTCCTCTCAGAAAGATCTTAACATGAGATAAAGGTGATTTCAATATTTTCACTAATATTATGACTTTGATATTTTATATACTCTTATAAAGGGTAACATTGTATAATATTATCTAACTAGAAGATCTTGTACATATTTTCTAAACGAGGCATCAGAGTTGTTGTACTCATTTTAGTTATCATTTATGTCTTCAGATGGAGAATATTACCTATAATCGATGGTTGTTACCCCATTTGTTTATAGTGAGTTAGGGAATATCATCTTTTGGAAATAGACTATGGTACCCAATGTACTCAGATATCCACTAGATATGTACATGGTGGATTTTATGAAGGTGGGGAGAATTTTGTTCTTTTTAGAGGACACATGATGTTTCAAGTGATGTTACTAATGGAGGTTATTAGAGAGTTTAATACACCTCATTTGTGGGTACACCATTTTTTGGATAATATATACTAGGATATACAACATTTGTTTTGGCGTGTTTTGATAGAGAAGGGAGTTGTAGAGTTTGTCTCTCGATGGCTTGCTTATAAAAAGTAATGGTGGACAACCAAGTTTCAGTGGGTTTATCTCAACCCCTTGAAGTGCCCGAGTGGATGTTGGATAAGATATCTATGTACACAGTGAAGATAATATCATGTATATAAAGGTGAAACAATACTATTTGGGTTATCATAGATAGACTCACCATGTCATCCCACATCCTATAAATTTGAAAGTATAGTTCATTAGTGGTCTTGTGACACATCTATGTGTAAGAGATAGTCTATATAAATGGAGGACGATAAAAGGTAGTTTTTTTCAGGATTCACACTTAAAATCTCATCTTTAGATAATATTGTGGGAGGTTTTGTGGACTCAGTAGTGTTTGAGCATGGATTTTCATCCCTAGACTGATGTTCAGAGTGAGCTGACCATTTCAGTGCATGTGTACATTCCTTTAGAATTAATGTTAGACTTTTTATATGGTTATGTGGATCACCTAATCCTGTTGGTTTTTTCAAAAAAAAAAAATCTTACATTCCACCATTGGTATGGCACCTTTCGATGCCATGTATGGGTTACCCTGTAGGTCATCTCTTTGCTAGACTGACCCAGGATACATGGAACTCATGTGTACAAATTTCATGTGAGCCATTTCAGATTTGGTCAAGATCACTCATGACCATACAAAGACTAGAATTATCCATTATAATTCTTATTCATAATGATGAAAAAGCCATTCAGAGTTTGAGGAGGGAGATCATGTGTTTGTATGAGTTTCATCATGATGTAGACTATAATGATTGGGCTAGGGTGGAAAGCTATCTTTGAGATTCATTATCTCTCTATAGATACTAAGTAGAGTGGATGAGGTGGTGTACGACTTAGATATACAACCACATTTGGACCGGTTATATGATTTAGTCCATGTGTCACAGTTGAGGATGTACGTGCTTGACTAATAGCATGTAATCAAATGGGGAGAGATAGACATCGATGATGGAGATACAATTTCTAAGTAACCAATGAAGATCTAATATTTTCAAGATAGGATTATTCATGGGATATATATTCTTTTAGTGTCTGTTATGTTGTATAAAATGAATCCTTATGATAGAAACTAGGATCGGGAGAATCAGATATGTTCTCAATACCCCAATCCTCTTATTTTGGAATATTGAGTTGTGAATCCCAAAAGTGGGGTGAATTTAAAGAATAATTTTTCCATGTATTATTTATGGATATTGTATAAATATTTTTTGACTCCGGGTGCTGAGAAAATGTGTCATTTTGAGGCCTGGTGTTCCTAAAATAAATATTTGAATTATTTCAAATTTAACAATCGCACAGTTTACCTAAAAAAGTGGAAGAAATTCAAAACTATGGTCTAGATCCGAAATCTATGGGAACCGTTTATTTTAGAAAGAAGGTTTTACCCAAGAAATTACATAACATTTTTCAGTGTGGGGTGTTTGTTGAAAAATCATCACAGGTGTAAAATATTAAATAAATTAAAATATTTTGTATGTTGAAACAATGGCGTAATTTATTTTCTTTTTCCAAAAAGATCTGGATGTTTTTATTTTTATTTACATAACCCATATAACCATAGAGTGTAATTTTAATGTGTTTTGGTATACCCATGATGAATGAAATCCAGGTCGAGGTTCCATGATCAGTGTGTCGTGGAATTGGAGGATCTCACCAATGATAAAAACACATCCTCATTCATGGTCAGTGATCTATATTAATGTTGAGTTACAGAGTTTTTCCAATTCTAATTTCTTCCCATTATGATTCCTATGTTGAATGGAAATCAATCAACCAACGAATTGATTCATGGATCATGTGTATTGCAGGTGTGGATTATGATATCTGGGAATTGGGAGAATTTTATTTTTTATTATCTCTTCTCTTTTAATTCATCATTATAATGAAAATGAATTGGGGAAAACATGATCATTGGTTGAGTTCCATTCCTCATGGTTGTTTTTTTTTCATTTCTATCATATTTCTTCATTCATAATGGGAGATCCCTTGTCCAGTGGTTCAACAATATCTGAGGATTCAACAGTTTCACACATATTTGTGGGTGAAATGATTTGATATCGTAGATATGGGATCTGTACTATGTGTTGGTGTCGTGATGATGGTAGTAGGATCATATCATATTTTTTGGATACTTGGTTTTTGTTTACATCAATTATTGTTCATTAATGATATTCAAATTTATTTTTCAAATGGATATTAATTCTATTTTTTTATGATTTGAAAATATCCCAGCCTAGTAAATGAAACTCCATGATTCTAAAATCTGGTGTGGCTATATTGATATCTAGAGAGAATATAGGACACATGATTAATGATGTATAATTTTTGAAATTTTAGAATTACATGGTGTGAAATGTGGAGCTACACATCATGTGGGACCCTTATGTAATGACTAGGGTATCTGTTGTGAGTTTGCATACAACCCTACATGTGACCTTACCCAATTGGCTTTACATTTACCTCAGAGGGTACACATACATATCCGGTAAGTACACGTCCATGGGAATGTCATGTATTCCTAGGAAGACACGGCTTGGTGATGTGTACATAGTCATGGCCATGTACATGGACATGGGAATAACAACACTAGAATGGAAACATCATGTTCTTCTATACCGACATGGGCTTATGATTCTTTACACAAGAATGACCTGGTGACAAAGGGACACTCCATGTACATCTAATACATGCAGTGTACTCCCAATGTCTTGGATTTGGTCACTTTTCCTATATATTGTGGACAATATTATTTAGGGTATATTCACCATGTCCCATTCTAAGAGGGTTATTATGGAATAGAATCCTACACAAATGATAGTGATCCCTCCCACATGACTTCTTAGATAGATTTGTTGGGATCCTTTTATGAGGCCTCGATTGAGATCATCTATCATCTTCATGCCCCACATGGAGTTCTTCGTATCATGGTGACCAATACTAAATGGGTGTTGATCCTATACTTAGTGGTTTAATCCAAATTGAGTAGTTGGTATACCCTATGGTCATAGAAGTGATCCACATCTATGTGTTTTATCTCTTTATACTTCTAGTATATTCTTTAATTGTAAAGACCCGACGAGTACTAACTCCTGGAAGAATGCCATTAGTGCTATCTAACTCACGCAATGTGTTCTCTTAGATGAGTTATATGTGGAACCATTGAGCTATAATTTTATAATACATAAAAATTATAAATTTACCTTCATAAAATGTGTCTTTCTTTAGTATATTTTGATGTTTTTGTTATATGTTCTTTAGAAATATACCAATGTAGACCTGACTGTTATTTATTTTTTTATTATGTTTGGTTTTACGTTTTTTGGAAAAATGTTGATAAAATAATCCATTCATAGGTTTTTTATAGATGTTTTGTGACCTGTGAAGATGATCAAACATTTTATAAAGTCCTAGTGGAACCAGAAATAGGTGGTTCTTAGTAATACTGAACAGACCAAGGATTGTTCTTGACGTACTGTGACAGCAGTTCCCATCTTTACTAATAGGTTGTAATTCTATTCAAATTATTAGTGGGGCACTTATATTTGGACAAGTTTTCTTCCCTTTACATCCTTTTTTACTTTTTTTGTGGGATTTAGATATATTTATACACTTTTGTTTGTTTATCTTTATATCTCAGCAATTACGTGATTGGAGATGTGTTCATGTGTATAGGTACTTATGCTAAGGCCTCTAATTTTAGTGATATTATTATGTGGTCCTAGTTTCAAGTCTTGAACTTTTAAAGGAAAGATAGGTAGTAACATAATGGTCTCATTTGGGATGGGTCATGGTTTAATTCACATATGAGTAATTAGATTGTAGGGAATTAGAAAAATGTATTCACCACTCCATATACGAGTGGATATAATGAATATTTAGTAATTACTAAATTTATTTATAGAATATTTATTTATCAAAGAATGATTTAGGATTTTCCCATGTATGTATCATTAATATATTATTTTATTATATATAATAGATCTATTAATGGAAAATTAAGGCAAAGATAGATTTGACATAATAATCAATAGAAAGGGAAAGATGTAAGTGTCACTTTTATATGAATAATTTCACTATTACATTTTGTATTATATAAATTTGGGAAATAAGTGGATTGTAATAAATAATATTCTAAAGATGAAAATAAAATCATGTAATAAATGAGTTGGTCATAAATTTTTAAAATATAAAATGATTATGTTTTATTCAAGATGATTAATTGAGAAAAGTGTCTTCATAATGAGATGAAGTAAATTTATTTTACTATAAATGGTAAGTGAATAAAAATAATATTTAGAGATATATAAGTAAATATTTTTTTGAAAAGAATAGAACATATTATGATGTTTTTAGTGATATTTATTATTTTATGTATCAGAATATAAAATGTGATTACTGTTGATATTTATACTGGATGGTAAATTATGTATTTTGATAATTATACTCTCAGACCGAATGGATAATAATAGGAAGATAATATTTTGGTGAGAGGAAAAGTAACACCACAATATTTTATGAGAAAAAAATTCATATAAATTTAATATTTTTGATATTTTAAATTACAAACAAGAGAGAGTTTATCATTCATTACATACAACACTATGATTAGATTGCGTTACATGCAACACTATGTTTAAATGAAATGTCTCATATTATTAAAATATTATTATTTAAAATGATAGTTACATCCTATCCATTTGAATGGTGGGTATGAATATGATTAACTAAATTATAAATGTATATGTTTACCCATGTATATAAAATGATTAAATTTATAACCAATGACTTATAAATGAAAATAAAAACAATTTGAAAATATAGGAATCCTTTTTCTAAAAAACTATTTATATATAATGTTTTTTCTCCTTAATAAATTAAACAAACCACTTTTAGTGAATTATTTTAATAAAATGAATATATTAGATATTCAATTAAATCTGTAACAATCAATATACTTATTTTAGATAAAATATAATAATAAATATAACATTATGATAAAAACCTATATATAAAAAATAGTTTGGTAGCCTTCTTCACACTTATATTAAAATTAATTACAAATAATTTCTAAAAATTTATCTGAAAAAAATAAATTTAATATTTCATATCATCATTTCAACATTATATTTAAGTAAATATTTGGGAATTTTTTGAAAATATTAAATTACTTATGAATACAAAAAAACTAAATTTTAATTGAAAAATGTAATTTCTGTTTAAGTTATTTATAAATGTGAATTATTTGTTAACTTATTTTAAAATTTAAATTAGTTAAAAAAATATCTATATTTATACTATTTATTTAATTATAATCATTTTCATAATAAATTTTTATATACAAACTTTATATTCATTGAAACATTATCTTGTTGAAAACCCCAATTCTCATAATGTCTATGGGATTAATTTTAAATTAAAAGATTTCAATTCTGAATGTGAAATTTAGAGAAATTGATTTTTTATATGAAAAAAGAAACTTTGATATTTTATAATTATTTAAAATTAATTTTTTAACATTATTAAAAGTAGAAATAGTAAAAATTATTTACTGTAGTTAAGTGAAAATGGGTTTACATGGAGTTAAACTAAAAATATAAGGGATTAAATAACCTGAAATCCTACCTAAAATCTATTTTAATTCCATATTTTGACAATATAATGTCTAAGTCTATATATTACCCAATTTAGTATCCATGTTTCTTGAGAAAAAATTGGGTAGACCAGTTTCTATTCAAAAAGTTATAGTATTCCACTAACCTCACTTATAAAGGCCATCCATTCTCCACTCCTCAACCTTCAATCCCATTTTTTTGAAAAAATAACTGAAAAATTTATCCCAAAATCCTTTATATAATCATATAATCTTTATTTTTCTATTATATATCCATTAAAGTCTTTTCTAGTGATCCGAAATAGGGTACACGAAGAGGAGGTAACATTTTACAATGAGCATTTTGATTTTTCTTCTTCCTCTACCTCATTTGATTGTTATTAAAACAAGATGAAATAATAACCTCATTATCCTATGCATACTAAGATATTTTTATTTTATGTTAATGACATATAACTATCTTTACTTTCATCAAATGGGTTATGAAATCATCACTATTGTGTTCTAAGGACTACTGATTTGGAAAATGATGTCATTGGTTTCTATATTATCATTTCACGTGGTTGGGTATGATGATGGATATAAAGTATATATATGATATTTATAATATAATTATACATATTCAATCAATATATCATATATACCATTTTAATTTCCATTCTAATGGTGATATGATAATGTCACACATGTGTATGGTGGACTACCGCATTGCAAAGAAACATGATTCATTTTTCAATGATTATTTAAATAGAAGATAATAAAGTTCAATTTAATGAATATTTATGATATAAATGAAATATTTATCACTCTAAAAAACTAATACAAAATTTTCTTTCTTATGTTTTCACTCTTTGAAAGATTGTAACATCACAGATGTATATGTGGAGTACCACCTTCATAAAGAAATGTGACTCTCTATTTTCATCACCAAATCACATGGATGCTAGGTATAGTTATATATAAATAAATAATATGATATTTTCATAATTATTAAGATATAAAATATTACTTACCTACATTCTAAATTGATCTTGAAAAAATGGTACTGTTAGTTATGTATACATATGGGCTCCTATCTCCATTATCAAAATATAATTTAATTCTTAATAAAAATATTTAATGATTGGAATTAAATGTATAATTTATATATAAATAATAAAATTATTACATTATTACTACTCTACTCCGAATGGATTGAAGGAATTTTTTTATTTTATTATAGATATCCCCCTTTTAAGGGTTGAAGGGGAACCCAAACATGACCCGTAGGCCCAAGGCACAAGGCTCGACATGACCTTCAATACATGAGATGAAGGCCAAGAGGCATACAATGCCCAATACATTACCTGTAGGCCAAACCACTAGAACTTCCCCTTCCCATATTTTGCATCAATGATCACATAGCTCTCCACCTTGCATTGTTGATCAGCTAGCATTTCCCCATACAAAGCTACACGGTTCCTGGACCCGATAGTGGTTGCCATACCCTCTATTTCTTCCAATCTGGTTAACTATGCATCTAGTGACTGCTACTCATGTTGCTCTGATCCTATTATGGGGCATGTTTTGTGTGAAATGGGCTACACCATGGTCTTTTTTTGACCTGAAGGCCATGTGGCCCAAATATCATTGAGGAATTGAAGGCCCTTGAGACGTGTAGGCCCAAACTGGTGGCTTGAAGGCCAAAATTGGGTGAATAGTTCTTGCTGCAATAGTATAGAACAGTACCCGCTACAATACTTCTTCAGTAACCCAGCAATTCCCCTCCACCCGGTTTTAAACCCGGGTCTCGTAGATGCTAAGAAGAAGCCATTTCCACTTGGGTACATGCTCTTTGGCAGATTATTATTACTCTAGATATCATTTAACCACTATCAATGCAAGAGAACCTAAAATAAAAAATCAAAACATGTACAAAAAACAAAGTGGTTATTACCAAAAACTTGATCGTAATCAGCAATTGATAACAAAGGTGTAATTAATTGTTGTAAGCAAATAATATTTGGTATAATATATATAATTATAGTGTTATAACAGATTTATAAAGAACTATTATTTATTATAACAGAGGATAGAACGTGTATTAATGAATTTAAGACTTAAGGTAGGGGATTTCTATTCCCTCTATCATTTATTTGACACAAATAAAAATTAACAACTCATTTAGTTAATGTTTTGTATATAATTATTCTATGTCAGGTTCTATAATGAATATTATACTTATCATTGTATTCAAAGTTTCACTTGATATTATTATTTATTTGGGATTACAATTAAATAGATTAATAGTGTTGTAATGGTTTTCTATCTCAATTTTTCACTACTGTGAGACACATGATGTATTCAATACAGGTTTAATATACGTGGTGTGTAATATATACATGAATATATATTATATTTAACCTCGTAGAATTATTTTGATATGCGTATTCATTTTATGATATCTCTTTCATGGGGTTCACGGTTAAAATGATACTCAAGTGGTAAGGGATCTTTGTCACAATTTTCCTTCTTTGAGAAATTTATAATATTATTGAACTATATTCTTTATGAGGTTTATATTAATCCCCTTTTACATGTAATATCATGAATTTATTTATTCTCATGATATTCTATGCTTCATTTAATTTTATTCTGTGATGGGGATTATGATTTAATGTTACCAAACTCTGATGCTTTTTGTATTACATTCCCATTAATTTTTTAGATTCATCATGATTATCCATCCAATGATAAAATATTATTATCTATATATCAATAAATTCATTAATATTATTATCTTATAGTTATATCTAAATAATACATGTCTTCCATTAATGTTCCATTCCAAATGTACTCAAGAGTTCAAAATACTTTTTCTAAGAACAAGTGTCTTTATTGCTCTCTTTATTTGCAACCCTTTTTTCTTCGAAAAGTATTTTTTATATAAAAATTTAAAAACAAAAATGATCAAATTATTGATTAAATATATTTTTCCTAGGTTTGAATTTTTTAAATGTTTTTAAAGTTAATCTTCATGACATTTTACAAACAATCCAAATTTTTATTTTACCAAAAATTTAGAAGAAATGTTTTTTTAACATGTATAGAATGAATGGAATATTCTACTATCTTGTCCACTATTTGATTTTAATATTACATTATTAGTATTAAAGTTTATTTTCAATGAAAATATTTTTCAATATTTTTTATAAATTTGTAGTTGTAAAATGTGGTTTTGAAAGAAAATTTATTTTCCAAAATAAATGATCAATGTAATGTTCCAAATTCATTATTAATCTAAGATGATGTCTATTGAAGTAAATTCTACTTTTCTAGGGATATAAACCAAGTTTACCGTTATTATTATTTTTTTATTAATGGTTTATTAATAAAATATGTTTATGAAACAATTTTACCTTATAGGGGTTATACCGTGATAAAATTATTATGAAACCCACTTATTTTCCCAAGGGTTATGCTATAATGAATTGATGTAATGGTTATGAAACTAGTCACTTTTTCCATAACTTATTATATGATTAAATTTTAATGAAACCAATTTAATTTTTGGGTTATGATATGATGAATTTTTTTAGAATATGGTGGCACACATACATACAATAATAATTATGTGATGGGTCTTGCAAAAATCTCCATCAAATGCATTAGTTAAAGATTGATAACTCATTAGTAAATATGTTATGTGTGATCTTCATTGCATGTTCACAATATGATGTATAAACCTAGTTACACGATCAAAATATAATGTGTGAACCTAATTACATGTTCCCATTTTCATTCATGGACCTAGTTGTAGGTCCATAAGTTTATGTTTGGGGTTGATTTCAAGACATTAACAAGATGATAAAACTGGAATCTATTTATACATTTTCACAATTTTATAATGTAATTTTTTACCAAAAATCTATACATTAGCCCAATTTTATTCTACAATGGATCATGTTCCATGATTCTATAATGAATCTTGTCTTTTGAACTACCAATATTTATTCCATCACTCATGTTTATGATCTATGATTTAAAGGGTATAGTTTTAAAATATTATTTTCAGGTTATCATACAATTATATTTCTATCATGCATATGTACCAACCTCTTTTATCCTTAATGAAAATCTAATCTCACTCGTTATCATGCATCCTTCCCCTAGGTTATGAAGAATGATTTTATGTATGGTATGGATGTGATAAGTGCTAAAAGAGGTGATGTATAAGAAATATGTTGAATATATTTCCCCAAATTAATATGGTGTGTACCTAGTATCCAAAGACACTTAACTATTAGAGTCAAAATGCCTATTTTTATTTACTGTATTTCATATTCATCAAAAAATATGAAATATCATTATATGGAAAACCTTGGTTTCTATAGTTGGAATCATAGGAAAGGTTTGGTTAATATTTGGAATCTAGGATGATAAAAAATTAGTGAGATCCCTGGTTATATTTATATGTATGTTTCTATGGTTATATCTAAGAATAATTATAAGGATGAGTTAATGTGCTGAAAAATGTGGCGGAATATTTTAAAGGATATAGCAAGTTGTTCCAAAGTAATTTTTTCATGACCTATGTAATGTCCTAGAAATTACATGTATTTTTTTTAATATTTGGAATTATTTTGAAATCATATGCTTTGATAGAACATCATTTCAAGGCCCGTTGATCCGAAAATAAAATATTGAATTTTTTTATGTTCATTTAAGTGAACGTGTGAGTGGGTATTTTTAACTTTTAAACTGGTTATCAGATCAAAAATCTGAGGGCACTGTCGAAAATATAATGGAGAGATTCACTTTTAATATACTTAACGTTGATTGTTCAGGGTCGACTGGAAAAAATATTTTTCGTACATTTTGGAAAAAAATACTTAAAATGTTATTTTTTTTTCCCGACAGTTGGCTGGTAGCACATCGGCGTTGCGGTATGGTGAAAAAGCAGTGATGAATGTCATTAAATGATATTCAATAATGTCTTGTAAACATGCAGTGTAATGACATGTTAAATGAATCGTAATAGATATGTGGTTTCATTTATGAAACAATGTAATGATGCGATAAAGCAGCATGATAAAAACGCCGCAACATGTTTTCTCCTAATGGGTTAACGCATTGTAGAAATCAAGATAAAGTGGAGGAATTTATCTTATGAACCTATGGAAAGAGACCCACTCCAAAGACAAATGACGAACACTGTTGGATTTATAGCAATGTTAATGCACCTCAAAATATGGGACTAGAGGGCAGCGGATGCCGACATCCTTGAATGGAACATGAATCCTCACGAACAGATCACTTAAATGATGAACTCCAATGAGGCAGGGGTTTTATTTATGTATACTCATTCTTCATTTTAAAATGATAGAAGTAGATCGACCTAGGAACATGTTGATCCATGGATCACTCAATCTTGCAGGAGGGTTTCTTTTTTCTTGGGATTTTTGTATCATGACTAATTAAATTGTGATAGAACTTTAATTCTATATCTCATGTTTTTAAACATCTAACGCGAAGGGCACATGCCGATGTCCCCCCCCCCCCCCCGCACATTGTTAAAATTGTGAATTCTTCATGTCTGGATCTTATAGATGGTGTCAAGGATGATTTTACGCCATCTAATGAGAGATGACATCTCCCAAAGGTCGTAGGTGCAAGCAGCCTGATGAACGGACCACTAGAGCGAACCCGATGGTTTGTGGATGAACCTACCGATGAACCGGCAGTCGGCAGCCATAGGTGGGTGAAATCACTCCATGAAGGTGCACTAGAAGAATTTTTGTGGTTTTCTTGGGTCACACCGGTGCGGCAGGAGCCGCCGGCCTCCTTGTTAGTGGTTAGTTGCGGGCAGACGCAGCCACCCAACCGCATCAGTGCACTGCGGATGCAGTACTGAGCTGTGTCGCATGTGGAAAAGGCTATATTCAATCTCCCCTGGTGGAGGATGTGTCTTGTAGATGAATTTCAGGGAAGGGGGAGATGAACGTAACATCTAGCCCCATCCTGTCCAGGTAAGAGTCACCCACCCTTGGCGGGCCGAGTTGGGTGCAAGCAGGAGTTGCGGCCCAATGGTCCTAATAGGACAGATTTGGGTCGGGTCGGTAGAACTGGGTCAAGTTGGTAGGCCCGGTTCATCTCAGTGGCCCCCAAACTGGGTCAGGACGGACCAACCGGGTCGGACTGGACCGAGACAGAACCTACCCCTTTTTGAAAAAACGCCAATATCTTTCAAGTCGGGTGTCCAATTGAAGATCCATTTGTGGAATTGGAAACCTCGTGATGAGGGGGATATTTTGGAATAATATTATAAGGATTTAATGAAATTTGAAAAAATATGAATGGGTTGGGGAGAGATTCTCTTGGAATCAAGCGCACTATATACCAAACCCCACAGTTGGCTGAGACCTGAAGATTGCTGCAAGGAGACCTTGTGTGAATCAGCTACGATAGACCAGTGGGAATTAGCTCTATGTGACTCAGAAATCCCACAATGGGTAGTGTCTTTGTGTGACCCGGGAGACCCATGGTACTCAATGGACATGGGTACCTTAGTGTGGCCATGTTGGGAAGCGGCTTTGTGTGACCCGGTAGGCCCACGATGGGGAGAGGCTCTGTGTGGCCCAGCATACCCACAGTACTCACTAGGGGTTACTACCACAGAAACCCAGGGATAGTGATATGTGGCCCTGTGTGACCGTACAGGCCCACTGTACTCATAGTGGAGTTCTCTAGCATCCCAAAGTGTTCAGGGATATGACTTATGGTCTTTACTTTCCTACTCTATATTATACCTAGTGTGGGCTGTCTTGCTTCATGATCAATCTTCAGGATCATGCTTCATGGTTTTCTTATGGATAGAGTTTTGGTATTTCCAAGTTGTTTTGGGGTCTCTACTGAGTATTTTGTTACTCTCCCCTATACAGGATTTTACCACATGTGTTGTGTCTACTGCAAACAATCGATGACATTTTAGAGGACATTGTGGCCTAGGACAAGGTGGTTCCTAGTGAGATGAGGCAGGCAGGACATGCTTCTATGGCTTTTGGAACCTACTATATACTTACCCATCAGGTGGAATTTTCAGCGGACGGAGATCCATCGATCTTGTACTTTATCCTGTTGTAGTTTTCTTTTGTTGGGTTTCTATTCTGGCCCATTTACATTCAATTATACCTTTACACTCAGTTGATTTTTAGTAGAATGCATGTCCTCTTTTCCAGTTTTCTTGGGACATGTTTTTATGTGCGCGTGTACAAGTACTCAAAAAAATCCCCAATTTTATTTTGATGCCTTTGGAAGTAGTCTCCAACCCCTAGCCATTGGGAGGAGGGCTTGGAGGAGTCATGGAATGGTTCTGGGGAAAAAATTCATGAAAAAGTTGAATCAGAGGTGGTCGGTTCTACCTCAAAAAACTGAGAGTTTTTTATTAGTTTTTGAGAAATATTGATAAATTTTTTGAGTTCACCTATCAAATTTAGGGTGTCCAGTTTTGGTACGGTGATCGACATATCCACACACTAGGACCTTAGATTATGCTTCTCAACTCTATAAATAAAAACATGGGAAGAATTCATCATATAGTAATTGAGTGTTTCTAGATGTTCTTCTTGAATAAGAGTCACCTCACTATGTATAATCTGTTAAACATGTTCCATATTGGTCCATTTTTAAGATTCCTCCATGTGTAAGGCCAACCATGATTCCAATAAGTGGTTTTGAGGACAACCCGACTAGTGATGAGGTGTTGTTTTAGAGACCAGTGCAAGAGATGGCCCTGCCAGGTGGTGCACTAACGTTACCAAAACTCATTAATCGGAAATTACTACATGGTTTACTAGTATAGGATGCGCCTAGGCTCATTGACTTGCACGAGTTCTAAAGACAGAGGCCTTCCATGTTCAGGGGAGAGACAAATTCTCAGGTCACTGGGGACTGACTTGAGGAGGTGACATAGGTCTTCCACTTAGTGATTATGCCACTCAAGCAGATGGAGAACTTAGCTGTGAGCCTTCTTCGGGCCTTGGTAGAAAGATTTTCGAGCCTGACGATTCAGATTCATGAGGAATAAACCCTCTCCTAAGATGATTTTGAGTGGGTTTTCCAGGATGGATTTTTCCCCGTGACCTTGTGCTCAGTGTTCAAACTTGATCTGCTTCACCCAAAGAAGGGCAGCATGTCAGTGGCTGAGTACTCTATGAGGTTTAAAGACCTCTCCCACTACTCTAGAGACTTGGTGAAGGACCCTTTCTTTACGGCCAAGACATTTGGACAGGGACTCCGTTGGGAGATCTGGGCGTCGATGATTTCCCTCAACATCCCCACTCAGGCTAGAGTGATAGAGTGATCCCTTCTGTTGGAGATATTCATGGCAGAGTAGGTGCTGACAGCTGGAGTCACAAGTAGATACCAAGTAGCAGAGTCTTCTATGTTGATTAGTATGCAGCTGACCAGGGGACCGAAGTGGGTTAGATCTTTCAGAGCATGACACCATGACTTAGGCTCATTAGTGAAGGGCTACCGGAGAAGTGGATTCCATCAGAGATCAAGGTTGTACATCACATGCGGTGGGATGGGACACATGGATCGTGAATGCCCGACCAGCCGCACAGATGATCAGCAGACAGTCGAGGGACCGCCAAGGAAATGGTAGAGCTTCGAGCGCAGAGGACCATAGGGTGGTAGACATGGTAGAGGAGCAGGCCAAGCAATAGTTAGTGGGAGATGGTTTTAGGTACTATCACCACTACACTCAGGTGGTCCACCCCGACCGCAAGGAGTAGGTTGATAGAAGAGAGTGTAGCTCTAAGAAGTATAGGTTTATCACCCCAGGTCTCTAGAGATTATTAGAGGTACGATTTGTGTCTTCTCCACCTCAGTTATAGTTCTTATGGACATAGGTTCCAGTTACTATTTTATTTTTACATACCTCATTTGAGTCATGGAGATTTTAGTGGAGTCATTGGCTCGATTCTTATGATTAGAGACTCCTGTTGGAGGGTATTTGATGATTACAAACTAGATCAGGTTGTGTGAGATTACTCTAAGAGGTGAGAGCTTTGTCTATGATCTCATAGTTGTGGCGTCGAGGCCATTCGATGTCATCATGGGTATGGACGGGTTAAATATTGTCCATGATCAGATCGACTATATTATGCGCAATGTGTGGTGTGTCTGTGAGGATGGGACTTGGTTTTCCATCATTGGTTAGAAGGGATCATTTTTAACACATGTAAAACATTCTCGAAAGAGGGTGCAATATATCACTCACCAATTTCTTAGCATCACCCTTGGTGTGGTGGAAGAGAGGATTCCATGCATTCCTGTAGTGGTGGATGAGTATGTGGATGTATTCCCTTAGGATGTTCTGAGATTACCTCCTCATAGATAGGTCAACTTATTCATCGATATGTACCCCGATACAGCATTGATATCCACAGTGTAATATGGTATGGCTCCTGAAGAGCATCGTGAATTGAGGGTACAGTTGGAGGACTTGCATGAGAAGGGATTCGTTAGGTCCATTATTTCACCACGGCAGCCCCAGTGTTTTTTTCCAAGTAGGAATTCTGAATCTTGAGGCTCTGAGTGGACATGTGGTTCCTAAACCAGGTGATCGGGAAGAACAAGTATCCACTGTCAAGGATTTATGACCCCTTCGACCAGCTGAAGAGAGTTATGTGGTTATTGAAGATCGCCCTCACATTAGGCTATCATCAACTTTAGGTATGGGATGAGTACATACCAAAGAAAGACATTAGATGCCGATATGGCCACAATGAGTTTTTGGTGATGCCTTTCGGTACGACCAATCCCCCAGTAGTGTTCATGGTACTCATGAATAGGATCCTCTAGCCTTACCATGATCGTTTCATGGTGGTCTTCATTGATGACATCTTGGTGTACTCTTCCTTAGAAGAGGAGCATGCTACATAGGTGTTGATAGTTCCGAATACACTCTGGGAACACCATCTTTATAGGAATCTCTCGATGTTCCAATTCATGATATGGGAGGTTCACATTCTGGGACACATCATCTCAGAGGTATCAGTTGTAGTGGATCCGAAAAAGATAGAGGCAGTGCTCGCTTGAGAGCCACCCAGAAGTGTTACAGAGGTGCTATGTTTCTTGGGTTGGCTGGATACTACCGAAGGTTTGTGCTAGACATTTCAATAGTAGAATCAACTTTATCAGCCTTGAAATGGAAGGGAAAAACCGTTGTGTGGATGGAGAAGTTCCAGCATAGTTTCTTGGAGCTGAGGTGGAGACTGAAAAGTTCCAATATCTTGAGACTTCCAGATGAGGACTTTGGGTATGTAATTTTATATGATTCATTAGGGACAGGAATATGTTGTTTCTTGATGGAGGATGAGTGGTGATCACCTATGCTTCATGGTAGTTAACGTTTCATGAGAATAATTATGTGACCCATGACCAAGAGTTAGTTGGAGTAGTGTTTTGTTTGAAGATGTGGTAGCACTACTTGATAGGTAAACGAATTACCACTTACTCCGGCCACAAGTGTTTATGGTATATACTCTCCCAGAAGGACCAAAACATGAGAAATCGGTGATGGTAGATGTTTTTTCTAGTCTATGACATTGAAATAGTCTATACTCCTATGAAGGGGAATGTGGTGGTAGAAGTGCTTTGTAGGATGTATGATTTGCAGCTACTAAGTGAGGCAATGGAACATCTATCCATAATGTAGATATCCTTCAGGGATGATGATGGAGAATCTTACCTTCAGTCGATGATTATAACTCCTCCACACTTACTGTGAGTTAGGCATGCATTACTTGTGAATGTTAACTACAAGGACCAACCTGCTCAATTATCCTCTGGGTAGGAACCTAATGGATTCTTTATTGGTGGAGAGAACACCATCCTTTTTAAAGGGCACAAAGTGGTACCATTGAAGTTGTAGGAGGATGTGTTGAGGGAGTTATATACGAACCCCTTGGATGTATATCTTATTGTGGCGAAGATGTACTAGGACCACTGACGTCAGTAATATTGTCTAGGGATGAGGAAAGTGGTGGTGGAGTTTGTTTCACGATACCTCACTTGTCAACAAGTGAAGGAATAGCATCATGTTCTAGGAGGCTTGGCCCAGCCACTTGAAGTACCAAAGTGGAAATTGGATGGTATCTCAGTGGGATTTTTTGTGGGGTTACGACACACATCTAGTGGCCACGATTATATATGGGTTATCGTTTAATGACTCACCAAGTTGTATCACTTCCTACCCATCTGGTAGAAGGGATTAACAGAGGGTTTGGGATGCCTCTAAATATATGAGATTGAGCGGATTCACGGGGTACCTTCAACTATCGTCTCAGACCATGATGCACACTTTACATCCTAGTTGTGGATAATATTTTGGAAGGTTTTAGGGACTGAACTGCACTTGAGCACCGCCTTTCACCCTGAGACAGATGTCAGATGGAGTGGACCATACAGATATTGAAGTACATGCTCCGTGCTTGAATCCTTGATTGTGGATGCAGTTGGGAGGACCACCTTCCCCTGGTGGTGTTTTTGTACAACAACAACTATCACTCCAGCATTGGCATGGAACCATTTGAGTATTTGTACGAGTGTCCATGCAGATCACCTATATGATGGATAGACCCATGGGAATCAACAATCATGGGTCTAGAGTGGGTACCGGCTACCACCGAGAAGGTGAAGATTATCCAAGAGTGCATGAGAACTGCATTGAGTAAGTAGAAATCGTATGCTGACAAGTGAATGAGACCCTTGTAGTTCGAGGAGGAAGACCATCTATTCTTTCGGGTCTAACCCCGACAGGATTTGTGGATATTTTGCTGGGGCAGAATGTTATCTCGGATATTCATCTGAAATTTTTAGATTTTTAGTAAAGTTGGAGAGGTGGTAAACTTCCTAGATCTTCCCCCACATATGCATTGGGTGCACACTGCTTTTCATGTGTCGCTGCTAAGGAGGTATGTGCATGATCCATCACACATCATCAACTTTAGTGCGCTAAACATTAATGATGGGGTGATGTTAATAGAGATCGCAGTGGAGATAGAGGATCGACAGGAGTGAGTCCTTCATGGATGGTCTATTCCTCTTGTGAAAGTTATGTGGTAGCACATGAATCTCTAAGAGAGGACCTGGGAAAGGGAGGATCAGATTCGTGGTTAGGACCCCCATTTGTTTGTTTATCCTTTATTTTATTAGAAGGACATGAATCCCAAAAGAGGGAGTGTAATGTAATCTCCTAGAAATTTGGGGTAAATTTTTTAAATTTATATGGAATTATTTTGAGACCAGATGCTTTGACGACACCTGATTCTGAGGCTCGGTGAGCCTGGAATAGAATTTTGATCTTTTTTATGTTGATTTAAGTAAACGTGTGAGTACGTTTTAAACTATTCCTTGTATAAAAAATATGAGCGGAACATTTAACTCAGAACAGATGGATTCACCTTGAATAGAGTTAACTTTTACTGGTGATGGTCAAACAGAAGATATAGTTTTCAGAATTTTTGGAGAAAAAAATTAACATAAAAAGTTATTTTTCTTGTTTTTCCCAACTGTTGGGTGGTAAAACGTTAGTGATGTGGTGCGGTGACAAAGCGGTGAAGAGTGGAATTAAATAAATCTCATTTATGGATCATAAATGTGTAGCATAATATTGCATTAAATTAAGCATAATAGATACATTGTTTCGTAAATGAAATAGCATAACAATGCAACAATGTAGGATAACAAAAATTTAGCGACGTGTTTTCTTTTAATGGGTTAATGGGTTGTGGAAATCCAGATGAAGTGGGGGAATTTCCTGGAAGAACCAACGATGATAGACCCTCTCCAAAGATTAATGAAGAACACCAGAGGATCGCTAGCGATGTCAACACACCTCAATGAATAGAACCGAACGGCAAAAAACACTGATGGCTTCAAATGGAACTTGAATCCTCATGAATGGATCACTTTAACTAAGAAATACAATAGGTGGGGGGGTTTTGTTTTACGTTTCATTGTTCTTCATTCTAAAATTATGAACGTGGATCATCCCATGAATAGGTTGATCTATGGTACACTTGTTCTTACGAGAGTGTGTCTTTGTATTAGGATTCTATTATTGGGATTGGTTAAATTGTGATATGACATCAATTATATGTCCCATGTTTCTAAACCTCTAACGCTGATGGTGGAGCCCAACACGAATAAGGCTCAGGCCCCTCTGTCTTGAGAGTTTTGTGTGTTCTTTGTGGCAACATCTTCAAAAAGTCTAGAATGATGATTCGAGGCCATCGTAGGAGATATGGAATCCCTTGGAGGTCATAGGCACAAGAAGTGCAAAGAAAGGACCACTGTAGTGGACCCTGTGGTCCATGGAGGAACCGTCCAAGTGCACCAGTCTCGAAGGTGGCTGTGGGTATGTGGCAGTATGCCACAACGACCTACCAGAAGAAGAGCCATGGTAGGCTTGGGAAATAGTGGTGTGGAAAATGTCTTCAGTCTCTTTGTTGATGGCTGGCGGTGGGCATATGCGGCCACCCGACAATGTCGGTGTAGCACAGATGCGTCCCCACGCCACATTGTACGTGGCAGAGGAGGTGGCCCTACGGACGACACATGGGGCAGGGGGAGGTGGATGTGGCTTCGTGCCATGTCCCAACAAATTAAGAGCTGGCCCACTAATTCTTGCTCAAATTTACCTAAGAGATGAAGGTAGAACGGTCCTTGTAGTTTAGCTTGGGTTATCGAATCCTCAGAGACCTAATAAGTACATACAGACATGTAAATTCTATGAATTGTTTTTCACTATGAAGTGGAAAACATGGGATGATTTTATATGGGTTAAACGTATCAATAATAGTGTTAAGTTAATTCAAATTAATGTAATGATTTGATCCTAGGTTATCACTCGGGGTGGATTGGATGAATTTCTTTTTGTAATGGTTTTAATTTATTATAATTGAGATGGGTTCATTTAAGAAGATCGAACATAATCATCACTTACTGGTTTAATGCCTACACACCCTAATACTAATCACCCACACACTTGAAGGATCAAAGCATAGAGAACTCCAAGGTAAATGTACTTATTAGCACTTGAAATGTGTGACCTTAAATTCAATAAGGATGAAGATGTTTTAAAATCATCAAATAAAAATCTCATTTAAAAGAAGTGACTAGCCATTAATGGAGTGAGAAATAACATCCAATCTAGCCCCTTTCTATTCACTTGGATCAACCCATAAAAAGGTAGCCCTCCATTGATGAAATGTCTTCAACGGAAACGGGAAGTAGACTTGCAAAGGTGGAATTGAAGAAGTAAAAAAACAACCAAAATCGATCACTCCACCATTGTGTGATAAATATCACAAAGTATGGTTTGAATAAATTAACACCTTGAACCAACAGTGTCAACTTGATATGTAGAACAACAGAATAAGAGTAGAATAAGAACTTTTATTAACAAACTAGGATGAATTAAAACAACTTACATGTGAAGGAAGAACATTACAAAGAGAAATTGGAAGCATAACATTAAGATGAAAACAAACCTCAAAAATCCTTCAATAATCCAAAAACACAACCTTAAATGAGATGTTTTGATCCCTTGGGTCGATCCTCCAATAGTTCAAGTCTCCTCAATTAATTTTGGTAGGCTATAGGTGGGTGGAATGTAAGTGAGAGTTGATTTTTCCACCCTTGACATGAGGTGGAACCAGATTTCATTCACCGAACAGACGCACTTGGAAGACCTTTAGATGGCCAAATAAGAGTGGTCCATAGAAGAAGAAAATGTATCCCTGGATGTCTTCTAACCTCCTGTAATCTTGGGAGCCATTTGGAGTTTTGGATTCCTAGATATGATCATATTAGTGGGATGTTTTTCTGGGCCGCAGAATCTGGCCCAGAATTTTATCTCTAACATGGGCCACCTAAATGGACAAAATGGAGGCCGAATTAGCATTGGATCCTGAAGAGTGATTTGTTCCAATAAATTTCTTCTAGCATCCCATGAAATTGGCGATACATTGGGCCTGTATGTTGGGCCCCAAATTCTCATTAGTGGGCTGGAGTCCAATCTGCCTTCTCCAGAATTGCTTCCTTTCATTGCCAAATATATCATTCATCCTTTATGAATCATTCATTGATACTTTAATAAAATATGTTCATATCAAAGTTAATATCCAGTAAAAAACAATATCAAATTAAAATATGTATAATAATATTCCTTAAAATTAGATGAATCATTGGGTACTTCAAATGATGTTCAAAAATGTACCACATAATAGTGCATTTTAAGAAGGTATTACAATCATAATGTGAAATGATGTTCAAAGTGTAAAATATACTAAAATTCTGTTTATGAATAAAAAAATGAATATTATGTATATTAACAGTGAATATTAGCCTCATTTAGTGGCTAATCAAACCACCCAACTTCAGTTTTTCTAGTCCCGAGCAAAATATATCTCAACAATATGAAATTTGAATTCCATTTTCCAAAAACATTTTAATACACAATTATCACCAAAAACCCATATACCAAACAATCATGATACCCATCAAAATATTTTAATAAAAGATAGTTTCATAAGTAGATCCCAATCCAAAGCCCATTCCATTGTTCAAATTCATTTCCATATTTCATCCAATATCAATTAAGTATAAGGATGTGTAGTGCATCACAACAGACATGGGGGTTCATCTTTATTCAAGGGGGAAATGGCGGAAGTGCTAGGTGGAATCACATTTCAATATTAAGATGAGTATTAAATTTTTTTTATTGTACTTTTTTTGTTTTTTTTCAATTTTTCCATGGTAATTGAAGTTGCACTCAAAAGAGTCAACCCCTGTAGCGTGACTTTGCAGATGACTCCCAGGCTCAAAGACCTTAGGGCACTATGTGAATCCCACATACTCAGGCATCATCTGGAGTTAAATCAGTGAAAAACAAATCCATATTACCAAAAATAGAGATCAAATTACTAACTCTGGGCCAGAAAACTATGGAGTCACGATCCGCAAGTGCCTAAAGCCATGCATTATGTCATTTCATTTCTCTACATGCAATTTTTTTTTTGAATACTCAAATTAAACTAAAATGATCACCAAAATTATGCTATTTATTTGGGGGAACCCATGAACTCAAACTAATTCCCCACTATCCAAATGACGTGCATTGTGATATTTTTTTTATTTGGATGAAAATATAAATGATGAAGTATCACATTGGACAGCCACACTTTCCAAAATCTATGCTCATGAAATTATACAAGGATGAAAATCAGAATCAGGGCATGCTAAATTATTTGATATTCAGTTTCAAAATGTACAATGTGCATTACCATGTTCAAAGTTAAAATAATTTTTCCTTCCATTTACACATTTTTGTTTTCAAATAGTTCATTTTTTTGACACAAAGGCATTATTTTATTTTATCTCCCCCCACCTTAAAACAACCATGCCCCCATTGTTTGAAAAAATGAAAATTTTGAAGGAGTAGAGGAAGATAATGGATGTTCAAAAAGGAAATTGAAACTAATGATCATGGAATTAAATCACCTGGTGGTTGAAGTTGAAGTTCTTGCTGCTCCAAATTAGTCCTTTGATCTCTTGGGGGATGTAGGAACCTCCATGATTGAACATGTATCACCCAAAATAGCACCTGAACCATAAAAATAAAAACAAACAAGACAAAACAAATAACACACCGACTTATTTTATTCCAAGTATCATCATTTTTATTGTTTTTCCCGTTTTTCTGTTTTTTTAATCAATCTAATGATACATTGTTCTCTTTTAAATTTCTGGGTAAGGTATTACTCAGGGATCACACCGTGTGATACAGATGAATATAGTGCTCCCCTTTCATACCCATCCATACTCATAATATAAGAATAGGTCAACAGTCTTTTTTTTAAATATAAAAATGATTAATTAATCCTATGTAAAATATAAATTTTATTAAAACACCAAAATGATAAGAAACTTGAAAATCATGGGTTTCCTCCCATGCAGTGCTTTGTTTAATGTCGTTAGCCTAACATGGACCCTAAATCTATTAATTTTTTCTTGGTTCATAGGTTGGCTCAGTTAACTCAACCTCTATTTCCTATTTATTGAATGATTCAATGAATGGTTTTAAACGTTGACCATTGACCTTGAAAATGTAACCACTTGTGGGATCTTGAATCTCTACTGACCCATGGGGGAATACGTGATGCACTGTGAAAGGACCTCACTATCTAGACCTTAACGTTCCCAGGTGTAAATGAAGTTTTGAACTATTCAAGAGCATAAGTTTTCCCTATTCAAAATGTTTGACCATGATATTCTTAGATTGGTAGGCTTGAACTCTAGCTTTATTGATCCTTGAATTCTTATAAGCCTCTATCCTTAGTTCCTCCAGTTCATTGTGATCTAATTTCCTTTTTGTTAAAGCCAATGGGTGGTCATAATCCATTTTCTTAGTTGCCCAAAATGCCTTATACGCAATTTCCACTGGAAAATGGCATGCTTTACCATAAACTGACGTATATGGGGACATTCCTAAAATGGTTTTATATGCGGTTCGATAGGCCCAAAGAGCATCTAAGAGTTTCTCAAACCAATCTTTCCTAGAAGGATTGACAGTTTTTTCAAAAATATTCTTAATCTCCCTATTTTCTAACTCAGCTTAACCATTGGATTGAGGATGGTATGCTATGGAAACATTATGAGAAATCACATACATAGAAATGAGTGAAGAGAATGGATGGTTGCAGAAATGGGTTCCTCGATCACCGATTATAGCCCTAGGAAATCCAAATCTAGAGAAGATGTTTTCTTTTAGGAATCTAATCACAGATTGATGATCATTGGATTTTGTGGGAATGGCCTCAACCCATTTTGAGACATAATCAATAGCTAATAGAATGAAAAGATATAACCTAGAGTTTGGGAAGGGACCCATGAAATCAATTCCCCAATAGTCAAAGATTTCAACCACTAAGATGGGAGTGAGTGGCATTAGATTTCTTTTTGTGATGGACCCTACTTGTTGACACCTAAGATAGCTTTGAAAAAATGTGTAGCAGTCCCTTGAGAGGGTGGGATAGAAGAGAACACACTGAATAATCTTAGAAGATGTTTTCTTAGAGGAAAAGTGACCTCCACATGCCTCATTATGACAGAATTTAAGGATGGACTCTTGTTCAGATTCTGGGACACACCTCCTAATGGCTTGGTCAGGGCATAACTTATAGAGGTATGGATCATCAAACAAATAGTGTCTAACATCAGAAAGGAATTTATATCGAAAATTAGTCCCTAAGAATTTTGGAATTCCTCCTCTAACTAAGAAGTTGTCTATGTCATCCTACCAAGGGCAGTCACTGACATAGTATAGGTGTTCATTAGGAAATCAATCAGACACAGAAAGGTGATTTGAGTTTTCTTTGAATTACATCCTAGAGAGGTGATAAGAACATTCTCAACGCCCTTTTTATCCTTGATTGTGAGGTCAAATTCTTGTAAGAGAAGGACCCACCTAATCAATCTAGCCTTAGTATCTTGTTTTTGGAAATGGTATATTAGTTCAGAATGGTCAATGAAACAAGTGATGGCGGATCCTAAGAGGTAGGACCTAAACTTCCCTATGGAAAACACAATAGCAAGTAACTCCTTTTCAGTGGAGGTGAAGTTGATTTGGGCATCATTTAAGGATTTTCTTTCATAAGAAATGACATAAAGATTTTTCTCACAACGTTGTCCTAACACAGATCCTACAACAAAGTCACTAGCATCACACATAATTTCAAAAGGGAGGATCCAATTTGCAGATTTCATAATGGGAGGAGAGGTGAGAGAGGATTTGAGGGTTGAGAATGAACCCTCATAGCTTTCTATCCAAACAAATGGAGCATCCTTTACTAGGAGAGCACCAAGGGGATGGGAGATTGAACTAATGTCCTTGATGAATCTTCTATAGAAACTAGCATGTCGTAAGAAATACCTCACTTCCTTGACAGTTTTGGGTGATGGAAGGTGAAAAATGATGTCAACCTTGGCTTTATCATCTTCAATCCCCCTACATGAGACCAGATGGTCTAGAACTAGTCCCTCTCTAACCATGAAATGGATTTTTTCCTAGTTTAGGACCAGATTTTTTTCTTCACATCTTGACAAGACTCTTCCCACATTCTACAGACATCCTTTAAAAGTATCCCCAAACATAGAGAAGTCATCCATGAAGACCTATAGAAAAACCCCTACCATGTCTAAGAAGATTCCCATCATGCATCGCTGGAAGGTTCCAGGAGCATTGCATAAACCAAAGGGAATGCGTTTGAAAGCAACGGTTCCGAATGGACATGTGAATTTAGTCTTCCCTTTATCTTATAGGGAGACCCCAATTTGATTATACCCTAAGTAGCCATCTAAGAAACAGTAGAAGGAATGACCTGCCACTGTTTCAAGGAATTGGTCAATGAATAGTAAGGGGAAATGGTCCTTCTTGGTGAATGAATTTAGCTTCCTATAGTCAATGCAGACCCTCCATCAACTACTCACCCTTGTTGAAAGAATCTCTCCATCCTCATTGGTTATCACTGTTATTACAGCCTTTTTTGGAACCACTTAGATTAGGCTCACCCATTAACTCTCAACTATGGGATAAATGATACCGGCTTTTAAAAATTTTAGAATTTCATTCCTTACTACCTCCATGAGATTAGGATTGAGTCACCATTGAGGTTGACGACATGGCTTTGAATCAGATTCCAGAACAATCCTATGTGTCCCAATAAGTGGGCTAATCTTGAGAATATCAGACAAGGTCCAACCAAGGGCTTTCTTATGTTTCCTAAGGACATATAAAAGAATCCTTTCATTATTGGATTTAAGAGAATAATAAATGACAATAGTATGTGTTTGATTGTCCCCTAGGAAAGTATAATTGAGTGTAAGGGGAAGTTCCTTCAATTCAAGATCAGGTTGGTTTGGAATTTCAGCAGAATATTGGGACATTGGATCAACTTCAATTTCTTTTTTAGAGTTTCAGATAGGACTGATTCCCCACATGTAGAAGTTTCAGCTACTAGATTGGCTTGATCAGATTTAGAGAAGGAAGTTGGAGTGGTCTCCGTGAAAGTGGTTTCTAGAAAGGTTTCACTGATTGTTGGACCAAAGACTTCATCATAAGAGCAATTTGAAAATGATTCAAGCCGAGGAGATAAACATCCTTCATATTAACAAAGGAAATCAATCTCATCCTGACATAAAAACCCATAAAATATTCCTTGATGTTCTATGGATTCATTATCAATGCTTCCTGTCATGTTTACATCATGAATGTCCTTTTCATCCCCTATTTGTGAGCTTTCATTATAGATGTTCAACTCTAGACTCATGTTTCCAAAGGTGATGGTCATGTTCCCATTTCAGACTCGGATAACAGAGTTTATTATTGTAATGAAAGGTCGACCAAGGATGATGGGGGTTTGTTCCTTATTTCCTAAGTTTGGAGGTTTGTCAAGGACAATGAAGCCAGTAGGGTAGATGAAGTTTTCATCCTTTACCAGAACATCCTTTAAAATCCCCTATGGAACCCTAATTCTTCGGTCAGCAAGTTAAAGTGTGATAGATGTGGGTCGGAGTTCTTCTAGGCGTAACTGTGTGTACAGAAAATATGGGAATAGATTGACACTAGCACCCAGGTCCTACAAGTCCTTGAAAACATTTCTCTCTCCTAGTTCAACATTGATGTAAGGGCAACCCGGGTCTTTCAACTTAGGAGGAATGGTCCCTAGAATAGTGGTACACACATTAGCAGCCAAAAGGACTTGGTTTTTATGTGAAAATTTTCTTTTAAAAGTGAACAAGTCCCTAATGTAATTTGAGTAGGAAGGTATGGTTTGGATTGCATCGAGAAGGGGAATGTTCAACTTTACTTGTGAGAATATTTACCTCAATGTTTCACTCAGTTCAGGATTGGGTTTACCCCTCATGCGGTGAGGATATGGTGTAGGTTGTGGGGTTGTTTGTTGAAGAGTTGTTTCATTGAAAATGTTATCGTGTTTTTCAATTTGATCAATTGGTTCATTTGAATTTTCATCCATGTTTGATTCTTTATGTGGGTTTTTAATAATTTCTTTAGGTTTCTCAATTTATTTACCACTTCCTAAAACAGTAACAACCATTAGTTGTTCATGAGTTGTTTGAGTACAACCTGACTCTCCTCTTGATGTTGAGGATGGCATCGCCTGAGTAGGCATGGGTGCCTTTCCAATTTTGATGGTTTGAAGTTCTTGTTTTAGGGAAGAGACTTCCGAGTTCATCCTCTCCATTTGTTTTCACAGTTTTTCTAGTAGGATTTATGGAACAATTTGTGTTGGTGCATGAGAATATTGGTTTATCCAGGGGGATATTTTGGAGGTGGGATGGTTTGTTGAAAATGGATGGGTGTCTATTGGAATTGGATAGTTTGGGTTTGGAACTGGTTATGGTTTTGGTAGTTCTGATGGGGGTAAGGATTTTGTCCATGTGGTTGGCTAGGTTGTTGGTTATCTTTCTAGTGAAATCCTGGGTGGTCATTATACCTTGGGTTGAAGTTGTTTCCATATTGAGGCTTTTAAAATTTCAAATTATTTAAATCTACTGGGTTTCCCCCTAAAAGAACATCCTTGATGGATGGAATGGTTGGGCAGTTGTCTATCTTATGGTCATGTTTGTCACAAATTGTGCAAACAGGGTCAACAGTTTGGATTTCATGGACTTTCCTAAGGTATATCTCTTCAACCTTCCTAGAGAGTGCTGCGAGTTTATCCCTAAGATTTTAATCATCTCTATGTGTATAAATTCTAGTATTTCATTGTGGTTTTTCAGAATAAGGTGGAGTTTCCCATGTTTGCTTTTGTTCAGAAAGTCTTTCAAGATACTCATAAGTATCATTTGGGGCTTTGTGTTTTAATGGTTCCATTATACATCTTGTTAATGAATGTTTTCTTCCCCAGACCCAAACCTTCATAGAAAATTCTCACATGTTCAGGAATAGAAAAACCATGGTGTGGAACCATGTTTAGAGTGTCTTTGAACCTTTCCCATGTTTCATAGAATGACTCTCCCTCTTTTTCAAAAAATATTTGGATACTCTTTTTTAGTACAATTGTTTTGTGGTGGGGAAAGTATTTTTTGTAGAATTCTCTTTATAGTTGGTCCCAAGAGTTGATGGATGATGGTCTCAAATTGATTAGCCAATTTCTAGCTTGATCCTTTAATGAAAAAGGAAATAGCCTCATCTTAGCTGATTCTAGTTGATGTGGGAACACATGGTTTCTACGATGTCATTGAACTCCTTAATGTGAAGGTAGGGCATCTCAGACTCCATTCCATGGAATGTGGGAAGATGGTTTATGACATGGGGTTTAAATATGTAGTTGGAATCTCATAGGGAATTGTATATAATGCATGAGGGGGCATTGGCCCAGGAAGGTGTGAGGTAGTCATTCATGGTTTGATCAATTTCATTCCCCATGTTTGGGGATACCTCATTTGGGTTTCCATTTTGGTTTCCACCCGGGTTTATGAGTTGGATTATTTGAATACCATCCATTGAAATTGGCTCAATTTTGGACTCTAGAGTATTAGGAAGATTAGAATATAATGTATAGAGTTCCCTTGGTGTACTTGACACCCCAACCCCAGGACTATCCACCCTAACTAGACGGTTTGATTGATCACGGGTGTAGGCGGACATGCGCCAAAAAAAACAAGAAAGGGAAAAGATAAGAGAATTTGGATTAGAAAATAATAAATGTGGGAGAATAGAATGGGTGTTTAGTTGACATACTTGGGTCCCTGGTAACAGCGCCAAAATTTTATTCTCTCTCAAATTTACCCAAGTGATGAAAGTAGAATGGTCCTTGTAGTTTAGCTTGGGTTATCGAATCCTCAGAGACCTAAGAAGTACCTACAGACACGTACATTCTATGGGTTGTTTTTGGATATGAAGTGGCCAACTTGGGTTGATTTTAGATGGGTTTAAGGTATCACTAATAGTTTTATGTTAATTCAAATTAAGGTAATGAGTTGATCCTAGGTTATCGCTTGGGGTGGATTGGATGAATTTGTTTTTTTAATGATTTTAATTTCTTATAATTGAGATGAGTTCATTTAAGAAGAACAAACATAATCATCACTTACTGGTTTAATGCCTACACACCCTAATACTAATCACCCATACACTTGAAGGATCAAATCATCGAGCACTCCATGTTAATGGTTCGTATTGGCACTTGAAATGTGTGACCTTAAATTCAATAAGGATGAAGATGTTTTAAAATCATCAAATAAAAATCCCATTTAAAGAAGTGATTAGCCATTAATGGAGTGATAAATAACATCCAATCAAGACCCTTTCTACTTACTTGGATCAACCCATAAAAAAGATATCCCCTCATTGATGAAATGTCTTCAACGGAAGCGGGAAGTAGACTTACGAGG
The DNA here is from genome assembly GCA_963277665.1 of Viscum album. Lineage (NCBI taxonomy): Eukaryota > Viridiplantae > Streptophyta > Magnoliopsida > Santalales > Viscaceae > Viscum > Viscum album. The sequence continues at coordinate 95,527,501 of OY728141.1, read as the reverse complement.
GTGGAATTGAAGAAGTAAAAAACAACAAAAATCGATCACTCCACCGTTGTGTGATAAATATCACAAAGTACGGTGTGAATAAATTCACACATTGAACCAAAAATATCAACGTGATATGTATAACAACATAATAAGAGTAGAAGATGAACTTTTATTATGAAACTGGGATGAGTTAAAACAACTTACATGTGAAGAAAGAACGTTACAAAGAGAAATTTGAAGAATAACATTAAGATGAAAACAATGCTCAATGATCCTTCAATAATCCAACACCACTGCCTTAAATAGTAATTTTTTATCCTTTGGGTCAAGCCTCCAACAGTCCACATATCATCAATTAATTGTGGTAGGCCATAGGTGGGTGGAATGTAAGGAAGTGTTGATTTTTCCACCCTTGACCCGAGGTGGCAGCCATCTTTCCTACACCAAACAGACACGCTTGGAAGACCTTCTAGATGGCCAAATCAGAGTGGTACATAGAAGAAGAAAATGGAGCCCCATATGTCTTATAACTTCCTGTAACATTTGGTCTCATTTGGAGTTATGGATTCAGATATATGATCATATTAGTGGTGCATTTTTCTGGGCTGCAGAATCTGGCCCAGAATTTTATCTCTAACTTGGGCCGCATAAATGGACACCTTGGAGCCCGAATTAGCATTGGATCCTGTAGAGTGTTTTGTACCGATACATGTCTTATAGAATCCAATGACATTTGGGATTAATTGGGCCTGTTTGTTGGGCCCCACATTCTCATCAGTGGGCTGGTGTCCAATCTGCTTTCTCCAGAATTGCTTCTTTTCATTGCCAAATATATCCATCATCCTTTATGAATCTTTCATTGATCCTTTAATAAAAAAATTTCATATTGAAGTGAATATACAGTTCAGAAGAATAGAAAATTAAAATATGTATAATTAGATTCCTTAAAATTAGATAAATCATTGGGTACTTGAAATGATGTTAAAAAATGTACCACATAATAGTGCATTTTAAAAAGTTTTTAAAATCATAATGTGAAATGTTGTTCAAAGTGTAAAATAAACTAAAATGATGTTTATGAATAAAAAAGAACATGAATTTTATATATATTAACAATGAATATTATCCTCATTTAGTGGCTAATCACCCACCCTGGTTAGGCCGGATAGGGTGTGGGCTACCCCCGTAGGTTGGACCTACCCCATTGAGTTAGGACAGACCCGCAACCCTATGGACCCACAGCCCAATAGGCCTACTGAGCCAAAACACTATTGGGATGAAGCCTAGTTAGGTCAGTGGAGTCAAGATAGGTTGGTGGACCCTAAACTGTGTTAGGTCGAGTCTTCCCTGTCGGGTTAGACCAGACCCAGACCCCACCAACAACTTCTCAGAAAAACGCTAATGTCTTTTAAAACGGGTGTCCTATTTATGAGTTGTATGTGGTATTGGAACCCTTGCGATGAGACAAATCTTTCTGCATACTCTAATAAGTATATCATGGTTGTTGATATACAAATAATGTCTTGGGGATATGTTCTTCTGAAATTAAGGGAACTGCATGCGAAAACCATATGGTTGGGTTAGACTTGAAGAATGCTGACAAGAGACCTTGTGTGGATCAACTGCGATGGCCCAAAGGGAAGTGGGTCTATGTGTCCTAACAGTCTTGTGGTGGAGAGAGGATTTGTGATACACGGTATACCCATGATACTTGACAGGAAGGAGTACCCCAGTATGGCCAAGGTGGGAAGTGGCTCTATGTGACCTGGAAGGACCACACTGGTGAGAGGCTCTGTGTGACCTAGCATACCCACGATAATCACTAGGGATGAGTATGGAAAAGGTGTGAAGTAGAGGTACCTAGTCTTATTCTAGTTATGTTTTGTTGGATTTTTATTTTTTCCCATTTCAATTTAGTGATACCTTTAATCTCAATGGTCGTTTAGTAGCATAACTGTTCTCTTTTCTAATTTTCTTAGGGCATGGTTTTCTGTGCATGTGTACAGGCACTCAGGAAAATGCCTCCCACTTGCAGTTTCATGCCTTCTCCACTAGTCTCTTACCCCTAGAATTTAGGAGGTGGTCTAGGTGGAGTCACGACACTGGCCCCGAGGGACAGGTCGTGACTACCCATCCCCCGGGTCTCATGCCCTGACATCCCCCAAGCATGCCTCCTAAAGGCCAGGGGTTGGCGACTAGCGCTGAAGACATCAACCTGAAGTGGAAGGAATTTTCCTAAGTATCGGTATGCATACACACACAACCATGTACCAAAGCTGGAAAGGTAAACATGCATGCCACTAAACAACCATTGAGTAAAAGTACAAAATGTACGTCAAATGATCCAGAATACTATCCGAAAAAGGCGAATTGAAAATAGGAAAGTACAAGGAAACCCTGAATGTTATCCTCTAAAAGCTCCAGATGATGTGTATGTGTATAGTGGCTACTATAATCCATAGAAGAAGATCATGCCAGCATGATCTCATTGGGAACCGCATGGTCCTAGGCCACCAAGTCCTCCACCAAGTCTTTAGCTATCTACACTAGGCACAACACGTACAGGTGGATCTTGTATAGGGGTGACTAAAAAAATAATCTTTAGGAACCCCAAACCAATAAGAAAACACCACAAATCAATCTAAAAGAAAATAATGAATTATTATAATGAACCAAGATAGCTCACACCTAGTATAATTTGGAGTAAGGAATTTAAGGCCATCAATCGAATCACTGAACCCATTGGGCTGCTGGATAAATCCTTCTCTATGATTACAAAGATCCTAATGGGTCACACAGATCTACTTCCCACTATCCTTAGGTTGATGTGGTACTCATCCCTGATAAGTACTGTGGGTATGATGGGTTACCCATAGTCTCTCCCCACCGTGGGATTGCTAGGTCACACAGAGCCTCTTTCCACCTTGGCCATACTAATGTACTCCTCCCCGTCAAGTACCTTTGGTCTATCAGGTCACACAAAGCCAGTCCCTAACATGGTTTTTTAGGGTCACATAAACCTCTTCCTACTAGGCCATCTTAGCAGATTCACACACGCATTATTGTCATAAGTCTTCATGTCTCAGCCAACTGCAGGGTTCCCGCACATAGAGAACTTGATTCTGGGAGAAATGATCCCGAAGCCATTCATCATATTTCAAATTATATGAAATCCTTCTTACAATATTCCAAAATATCCCTCTCATAGAGAAGGTTCCAATTATTCCAACGTCTCATCAAATGGATGCCCAATTTTAATGTTATTGGGGTATTCTAGAGAGGGACGGGTTGGATCTAAGTCTGCTCTGATCCGGTCAGACAGACCCCACCCGATCCGGCATGGGGTCCCCTGAACGGACCCGGGTCATATAACCCAACCCAGATCCATCCAGGATTGGTTCCATCTTGGTATGTCCCATTGGTTCGCAGGTTCGGTCAACCTTCTTCCCATCCCGTTGTGCAGGCTAGTTCTCTCCTGACCAGATGCCCTGAAGGCATCAGGCTTGTGCGAAACACGGTCACCCGATGTCGGCCCCACCTCCAACCTGCACACGGTCAATGGACCGCGTGCCACCACCTATGTCATAGTATTTTTCCATGTCCTACAGCCTCTGATGGATCCTTCCACACTACTGCAACTCGAGCTAGTCGTGGCACACCGTCATGCCACACTGCCCCCCGCCTACGGCCGTTGCCGCCAGCACCAGTGCACCAACATATTCTTCTCTAACCTCTGTGTCTGCTCCGGTGGTCTGTTCTCTCATTGCATGCTCCTATGTCCTATGGGGGATCCCATCATTCCTATTATGGCATCAAATCCCGTTTTATTCCATTTCAACGATTCACCCATGAATAATGCACAAAAAATGCACAAGGTGGATAGGATCAAGACTTTTTTATGTCAGCTCTCTCCCTCGTTGTTATAGGTTTAGAAAAAAGTGATAATGATTTTTTAGTTCTATCAAAAATAAATCAAATAATCCCAATGAAAAACCGTAAGAAAAGTACCCTCTCACAAGAAAATATGATCCTCGGAATAACCTGTTCAAGGGTTGATTTGCATTTCTCATCTAGAAAAAAATGGGGAAAATTAAAACAAAAACAAACCCCAACCTAATTGGATTTTGTTTTTGAAGTGATCCGTTTGTAAGTATTTATGTTCCATTTGAATCCATCAACGTTCATTGCCCTATAGTCCCATTCTTTGAGGTGTGTTGACATTGCTAGCAATCAGTCGGCGTTCGTCGGTTATCATCGGACAGGGTCTCTCACCGTAGGTTCATCAAAGAAATTTTTATCGCTTGATCCTGATTTCTCCAATGCATTAACACATTAAAATAAAACATCATAGAGTGATTCTATTACACTACGTTATCACATCATTACACTATTTCATTTATAAAATAGCATATATATTTCACTTCATTTAATGCGTCATTATGATACACATTTATGAGACATTAATGAGATTCATTTAATGCAACTCATTATTGCTTTTTCGCTTAACCGTATCACCGTCGTGCCACCACCCAATGGTTGGAAAAAACAAATAAAATAACTTTTTGACTTTTTTTCTGAAAATTATGAAAATTAAAATTTTTGGTTTACCATTACCAGTCAAAGTTAATTCCTTTATAGGTAAATTGTGATGTTCTGAGTTCATTAGTACCCTTAGAGTTTTGATCTGAGAACCAGTTTAAATGTTATAAAAAACTACACGTAGGTTTACTAAAATGAACTAAAAAGATCAAAATTCTATTTCGAGCTCACTGGGCCTCGAGAATCAGGTTCCGTTAGAGCTTCTGGTCTCAAAATAATCCCATAAAATTATAAAAATTACATGTAATTTTTGGGACATTACATTACTCACCCCTTTTGGGCTTCACGTCCTCGTAAGCTAAGACAAGTCTAACAAACAAATAGGGGTATTGAGCACAAATATGAGCCTCCCGATTCAATGTGATCTATTGTTCATTACCATTCTACCACTGAACATATACAATAGAAATTTACCAATCCTAATGGAATCACTCCTATTGATCCTCTTATCTCCATTGGGAACTCCACAAACTTCTCCCCTTCATCAATGTCAAGCACACCTCAGTCGATGACATGCGATGGATCATGCATGCACCTCCTTTGCTGAGAGATGTAAATAACATTGTGCACTTGTTGCATTTGTGGGGGAAGATCTAGGAGGTACACAACCTCTTAAACTCTACTATCAAACTAAAAATATCTGAAGAACCTCAGAGATAACTTGTCTCCCAAACCAAACCTCTGCAAACCCCATTGAGGTGAGACCTGAAGGAACACATTGTCTTCCTCCTCAATATCCAATGGCCTCTTTCTCTTATCGGTATACGATTTATGCCTCCTATGTATAGTTCTCATCCTCTCATGAATTCTCTACACCTTCTCAATGGTAGACCATACCAACTATAGACCCAAGTGTGTTGACTCCCCTGGGTCTGTCCAACAAAGAGGTGATGTGCATGGCCACCCGTACAAGGCCTGAAATGGTGGCATACCATTGGAGGAGTGATAATTGTAGTTTTATGAAAAATCTAACAGTGTTCGTTGGTCCTCCAAACTTTGAAAAAAATCAAGGATGCAAGCACAAAGCATTTCCTCCTTGTTTTGTATGGTCTAAACTGTCTGACCATCTATCTAAGGGTGAAATGATGTGATCAAGCATAGATGAGTCCCAAACGCCTCATACAATCCCTTCCAAAATAGATATGTAATGAATGGATCGTGGTTTGAGATGATTTTCAATGTTATCCTATGTATCCACACTATCTCTTGGACATAGAGGCATCTCAATCCCTCTACCAATCCCTACTCATGAATGGATAGGAAGTGAGATGACTTGGTGAGTCGGTCAAAGATCTCCTAGAGAGAATTGTGTCCCCTAGATGTGTGTCATAATCCCTTCAGGACATCCATCTTTATACCATCACATTTCCACTATGGTACCTCATGTGGATGGGACAAGGCTGCTAGAACCTAATGCTTGGCCTTCACTTTCTGTAAAGTGAGGCATCGTGAAACGAACTCGGCCACTGATTTCTTCATCCCTGGCCACGAGTACTGACTTCGTAGATCCTGGTACATCATTACCACTCTAGAATGTACGACGAAGAGGTGGTATGGAACTACCACAAAATATTCTCTCACAACTCCACTGGTACTATTTTTCTCCCCTTAAAAATGGTGATGTTCTCTCTACATATCGAAAATCCATCTGGTTCTTGTTCTGAGGATAACTGAGCACGTCGGGCCTCACAATCAACATCCACAAGTTGTGCCTCCTTGACTCGTTCTAATATTGTAGAAGTGATAGTCATCAACTGTATGTATGTTTATTCATTATCATCCATGAGGGATAACTACATCGGGGCTAGCTTCTCTGTCACCTCACTTAGCAGATATAAACCAGACCTCATGGTGAGTGAGTCTGATACCACGTTCCTCTTCCAACGACTATAGACTATCTTAGAGTCATAGTCCTAGAGGAACACTATCCATCACCACTGCCTCAAGTTCTGGTCCTTCTATGAGAAGATATACTTGATGATCTTGTCATCAGAGTAGATGTTAGAATGTTTACCCATCAAGTAGTGCTGCCACATCTTCAAATAAAATACCCCTGCTGGTAAATCCAGGTCATGAGTTGTGTAGTTCTGTTCATACTACCTCCATTATTGTGAGCCATAGGTGATCACCGATCTCTCTTGCATAATGAAAAAACCTAGTTTGGTCCCAAATGTGTCACATAAAACTACATACCCAACACCCTCCTCTCGTAGTCTCAAGATGGGGGCACTCGTCAGTCTCCGTCTTAGCTCCTCAAAACTCTGTTGGCACTTCTTCGTCCACATGAAGGTTTATACCTTCTTTTTCAATGCTAAAAAGGGTGTTCTTACTCTATAAAATTTCAGCACAATTCTCTAGCAGTACTCATCCATCCCCAAAAAACACCGTACCTCTTTCATGGCCTTGGGTGGATCTAAAGCCAGTACTACCTCTATCATTTATAGATCCACTGCAACTCCATCCCCCATGATGACATGTCCTAGAATGTGTACCACTCAAATATATAATTGGCACTTCGAGAGACTACCATAATGTTGGTTCATCCGAAGTGTGTCCAGGACTATCTACAAGTGTAAAGTGTCCTCCTCCTTAGACATAGAGTACACTAAGATGTAATCAATGAAAAGTACCCTCAAACAATCGAGGTATGGCAGGAAGAGCCTATTCATGAGTCCCATGAACACTATTGGGGAATTGGTCACACCGAAAGTCATCACCAAACACTAATGTTTCCATACCGTCATCTAAAGGATATCTTCGGAACATCCTAATCTCGTACATGAAGATCATGATAGCATGATTTGAGGTCTATCTTTGAGAGCCACCATGGTCCCTTCTGCTGGTCAAATAGGTCATCAATCCTTGGAAGTGGATACATTTTCTTCACGCTCACCTAGTTCAGATGCCAACATTCCATGCATAACCTCAAGATCTCATCTTCATTCTTGGAAAAAAACATTGGGGCTACCCATGGTGAAAATCTTGGAATCACAAAGCCCTTCTCCTATTTTCCTCCATATATACCCTCAACTCGTTAAGCTCCACAGGTACCATCCAATATGCTAGTGTGGATATCGGTGTTGTATCAGTGTATAGATCGATGTCGAAGTCTTCCTCCCTATGAGGAGGTAGTCTCAAAACATTATCACGAAAGACATCCCCATACTCATCCACAACTACTAGAAATATTGGACTCCCCTCATCCACAACACCGAGGGTGAGGCTAGCCAATTAGTGAGTGCTTGACTGCACCCTCTTCCATGAAAGTATGTTCTATGCTGCAAAATTTCCATTCACTCCGGTCAAAGAAAACCCAGACCCATCCTCGTCGGCACGCCTCACTTTGTGCCTAATACAGTCGATATGACCATGGACTGTATATAACTGGTCCATACCCAAGATGAAGTCATAGGGCCTCGATGCCACTACTAGAAGATCCCAGCTAAAGCTCTCGCCTAATAGAGTAAGCTCACACTGTAGACACTAGTGAGTAATCATTGAGTCCCCTTCCATAGGAGTCTATAATCGTATGGATCGATCCAACAACTCTCATGGAATCACCAAGCATCAAACGAGGTTCGTGGAAAGGAAAGAGGGACTAGAACCTCTATTTATATGAACTAAATCTAAGGTGGAGAAGACACAGATCATACCTCTAACCATATCCATATCACCGTGGTCATAGGCCATCACTACCTGAAGATGAGCTCTTCCCTATCCACCTACTCCTTGAGTATATGGAGGAACACATGGGGATGGTGTAGGTAGTACCTAGAACCGTCTATTGCTGCCTATTGTTTTTTCTCCTCCCCTACCAAACTTTCTAAATTGTGGACCTCCTCGCTCGAACCTGTACCTCTTCCTTGGAGGACCCTTGACCATGTGTTGATCGTCTGTGTGGTGGGTCAGGTAGTCACGAGCCATGTGTCCATGTCTAACACACGTGTAGAATGTCATGTTCCTCTCCAAACCCCTTGGCCTCTCACCACAGATCATGTGTCTTGGGGTCATCCTCTAGATGATCTAGTCTTCTTGGACCTCTGCATCATCTTTCAAATGCCTGCTATGAATGAATTGGCCACCTGTCACCTAGTGGTAGCTCCCACCATTAGTGATTACTCTATGAGGAATATCTCTACTAGTAGAGCTCTCTCTACCACTGCAACCAGAATGAGGATGTAGAGGGAAATCATCAATTCCCTGATCTTCCATCGGAGTGCCTACTCAATGGTTTGTGCCCTAAATAAAGGGTCCTCACCATATCTGTTGAGTAGCGAGAGTGGACTGTAAACCTCACAGAGAACTCAAACACAGACATTATACCCTACTGTAGATAAAGCAACTCATGTATACACACCGATAGAAAGGTAGGGGGAAGAACTCATAACAGAAATGTTACTCAAAGTTAGCCTAATTGATGGTAACCTCATCATGATTATGAATCATTAGGATCTACCATCTCCCTATAGATCCCTGAAGAAGGCTTGTAGCTAAGATCGTCATCTTGTTGAGCGGTGACCTCACTAAGCGGAAGACCCCCGTCACTACCTCCATCCAGTCCTCAGTGGCCTCAGGATCTCTCTCTCCCCTAAACATGGGAGGTCTCTATCTATGGAACTCATGAAAGGAACAGATTCTACATATGTACTCTACTTGAAACTCTAGTAGTAACTGCCGATCAACAGGTGGTGGTAACGTTGGTGCACCACATGGAGGGGCCATCCCTAGAACTATACTCTGAACCAACACCTCATCGCTTGGCGGGATGTCTGCACGGTCATGTAACGGAAGCCTAACAGGCTGTCTGCATGATGGAATCCTGAAACAGCTCAAGATTTACCACGGTCAATATATTATACTTGGTGAGATAACGTTAATTTAATAATAATATGAGGAAACACTTACTCCCTATAAGATTCATGCAACTAGTGTTTTTATGTATAGATCCAAAAAGAAGAATTCATGGTCCTAGTGTATTGATACATCGGCAGCCCTACCAACACTGGACTCCATGAATTTAAAAATTGAACTCCAAACATTTTACAATATTTACAAAAAACAAAACAATAGACTATTGGTATTTGAAGTAGAACAACCAAATATAATACCACTTTGCCACAACCTGTCCCCCGAGGCTCGTGTTGTGACATCCCCCAAGCCTGCCATCCAAAGGCCAGGGGTTGGTGACTAGCACCGAAGACGTCAACCTACAAGTGGAAGGCATTCTATTCAGTAACATTATTCACATACACACAACCATGTATCAATGCTGTAAAGGTAATCATTCATGCCACTATGTAACCAAAGAGTAAAAGTAAAAACTGTAGGTCAAATGGGCCGAAATATAAACCAAACAAAAGATGAAATGAAAATAGGAAAGTACAAGCAAACCCTATAATTTATCAACTGAAAACCCCACCTAATGGGTATGTGTAGTGTAGCTGCTGGAAACCATATAGGTAGGTCCTGCCTACCTAATCTCACCGGGTAGCACCTGATCCTGGGCCACTAAGTCCTCTACCAAGTCGTTGGTCGCCTGCACAAAGCACAACACATGCGGGCAGAGCCCACACAGGGGTGAGTAAAAAAATAACCAACAGGGACCCCAAACGAACAAGTAAAGGACACAATTAAAACCACAAGAAAACCACGACGTATGAACATGAATAATAATCACAAAGAAAGACAAATCAAACCCGATATAATCTAGAGTAAGGAATGTAACACCATCAGTCACATCACTACACACATTTGGATGATGGAGAACTCCTCCTCTATGAGTACAGTGGGCCTGTCAGGTCACACATAGCCTCTTCCCACTATCCTTGGGTAGATTTCGTACTCATCCCTGATAAGTACCATGGTTATACTGGGACACATAGAGCTGATATCCACTATGGGTCTACCTTGTCACACAGATCCACTTCTCACCTTGCCTATACTGAGGTACTCCTCCCTGTCGATTATTGTGGGTCTGACGGGTCACAAAGAGTCACTCCCCATTGTGGGCCTACCAGTTCACATAGAGAGACTTCCCACTAGGCCATCATAACTTATCCAAATAAGGTATCCTTGCAGTATTTTTAGGTATCATCCAACCGTAGGGTTCCCACATGCAGTGCTCTTAATTCCTGGAGAACCGCTTCCCACACCATTCATCGTATTTCAACATCCATGAAAGCCTCCTATGAATAGACCAAAATATCTGACTCATCGTGAGGGTTATAATTTGGTAAATGGATCTTAAATTAGATGCATGGTTTGAATGATATTTATATTTTTTTCAAAAAGGGGTCGGTTGGGTTTGAGTCTTGTCCAACCTGACCCATCCCGGGGTCTACCGACCCAACCCAGATGTAACACCCCGAGCTTCCACGATACGCTTCTCATTCAATAATGCAATAGCTTGCATTGTATGCAACTTCATGTTCTAAAACACCGCGACTAACCAAAGTAGCCATTATGAATAGTAATAACCACTTTTTAAAATTATATAAATTTTATATTTCAAAATGGACTTCATTTTTGTATTCGTAATATCGAAATTATCCAAAGTTGAATTTTTTGTAATTTTCTAAGAACTTCCAATTTTTGATGAATTGTGAAAAATACTTAAAAACAACTTTTTAAATCAAAATAATGTATAGTGATAAATTATACTATTTATTGGTTTTAAAGTATAATTAGAATATATTTTTACCATTTTATCCAATGGTGGTCATTAGAATTAATTTAACATTGAAATTGGACATAAACAATTGCCAATCTTTTGATATAAATTGTTTCTTAGAAACACGCTATTTTTTGTAACAGCGGGAATTAATTATAAAATTAATTAATGCATCTTATATGTTTGGAATTTTGTAAAATAGACATCATTTTTGAATTCAGAATATCAATTATAGCTTAGGGTGAAATTTTGGCATTGTTCTGAAAAACTTCAATTTTTGATGAATAGTGAAACCACTAAGTGGTAGTAAAATAACTAATTTTTCGTTTAAATGAAATATTACCACTTCTGTGATTTGATTTTCAAAAATCCGACATACATGGTTGTCATTAAGAAGTAAAATGTGGTTCAATGAGATTAAAATAATTTTTTGGTGAATAGTAACTTTTAAGTTCTTAATCGCGATTAGAGGTAATTAGTGTAGTTTAAGGTACAAATAGTGTTTTAATAATATGAGATGAGCATGACACTTGTCCTACTACTATTGGATGAGTCATGGCCGACCAATACAACCCATGGGTCAACTTGGGGACCCCATGGAGCCACTTTATTTGGAAAATGACATTAATATATATTTATTTAATGTCAAAATTAAATTGACACAAACATGAGTTGTTTTACTAAAACAGTTTTTAAGTGGGGTTACACAAGTCCAAATTTTGATTATAAATATTCATTCAAAAGCTAAAAGGATTTCCCACATCATAGTATTTTTTTTTTAATTTTTATACATTAAATAAATTAAAATATTTATGACATCATGATGATGCAGCGATGACCTCATTATTTAACGATTTTAATAAAATGAAAAGATAATGTAAAATCCAAGGCTTACACATGTCCAAAGACTATTGGATGGGTAGATTTCGAAACCTTATCTCCTTATCCACGAATTATATAAGTGTGGGTCATTTACAATACGAAAAGAATTGTATAATAATGTAACATTTCAATCTTTCCAAAAGAGCCCCTCCTCTCCACTTATAAAAGGCCCCCACCTCTCCCACCTCATTTACACTTTCAAGCCATTTTTCTCGGCCACCCTATGCCCAAATACTCTCCCAACGTCCCCCTCTAACTCTTAGAAGCCTAACTTTGGGCATAACTCTTCCCGAGGAATCCTTTGGCTCAAATCAAAATGAGTTACCCGATTTTGAGGTAATGTCTTCTCTAATGTTGTTGTGTTTTATTTTTTCTTCTCCAACCCCCTAAACTCTTTTCATTCCTTTCTTTTGTAACAACACCAGTATCTAAAATATACTAGGATGTTGTTATGATAATGATTTGGTTTACACATACACACACCTTCGTCTAATGGTTAAAGAGCATACTGTTTCTGTGGGTGGCGAAATACTGCCTCACAAAACGATGATTGTTCAAATTCTTTTAACACCTATAATGGTGGACATTTTGATGACACTATTTTCATATATGATATATATATTATGTTTATGTTTTCCTTATGCTTCTTTATTTCTCATTTATGGTATACTTTATGATTTCCATTATGGGTAAACGCGATAATTTCATTTTAGAAAGTGCGGACTACCGCCCCCTCAAAGTGAATTGAATCGTTAATGCCATATGTGGGATGTATAAAGGATGGAGTAAATGGTATTATACACTATATTATACTGGAATTATATTATACATTTATATCATTATGATTTAGTTCCATTAAATATGAAATTGAAATGAAAGTAGCGTTCATGTGTACGTACGGCTTATCGTCTCCGTGAACAGTGCATTTCATTTCTTACCTCTAAATGTTACGTAATATTATAAATGAATGTATATACTGGATATATAAGATATATATGACATATAAATCGTGAATATAATTCTGGATATAATGGATATATCACCACATGAACAACCTGTAATTATAAGAATTTTATTTTTGACTCATGTACCAAAGATCGACAAAACGACCGTTATTAACTTAAATAATTACATAATGTTCATAACATTGTAACAAGTGATATAAAAAGGATAATAAAATTTAAAATGGTAGATATTAACTCTAGATTATTATTCAGGAGGTTAAAGAACGGTCGAATCAAGTCGGACACAATGTAAGGGAACTTCTTAACCCAATTTCTATTCTTTGGGTTAATCTCCTACTTTCGAATTATGTCATGATATTATTATGTTGTATATTGTATTTATACTTTCTTTATGTGTACATATAGTGAATACACATAATAGATATATTTTATTTAAAAATGATCTTTTTAAGGGACTTCATCTCAATCTCCATTCATTGAGGCATATTTTGTTTTATACACAAATTTCTTTTATACAGTGTATAAACCCCTTTGACTTTTACGTTTATTCAAAAGGAATCTTATTTATATGAAGCGTTTTACTAAACGAAAAAAGGGAATGTTTTTATTTCCGTACTTATGCAGCGACAACGACTTCTCCTCCGCCGTGACCATTATTTGAGTTTTGGCTTCCTCTACAAGCCATCACTTTTTTTAATGAAAAATAAATACAAAGTTTTAACATTCTTTTATTTTGGTTTTGAAAATTGTTTTGAAAACGTTTTTTGTATTGATATCTTGTGATTGAAATGTGGAAATGTTATGTTTCCTTTATGCATGTTTTATGTGATACGATTATGTTATGTTTTATGATATGTTTAAACCTATTCATATGAGGAATGCATTGGACTTAATAAGTGACGGGTGGAGCCCGCTACAGCTCCTCGATGCATCGGCAGGTCTCATGAGACAAACTAGTGTCTTGGCACAAGGCCTTGACAAAATCTTATTTGTGGTCTTGGCACGAGGCCCTGGCTACGTGGTTATGATAGTCTGGCATTATGCATTCCATCATTATGAAAGTGTTTATTGATATTGCATGTGATTATTCGACCAGTAGAATATCCATGTGAATAAGTAAATGGCATTATCTCATTTTAATTTTTCCATATTATGCTGAAGTTCAAGTTTAAAAAGGCTTTTGTTTTAGTTATACATTGCCTTAAATGTTAATGTTTATTTATGAAAGCTTCCGCAATATTGTTATCCTTACTGAGTATCTGAGCTCACCCCTTTCAATGGTTTAATATTTTCCAGGATGTGAAGAAGTATTTTATGAATGACCTGCAGGGATAGTCAGAAGAGGATATGAGTGTGGACTATGGAGACTTTGTTATTTTAGTTTTTCACCTTCTGATGTAATGTACATTTATGAATGTATCTAGTGTTTCCAAGGCTACTAAACTAATCGGTATTTCGAGACTTGATCTTTTGTGATCAAGCCAATGTTACGAAGTAATGCACCGACTCTGGGTAGCTAGGGTCAGGGCGTTACAGTTGGTATCAGAGGCAGTTTAGTACTAACCTTGGAATCTAGATTTAGATAAACTCTGATTAGAGCACATAGCCCAAAGATAGAATTTGAGTATTAGTATAGAAGAACTTCCTATAATTTTGTTATTGTAGAGATTTTGTGAGTTTTCCGAGAAATACATCCCTGTCTGGATACGAGCAGGTAGAGGCGGCTCTGGCACAGATGTACCTAGGGTTAAAACCCGAAAACACCGCTTTGAGCTAGACTCAAACGGGAACTGGTGCACGACAACGGGCCTTGTTGTACTCTTGGTTACGACACTCCCGGGGGATATGCTTAGGATAATTCTCATTTTCTTTACAAACCACTATGAAAGGTTATGAGTATATACTTCCTCAAATAAAACCTTTTTATGATTATGGATTATATCCATAAATAGTTCAATTTATGTTAAGTATTTTACAAGTATGGAATTATGTATTTTGATTCATAAACTAATCTAGTTTATGACATTGTTTAGAAATGGCGCCTAGTGGAAGTAATGGAAACTGTATCAATGCACGCACTCCGTGTAGGGATTTCCCTCCTGCTCAAGATAATTATTGTGGATCTGGAGATACAACTGGTGCTGAACAACTTATTACCATACTAGGACAACTCACTCAAGTTATGAATAATAAATTTACTCGTATGGATCACCCTGATCCACAACGTGGAGGATCAATGTTAGACCGCTTCATGAGGCAACAACCACAAACATTTAATGGGGGTGCAAATCCGTTAGTAGCTGAGCAATGGATAAACTCCTTAGAGAAAATATTCCATGCCTTGGGGAGTAGCGAAAGGGAGAAGGTTTTCATGGCAATTTACCGCCTCACTGGAGATGTCGATCAGTGGTGGTCGCTGATTCAAAACACAAAGGAAGATGATGACATATCGAATATGGAATGGAGGGAGTTCAAAGAGATTTTCATAGAAAAATACATTCCTCGTGACCATCGATCAGATATGGAAAGACAATTTCTGAGTCTGAGGCAGAAGGAGGATGAGAATGTCGTAAAGTATGAGGCTAACTTTACAAGGTTAGCGAGGCATGCTGTCGATTATATACGTAACCCAAGGAGTAAGATTGATCGTTTCTTTGATGGGTTAAAACCATTTCTCCATCGAGCATTAGTATCACAATCCTTCTCATGATACGAAGATATTTTCTCGTGTGCTATCAAGACAGAAAAGGAATTCTCTAAGTCTTATGACAACAAAGTAAAGCAAGAGAAGAAGAGAACGGTGGAACAAGAGACAGATAACGGGAAAAAGGGAAAGAAGGATTTTCGATTATGTGATAATTGTGGGAAGAATCACCCTGGTACTTGCCTAAAAGGAAAGGGAGTTTGTTATAAATGTGGAGAAAAAGGTCACTAGGCTCGTGATTGCAAGGGAAAGAAAGAGGCTGTCAAAGTTGAATGCTACAATTGTAGGGAAATGGGGAATTATGAAAATGAATGTCCTAAGCGTCAAGGAAACTTACCTCAGAAAAGGCCAAGGGATCAAGGCCAATCTTATGCTGTGACTACAGTTGAAGTGGAATAATTAATGTATTGGTGCTTTTGGACTCATGGATTATATTCTGGTTATAAGAATAATGTGATATATATAAAGATTGTACTGCAGTACTTTTTGATTTCAATAAGGTTTTAATATGATTAAGGTAATCATATTTTTAGTATGTGACAATAAGAGAAACTTTTCTTTGATTGGGGAATCTGATGTTACAATTGATTTTGGAATTAAGAGACCTTTTTGAGAAAGTCTGGACAGAGGTATTTTGGATAACTATAAAGGTTGGAGTGGATTAAGTTGATCTTTGGATAGTATTGTTTAAGGTTAAAAAATTTATGAAGATTATTTTTGGAATATTATGATACTATAGTTTTAGGAAAAGGACAACCTGCAGGGTGGGGCATAACCCGTCGCGTCGGACAAAGCAGCAGGAATCGAACCCACAACCATAGTGCGACAGGCCTTTATTTCCTACCACTAGCCTACAGGAAGTCCCTAGTTATTACAAAATAATTTTACTAATCTAAATGGTATGTGTTAACATTTGGAACCTTATACAATTAGAATAAGTATAATATTTTTGATTTCTATTATCTTTTTGAGTGAAAGATGAGTTGAAGGTTGAAACTCTAATTGTCAAGAATAAATATATATATACCTATCTCTTATTCAATGAATAAATTAATTCATAAACTTTAGTAATGTGATATTAAAACAAAAAAATGTGTTATCCTAATACCTTATGTCTTGTTGAACTGATGATATTTTAAATTAACATAGATTGAAGGCTTTGAGGCCCTCAATTTGACAGTTGATTATGATTGATGACCTCAATCACTCCCTACAAATATTTACGTTTTTCCTCCAATTATATGTCTCTAATTGCCACCAATGTTCTCCTAATCGAGATCATGATTGGGTGGTGACCTTTTCATTTCCCTTTCCCTCTTATTAAGGCAAAATTTTATTAATCTTATTTCCGATGTGGGTTTTCCTCAAAGGTATTTTCTCTTTTCAACCTTTTATTTTCAAAGAAAAATTTCAAATTGCGAGGACGCAATTTATTGAAGGAGGGTAGAATGTAACACCCTGAGCTTCCACGATACGCTTCTCATTCAATAATGCAATAGCTTGCATTGTACGCAACTTCGAGTTCTAAAACACCGCGACTAATCAAAGTAGCTGTTATGAATAGTAATAACCACTTTTAAAAATTATAGAAATTTTATATTTCAAAATGGACTTCATTTTTGTATTCGTAATATCAAAATTATCCAAAGTTGATTTTTTTGTAAATTTCTGAGAACTTCCAATTTTTGATGAATTGTGAAAAATACTTAAAAACAACTTTTTAAATCAAAATAATGTATAGTGATAAATTATACCATTTAGTGGTTTTAAAGTATAATTAGAATATATTTTTACCATTTTATCCAAGGGTGGTCATTAGAATTAATTTAACATTGAAATTGGACATAAACAATTGCCAATCTTTTGATATAAATTGTTTCTTAGAAACACGCTATTTTTTGTAACAGTGGGAATTAATTATACAATTAATTAATGAAACTTATATGTTTGTAATTTTGTAAAATAGACATCATTTTGGAATTTGGAATATCAATTATAGCTTAGGGTGAAATTTTGGCATTGTTCCGAAAAACTTCAATTTTTGATGAATAGTGAAACCACTAAGTGGTAGTTAAATAACTGATTTTTCGTTTAAATGAAATATTACCACTTCTGTGATTTTATTTTAAAAAATCCGACATACATGGTAGTAATTAAGAAGTAAAATGTGGTTCAATGAGATTAAAATAATTTTTTTGTGAATAGTAACTTTTAGGTTCTTAATCGCGATTAGAGATAATTAGTGTAGTTTAAGGTACAAATAATGTTTTAATAATATGAGATGAGCATGAGACTTCTCCTACTCCTATTGGATGAGTCATGGCCGACCAAGACAACCCATGGGTCAACTTGGGGACCCCATGGAGCCACTTTAGTTGGAAAATGACATTAATATTTATTTATTTAATGATAAAATTAAATTGACACAAACAAGAGTTTTTTTACTAAAACAGTTTTTAAGTGGGGTTCCAAAAGTCCAAATTTTGATTATAAATATTCATTAGAAAGATAAAAAGATTTCCCACATCATAGTATTTTTTTTATAATTTTTAGACATTAAATAAATTAAAATATTTATGACATCATGATGATGCAGCGATGACCACATTATTTAACGATTTTAATAATATGAAAAGATAATGTAAAATCCAAGGATTACACTTGTACAAAGACTATTGGATGGGTAGATTTCTAACCCTTATCACCTTATCCACGAACTATATAAGTGTGGGACCTTTAGAATCCGAAAATAATTGTATAATAATGTAACATTTCAATCTTTCCAAAAGAGCCCCTCCTCTCCACTTATAAAAGGCCCCCACCTCTCCCACCTCATTTACACTTTCAAGCCATTTGGCTCGGCCACCCTCTGCCAAAATACTCTCCCAACTTCCCCCTCTAACTCCTAGAAGCCTCACTTTGGGCAGAACTCTTCCCAAGGAAGCCTTTGGCTCAAATCAAAAAGAGTTACCCGATTTTGAGGTAATGTCTTCTCTAATGTTGTTTTGTTTTATTTTTTCTTCTCCAACCCCCTAAACTCTTTTCATTCCTTTCTTTTGTAACAACAAAAGTATATAAAATATACTAGGATGTTGTTATGATAATTATTTGGTTTACACTTACACACACCTTCGTCTAATGGTTAAAGAGCATACTGTTTCTGTGGGTGGCGAAATACTGCCTCACGAAACGATGATTGTTCAAATTCTTTTAACACCTATAATGGTGGCCATTTTGATGACACTATTTTCATATATGATATATATATTATGTTTATGTTTTCCTTATGCTTCTGTATTTCTCATTTATGGCATACTTTATGATTTCCATTATGGGTAAACGCGATAATTTCATTTTAGGAAGTGCGGACTACCGCCCCCTCAAAGTGATTTGAATCGTTAATGCCATATGTGGGATGTATAAAGGATGGAGTAAATGGTATTATACACTATATTATACTGGAATTATATTATACATTTATATCATTATGATTTAGTTCCATTAAATATGAAATTGAAATGAAAGTAGCATTCATGCGTACGTACGGCTTACCATCTCCATGAACGGTGCATTTCATTTCTTACCTCTAAATGTTACGTAATATTATAAATGAATGTATATACTGGATATATAAGATATATATGACATCTAAATCATGAATATAATTCTGGATATAATGGATATATCACCACATGAACAACCTGTAATTATAAGAATTTTATTTTTGACTCATGTACCAAAGATCGACAAAACGACCGTTATTAACTTAAATAATTACATAATGTTCATAACATTGTAATAAGTGATATAAAAAGGATAATGAAATTTAAAATGGTAGATATTAACTCTAGTTTATTATTCAGGAGGTTAAAGAACGGTCGAATCAAGTCGGATACAAGGTAAGGGAACTTCTTAACCCAATTTCTATTCTTTGGGTTAATCTCCTACTTTCAAATTATGTCATGATATTATTATGTTGTATATTGTATTTATACTTTCTTTATGTGAACATATAGTGAATACACATAATAGATATATTTTATTTAAAAATGATCTTTTTAAGGGACTTCATCTCAATCTCCATTCATTGAGGCATATTTTGTTTTATACACAAATTTCTTTTATACAGTGTATAAACCCCTTTGACTTTTACGTTTATTCAAAAGGAATCTTTTTTATACGAAGCGTTTTACTAAACGACAAAAAGGGAATGTTTTTATTTCCGTACTTATGCGGCGACAACGACTTCTCCTCCGCCGTGACCATTATTTGAGTTTCGTCTTCCTATACATGCCATCACTTTTTTTAATGAAAAATAAATACAAAGTTTTAACTTTCTTTTATTTTGGTTTTGAAAATGGTTTTGAAAACGTTTTTTGTATTGATATCTTGTGATTGAAATGTGGAAATGTTATGTTTCCTTTATGCATGTTTTATGTGATACTATTATGTTATGGTTTATGATATGTTTAAACCTATTCATATGAGGAATGCATTGGACTTAATAAGTGACGGGTGGAGCCCGCTACAGCTCCTCGATGCATCGGCAGGTCTCATGAGACAAACTAGTGTCTTAGCACGAGGCCTTGACAAAATCTTATTTGTGGTCTTGGCACGAGGCCTTGGCTACGTGGTTATGATAGTCTGGCATTATGCATTCCATCATTATGAAAGTGGTTATTGATATTGCATGTGATTATTCGACCAGTAGAATATCCATGTGAATAAGTAAATGGCATTATCTCATTTTAATTTTGCCATATTATGCTGAAGTTCAAGTTTAAAAAGGCTTTTGTTTTAGTTATACATTGCCTTAAATGTTAATGTTTATTTATGAAAGCTTCCGAAATATTGTTATCCTTACTGAGCATCTGAGCTCACCCCTTTCAATGTTTTAATATTTTCCAGGATGTGAAGAAGTATTTTATGAATGACCTGCAGGGATAGTCAGAAGAGGATATGAGTGTGGACTATGCAGACCTTGTTATTGTAGTTTTTCACCTTATGATGTAATGTAACATTTATGAATGTATCTAGTGTTTCCAAGGCTACTAAACTAATCGGTCTTTCGAGACTTGATCTTTTGTGATCATGCCAATGTTACGAAGTAATGCACCGACTCTGGGTAGCTAGGGTCGGGGCGTTACACCAGATCTGCTGACCTGACCCGGATCTGGACTAGAATAGGACTGTCCCATTGGGTTGCTGGCCTATTAGGACAGGGGTCCAACACAACCTCTTCCTGGACCACTTTTAAGGCTGGTACTCTCCCACCCAGATACCTCGATGGCATCCGACCACACCTCCCACCTACATGTAGTTGAGGAACTGCCTGCCATCAACTGTGCCATGGCTCCAACTGTGGCGCGCTACACCGATTGCGCCTATGGTCTCCTAGGGATTCCATCTTCCTTGAAATGTTCTTGAGTCCTCATTTCTATCATCTTGATGATGCGGTCACAAAGAATGCAAAGAAAACACACAAGGTGGATAGGCTCGGGCCTTATTTGTGTCAGTCTGCACCCTCCACGTTATATGTTTATAAATAAGCGATAATGGTTTGAATTTCTATCATAAATAAATCAAATTATCCCTAGAAAAAACCCCATGAAAAATACCCTCCAGAAAAAATGAGTGATCTGTGGATCAACATGTTCATGGGTTGATCCGCGTTCGTCATCTAGAATAAAGAACGGGGAAACATAAAACAAAAACCCCTACCTCATTGGAGTTCGTCATTGAATCGACCCATTCGTGAGGATTCAAGTTCCATTCTAAGACGTTGAAATTTTTCTCCCTCTGGTTCCATTCTCCAAATAGCATTAATGTCGCTAGTGATCCACCGACATTCATCATTTTTCGTTGGAGAGGGCCTCTTGTGGTAGGTTCTTCAGAGAAATTTCCACCGCTTGATCCTGATTTCTCCAAGAGGTTAACCCATTAAAAGAAAACACATCACAATATTTCTGTTACACTGCATCATCATGTCATTATGTTGATTCATTTATGAAATCACATATCTATTAAACATCATTTAATCTGTTGTTGCTCTATATGTTTACAAGTGATTAACGATCTTTATTTAATGCGACTCTTCATATTTTTGTTGTCGCACTACAGTGCCACCATGAAACCACCCAACGGTTGGGAAAAAAATAAAATAACATTTTATGTTATTTTATTTTTTTCCAAAATGTCCGAAAATTATATTTTTCGGTCGACCCTTTTTGGTCGATGTTAAGTCCTTTGTACGCGAATCACAATATTCTAAGTTTAATGGTTCCCTCATATATTTGATCAAATAATAGGTTTAGAAGTCAGAAAAACCCACTCACATGTTTACATAAATGAAATAAAAAAGTTTAAAACTATATTATGGGATCACTGGGCCATAGAATCAGGGTCATCAAAGTGTCTCATCTCAAAATAATTCCATATAATTAAAAACAATTACATGGAATTTCCATGAACTTACAAATTACATCTTTTTTAGGTAACACAAGTGGATATGGATCTATAATAGAGGTATCTATGGGTAATAACTAAGAAAATGGTTCATTGAGATTGACATGATCATTACATCATGCATGAAAATTGGCCTTAAAACACACCGGGCTTGATAGTTACCGATGATAAACCTTACAAATCTAAAAACCATTTACAAACCCTCATGAAGGATTTAAATAGATTATGAATATAAATAACCTTGTATAAACCTATGGTTTCAAGTATTAAAATGAAAGAGTCATTATTTAGAAATACTATAAGTGATTTTCCATGATTATGTGGTTCCCCACTATGATAATAATTTCTCACACAATGATTTTTGGTTTCATTCAATAGAAAGGATTGGATGGAATTGGGTTAGCATTGAATGTGATGGAAATATTTCTGATGATAATACAAATGGGATGATTACTAGAGTGAAGGATATTGTGATTATACATTATCATTTATCAAGATACCTGATTAACAACATCTACCTTAAAAAAACATAGAATCGTCAAATAATATAATGATAGATTTCCTTGACTGTTTCAGTAGTGGATACCATAAAAGAAACAAGTTTCTGTTTCCTTCAGGTCAGAAATGTCAGAGTAAAAACCCAAGAGAATTTATCAATGGAATGATAATTGGTTTTAGGTGTGGAGTAGATGGACTTAAGTAAGTAAATAGAAATGGAAAAGGAAATTTTCCGTTTATGTAACTAAAATTAAAGTTGGTCTCTCTAGGATATTATCAATGGATGAATATTTTAATTGTGTAATGTAAAGGAGTTTTACAAATAGATGCCCAAGAGGGAAATAACTTGAACATAATAAAAAACTTTGGTATTAGTAAGGGTTATATTATTGATGATATAGAGAAAAATAAAGAAATATGAAAGGTATGGCTTGTTCTAATAGTATTTTTAATGTTAAATGTAACAAGCATGATAAAATTTTGGTTGTGGAATTTTAATACAGGATTCATATTTCATATTGTAGGGATGAGGTATTGAAGAATAATATGACAAATCCTAGTTAATGGTTTAATAATGAAATATAATGATTTAAGTGTATATGTATTAGAATTTAAGAATTGAGTCATGTGAATCATGAAATTTATAATAATTGTTATCTATGATTTTTTCATTAATAATTTTCTAGAATATATTGATCGGTAATAAGGACCAAGAAAAATGATTTCTTAAGAAAGTGATATTTTAAGGAAAACACAAGATTAAGGGAAGGTAATCCTTAATATATTTCTTATTTAGAGAAAATGGTGTTTATTTTCGATAGATAGATGAATGATATGAATAATGTAAATTGGATAGTATTGATTACCATGGATCTAATTAATGATTTGTGGACAAAGTGGTTTATGATATCATTGATAGATTTAATAAATTTTTATATTTATAAAATATATTAAATAATCTATGGGTTTATATAAGTAATGAAGAAGAATTTATTTTCTTCTATTTTTTTGGTAATTTAGGATATAGCCATGTTTCCAGATAATACATGATAAATGTATTCACATATTTGGCATATCACAATCAATATACACTTTATGATATATGTGGTATTAATGTTAAGTTTATATTAATAAATTTGGTAACCTTATTACTATATTTTTAATATTTGAATGGTTATATGGTTATCTATTTTTCTATTGGTTGACGTTGAAATTCTGATGAAGTTTTAGAGATTTATGTTTTACTTCACCATATAATTATTTATTCATATTGGATAACATGTGATAATGTAACACCTATAGATTTTGGGAAATATTTTTTTCAATGTTAATTTATCTTTTTGATATTTTTCATTTCACATGAAACTAGAAATAGTTTTATATATACATATATTAAAATACTAATTCAAAAATTACCTTCACATGGAATATACTTGGTGTACATAACACAGAACATGAACTTGGCATATGTTACATGGAATATTGACTTGTCATACATTATTCCCAAAAAAATTCTATGAAACATAATTTTATTATTATAATTATTTAAATGAGGTAATTATAAAATAACTATGAAACATAGTAATATTATTAGTAATAAATACTTCTAAAATATTTTATATAATTTTTAAATATATTGATAATAAAAGATATGATTCTTGGAAAATTCCTTTTATGTTTAAGACACAAGCGAAGAATTAATTGAATATTAACTAAAGTGATACGTTGACATAGGATTATTAAAAAAAGTATAATATAATGTTTTAATAAAAACATATATATAATACTATGTTTTTCTAAAATATGTATAATAACATCATATTTATTATACAAGTGGTATTTAAGAGTATGATGAGAGTCAGGACACAAGGAAAGGGAATTTCATCTCACTTTATATTTCCCTGAGATCTCCACTCTTTAATTATTTATGGTGTATATAAAACATATGTTTTTATTATATTTATATTATACGTAAATTTATGGGTACTCACAAATACATTTTATGATATTTCATTCATGGGGATTATGTTTCAAATGTTACCATATCGGTAAAATAGTTTTGTCTCAATTTACCTTCATTGAGTCTCATGTTTTGTTATGCACCTAAATTATTTTTTGATGTATATAATAGTCCATTTAAAATTTTATATGATGAAGTTAATTATTTTAATGATATTTATTATTAAATTAATTTCCTTTTATTACATGTAAATATTTAACCCAAGTTACCATTTCATAAGAGTTTATTGAGACAATCTCATCTTTTTACAGATTGTTTATGTTTAGGATTTATTTGATGAAATTTTTTTATCCATATCTCTTTAAAATTCTTATAATTTTTTATCCTCCAGTTATTCGTGATATATTCTTATATTTTCACAATATTTCAGCTCTTTGGTATATATGATAGCTAATAATATATTTTTTACGAAATCCCATCATTACCCTCTCATTGGTCAGAAATATGTGTTCTTTTGAAACCATGTTTTCTAAAAAGGTTTTCCAAGAATGTTATACTAGTCCCCTATTATCATTAAAAGAAAATTTTACCCTTTTTGTCTTTTATAAATGTTTTCAAATGAATCTTCTTTTCACTTTCCAAACAATGCATTCTTCTATCCATTTTACCCTGTTAAAGGAATATTATTTTTACCTTGTATGACATGTATATATTTTTCCACCATCAATGCTTTTGTTATTTCTATTCATGTTTAAAGTAGATATTTATGAAACTTTTTATAATATAATTCATGTAAAATAGTGTTAAAATGTTTTTCAATAAATTTTTTTATATTTTCAAGGATTTTTTAAAAAGATTACATTGTTTATTTAAAAATTTTCAAATTATTTTCAAATAAATGGGCTATTAAAAATTCAAGATTTCATTATATGTTTTCAAATAATTATCAAATAATTTTTTAAAAATGTTTTAAACCTTATTTTATATGTTTTCAAGGAAAAGGATTCAAAAATGATTTCAAGTCTTATTTATATGTCATCAAGTTATTTTTTAAGAATATGATTTTAAAATGGTTTTATGTATTAAAAAATATTTTTCAATGAAGAAAGGATATTTTCTTTAAGAATTGATTTTGAGAGGTTTTTCAAAATAACTATCCATCTATGATGACATCCATTGATGGTACTAATTCACTTATAAGAATTGATCAAAAGGTTACTTTTATATTCTTTTTATGTATGGGTTATGCTATGTGTGAAGGTTTTTATCAAATTTATTACAATTTCATGGTTTATATGTTTATGAAACCCATTTCTCTTTAACAAGCTATATGTTTATGAAATCTAATTATCCTTCACATGTTATGTGTTTATGAAATCTATTTCTATTTCATGGGATATTCTTTGTATGAAATGGTTATGAAACCTATGACTTTTTTCATAGGTTATGATATGATTACATGTTTATGATACTCATTTCATTACATGGGTTTTGATTAGATTTATTATGATATAATGGAATGTGTATGTATGATTTCATTATGAGATTCGTAGGACCTATATCTCCCTCAAATGCATTGGGTAACTATTTATATTCCATGAGATATCGTGAATGGAACAAGAAATTTACATGGTTCATTATTACAGGGTTGCAATAGGAAATGAAATCGGTTCATTACTACAGGGATGGAATAAGAAATGAACATGGTTTATAATTAGAGGGCTGGAATGTAGAGTGAACTCAGTTCAATAATATAGGGTTGTAATGGGGTGTGAATCAAATTATCAAAGAACATTTCTCACTAAAATTGACTCAGTATCAATGACTTTACTGTAATATAAATCATTATATATGGTTTTGTGTCTTCCATAATACAATGTTTTTATTCATATGTGATTATTTAATGGATTTTGTTCTTTATTTCCTGATGATTCATGTATTATGAAATGTCATTATGTATTCCATGATTCAGGTATATGATATTTGATATGAAGGGTATGATCATATTTCTTATTATCATTTCTTATACCCTTATGTTCCGGATTATGCTGACATATCTCCCATGTTTACCCTTACTGAGAATTTGACCTCATGAATTTTTTTGTTTCCATAACCATGTTATGGAGATATTTATTGTGTTTGATGTGTCTAAGAAGGGTTATATTAAAGAATAACCTAGGATAGACAATGTAGCACATTTATGTACCAGTGCTTATGTTTTCCATGTTTCCAATGGCACTATAAAAGTATGGTCCTTAGGGATTGGTTTACAGAATGTTTTAAATATTCTACAAAAATATGTAATGTCTCTGTATGAAATTCTAAGTTCTATTTAGTTAGTATCATAGAAATGTTTTATTAAATCCTTGGAAAATAGGATGAGAAAAACATTGTGATAACCTTAAAGAAATGTCAATGTATATTTCTAAGGATATGGAATATCATAGGAAATTTTCCAGGAATTTTGAAAAAGTATAGAGTTAGTGGTTTCCTAGAAATAAATCCTTGTATAGATACTATATGTGGATGTGGCTCTGTAAAAGATATACCTAGGGTTAATAACTCCAATAAGATGTTTTTTTCCTAACATAGGGTAATCCGATATATGAAAACATGCCTTATTACAAACCTATTTTGACACACTTGGGGGATATGATTTTTGAATTCACAAAACTCTTCATAAAACATCATAAAGGATTTAAATATAAGTTAGTTATGAATATCCTTGGATTAACCAAGGGTCTCATAGATTAAAGAAGTTTTCATGATTTACAAATAAAATAATTAATTCTTTTCATGAATTGGTGGTTTTTTCTTATGTTAAGTATTTCTCACACTATGCTTATGGTTTTAGTCAATAGTAGTGACAATAATGAACTAGAATAACATTGAATGTGTAAGAAAATTATATTTTGAGTGGTTATGTGGAATGATCACTAGAGGGAATAATATTGTGATCATGCCTAATCAATTTTCAAAGAACTTGATTAACACCATGCACCTTAAAAAACTCTTAGACTCTCCAAGAAAGGGAAAGAATGTGTTCACTTAGAGTTAGGGTAATGGAGGCCATGGAGGAAAGAATATTTAATCTCCTTTATTTCAATATTTTTTAAAGAATCACCTATGTGAATCTTAAAGAGGAACAATATCATGTTTTGAATATATAAAATAAGGACACAAAGCAACTGACTACTAGGGGAAATTGAAGAGTTTGGCTAATGAAATGGATAAGAATATTGTCCTCCCTAAGGCATCATCGAAGTTTATGTGCATTATTTTTGGGAAAAATGGCCATTATGAAACTCAATTTCCCAAGAGGGAAGCTTCTAAAGAGTATTATCAAGGTGGTGTGAGTAATGGTAATATTTCTAGTGAATCTGAGACTATAGATGAAATGTGAAAAGAAAAAGGTATTTTATAATAGGATGATGTGTCCTTGTTAATTTCATTAGTATGAAGTGGAATATTAATAGTTTTATGTTTTTGGATTCAATAATTATGTTATACGAATGGTGAGATATATAATTACTCTTCAGTTAGTGTTTCTCACTATGGATTTATACGAACATATTGAATGGTTTCATTGGAATAGAAAAGTGTTATAATGGAAATGTGGTGTCCCTGGAAAACAAATGATTAAGGTAAATATAACCCTTTATTGGTTCATTATGTTAAGATAATTTTTTTAGATAAGAGACATTTTGGATATAAATAATTTAATTGGACGGTACTAATTACCATATATCTGATTATTGATTGGTTGATAAAGTTTTCTATGTACTCATGGAAAAATTTTATGACTTCTTAGATTTAAGTAATATATACCTAAATATTTTTAATAAGGAATCATGCATGTTTTTAAAAGTATTTATTGTAATTATGGTTGTTACAATGTTCCAAGAGAATATACGATGTCGGTATTCAAATTTTGGAATTTGAAAACCAGTAGTTACTTTATGTTTTATGGGGGATCATTGTTATACTGATTTATTAACATACTTCTTAATGTTTTGAAATTTCATCTTTCATAAGTGTTATATAGTATACCATTTATGGAAATATTAACTAAACTTAAAATGTAGATTGTGATATTAAAGAGACATCTCCCCATATGAAAATTTATGCATGGTTTTTGAGTTGTCAAGTTAAGGGAGATGGAATGAGTTATCATTCTATTTATGGATATCATGATATATAGGTTATTCAGGAATGTAAAATTCACAATCATTACCTCAAATAAGATATGAACTAGGAGTTGATCAAGGAAAAACCAAAGGGTGAGATTTTACATACAAAAATAAAAAAAGTGAATTAAATATGTTTCCTTAGGTTCCTATATATTAATTGAATTATTCAAATATAAAAAAATGATATTGAAAAATATTTATCCTAGTAACTTTCTTTATGATAAATAAGATGGTCTCTTTGATCATCACAGATTTGTGGTTTTTTGATCACCCATTTATGATGATCAATCTTCTATATTGATCTCCAATAGAACTATATTGTTATAATTTTCATACATTCTCATGTTTTCAAATCCCAAATATGTTATCATACATGGGAACCTAGTTATATGTTACTTTGGGTAACCGCTATATTACCAACATTGTTTTTTAATGGAAGTTTTAGTATATATTTTTATAATGTGGGTTTCTATGAAATGAAATTTCAAGTATTAAACATCTAATGACCCATATGAATTTTGAGTGTGAAATTTATTTTATGGGGGGGTAAAATGTACCACCCCATGATTTTGTGATATATATTTTGGAAATAATTTATCTTTTTTATATTTTTCATTACACATGACATTGGAAATAGTTATATATATATATACATATATTAGAACACTAAATAAAACCATTCATTCATATAAAAAGAACTTGTTGTAAATAACATGGAACACAAACATGGAGTGTGTTACACAGAACATCGACTTGGTGTGTGTTACACAAAACATTGACTTGGAATATGTCACATGCAACAACTATGTTTATACAAAACATCATTTTATTGTTATAATTATTTAAAAGATATAATTATAACCTAGAAATTTAAATTAATTATATGAACAATAATAAATACTTTTAAACTATTTTCTAAATATATAAAATATACAAATAAAAACAGATATTATTTTTGGTATGTTTAAAAACACTATTTTCCTAAATGAATTAATTTTAATTACCCTCTGTTTAATATAATGAAAAAACTTTAGATACATTTATTTATTTAATATTATAAAATTAACTCCATTTTTAAATTTTGAATTTATAAATTATACTAGGGTGAATTTTTTGGAGTTTTATGAGAAACATCATTTTTTGATGAATAGTGAAAACACTGCTTTTTAGTTAAAAACTTCCTTTTCATTTAAATATTTTTTATTGTTAAATTATATTATAAATTTTTTTGAGGAAACATTATTTCAATTATAATACAAATTAGGTCATTATAAATAATTTAACCTTGATATTATATATGAAAACATAACAAACATTCGAACATCGTTATACTTTAAAGACCTATAATTTCATCCCATCTGCAGGATTAGCAAGAATCTTAATTTTTCTACTTCTATGAATAGAAATTATAAAAACCTAAACAAATTAATTAGTATAATATTTAATTTATAATTATAACATGTCTATTTTTGACCAAAATGATTAGTAAAAGTGATTAAAATTAATCACAAGGATATAGGTCAAAATAAGCTCAATTAGGGACTGAACCATAATCTTAGCGTCCCAAATGACTTATACACTTACCAAAAATAAATTTTATGGAATTATTTTGTCTCTAAAGATTAAATTAATCAATTTTTGGGGTTTTTAAAACTTTTTTTAGTAATAACATGTCTACAAATAACTTGTTTTCAAAAATTCCAAGTGAGCCATTTTCCTTCCACATAAAAGGCTACCAACTCTCCCACTTACTCACTCCTCTAAATACTATTATGTTCGGACATGATATTCCTAATAAAATTCTCAAAAATCCTTCCTTGTTTTTATAATCCATCCAATAGGCTGAAGGCAATCCATGTAATCCATTTTTTCACAAACTAAAAGGAGTTACCAAATTATGAGTTAACAACCTCTCTCAAACTCCTTTTTATTTTCCTTATCCACCTCCTCCACTATCTTAATTACATGATTGTATAAGAACAACATTATTATTAATATACTATTATGTTTTTATTATTTCGTTTCAACCCACACTTACATACTGCTCCATCTAATGTATAACGAACATGCAATTTATGTGTATGGTGAATGACCACCTAACTAAATAATGATTGTTTAATTTTCCTTACCACCTATCATAGAGGAAATTATGATGGAAACTATGTTTATATATTTTATATATTATATTTATTATTTCTTTAAGATTATATTTTCGTTTTTCAACACATATATTTTTTTACGTTCTATTTGGTATTAACATGAAATTTTCATTTGAGGAAGTGTGGACTACCACCCCCTCAAAGCGACAGGATTAGTTCATACAATACATGGATTGTCTTAAGGATGGTATTAGTGAATATATTAGACATATATGATATTTTAAATCTATTATCATAATGATATATATATACATATATAAACATATATTTCTTTTACTTAATTTCATTCAACACAACAATTAAACATAAATATCATTCCTGTGTAGATAGGAACAATCGCCTCCTGGAACAATGTATTCTATTTCATAATAATATATTATATGTATTATTATAATACATATATAATGTATATAAATTATATTTATGTCATTGATTTCATTCTGGAAATCATGAAACAAAGTATAAATACCAAATATATAACAAATTAAGACATATGTGAAGATTAAAATGAATATTATCCAAAGTAAAACATTAACATAGTATTGTTAAAAAGAGAGAAACATAAGGTCATAATGAAACATTATATATAAGATTATGGTTCAATAAAATAGGTATAAAAAATTTTCATTATTATACATGTGGTTTGAATGAGTATGATGAGAGTCAAGACATAAGGTAAGCAGACTTTAGCTATCTTTTTATTTTTCTGAGATACATGATTTGCTTTCCACTCATTCCTTTTGTGTGGTGTATGTACTACCAATAATTTTATTCTATTTAGATTATATGTATTTTTATTGGTCACATATCCATTTAATGATATTTCTTTCATGGTTTTTATTTTTCTAAAGTTACCAAATTGGTAAAATAGTTTTGTCCCAATTAGCCTTCTTTGAGACTCATGTTTTGTTATGCACCTAAATTTTTTTTCGAGACATATATAATTCCATTTTACATTTTATATCATGAAATTCATTATTTTCATGATATTTTAATCTTCATTTAAAATAATTTTCTTACATCAAGAGTACAACCCCTTGTTACCATGTTATCAGAGTTTATTGAGATAATCTCATCACTTTTTGAGATTGTTTATCATTTTGATTTCATTTATGAAATATTATGATTAATCTCTCAAGAAAATCCGTGAAATTTTGTATCCTCTAGTTATTCATGATATATTAATTTACTGGTACCATATTTCAACTCTTTGTTACGTAAGATAGCTAAGAATGTTTTTTATTAAATAATGACTTTACCCTCTGTTCAGTCAGAAATTTATGTTCCATTAAAATCATAGATTATAAAAATGGTTTCCAAGATTATTATAATAATATCCTATGATCATTAAAACAAATGTTTACCCTTTTTTCTTTTATCAATGTTTTCAAAGAAATATTCTTGTCACTTTCCAAATTAGGCATTTTTCTAACGTTTTTACCATGAAAAAAATATTCATTTTACCTTGTATGACATATACGGATTTATCAACCATCAGTAATTTGAAGTTTTATTTTCATGTTTATAGGTAAATTTTTAGTAAAATATTTTTAAAATATATTTTCCATAAAAATTATTATCAAATTTTTTTATAAATTTTTTTATAATTTTTCAAGGAGAATGGGTATCCAAATTTTTTCATGATTATTTTATATTTTTTCTAGGAAAATTGTCTTCAAAATGTTGGTAAGACTTATTTATATGTTTCCAAAGTATTTTCATACAAATGGGTCTCAAAGCAATTTTAAGATTTTTTTATAAGTTTTCATTGTATTTTCACAGAAATTTTGTTTAAAACATTTTAATGATTTCTTTATATGTTTTAAAATTATTTTCAAATAAATTTTTTTAAAATATTTTCAATGAAAATTGTTATTAAAATATTTTGAATATTATTTTATATTTTTCCAATGAAAAATGTTTAAAAATTATTTCAATCCATATTTATAATTTTTCAAGGAATTTTATAAAAAAATTAATTTGAAATGGTTTTATGTATTGAATAGTATTTTTTAAAGAAGAAAGGATAATTTCCTTAAGAAACGTGATTGAAAGATATTTCAAAATTATTATCCATATAAGATAACTTTTGTGGATGTTATTCATTTATTTATAGGATTCGAGCAAAAGGTTACATTAATATTATTTCTATGAATGTATTATTCTTAATTTTATGGTATTTATCATACTCATTACTCTTTCACGGGTCATATATTTATGAATCCTATTTCCCTTTCATGAGATATATATTTATGAAATCAGATTCTCTTTCACAAGTTATATGTTTATGAAGTATATTTCTCTTTCATCGGTTATTCTTTAGATCAAATTTTTATGAAATCTATATAATTTTCCATGGGTTATGAAATTTTTACGTGTTTAAAATACCCATTTAATATCATGGGTTATGATATGATTGTTTATGATATTGTGGTGCATGTATGTATTATTTCATTATAATATGGGTGGGACCTATATCTCCCTAAAATTTCTTGGATAAAGAATTATATCATATGAGATATATATGGAAAAAATGAGAAATGAACTTGTTTTAGTTTTATAGATATGGAACAAGAAATGAACTGAATTTGGTTTTATAGTTCTGGAACATGAAATGAAGTCAGTTTTGTATTATAGGGCTAGAACGAGGAGTTAGCTTAGTTCAGTAATACAGGGCTAAAATAGGGTGTGAAAGTAGTATAGTAAATGAATTTTTCCACTAAGATGGTATCAGTAGAAATGCCTTGACTACTATAGAAGTCATTATATATGATTTTGTGTCTCCAAAAATTCCATTTTTTATTTCTATGTGATGATTTCATGGATGATTTTATTTATGTATTTATGATTCATGTCTTTTGAACTATCAATCTTTGTTCTATGGTTTATGTATATGATATTTGATATACAAGGAATGATATTTTATTTTCATGATCATGTTATCATAAACTTATGTTAATGATTATGCTTATATATTACCCTTGTTTAACTTTGAAAATCATTTGATCTCAACCCTTTTTATGTTTACTTCCCCATGTTATGAAGATATGTATTATGTTTGATGTGTCTAAAAAGATTGAAAGTAAAGATGAACCCAGTGGAAGATAATATAAATAATTTATGTAATAGTTTTTATACATTCCATGTTTTGAAAAGAAATAATACTGGTACAATCTTTGGTAATTTGTTTTATAATGTTTTAAGTATTCCACAAAAGTTATTCAATTTCTATGTATGTAAATACAGGGTCACTATAGATAACCATTTTTTTATAATGATAACTAGATAAAAGGAATAACTTATCATTATAGTATGGATCTTGTTATTAGTTAGTGGTTGAGGAATAAAAAACTCATCTTCATTTCATAAAGAAATATATGAAGTAGAAATTTACTAAAGCACAACCAAAATATGAAATTGCTATTACGATGTAATTAAAAGATGAGTGTTATTTATATTAGTCCCTTTCATATAATTGATCATATTGAGATTCTATGTTATCATTTGTTGCTTCCAAAAAACAACACCCAGGTTAAAGATGTTATCCATGTATCTCTTATAAATATGTACAAACCTATTACATAACATGTATTGAACATAGTGGTCATATCGCTAGAGGATGGTCTTTATTATAACGAAAAATTGGTTAAGATTCTAGATCAAATAGAGAATGTTATATATAAAAATTCCACTCACCTGTTCAATGATTCATGGGGAAAAAAGAAACTATTTGAAGCTATGTGGGAACCTGATGATGTAATAAAGAATATATATCCTTATTTTTTGGGACCAAAGTGATGAATTTTAAGGGAGAATCTTATTTTAAGAGATATAGAATGTAACAGCTTGAGATTTTGTGAAACATATTTTTTCAAATAAATTTATTATTTTTGATATTTTCCATTACAAACAAAAACAACATTATCATGTTTTACAAAAAACATTGATTTTACCAAATTTTCATAAAAAAAAATATTTTTAAATGAAATGATCCATACTACTGAAACATTATAATTTTAAATCATAGTTTTCTCATAGCCATTATAATGGAGAGTGTGAATAATATTATCTAAATTATGAAAATATTTGTTTTATCCTAGAAAATAAAATTAATTCATCAGTAAAATATTAATTATAAATGAAACTAAAAACTATTTTTAAATGATAGAAATCATTTTTTGAAAAAATATTTTTATTCAAAAAATGTGTTTCACCATAATTAAATAAACACATAATTATTGGTGAATGATTTTAATTATATATATATATATATATAATTCAATAATTTTTTTAATATTTATCATATTTGTTTTATAGAAATAAGATAGTAATAAATCCAAATTTACAATTAAAACAACATTTTTCAAAAAAGTATTTTTTTCAAATTTTTGTCCACTTTTTTTAAAACTACATTTTAAATAGATAAAATATTTATTTAAAAACTAATTTTATTTTTTGAAATCATCATCCTAAAATTATATTAGGGGTACATTTTTATAATTTTCTGAATTGTTTTATTTTTTGATAAATAATGAAAAATACAGAATTTTGTATGAATATTTCCTTTAAATTTAAATTATTTATAAAGTTAAATTATATTTTGATTTTATTTTAGATTAAAATAAGTTTAATTATAAATATAGTAATATAACTAGGATTATTTAAATCATTTTGCTGATGGATTTTCATATAAATTTTTTTTAATCTTTTGAACATTTTCTCTTTGAAAACTCGCTTTCTCATTGCGTCTTTATAATTAATTTTAAATCAAAATTTTTGACTTATGATAATGGAATATGAAAAATGGATTACATATTTTTTAATAACAAAAATTTATATTATTTGATAATTTGAACTTAATTTTTTATAAAAATTAATAATAACTACATCAAAACATTATTTATCATGGTAAAGGTAAAATGGGTTAACATGATGGCCATACTAAAACTATAAGTGTTAAATTGTAATAAAAATTGTATAATATATATTTTTTATGTTCATATTTTGACCATATAATGTATATATACATATACTACTTCATTTTATCATTTTTAATCTGAGAAATGTTGAAAAAACTTTTTATTTTCAATACATATAAGTTTGCGACTCACCTGAGTAATAAAATTCAACCCCATATCATCTCCTCTAAAAATATTCAAACTAGTTTAGTTTGGAGAAAAACTAAAAATATAAAGTACAAAATATTTACTGTATTATTAAATTATTTATTTAGATAAAAAATCCAACCAAGTATGAATTTCATTGTAAACCTACGAAGGTTACTCGAAAAGAGGAAACATTCTTCAAAAAAATATTTTTTATATTTCTTCCATCACCTCAATATATTATTATTAAAACCTTATGATTTAGTAACCTGTGTATGAAAAATATGATGGGATATTTTTATGTTATGTTAAGGACATAAATAACTCTCTCATTTCAACAAATGTTTTATAAAATCATCACTCATGTGTACGGAGGACTACTACTTCGCAAACGGAAGTCATTAACATTTCCATTACTAGCTATCATAGTCGTGAAAATGATGTATAAAAAGTATATATATTATTTTTATAATATAATTATACCACCATAGACATTATATTATATCTTAATTTTTTCTTTACATTCTTAATGGGAAGCGATAATGTCTCGTGTGCCTATGGTGGACTACTGCCTCACGATGTGCTTTTATTTTTTCACTAATGCTTTAAATGACTGATAATATGGATAAATATAACAAATATAACCAATGTAAAAGATATAATTATTATATTCATGATATAATTATCCTTCTAAAATTATAATATGTTGTATCATTAGAGAGTTTGTGAATTATTTTTAAAGAATTAATTTAGTCTTTAGATATTTTTAATTTCCCACCACCCTGAATATAGCATTTTTATATGAATAAAATAATTCTATCTTACATTATATGAAAAAAATCAATATTTATATATAAAAAAAAATTATATAAACTTTTTGTACACACAAAACTATTATTGACTTTCATTGCACATAATACAAAGTAACATTGGTTTCTTATGTTGCACCCAAAGTCATGTTTTACCATATTAGAAGATACTATTAATATTATTATTAAAATAATAATATAACCTCCACATGGAAATTTATATTTATGTAATTAATATGATCATCTAAATTGTGAAAACATGTTTTAAACATGTAAATAAAGTGAGTCATCTGGTTCTCAATTTGTATATGTGAATGTATGAACAGTTTGTCTAAGAAAACAATTTTTCTATGTACAAACACAATTTTATCACATTAATTTAAAAAAATGATCAATTTCATCAATAAAATTTATATATTTTATGTTTAATAAATATTTTTGATACTCATACAATATATATAATAGGTATATGATAAGAATAAATCCAATTTTATGAATAAAAAGATTTATTTTTCAAAAAGGTAATTTTACCATCTTTTCTAGGAGACAACATTTTGAATATGATTTTTGAAACTTTTATGATTTTTTGGTGGCCAAAAAAACTTCATTACTAAATTGAAACATAAAAACAATATTATGTTGAATTTTTGGTATTATTCTAGTAAGTTTCATTTTTTATGAATATTGAATAATTGTGAAATTTAATTCAAAACTATTTTTTTGTATAATTTATTTATAAGGATAAATTCTGTTTTTATTATTATTAAAGTTAAATTATATCAATTATACATTAATTTATCCAATTTATGGTATTTTATTCAATTTCACTTTGAAATTATACATAAAAACATACCATACTTTTGAACATTTGTACTTCAAAACCTTATGTGTCGTTCCGTTTGTGGGATTAAATTGAAATTAATTTCTGCCACATCCTTGATTGAAAATTTTAAAACATTATTCCATATTTGTTATAATAATAATTTCAAAGTTTTAAAAATGATTTTTTTTGAAAAATACAATTATTGAAAATGATTAAAATTAATTACAGTGATTAAAAGAAAAAGTTTCTTAATAAGAATCTAAACATTACACTTAGAGGAAAAAATAACCTAGAAATTTATCCAAGATCCATTTTATTATCATATATAGACCTTATATTTCATTATGTATAATTTAGTTTATTATTGGTTCCACCTATCATAGGAAAAACGTTGGTGGAATTCCCTTTTCAAAAATGTACAAGAATGAAACTCCACCTCAACTATAAAAATCCATTCATCCCTACCAATTATTAGAACATCTTATGAAATTTGGCTCACCCGAACACTACTTAGATAATATCTGAACATCCCTACCCTAATCATAGAAGTCTAAATTTCTCATAAAGGTATCCAAGGGAGTCCTCTTTTTAATCCAAACGGAGTTATCTGAAAAGTGGTAACCTTATTGAACAATCATATTAGGTATAATTCTTTCTCCCATACATCAATTTTCCTTTATTCCATGATATTCTAATAAAAAATATATCCCCAATATACAAAAGTATTTTTATCTTTTTTTTTTGAACTGAACTTACTCAAACATAAATCTAATATGTAACGAATATATAGTTCTTGTGTACAACAAACAACCGCATTAGGAAACGATGTGGTTCGTTTTTTCCTTTTCCACCTATAATGGCTTGGAATTATTATAGTAACTATATTATTATATGATA
This sequence comes from Viscum album, assembly GCA_963277665.1. Lineage (NCBI taxonomy): Eukaryota > Viridiplantae > Streptophyta > Magnoliopsida > Santalales > Viscaceae > Viscum > Viscum album. The sequence goes on along the minus strand of OY728141.1, from coordinate 95,488,793 downwards.
TATTATATTTATTATTCATTTATTATTCTTGAATTATTATATGAAACATACTATCATTATTCCCATTTTTTTAAATATTGTAATTTGTTTTGGGGAAGTGTGGAGTACCGCGTCCTCAAAGTGATGTGATTTGTTCAAACTCTATGTAGAATGTATTAATAATGGGTTTAGTGAAATTATATTGTATATATGAAATTGTAATTATAATTTTATTTTATTATATATATATATATAACTCATTTATATTATTTCTTCCAATAATACAATAAAATTGAAATTTCATTCTTACATAGGTACAACCTACCGTCTCCGTGAATGGTGTATACCATTTAATTTTTTTTGATATTTTAGATACTACACAAAACATTATATTATCATGGAGTTGTTAAAAAACAGGTAATATAAATTCATAACCAAATAATACATGGTACTAGATATAAATATATTGTTTTTTGGAAGATGTATAACAAAATTATATTTACTATACTGGATGATTGAATGTGTATGAATAATGCCAAGACTTTAGGTAAGGGAATTTCATCTCACTTTTTATTTCTATGAGATACATTCCATATCCACCACAAGATTCTTTTATGTGGTATATATAATTCCCATAAAATTATTCTATTATTACTATCCATAAATTCATTGGTATTTAAATATCCATTTTATGATATTTCATTTTTGGGGTTTATGGTTTACAAGTTACCAAGTCGGTAAAGTAATTTTTTCTCAATTTGGATTATTTGAAATACTTTTCATGTTATAAACCTATATTTTTATGTGGGGTATATATACTAACCATTTACATGTTACATATTCAATTTTTTTTAATTATATTTTATGATTCATTTAATATTTATCTTTCATTGGGTATTGTGTTTCAATATCACTAATGCGGTGAAATATAATTACTACAATCTCATCATTTATCCTGATTATTTATGATCATCATTTATTGATGAGATATTATGATCCATCTATAATGATCAATCTTTGTATTTTCTTCAACTCTGTTTATCCATGATATACTCATGTATTAGTACTATTTTCTCCACTCTTTGGTACCTAAGATAATTAAGAAAAAAAATTTATGATAATCCAACTTTATTCCTATTTTCGGTTGGAAATATATGATCTCTAAAAACAATGTTTATAAAAAGATAATTTTTTAAAAATGTAATCCTTTAATGGTTAAAGTACATTTTTCCCTTCCTTTACCATTTCTTAAAATGGTTTTAAATGGAAACCTCTTGTAATTTTCCAATCAAGGCACTTTTCTAAACATTTATGGTGTAAAATGAGTGTTTGAATTTTATAGACATTCACAACCTCATGATCATCATTTCATTGAAATAAAAATTATATGTTTTCAAGGTTATTTTGAAAGAAAATATCTCTTTAATATTCTAGAAATGTGTCTAATTTAATGTGGTTCAACATGAAGAATGTTTTCAAAACGTTTTTATGTTTAAAAGGTGATTTAAATGATTTTCAATTCTTCCATTATATGTTTTCTAAAGGATAATTTTAAAAAAAGGATCTCAATATTTTAAATATTTAGTTATCATTTTATTAAGACATTTTTTAGAAAAGGGTTTCCAAAATTTATTTCAATCCTCCTGTTGTGGTTTTCAATGTATTTTCCAATAATATGGTTTTACAAATTTTATATATTTTATATTATAACTTTTTGTGGAAAAATAATTTCAAAATACATTTAAAATGCTATTATATGTTTTAAATGAAAAATGGATTCAAACTTTTTTCAAGATTATATTGAGGGGAAAAGGTTTTCAAAATGTTTTCAGGATAGTTTTATAAATTTTCATGGAATATGGTTTTAATTTTTTTTTTCAAGATTCTAATATAATATTTCAGGGATTTCATTTTAAAAACTAGTTTCTAAACACTTTTATAAGTATTCAGGTTTATTTTAAAATTAAATGTTTTTTAATATGTTTTAGGGTTTAAATGTATTTTTCAAAGAAGAAAGTGTATTTTACATAAGAAATTTATTTTTTAAAGGATATTTCTAATTTAATTTCTATCTAAGATGCTATTTATTGGTGAAACTCATGCCTTTCTAGGAAATGATCCCAATCATCCATTAATATTCTCTCCATTAATGATTTATGTTTTAATGGGTTGATTTAAATGAAACCTATCTCTTTTTAATTGGTCATACCATGATAATTGCTTAAGATTCCCACTTCATTTTGTGGGTTATTCTAGGATTAAATTGTTATGAAACCTATCAATTTCTATATGTTATGATATTATTCAATTTTTATTATATCCATTTCAATTTGTGGGATATGATGCGGTTTTTATCAAACCCATCTCTTATTATGGTTTGTGATAAGATTAATATTTTATGGAACATGTATTTATGATTTCATTATGAGATGGTTGGGACCTATATCCACCTCTAATGAATTTATTATACATATATATATATCATTAGAAAATTTTGGAAATTAATTTTATGGGATTTATCCACAATGGGAAGAAGTGTAAACCTAATACACTACTACAATATTGGTAAAACTAATCCATTATGGGAATATGGGGAAACTTGATCCACTATGGGAAGATTGGAAAACTCAATCTCATAAAAGGGAAAGATTGTGACTATGGATGGTGGTGTGTCATTCAATGTCGTTGTAGTCTCCATGAAGTTCCCCGATAAGTTTTTATAAATTCGAATTAACTTATAAATAATGATATTACATGTTTATGTATTTTTCATAAGTCTACTCCATTTTCCTATGATATATGCACATGGTTCATGTTCTTAATTAAATTAGGATTCATGTATTATGAAATACCAGTCTTCATGACATGTCTCGTGATTATGATCATTGAAATACATGGTATGATCTTAAAATTTTATCATCATGTTCTCATACCCCTATGTTTATGTTATGGTTGAAAATTACATTTAATTAAAATTACTGACCATTTCTGCTCACAACTTTTTTGGTATTCCTTTCCACTGGTTATGAGGAAATGCTTTATTTAGTAGTAATAAAGGGTAATATATTTAACGGAAATGTTAAAGATCTATCACAAAACTATATTAATGTTTTCCATAATTCCAAAGACACAAAATTATCTTATTCCTAGGAATATTACTTTTTTAATGGGTGGAATATTCATTTAAATTGATGTGATATCCGTGTGTGTAAATCATGGGTTACTATAGTTGGTATCCAAGGAATGGTTTAGTCATTCATTGGAAACTAGTATGAAAAACATTAGTGAGACCCCTATGAATATTTGTTTGGATATGACTAGGTATGTCTCTATGGATTAGTATATGGATGAGGAAAATTATTGTAAAATATCCTAGTGTTTTGGTAAAGGATAGAGTGAGTGGTTTTATGTCATTATATTCATGTCTAGAAACTACAAGTGGATGTGGATTTGGTACATATTTAAAAAGGGTTAAAGACTCTGAAAAGGTGTGTAAATCTTGACTCTGGTATAACTTGGTATATGAAAATGGGCCTTCTTACACACCTAAATTTACACTACTAGGGGATATGATTTTGTAATTGGAAAACTCTTTATAAACCATCGTGAAGTATTTAATTAGATAATGAGTATTAATATCCTAGGATTAACATTAGGTGTCATATATTAAATAAGTAGTCTCCGTGATTTATAAATAATTTATGTGCTATTTTTCATGATTATGTGGCTTTTCCATTAGGTTAAATATTTCTCACACTATGATTTATTGTTTTAGACAATTGTGCGAACCATATGGAACTGGACTAACACTGAATGTGATGGAAATTTTTCTGATGATTTTTCAAATGATATGATCACTAGAGTGAATGATGTTGTGATCATGCCTAATCATTTTTACTAGATAATTATTAACAATGTGTACAATAACCAACTCTCAAACTCAACAAAGAAGAGCAAGAAATGGTTAACTATGAATTTGGGTAATAGATACCCTGGAAAAATGAAGATATATTTGTTATATCACGAGTATTGAAATAATCGCCCAAATTAATTTTGAAGAGGAAATAGAATATGCTTTTAATGTGAAACAAATGATGAAAAGAAGGTAGTTATAAAGGAAATATGAAGACTTTGTTCAATGAAATGGATGGGAATATTTTCCTCCGTAAGACTTCATTAAGGGATAAATTCATTAAGTGTGTCATGAATGGTCATTTTGGAAATCAATTTCTTATGTAGTAGTATCATGAACAGAATTAGAAAGGTTGTATATGGAATGCTATGTTTTGGATGATGAAAAGGCCATGAAATATAGATAAATGGTATGGGATATTATTCCATTATTTTCTAACATATACATAAGATGAATGAGTAGATTTAGGTTTATAATCCTTATGAAACTATTCAAATATCATATTCTAGGAAATAGAGAAATGAGATGATGAATCCTAAGTAATTATTTAAGAATATTGATGTATGAATGAAGTGTATATATTTTGGAATTAAATGATTATGTTATATAAATCATGAAATATATATACATATTTTCAGTATATGTTGTTCATCATGGTTATGAAATTATATGTTTAATGGTTATGAATACTTATAAATGATATATTTTGATTATGGAAGGGTAACCCTCAATGTGTTATAGATGTTAAGAAATTTTTTATCTTGGATAAAGAGATCATAGATTTTTATAAAGTAAACTGGATAGTATAAATGAACATAGAACCAATTAATGATTTATTTAAAATGTATTCTATGTCATCATGGATTAAGTTAACATCTTCTTGTATTCATAAAATATATACAACAATCATTGGAATAGGATGCATGAATGTTTTCCAAATGGATTTATTGTAATTAAGGTTATTACCATATTTCCAGAGAATATACAAAGAGGGTATTTACATTTTTGGAATGTGACTACAAAGAACTAATTTTTGGTATATGGGGGATAAATTTTATTATGACTTCATTACCTTATTTATAATGTTTTGGATTTCAGTCTTTTGTATGGGTTAAAAGGTTAACCATTAATGGAAATTTTATGTTGTACTTTAGATGATTTTATAGAGATTAATGTAATATATCACAACATGAGTATTAAGGAATATTTGATAACATATTATAAAAACTTTCCATTGATGATATATGATGATAGGTTGGATGGATTATCATTGATCTCTTGATTTGTTGGTTCTTCATGAATGAAAAATTCACCTTAAATTTTATAGAAATTGGTGAAGTGGAAATTGATCATAGAAAAAAAGGTGCATTTTTCTGAAATAATTCACGTATATATTTTCATCAAAATTTTTCAAAATAAGGAAAATGGTATAGAAAAGAAATTTTTTTCTAATACATTACTTTATTTAGAACTAGCGGCATTTTAAATCATCATAGATTTATGTCTTTAAGGCTCTAAAATTTATATTCAAAATAATATTATTTTAGATTGATGACCTAAATAAAAATTGATAAACATTTTATATTTTCCCCCAATTCTATATTTTCACTTTCCTCCAATGTTCTCCAATGTAGAACTATTTATGAGTTACGTTTTGAATCTTTCATGATTCCGTTATTCCATTTTTTATTTATGTTTTAGTGATCATTTTTTACAATGTGGGTTTCTATAAAATGAAATTTATGTACTAAACCATAAATAAACCAAAAGAATTTGGAGGTTGGACATCATTTTAAGGGGGTAGAATGTTACACCTTCATATTTTTTAATTTATTTTTTCCAATTAACGTAATATTTATATATTCATTATTTCACACAACATAGAATATTTCTTTTATTATATGCAATAACTAAGTGTGTGTTTTGTTATATACAACGCAATATCATCCATGTGATCCAAAAACAACTTAGATTATCGTGTGGTACATGTAACACTATACATTCCCTATGTTAAACATAATACCGAGTCCCTTAGATATCTTATGTTACACACAAGTTCGAGTTTTACCAGACTAAAGGATATTATAGATATTATTATTAAAAAATCATTAAAGTTGTCACATAGATGTTGGAATGGAAGATAGGAATAAGATTAAATTTTTTTGGAAAATATGATTTACACATGTTTATAAAATGAATAATTTTGTTATGAATAATTATATGTGAATGTAAGATCATTTTTTCAAAGAAAATTATTTTTATATATACAAACACAATTATATCTCAAAAATTTATACAAAAAATATTATATTAATATATTAAATGAAATAAATATATTATATATTAAATTAACATTTTATATACTCATATAATATATTTAATTTCTATCAAATAAGAATAAATCCAGTTTTCTGAACAAAAAGATGTATTTTTCTAAAAGGAAATTTTATTTATTTTTAATAGAAACCCCATTTTAAATTTGATTTTAGAAACTTGATTAATTTTTATTTGAAAATTTAAACCCAAAGAATTTAATAATATCGTAAAAAATTAGATTATGGTGATTATTTTGTATTTTCATGTGAAGTTTCATTTTTTGATGAATATTGAATAATAATGGATTTTAATTTAATACATCATTTTTTATAATTTATTTATAAGAATGAATTATGTTATTTTGTTTTAAAGATAAATTAGATAAATTATATGTCCATTAATACAATTTAATTCATTATAATAAATTTCTATTTGAAATTGGATATAAGAACTTACCAAACATCGTAACATTTGTACTTTACAAATCCACTTTTCATCTCATACATGTGATTAAATTTAAATAAATTTATAACACTTATTTGATTTAAATTTTGAAAATTTGATTTCATATATGGTATTATAATAATTTTTAATTTATAATAAGTTCAAATTATTATTTTTCAATAAATATTAGTAAATGTAATTAAAATTAATTACTGTGATTGAGAGAAAATTCAGCTTAACATGGGACTACACCTTACAATTAAGGTCCAAAATAACTTATATGACTATCTAAAATACATTAGTTGGAAATATATAGACCCTAACCTCTATGGACCTATTTTTTTTATTACTGGAGCTAGTTTTCATAGGAAAAACATGGGCGTAATTATTTTTTCAAATATATACCAGAATGCCACTCCTCTCCATTTATAACCTGGCTTTGACCCCTATAACATTATTCACACTTATCAATCTATTTTTCTATCCCAAAATATTATAAAATAAGATATATAAATCCTTTCCCTCATCCTAAAATTTTCCATTTGGGATTAAATGGATCGAAGTAAGTCTATTGGTGAAAAACAAAAGGAGTTACATGAAAATAAGGTAACATTCCTCAATTATCACTTTATATATATTTCATTATCCACTCCTTCAATTAATATTGTTACATGAAAATATTATAAAAAATTATCCTAAATAAATAGATATATCTAAATTAAAATGGACCAAACTTCACTATAAGGCCCCAGCCATAAACCTTACTTAATCTTGAGTTATTACAGGATTACACATTGAGGATCTTTTCAGGTTTAGAGTTTTAGAGAATTAGATCATAAAACATGCATTACATTCCACATTTAAACAAACTGGATACATAAAAGACAGTATTCATTTTTCTCCATCAACAGAAACATATTTAAAAATAAAGCATGGATTCTTTCTTGGCACTTCCTTGACACTATCATCATAACATGTACCTTTCACTTGACCTGTGAAAAACATTTCAAAAAAACTTGGGATGAGCATAAAAATCTCAGTAATGGTTAAAAAAATAATGGAAAAGAAACATGAGTTCATATATACATAAGAATGAAATCATAATTTACCCATAAAACATAGGCACTTTAACATACCTCATCAAATCATGAATAAATCATAGATATCATAAGGCATAAAAGGTAACTTGAGGCATTCATAACATTCTTACGTAGGGAGTAACCATCTTGGTTACGTTTTGAATACCCACCATAGTATATTACCTAAATCTCTTCGGAGAAACCTTAATGTTTCACTCCTTCGCGTTACCCAATGAATTGCAGAGCTATATCGGGCTCACCCACCATTAGTTTATCACAGAACCACCCGTCTTCATAATAATGCCCATGAACCTCAACATAATTGTATCACATAAAACATGCATAAAGGAAACATAACATTTCCACCTTTCAATCACAAGATATCAATACAGCACATTGATATAAAAACATTATGAAAACCATTTTCAATACCAAAATAAAAGAAAATTAAAACATGGTATTTATTTTTCTTTTAAAAAAATGGTATGGCTTGGAGAGGAAGCCGAAACTCAAATAATGGTCACGGCAGTGGAGAATTCATTGTCGCCGCATACGTATGACAAAAACATTCCCTTTTTTCGTTTAGTAAATTCTTCGTATAAAAAAATTCCTTTTGAATAAATGTAAAAGTCAAAGGGGTTTATACACCGTATAAAAGAAGGTTGTGTATAAAACAAAATATGCCTCAATGAAAAGAGACTGAGACGAAGTCCCATTCAAAGACGGTATCCTTGGTTTAATTATAAATCAATTACATAATTATGTGTGACAAATGAATACACCAAATATAAGTGGATATTAAGTGTAAAACAGTCATAGGCTATTCACACATATTCATATAACGACATATTCAAGGAGTACATGTTTATCCCAAAGAATCATATTTGGGTTAAGAAGTTTCCTTGCAAAAATTTGACAGCCTAACGGTGTCACTACAATATTCAAAAAATGATTTGATGAGAGATAAAAAGGGTATATCATCACATGGACATAAAATTTAAATCAATAAGGATATAGAATAACATATCCCAACATAATATTATGTTAATTAAAAGACATAACAAAAGAAGACTTTTAAAAAGAGGAGGGTGAAAGGTTCCCTTACTGACATGGGTATCTTTCGAAACATACACCCCGTGAATGAAGGACAATACAACATTGATGTAAATACTCATAAATGAAATTATATTACACAATGAGTAAAATAATGGGAATTACATACACCACTCAAAGGAAATTGTGGAAAATGTAGCATAAATCTCACAGGAATAAAAGTGAGTTAAAAAATCCCATAGGAAAACTTGGCAGCCTAATGGCGCCACTTAAAACATACAAAAATGGATTGATGAGATCAAATAGTGTCTCTCATCATATTAAAATAAATTTTACAGAAGGTGGAATATAAAATAACATCCCCCAACATAACAAAGAGGAGCTTAAAAGAAGTGACATAAAGGAGAGTACTTAAAAAGACAGAGAGAGGTTAGATCTCTTACGAAAATTCGGCAGCCTAACGATGCCACTCAAAACTTTCAAAATGGATTGATGAGAGAGAATAGGGTCTCTCATAATATTAACAAAAAAATTACAGTAAGAGTAATATAAAAGAACATCCCAATAACAAGAAATATGATCTTTAAAAGGAATGACATAAAAGAGTGTACTTAAAAAAAGAGAGGAGTAGGATCCCTTACCTCAAGTCCAACTTGTCTTGTTCGTTTTATTATATTCATGAATAATAAACTTTGGTCAATTTATAATAGCATAAGGACCTCCTATAATCATTATTATTCAGTTAATATCACATATTTTAATGTTATAATAATTGGTTAATAATATGAGTTCATATCAGACGTTTTTGTCGATGTTTGGTACATGAGTCAAAAATTGAACTTGTTGGAAAATAATTTTCCATGTAGTTATATGTAAATCATATCCAGAATAGTATTTATGTTTTAAATATCATATATATCTAGTATATATTAAATTTATACTATTACATACCATTTTGAGATAAAAATTAAAAGCACCATTCATGGAGACGGTAGGCTGTACGTACGCATTAGCGCTACTTTCATTTTTTGTCATATTAATGGAATTAAAACAAAATTCGATATATAGATATATATATATATGTTATAATTATAGAATTATATCCATAATTTAGATGTAATATATTACATATATATACATTATATATATATGAACTTATAATAGTACATAACATTTTGACATAAAAAATGAAATGTACCGTTCATGGAGACGGTAATCCGTACGTACGCATGAACGCTACTTCCATTTCTATTTCATATTTTATGTAATTAAAACATAATGATACATAATATTATTTTAATTCTGGTATTTTATCATATATAATATCATTAAATATATCCTTTATACGTACCACATATGGTATTAACGAATCAAATCACTTTGAGGGGGTGGTAGTCCGCACTTCCTTAAATGAAGATATCACATTTACCCATAATGGAAACCATAAAGTTATTACATAAATCAAAAATACACAAGCTTAAGTAAAACATAAACATATTATATATCATATATAAATATAGTTTCATCTTAATGGCCACCTTTGAAGGTGTTAGAAAAATGTTGAACAATCATCGTTTCGTGAGACAGAAATTCGCCATCCACAGAAACTGTATGTTCTTTAACCATTAGTTGTAGGTGTGTGTAAGTTTAGCTCGAATAATTCTTATAAAATCATCCTAGTATATTTAAGATACTGTATTTGTTATAAAATTAAATGAATAAAAAGAGTTTAGGGGGTTGGAGAATCAAAATAAAACAAAAGGACTCAAGTAAAGACATTACCTTGAAATCGGGTAACTCCCTTTGGTTTGAGCTCAAAGGCTTCATTGGGAAGACCTCTGACCAAAGTGAGGCTTCAAGGAGTTATAGAAGGATGTGGAGAGACAAAATGGGCAGGGTTTGGCCGAGCTAAAGGCTTTTGAAGTGTGGGTAAGGAGGTAGAGGTGGGGGCCTTCTATAAGAGGGGAGGAGGGGCACTCTTGGAATGTAATGAAATGTTACTTTATTTTAGAATGAGTTTCGGATTTTAATGGTCCCAAATTGATATGTTTCAAGGATAAGGTTATAAGGGTTCTAAATCCACAAATCTAATAGGTTTTGGACATGTTTAGGTCTTAGATTTTACATTATCCTTCCATTTTATTTAAATCGTTAAATAATGAGGTCGTCGCTTCATCATCATGATGTCATAAATAATTTAATTTATTTAATGTCTAAAAATTATAAAAAAAATATTATGATGTAGGAAATCTTTTTATATTTCCAATTAATATTTATAGTCAAAAATATTACTTTTATAACACCATGTAACAATTGTTTTAGTAAAACATCTCATGTTTGTGTCATTTTTACTTTAACATTAAATAAAAAGGTATTTATGTAATTTTCCAACCAAAGTGGCTCCATGGGGTCCCCAAGTTGACCCATGGATTGTCTTGGTCGGAAATGAAACATAAAATGAGAGTAGTACATGTGTATTGGTCATTTCATTTTATTAAATCATTATTCTTACCTTAAACTACACTAATTACCTCTAATCGCCATTTAAAAACATAATAAGTTACTATTCACCAAAAAAATTATTCTAATCCCATTGAACCAAGTTTTACTTCTTAATCACAACCATGTATGTCATATTTTTGAAACTCAAAACACAAAGGGGGCTTAATTTTATTTAAACAGAAAATCAGTTTTTATAACTACCACTTAGTGGTTTCACTATTCATCAAAAATTGAAGTTTTTCAGACAATTACCAAAAAATAACCCTAAGATATATTTGATATTCCGAATTCAAAAATTATGTCTACTTTACAAAATTCAAAATATATAATTTGCATTAATTAATTTAATAATTAATTACCACTGTCAAAACAAATAGCGTGTTTTTATGAAACAAAATGTATCAAAAGATTGACACTAGTTTTAGTCCGATTTCAATGGGAAATTAATTCCAACAAACAATATTGGATTAGATGGTAAAAATATATTCTAATTTCACTTAAAAACCAATTCAAAAGATAATCTAATCATATAAATTAATTAGATTAAAAAGTGGTTTTGAATTAAAATACAACATTTTTCACTATTCATTAAAAATTGAACTTTTTTGGAAAAATACCAAAAATTTACACAAAGTAAATTTTGATGTCCCGATTCTAAAGAAGAATTTTATTTTTTCAAATATAACACATAAAATTGACAAAAAGTGGATTTAAAATAGGTTCTCCATCAAAAGGCGGTAATCAACCTTTTAATGAATATTGGAATGTTTACGTTTAAAATTGGATTCATTCGCATTTTTAATACTATAACATTTTTTGTAAAGAGAAAAAATATTTGACAAACATATATAATCATTTTTTAGTTAGTTCTGTTCATTCCCTCCATTACAACGGCTAGGCGTTAACTACCATTTAAAATAATATTATATTATTATTAGAGTGCAACGCAACATTCCCAAGAAACTCATTGTTGCGTATTGGTTACACCATCCTGCATAGCGTCCCCTTTAAAGTAATATTAATATTTTATTCACAAATATGGATAAATATGAAAATTTCAAATTCATTATTTCTCTGGGGTGTTACTTCCTTCCCCCCTTTTGGAAATTGCGTCCTCGCAATTTTTAAAATTGGGCTTGGAAACATCATTGAAAATCCCACATCGGAACAAGAGTCATTAAAACAATCACATTAAAATAAAGAAAGATAAGTACAAAGGTCACCCGATTTAACCCATACTAGGATTCCAAGTATGAAAATATGGACATGGAGGAAAAAACAAAGGGTCGTGTCCTGATGGAGAGTGATAGTAAACATATCTAGAAGAAAGTTAACCATAAGAAAATCACAAACTTGTGATGGGTTAAACGGTATTCGATTCCCCATTAGGAAAAGTTAACAAACAACATTTTTGTTTTAAGTTACTCTTCATTGAGGAATTTATTTTTGACCTTAAGGAAACATACTTACTTGTCCTATTGACTTTCAACATTTACTATATTTCTTACAGAAACTCATACTTTCCCCAAAAGACGATTATTTAGGAAGACTTGTTCACATTAAGAGTACTATAATAAACTTCTAGAGAATCACCTAATATAAAAAATAGAACTATATACTTCCCATATCATTAGACCTTATCCAAAACCAAAACCAAAAAGGTTAGTACAAGATCAGATAATACCCAAAAAGGATAATCCTTTAAAAAAACAAATCTATTCTTAATCTCCAAAATTTATCAAACAATACCCGAAGTTCAAAAAAGACCATTCAATAAACAAATTGTCCATAAAATACTTCAAAGTAAACAAAATTAAGATTGAAACCCAAATATTTGAAGGATTTAGTCACATAGTCTTCTAAGTTAAATCGTAACATTTATCTCCCAACAACATCAGTTGCTCCTAAAGTCTCGTATTGAAAAGTAATTAACCTAATCACATATCCTCCATGATAGATTATTAAATTTCCATAGATAACCCAAAATCAGCTTACTCCTAATTCATAAAAGCATCTAACTAAAAAGAATTAGTCAAACCAACCAGGGACTTCACGTAGTCCAGTGGTAGGCGATAAATACCAGTCGCACTTTAGTTGTGGGTTTGATTCCCGCAGCTTTGTCTGGCACGACGGGTTGTCACATGGTCTGCGTGTTGTCCTTTTTCCAAAACTATATAATTCTTAAAACATTCCCCAAAACGAGATAAAATCTTCAAAAAAATCATAAAATATTTTAACCTCAAGTTTATCTCATGCCATTCATTTTTCATCATAACATATAATAACCCATAATTACCACAAAAGTACGGATCATATAAACCCTAATGGTTACCTTTATAATTATTACCTGAACTTCCACATAGATTGGTCATCTCATACATGATGCATTACAGAACATAGAAAGGTTCAATTGGATGATCATGACTCCTTGATAGTTGGTTTAGAACAACCACGAGTTTCCTCATTGAATACCCCATTTCATCCAGTCTCTTAATCAGAGAACCACCACAGTTTCCTTCAAACCTATTGACACTTTGGTGCCGGCTAGATCTATCCATTCACTAAAAACAGAAATCTCAGTGTGAGTATATAAACAAAACCATCATTTACTAATGAGGAAGATAAACACTAAGATATACTAACTCATTCACTTTATCTAAAACTAGGACTCTTTCTGAAATCCTAACCATTATGGTAATGTCACTTATGCTTAAAGAATACCCTAACCTCTAAAGTTATCTAAACCGAACTTTGATACCAACTATAAGGCCCCAGGCTTAAACCTTACTTAATATTGAGTTATTAAAAGAGTACACATTGAGGATCTTTTCAGGTTTATTGTTTTAGAGAATTAGATCTTAAAACTTGCATTACATTCCACATTTAAACAAAGTGGATACATAAAATATAGTATTCATTTCTTTCTATCAACGGAAACATATTTAAAAATAAAGCATGGATTCATTCTTGGAACTTCCTTGAAACTATCATCATAACATGTACCTTTCACTTGAGCTGGGAAAAAAATTTCAAAAAAACTATGGATGAGCATAAAAATCTCAGTTAGGGTTAAAAAAAATTATGGAAAAGAAACATGAGTTCATATATACATAAGAATGAAATCATACTTTACCCATAAAACATATGCACTTTAACAAACCTCATCAAATCATGAATAAATCACAGATTTCATAAGACATAAAAGGTTACTTGAGGCATTCATAACATTCATACATAGGGAGTAACCCTCTTGGTTACGTTTGGAATACTCACCATAGTATATTCCCTATATCTCTTCGGAGAAACCTTAATGTTTCACTCCTTCGCATTACCCAATGCATTGGTGAGCTATGTCGGGCTCACCAGCCCTTAGTTTATCATGGAACAACCCTTCTTCATAATAATGCCCAAGAACCTCAACATAATCATATCACATAAAAATGCATAAAGGAAACATAACATTTCCACCTTTCAATCACAAGATATCAATACAACAAATTGTTATAAAAACATTATGAAAACCATTTTCAATACCAATATAAAAGAAAAGTAAAACATGGTATTTATTTTTCTTTTAAAAAAAGTTATGGCTTGCAGAGGAAGCCGAAACTCAAATAATGGTCACGGCGGTGGAGAAGTCGTTGTCGCCACATACGTATGAAAAAAACATTCCCTTTTGTCGTTTAGTAAATTCTTAGTATAAAAAAATTCATTTTGAATAAACGTAAAAGTCTAAGGGGTTTATATACCGTATAAAAGAAGGTTGTGTATAAAACAAAATATACCTCAATGAAAGGAGATTGAGATGAAGTCTCATACAAAGACGATATCCTTGGTTTAAAGATAAATCAATTACATAATTATGTGTGACAAACGAATACACAAAATATAAGTGGGTATTAAGTGTAAAAAAATAATAGGTTATTCAAACATATTCATATAATTACATATTCATGGAGTACAAGTTTATCCCAAAGAATCATATTTGGGTTAAGAAGTTCCCTTGCAAAAATTTCACAGCCTAACGGTGTCACTAAAAAATTCAGAAAATGAGTTGATGAGAGATAAAAAGGGTATCTCATCACATGGACATAAAATTTAAATCAATAAGGATATAGAATAACATATCCCAACATAATAGTATGTGAATTAAAAGACATAACAAAATAAGCCTTTTAAAAAGAGGAGGGTGAAAGGTTACCTTACTAACATGGGTATCTTTCGAAACATACACCCCGTGAAAGAAGGACAATACAACATTGATGTAAATACTCATAAATGAAAGTATATTACACAATTAGTAAAATAATGGGAATTATATACACCAATCAAAGAAAATTGTGGAAAATTTATCATAAATCTCACAGGAATAAAAGTGAGATGAAAAATCCCTTACGAAAACTCGGCAGCCTAACGGCGCCACTTAAAACATACAAAAATGGATTGATGAGATCAAATAGGGTCTCTCATCATATTAACATAAATTTTAAATAAATATTAATATAAAATAACATCCTCCAACATAAAAAAGAGGAGCTTAAAAGAAGTGACATAAAGGAGAGTACTTAAAAAGAAAGAGAGAGGTTAGATCTCTTACGAAAATTCGAAAGCCTAACGGCGCCACTCAAAACTTCCAAAATGGATTGATGAGAGAGAATAGGGTCTCTCATAATATTGAAAAAAAAATTACAGTAAGAGTAATATAAAATAACATCCCAATAACAAGAAATATAAACTTTAAAAGTAATGACATAATAGAGTGTACTTAAAAAGAAAGAGAGGAGTAGGATCCCTTACGTCAAGTCCAACTTGTCTTGTTCGTTTCTTTATATTCCTGAATAATAAACTTTGGTCAATTTAAAATTGCTTAAGGAACGTCTATAATGATTATTATTCAGTTCATATCAGATATTTTAATGTTATAATAATTTTTTAATAATATGAGTTCATATCAGACATTTTTGTCGATGTTTGGTACATGAGTCAAAAATTGAACTTTTTGGGAAATAATTTTCCATGTAGTTATAGGTACATCATATCCAGAATATTATTGATGTTTTAAATATCATATATATCTATTATATATTCATTTTATACTATTCCATTGAATTTGGAGATAAAAATTAAAATCACCGTTCTTGGAGACGGTAGGACGTACGTACGCATGAGCGCTACTTTCATTTTTTGTCATATTAATGGAATTAAAACAAAATGAGAGAGATATATGTATATATGTTATAATTCTAGAATGATATCCATAATTTAGATGTAATATATTACATATATATATCCATTATATATATTTACTTATAATAGTACATAACATTTTGAGATAAGAAATGAATTGTACCGTTCATGGAGACGGTAAGCCGTACGTACGCATGAATGCTACTTCCATTTCTATTTCATATTAAATGGAATTAAAACATAATGATAAATAATATTATTTTAATTAAAGTATGGTATCATATATTATATCATTAAATATATCCTTCATATGTACCACATATGGTATTAACGAATCAAATCACTTTGAGGGGGCGGTAGTCCGCACTTCCTTAAATGAAGATATCACGTTTACCCATAATGGAATCCATAAAGGTATGCCATAAATGAAAAATACAGAATAATAAGTAAAAATAAACATATTATATATCATATATAAATATAGTGTCATCTTAATGGCCACCTTTGAAGGTGTTAGAAGAATGTTGAACAATCATCGTTTCGTGAGGCAGAAATTCACCATCCACAGAAATAGTATGTTCTTTAACCATTAGATGTAGGTGTGTGTAAGTGTAGCTCAAATACTTCTTATAAAAACATCCTAGTATATTTAAGATACTTTATTTGTTACAAAATAAATTAATAAAAAGGGTTTAGGGGGTTGGAGAAGCAAACTAAAACAAAAGGACTCCAGTGAAGACATTACCTTAAAATCTGGTAACTCCCATTGGGTTGAGCTCAAAGGCATCCTTGAAAAGACTTCTGCCCAATGTGAGGCTTCAAGGAGTTAGAGAGGGATTTTTAGAGTCAAAATGGGTAGGTTTTGGCCGAGCCAAATGCTTTGGATGTGTGGGTAAGGAGGTAGAGGTGGGGGCCTTTTATAAGAGGAGAGGAGGGGAACTCTTGGAAAGTAAAGAAATGTTACTTTATTTTAGAATGTGTTTCGTATTTTAATGGTCCCACATTGATGTGTTTCAAGGATAAGGTGATAAGGGTTCTAAATCCACCCATAAAATAGGTTTTGGAATGTGTAGGTCTTATATTTTACATTATCTTTCCATTTTATTTAAATCGTTAAATAATGAGGTCATCGCTGCATCATCATGATGTCATAAATAATTTAATTAATTTAATGTCTAAAAATTATAAAAATGATAATATGATGTAGGAAATATTTCTATATTTCCAATTACTATTTATATTCGAACATATGACTTGTATAACCCCATGTAAAAATTGTTTTAGTAACACATTTCATGTTTGTGTCATTTTTACTTTAACATTAAATAAAGAGGTATTTATGTCATTTTCCAACCAAAGTGGCTCTATGGGGTCCCCAAGTTGACCCATGGATTGTCTTGGTCGGCCATGACACATACAATGAGGGTAGGACATGTGTATAGGTCATTTCATTTTATTAAAACATTATTCTTACCTTAAACTACACTAATTACCTCTAATCACGATTAAAAACTTAATAAGTCATTATTCATCAAAAATTATTCTAATCTGATTTAACCACATTTTACTTCATATGACAACCATTTATGTTGGATTTTTGAAATTCAAAACACGAAGGTGGAAAAATTTTATTTAAACAGAAAATCAGTTTTTATGAGTACCACTTAGTGGTTTCACTATTCATCAAAATTGAAGTTTTTCAAAAAATTACCAAAAATTTACCCTAAGCTATATTTGATATTCCAAATTCAAAAATGATTTCAATTTTACAATATTCAAAACATATAATTTGCATTAATTAATTTAATAATTAATTCCCACTGTCAATAAAAATAGCGTGTTTTTATGAAACAAAATGTATCAAAAGATTGACACTAGTTTAAGTTCGATTTCAAAGTGAAATTATTTCCAACGAACACTATTGGATTAAATGTTAAAAATATATTATAATTTCACTTTAAAACCAATTCAAAAGATAATATAATAATATAAATTAATTTTATTAAAAAGATGTTTTGAATTAAAATACAACATTTTTCACTATTCATTAAAAATTGATCTTTTTCAGAAAAATACCAAAAATTTACACAATGTAAATTTTGATGTCCCGATTCTAAAGAAGAATGTTATTTTGTCAAATATAACACATAAAATTGTCAAAAAGTGGATTTAAAAGAGGATCTTCATCAAAAGGCGGTTAATCGACCTTTTAATGAATATTGGAATGTTTATGCTTAATATTGGATTCATTCACATTTTTAATCCTATAACATTTATTTTAAAGAGTAAAAATATTTGACAAACATATATAATCATTTTTTAGTTAGTTTTGTTCATTCCCTCCATTACAACGGCTAGGCGTTAACTACCATTTAAAATAATATTATTTTATTATTAGAGTGCAACACAAGATTCTCAAGAAACTCATTGTTGCGTATTGGGTATGCCATCGTGCATAACATCCCCTTTAAAGTTATATTAATATTTTATTCACAAATATAGATAAATATGAAAATTTCATATTATTTATTTACCTGGGGTGTTACATTCACTTACACACACTTCCACCTAATGGGTATCTAACATACTATTCTTATTTACGGTGAACTATTGCCTCACGAAATGATGTTATTTTTTATTCCTTTACCACCTATCATGGTTGGTATACATCGTTTAAATCATATTTTTAGATGATATATATTATATATATGATCTATTCATTCATTTTTAATTAATTTATAAAACATACAATCATGAT
Organism: Viscum album; assembly: GCA_963277665.1. Lineage (NCBI taxonomy): Eukaryota > Viridiplantae > Streptophyta > Magnoliopsida > Santalales > Viscaceae > Viscum > Viscum album. The sequence continues at coordinate 95,469,562 of OY728141.1, read as the reverse complement.
TTCTATTTTGTGTGAGTACGGTTATCTCGTTTGGGGAAGTTTGGCCTATCTCCTCCTCAAACAGTTGTGCTTCATTCACACTCCACATGGATTGTATTAAGGATGTGGTAATTGAAATCATATGATATATATGAAATAATGATTCCAATTTAATGATAATATAAAAACATATATATTATTTACTTCATTTATTTCAGTGGGACAATAAAATAGAAATAGCGTTCAGGCGAACATATGACCAACCATCTCCATGAGTAGAATATTCTATTATATATTTCTATTTTATATGTATAATTATAAATAATTATATTATTAATATATATTCTATTCATATAATTCTTTATATGTTTTGAATAATTAAATATTTATCTATGTAATAAGATCAAGAATAACAATCCAAAACATATACAAAAAACAATGAAAAATTTACCTGAAACATATTATTAACATGTAGTTGTTAATAAACGAGAAATATAAAGTCAAAAAATTCATATATGGTATGAGTTATTATATTATTTTCATATTTTAAATTTTTAATAATCTTATATTTTTTATATAGTAGGTTTGACCGTGTATGAGGAAATTCAAGACTTAAGGTAATGGAACTTCATGGTACGTTTTATTTCATTAAGATACATGTCATATCTACCAGTATATGGTTTTGTGTGGGGTATATACTGCCCAAAAATGTATAATATTATTCATATAATTAAATTTATGGGTATATACGTATCCATTTGATGATATTTATTTCACAAGATTTATGGTTAAAATGTTACCAACTCGGTAAAGTAATCTTATCTCAATTCATCTTCTTTCATATACATGTCATGTTACGACCATATATTTTTATATGTGGTGTATATACATTCCAATGATATATTATATAGTGAATTTACTTATTTTCATGCAATTTTAATATTCATGTAATGATATTCATCCCTGTGGAATTATGATTAAATTTAACCAAAATGGTAACACGTTATTTTTATAATATCATCATTTACCAAGATTGTTTAGGACTATTATTTCATTTATGAAATATAATGATCCATCCCATAAGAGAAGTCATGAATTTTATTTTACTCTGGTTATCCCTGATATCTTCATTTATTAGTACCATTTTCACAATCTTTGGTATGTAAGATAATGAATATAATGTTTTTATGAAAATGTGACTTAATTTCTCCTTCCAGTTAGACATCTGCATTCTTCCAAAACCGTGTCCTCTAATTTTTTTTTAAAAAATAAAAATTATCCTATGATGATTAAAACCATTCATTCCCATGTTTTAAAAATTTTAATAATATTTCTAAATGGTGTATCTTGTTTTTTTAGTCAAGGAACGTTTCTAAGCGTTTATGGTGTAAATGAAATGTTCGGCATATATAAACTTACCCACCATCATTCAAATCGTTTCCATGAATATTCCTTAATAAGTATAAAAATCAAATTTTGATGAAAATTTTCTATTACTAATATGTAAATATTTTTCACTTAATGTACTTTTTAAAAGAAAATGGTTTTCAAAAAGGCTTTATGTTTAAAAGATGTTTTTTTATTTTAAAATATTCATTTATATGTTTTCAAAATGTTACATTAAAAGAAAATTATTTCCACGATTTCAATATTTTTTTATTAATATTTGGATACACTTTCATGGAATTGTTTTTCAAAAATTATTGCATGCCTTAGGATCAGGTTTATAATTTATTTTCAAAGAGAAATTTTTAAAAATGCCTTCAAGATTATTATATAAATTATTAAAGAACAAAATTCTCAAAAATGTTTCATGCATATTTTATATATTTTGAAGGAAAAATATTTTCAAAATATTTTAAAGAATATTTTATAATCAATCATGGAAAAATGTTTTAAAAATATTTTCATTATTATTTTGTATGTTTTTCGGGGAATTGTTTTTCAAAATGTTTTCTATAATCTTTTATATGTATTCATGCTGATTTTAAATGGATGTGGTTTTATAAATGTTTTATGTTTTAAAATAAAATTCAACGATGAAAATATATTTCCCTCATGAAATGTTTTTCAATGGATCTTTTAAAAAATAATTTACATCTAAGATGAAATCTATTAGTGTAACTCATTTCTTTCTAGGAAAAGATCTAAAGGATCTATTTATGTTATCTCTTTAGATGGTTTATATTTAAATGGATTTCTATTTATTATACTCATTTATCTTTAATGGGTTATACCATGATAAATTATTATGAATCATAATTCCGTTCACATGTTATTCTAAGAGGAAAAAAGTTTGAAACCTATCTATTTTCCATATGTTAAATTATTATTGAAAGTTTATGACACCCATTTAATTTTAAGGGATGTTATATGATGTTTATAAAACTAATATCTTTTTATGGGTCACTATTAGATTATTTTTTGTGGAAAACATATGTATTATATCATTAAAAGACGGTTGGGACCTATATCACCTTCCAATGCCTTGGGAAAATTTCTATATCTCATGAGATAATGACTAAAATCAAGTTGATATTCTTGATCCACAATGGGAAGATGGGGAAATCTGATCCACTATGGAAATATGGGGAATCATGATCCACTTTGGGAATATGGGGAAACCTGATCAACTATGGTAATATAAGAAAACCAGATCCCTTACAAGGAATGAACTATGACTGGGTGTGGTTGGGTGTCCCACCCAGTAGGCATAGTTACCATGAAATTACCTGATATGTTTGTGGTAATGAACCTTGACATAAAGGGAATGATATTAAATGTTTATGTGTTTTTCACGGGTCTATCTATTATTTCCATGATATGCACACATGTTTCGTGTTCTTGATTTTGTTATTATTCATGTATTATAAGATATAATTATTTACGCTGTGTTTCATTATTATGATCATTCATATAAAGGGTAGGATTTTCATATTCTATGATCATGTTCTCATACACTTATGGTCATGTTATGATAACACATTTCCTTTAGTTCCCATTACTGAGTACTCCAGATCACCCCTTTCTTTTGTTTCCTCTCCCCAGGTTATGAACAACGGTTTTATGTAGGGGTATTAAAGGGGATGATCATTAAGGGTGATTTTGAACATCTTTCACCAACCTAGAAGAATGTGTTCCATGTTTCCAAAGACACTATATTATTTTGGTCTTGAGGCATATACATTTTTAATGTGTTGAATATTTATTTAAATTGATGTAATATCCATTTATGTTAAATCGATATCTCTATATATAACATTTTATTTATTACCTTTTCACACATTGAATAATGATGACATCGTTCTTTTACGTGTGGATTACTGACTTCACAAAGCGATGTGACTCTCAATTTTTATCACCCCACCACATGGATGATTTCGATAATTTTATATAAATAAATAATATGATAGTATTTAATTATATAATTACAATATATTATTTATCTACTATTTATGATGAATTTTGAATAATTGAAATGTTCGTCATGTATACATAAAAACTGTAGTCCCCATAATCTCAATGTACTTCCTTTCTAAAAAATATTCTTCATGATTGTTCATAAAAGTAAATTTGTTGTGAGAAGATGATAATTATTTATTGATTATTATTCTAGAGATAATAGAACTATTTTCTATGTAAAATGACTCTAAATAATAAATCAAAACACAAATGAAAAACAAAGTGGTTATTCCATGGAACATGATTTTAACAATGAATTTGTAATAAATAGTAAATGAATCGTCATAAGTAATATATATTCTAATATAAATATATATATGGTTTTACAACAAATTTAAAATAAACATATATTTATTGTAAAGTTAGATTGACCATGTACAAAGGAATTCGAAACATAAGGTAATGGTTTTCTATTCACTATTTTATTTTTGTGAGACATATGAAAAGCCAACACTCAATATTTTTGTGTGGTGTATATATTTCCAATTTATCATTTTATATAATTAATATCATTATTTTTATTATATTTAATGTTTATTTAGTTGTTTTTATTTATTTGGGATTATGAATCAAAACATTACTACAACGATAAGGTATTTACAACTCACTTTTTACATTGATTAGATATATTCCATATTCACCTATTGTTTCTTATATGTGTTGTACAATATAATACCCTGACCCAAAACATCATTATTTTTTTATATTTGCTCTTAATATTATTCCATGGATTTTCGGTGTGTTTTTTATGAAAAATTTTCATTTTTTGGAAAATTGAAAGAGGTGCACGGATGGTGCATTTTTTGAGAAATTGTTCGACATATTTGTGCTATATGTGAGGCATAGATTTTTCAATGTCCCAGGGAACATGGCTAATTGTATGGGTGTGTACCTCTACCCACGAACCCATGCAATCCCTCCCTCTTAAAAAAGAGGTAACCACACAGTTTCCGCAAAGTCTAACATACTTAGAATCCAAACATAGCAGTCTTCCCATATTTTCAAATATATATATATATATATTAAATTGTAAAAAATATAAATAAAATAAATCAAATTATACGAAAATTATTAATAATAATATAAATGTATATTAATATTATTAATTATTTTTATTATTATTATTTATTGTAAAATCATGAAGGGTTTTCATCTCCACCCAAACCCCCTTATCAAAGGACACACCTCCCCCTCCATCCATTATTGCCTCCCCTATCCCAAAAACTCTCCTCAACTATGTTTTTCCATATTTCATAGGGATTTTTTATCATTCCTTTGAGTTATGGTCTCTACCATCCTCCTCCTTCACTAATCTAATGATTTTCAATCTCTTATCCCAATATTTTGATCAACCGAACACTGTGTTGGGGGTTGAATAAATTTTTGGTTGTTTTTCGCTTTTTAGAGCATGTGGTGGATCTTTCAGGTTACTATCATTCATGTTTAACCACCCCCCATTGAAGGTAAAGAATTTTGGATCATTTTGGTTTTACTACTGCAGTTTGATGTTATTCTTTTTTCCCTCCTTGTGAGGACAAACTTTATTTCATTGATTTTTTATTTTATGGATTCCTTGTATTTTTCTAAAATACCTTCAAACTTCCTGGCATAGAATTGGACCACCATTCATGATGGAAACTAACAAAAATGAATGGGTAAGTAGTATATATATATAACTTCATTTTAGATACTCGTTTATGGTGAGTGTAATATCTATATTGAATCGGGGGGTGTTTATTTTTATGTATAAATGCTTGTGTGTGTTTGTATAAGATAGTTGATTTATGTTTTTGTTTCCTTGAACCTTTATTTTGTTGAATATTTTCCATTAAATTTTTCCTTTAAATTTAACATTTATTTATTTATTTATATTCACACCTTGTGTTGATGATAATTAGTAAAATGTATTATTTTTAATGATTGTTTGGAATGAAATAAGGTAACTAATATTTAAATTAAAGAAGGTGGAATTTCTTATATATCTTTTCCCACCAAGTGTTTGATAAAGGGAACATTTTTCCATTATATGTGGTTTTCGTTTTCTTATTTCTATTGTGGATATCCAAATATATTTTAATATTTTACAAAACATTAATTGGTGTGTTATATCAATTTTAAATTTTTTTCTAAGATAATGTGGTCTCACTAAACACCATTAAAAATGTATATTTTTTGGAAAACTACCCTTGTAAAATATCTCATGCCTAGATGATTGATAAATGGAATGATAGGTCATTTCAATGAGACTTCCCATGTTAATTGATGGTTTTAAGGAATGGGTACTATTATTTGGGGTTATTTAGGGGTAATTCATGGATGGTTTTTTTGGGTGATGGTTTTTGTCAATACAATGTTAATTATGTTAACTATCTGATTCCTATTAGTTTTCACCATTTTTAGATATATCATGGGATTCAATCTTTGCTTCAGGGATATCTAAGAATGCTTGATAGAATAATTTCATATTCTTCTCAACCTAGTGGGCCTTTATTAGGGAAATGCTCTACTTTTGGGATATTTACCCTCAAATATTCCAGGTAAGGTATGAATGAGTCTTAGGGCTATTTTATTTCATCAAGCACGCTAATGGGATCAATCAGTTTTGTTATGTTCTAGATTTTCCTCAAATCTTCTAGGTATTCTCATGTTCTCTTACACATGTTTCTCAATAGAGGATAATATAGAAAACTATCCATGTTAATTTAGAAGAGTTTTATATACCCATTACCTTTGTTATGTTTTCATTAATTCTTCTCTATATATTTGGTGTATCTATTTGGTAAAAATAAATGTATTTTTTTCAAATGTTTTCAAAAAGAATGTTTTGGAAAAAAGTTATATTCTGATTTAAAACTTTTTTCATCAAATTCTACATTTTTTCTCTCTTTATATTTCTCAATTTAATTCCCAAACCGTCACTTTTAAGAGAAACAATTTTTATAAAAAAATCAATGAACTGTGTATTTTGTTTGGAAATTGAATGGATAAAAAACCTATGTTTATTAAACTATATTTCAATTTATCAGGTATTGTTTCCTCTATTTAAATGAAATGGATATGGGGTATTTTATTCAAGAACGACCTATATTAATACTCACACCTATAGCTTGACCTTTTTTTATCTTTTGGTACTACTTCTAACTCATACAGAGTCATCATGGAGTAACATTTGATTGGTGGTTGGTGCTGAGCCACAAGGTCACACGGAGGTATGTCCAGTTTTATTTATTTCCCACTAATATTTTACTATTTTATTTTCCAAATTTATTTATTTATTTATTTTTTTGAAGTGATAAAAAATCCCCCCATGAGTATTTTTGAATCCATTTACTATTTATATCCTATGATGATCGAGAATGCCTCTCGGATGATGTTGTTGGTCAGTTTGGGTGAAAAGTTCATGGTTGACCGAGTATTTTTCATAAAAAATGGTATTAGAGATGTCCCTTGTGTTTTTGGGTGTTATTAATATTGGATATAGGGTTGATTAGGCTTAGGATATTGGTTATGGGTCAGTGTTGGATCACTAAAACTCGTGATAAGACCCATTTCACTAGAGGTAGTTGGGTTTTGAGTCTTTATTTTTTATTTTGGGTTATACTGTTAGTGTAATTTTAGTTCAATGAGTTTTTTTATATTGGGGGATGATATTTGAAGTGATCTTGTGCTATATAGTGAGAACACATGGAATATAAAACCATGTCTTTCTTGCATGCATGGTTTTAGAGGCTTCTATTTGTTAGTGCATGCATAGTCCATGGTCTGCTAAACCATGTGTCCAGGATATGCATGACCAATAGTTCCATAATTTAGTTATTTTTTATGGGTTATGATTTGGTATACTTTTTTTTGGTGTGAGTGTATTTTGAATGGAATTTGGTTATTTGAAAAGGGTTTTCAGAGTGAAAAATAGGTTTTAAAAGGGTGAAATTCTTATTTTTTAATTGGATTTTTGGTTTCAATGGGTAAGTGGATGTGGGGCTGTTACATTAAAGGGGGATGTTTTGGAACGTATTTTATCCAAGAGAAGATGAAATGAGAAAATGTATTATAAAATTTATTTTTTCATCTAGGAAGGTTTTGGTAGTTGAAAATGATTTTTAATTTTGAATGGGGGAATTTAACTTAAAGAGACACAATTTTGAAATTTTGGTCTTTAAAGAGGGTTATTAGCTTGTTTTTTGATGTGGTACTTTTTTAGTTGATATTTTATTTCATATTGATTTTGTTTTTGATGTTTTGTTCAATGATAATAGTTTTTGTTTTAATTTTTAAATTTATTATGTTCTGGTTCATTAATTAATTTGTTTTATTCTTTTAATTTTTTACTGTATTCCACGTAAAAAGACCTAGAAGGATTCTAATGATTATATTGTAGTTGGTGTCTAACAGCCCAAACCCTCTAGGCTGGATTTGGTGTGTTACTTGTGATATTGTCAGGGTTAGAAGGAATTAAGACCCAAAAGGAACAATCAGTTATGTAGTATTGAAGAAAATAGATATATAGATGTCACTCAAATTACGTTGTAAAAGGTTACAAAATACAATACATAACAAAAACTAAAAATGGAAACCACAGGTTCTCAATAAATGATAACCTCTTCATCACGTGTTGATAAAAAACAATAAAAGGGGTGAGCTCAAATAATTGGTAAGGGTTAAAAACAGTGGAATCATGAATACAATAATAACTGAATCATAATCAATCTTATATAATCAATATGGCATGGTGAATAAATGAAAAACTCATGCCATTAATAAACTGAGAATGAAACTGCATCCATAGATTTTGTCATAGTGAAAACCTCATGGATAGTAATAATAACTGATAATGTATAAATATAATGCTTATTAATTGGAAATCATATATCTGGAACATGAAACCATAATACCGTTAAAACGGTTTAGTTCTGTGGGTAGAAACTCTTCTGATTTTTAGAAACAAACTCGAAGGCTTTGTCACCAAATAATTTGCCTCATGAAACCTATTGATCCCTCAAGGGGCTGTAGAAAGACCCACCCACCACATCATGTCCAAATAATTCTTTATCAATTGATTCAATACAATATCAATATTCCTTTTCAATATCCTTATAGAGTATAGTATACATATTCATCAATATTTCCATAAATAAAATAACTTTCCAAATAAACACCGTATGTAAAATGGTATACGGTTTAGACAACAACAAATCCATGATATGATATTATGGATATTTAATATTAATATAATTTAAAATGAAAAGTGATCTCAAATGGGTAGTAGGTACACCACATAAGGATTGTTAGGTTCACAATACAAAGTCAGTCACAACAAAATAGTAGTTGAGACAAAGTCTCTTAACACAATGTAATCGGTCGAATCATATGACCAGAAACTAATAACCCTCAAATGAATAATTGATTAATAAGAATAATAATTGAATCATGTTATTATATATAAAATTTATGTACACATATAACACATACAAGAAATAATTGTTGAACAATTGAAATCTCACTGAAATGAAAGTGAGATGGGAAACCCCTTACAAACATTTCGGCATGGTAACGAGTGTTATTGAGAGGGATTAATGAGAGGTAAAGGAGAATTCAATTATTTATATGTCAAAACATATGTATGGGGGAGTTTCAAAAACATACCCCATCATTAGGAATTAAAAATAAAAGAGCACAACATATGGGAGATTCTTGAACAAAAGTAAGAGAGAGGATCCATTACCTTACTCTCGAAGGTGTTGTTTTTTGTTTTTAACAACATGAATAATAAAATTTATATTCATTAATTAATAATTCCAGAACCTCATAAACATTTAAATGATATGGTATAACCTTATTAAGTTCATTAATGGCATTTTTGATGGGTTTAAGAGATTCAATTTTATTATTTTGGAATCATTTTCTTCTTTGGTTTTCATGATCTATTTACTTGTATTCATGAATGGATGGTTGTTTGAAATATGGTTAAACATCCAGAATTGTTAATATAAATTCATAGTGACATTAAATATATATAAATTATCTTATAATTATTCTTATTATATACAATTAGGATGACTCATTCGATGAGTTAAAATAAACACTTGGATTTGGCTGGGCGGTTTTGTTCACAATAAACTTGTTTTGTATTATTATTCCATATTATGAATGTGTAAAGATTCCAGAACTTTAATCAAGATAAAATAAATAAATTATGACTTGGTTCAACAATTTAAAAGGTTAAATGACAAGTATTGATGATAGTATGGCTAATTGAAAACCCGTCTTCCTTGAGTGTGATAAATTTATACATCTCAGATGGTGTTTTCATTTACTGTATAAAAGGAGGAGAAAAAATAGATTATGAATAAATATTCCATTAGCACAATGAAAATATAGTATATGTATGGTACTGTAATTATCATGGTATTTGGACAAGGGTATGGGATAAGGGAGAACAAAATAATGGAATTTTGTAAAAGAAATTGAAAGAAAATAGAAGGAAGGTTCACCTCTTGATTACTCCTCCTTGATAATCTTCTTAAGGACTTTTTTTTCCTTTTTGTCAGACTAGAAGGTCTTGGGTGTGGGGAGAGGGCTTGGGGAAATTATTTTTCAGAATTTAGGCAAGTATTGAAGCTTGAGTGGTGTGGGAGGAATAGGGGGTGAGGGTGGTTTATATAGTGGAGGGGAGAGGAGTTTTCTTAATATTATAATCAATAATTTATTATTTCCTCTCATGATAACCAATAATGAGTATTACCTGACCAAAAATAGTAATATATGCATGTGACTTCGAACCAATTGGGCTTAAATCAGCTTATCATTATCAATAACTCAATAAATTTCTTTATTTAGCATTTATTGTAAATTATCACATTATATTATTCATCAAATATTTATGTATTTCAGAAAAATCCCAAAAATTTACCCTAACCATTTTTCGACATGTAGAATACAAAAATGAAGTCTATTTTTCAAAAATAATTTCCTAAATATGATTAATTAAATATTTAATTTTAATCACTATTTAATGGAAAATTATAAACACTTAAAATATTCATCTTCATTTTTAAGGTGCCTAAATTCAGTTATACACTCAATGGTATAGATACCAATCATAAAATTTATATTACTATTCATAAGGGTATGTTATTATTCATACGGGCAGGTTACTATTCATAAGTGTAGGTTACTATTCACTGAAAATTATGTTAATTCTATTAGACTCTAAATTTCATCTTGAACACAACTCTGTATGTTAGATTTTTAAAATTCAAATCGTAGAGTTGGAAAATTTAAGTTTAATGGATAGGTTATGGATAGCTCCTATAAGTAACTATGTTTGGTTCCATATAGGCTCAATGATTCATGAAATATAGGGTATAACTAGAATGTATTTAAGAGAAACATTCCATGAAGTGTTTGGGGTGCTATATTATTCCCTATTTTGGAAACTTTCGTCCTCGAAATATTATGTATGTAGCCCACCAAAAAGATATGGGTGGATCGTTTTCATGAAATACTCTGGTTCTCATGTTGCTTCCTCCATATTATGATTCCTCCAAAGAACTTTTACTAGACAATTTTTCTGATTTCTCAATACCTGCACACCTGTGTCAAGAATACCAATAGGCTTTTCACAGTATGACAAATCAGGTTCCAGTTCAATTTCTTAATAGGTGAGTACATGTGTTGGGTCTGGCATGTATTTCTTCTATAATGACACATGGAACACATCATGGAATTTGGAGAGATTTTCCGGCATTTCTAAATGGTAATCTACTGCTCTGATTCTTTCCAGAATTTCAAACGGTCTGATATACCTGGGGTTCAGCTTCCCTTTCATACCGAACCTTAAGACACCCTTCCATGGAGATACTTTCAGAAAGACATGATCTACCACCTAGAATTCCAAATCCTTTCTCTGATTGTCAGCATAACTCTTCTACCTACTTGGGGATGCTTTAATATGGGCTTGGATTATCTCCACCATTTTGTGGTCTCTTCAATAAGTTTTGGGCCTATAAGTTTCCTCTCACTAACTTTATCCCAACAAGTTTGAGTTCAACATCTCTTCCTATATAATGCTTCATATGGAGCCATTTGAATACAATAATGGAAATAATTGTTAATGAAAATTCCACCAAAGGAGAGTATTGATCCCACATACCTTGTAAGTAAAGATAACATGACCTCAACATATCTTCTTGAGTTTGAATATTCCTTTCAGAATGTCCATCGGTTTGGGGGTGATATGCAGTACTCAAACGAAGTTCGGTATTCAAATCCTTCTGGTGACTTTTCCAGAATTTTGATGTAAATCGGGGAACTCGATCGGATACAATTGATTGAGGTGCACCATGAAGTCTTACAACTTCATTAATATAAAGTCTTTCCATGCGCTCAAGTGGTAAATCCTATCTTATATGAAGGAAATGTTCTGATTTTTTGAGATGATCAACAATTACCCATATTGCATCGTTCCTTCTAGATGTCATCAGTAGTCTGGTGACAAAATCTATTGTAATATTATCCTACTTACACATAGAAATAGGTAGAGGTTGATTCACTGTTCTAGGACGTTGCCTCTTGGCCTTCACTTGTTGACAAACTAGACACCTTGACACGTAGTGAGCAATTTCCCTCTTCATATTATACCACCAAAAATATTACTTCAGATCTCTGTACATCATAGTGCTACCCAGGTGTATAGAGAAATTTGAGCTATGGGCATCGTCTTATAGTTCCCTTTTTTAACTTAGGTACTGATGGAACACATAACTTCTTCCAAAATTTTAGAACTCCTTCTTCATACATGAAGTCAGCCAGTCTCCTATCTATGATAGCATAAATTCTCTTGTGTAGATTATCATCATCAGATTGGGATCTTTTTATCTTCTCTAATAAATATGGTTTAGCAATCATTTGAAAGGGAAAATATGTTTCTCCTTTCATAACTATTCCCAAATCCATCTTTATTAGATCCAAAAATATAGGATCTCTCTCAATCCTCATTTGAGTCAAAAGTCAATGATCCTTCCTACTTAATACATATTCCACCTTATTCACCTTTCCTAGGAGGTAGTTTATTGAACAATCATAATCTTTGAGTAACTCAAGTCATCTTCATTCCCTCATGTTGAGTTATTTTTGTTTGAAAATGTATTTCAAACACTTGTGATATGTGTATATCTCACATTTTCACCATAAAGATAATGTCTCCAAATATTTAGAGAAAATATTACAGCTGCTATATCAAGATCATGTGTTGGATAATTTTTCTCATGATTCTTTAACTGCCTTGTTGCATAAGAAATAACTTTACCATTTTGTATAAGGATGCAACCCAGACCACTCTTTGATGCATAACTGTATATTAAAAATCCATCAATTCTAGATGGAAGAGTCAAAATTGGAGAATTGGCCAATCTTCTTCTCAATTCTTCAAAGCATTCTGTACATTATTTTTTCCAAAATAACATAACTCCTTTACGTGTGAGCTTGGTTAGCAGGTTAGCTAGTCAGGAATGATTCTGAACAAAACGCCGATATTAACGTTCTAATCCAATAAAACATCATACCTCAGTTATGTTTATTGGCATGGGCCATTATTGGATTTCCATTGTCTTTGTAGGATCAGTTAGGATTCCATCCTTAGAGACAATATGGCCTAGAAAAGAAATGAATTGAAGCCAGAATTCTCACTTATTAAACTTCCCATATAATTTATTGCTTCTAAGAGTTTTCAGAATAACCCACAAGTGATTCTCATGGTCTTCATAGATTTTTGAGTATATGAGGATATCATTGATGAATACCAAAACAAAGTTATCAATATATTCCTTGAAAACTCTATTCATTAAATTCATGAAAACAGAGGGTGCATTTGTCAGTTCAAAAGGCATTACTGTAAACTCGTAATGCCCATACTTGGTCTAAAATGTTGTCTTAGGAATATCACATGCAACTGATGATATCCGGATTGAAATTCAATCTTCGAAAAGTATTGAGCTCCATGAAGTTGATGAAATAAATCATCAATCTAGGGCAAGGGATACATTTTCTTTATTATAATAGAATTGATTTCCCTATAATCAATGAAAAGCCTCATGGATTCATCTTTCTTCTTGAAAAATAGGATAGGGGCTCCCCATGGAGAAACACTAGGTCGAATAAATCCATTTTCACTCAAATACTCTAATTCTTTATTTAGCACTACTAATTCCACAGTGGCCATTATATAGGGAGTTTTTTGATATAGGTCATGAATCAATAATTAAATCTATAGAGAACTCAACTTCCCGCTCTAGATGATGTCCAGGTAAATCCTTTGGAAATACATAAATGTACTCTTGCACTATGTGCACATCTTCAATTTGAAGATTTATTTCCTCGTCCATAGATATTGGTTTATCTTCCTCTATAAGTATTGAATTAATTAGAGCTATTGGGGTGGTTCTATATAAGAATCAGGTGGTGAAGTTTCTTCCCTAAAGACAAGGGATTCTACACCATTTTAAAAAATTGTAACTTTCTTCAACTTACAATAAATCTTCGCATCATAATTTGACATCCAATCTATACAGAGAATTATATAAAATTCATTCATTGTTATGATGATAATTTTATCAACTAAATCACATTTTGGTGTCTGGAGGGGGACTAGTCGACATTCCTTTGTTGCAATGATACATCCAATGGGAGTTTTGATGGAAAATTCCTTTATTAAATCAAATTGGACATAACTAATTTTCCTGGAAAACTGAGAAGATATAAATGAATGTGATGATCCAGAATAAAATAAACTGTTGGTTATGTTTGAGGAAACATTTAAAATACATGCCACTACGTCATTAGGAACTTCAACCTCCGCGGTTGTAATCACATTAGCTCTCCCTTTCTCTCTTGGCCTTTTTTGAGTCATGTATCCTTGGCGCTTAGGAAAATCATTTTCATAATATCTCATCTCTCTTCAATTGTAGCATTAAATATCATTGAAGTCTTTCTTCCCCTTACGTTCATTGGATCGATGACCCTTTTCTCCATAGTTATAGCAGACTCCCATGCCTTTCTAGCATTTCCCAAGATGATTCTTTCCATAGTTCTCACATAATTGGAATATCTTGGTTCCCTTTCCCTTCTTTGGTGCTTCTCATTTTCCTTTGTTATCAGAGTACCGATTCTTATCTTGGTTTCCTTTGAAAACATTTTATCTAGGATATTCCTTCTCTATTTTTATGCCACATGATATAATTTAATCATATGATAAAATTGATTGAGAATCCAGTGCCCTTCGAAGACTTGGCTTATGACGTTCAATGAAATGATCAATCTTGTCTGCTGAGTCATGTACGTAATATATGGCATACCTGGACAGCCTTGTGAAAGTATCCTCATACATTGCAACACTGTCTTCATCCCTTTGTTTTAAGATAAAGAATTTTCTCTTCATTTCAGTTCATTTCTCATGAGGGAAATATTTTTTGAAGAATATTTCCTTAAAATCAGTTTATTCTATATCTTCTATTTCATCTTCCTCTATGGTATTCTGAATCATGGACCACCATTGATCAGCGTCTACCTTGAGACAATATTCTGCTAGTACTACCTTTTTATATTCATTGCATCTTAATGTCATGAATATCTATTCAAGGGACTTGATCCATTCCTTAGCAACCACTAGGATAATAGTCCCACTAAAATATGGGGGCTTCTGCCACATGAAACGATCCAACACATGTGTGGATTCCCCTTCTTCTGTTAGATGCTATTTCTAAATAACAGGATACACCAGATTAGTTTATAAATCTCAAATATAAAATCAATCAACATAGATTGAAATTCTATGCATATAAAATCTTATAAACATGGTTTCTCTGAGGAAAAATTTACATTAAACTCCTTCATAATTGATTGTAAAGAAAATTTGAATTATCCTAAGCATATCCCCCAGGATTTTCATAACCAAGAGTGAAGCAAGGCTCATATTCGTGCACCAGTTCCCATTCGAGTCTACCTCAAAGTGGTGTTTTTGTGTTTTACCCTTAGATATATCTGTGACAGAGCCATCTCTACTTTCTCGTATCCAGAAAAGGGTTTATTTCATAAAATATCCACATAATATATTCCTTAAAAAATACCAGGATGTTCTTGTAAATTTATACTCAAATGATACATTAGGTCTTTGTTCCCTATTATACATTTCCTATATAGTTTCTAAGTTTTCTACTAAACTTCCTTTGATACCAATTATAACACCCTGACCACTATAGGATGGAGCTGGTGTGTTAATTGTGATATTTCCATGGTAAGAAGGAATGAAAATACCAAATGAACGATCAGTTTAGTATCCTTGAAGAAACTAGATACATAGATGTTACTCAAATTACATTGGAAAAGGTTACCAAATACAATACATTACAAAAACTAAAAACAACTACCTCATGAACTCAATAAATGATCACCTCTTCATCACCTGTTGATGTAAAACAATGAAAGGGGTGAGATCTAACACTTAGTAAGGGTAAAAAATAGAAGAATCATGAATAAAATAATAATTGAATCACAATCAATCTTACATAATCCATATGGAATGGCGAATAAATGAAAAACTCATGCCGTTAACAAACTAAGAATGAAACCGCATCCATATATTTTGTCATAGTGAAAGCCTCATAGATAATAATAATTACCGATAATGAATAAAAGTGAATTATTATTAATTGGATGTCATGTATCTGTCACATGAAACCATAATACTGTTAAAATGGTTTAGTTTTGTGGGTATAAACCCGTCTAATTCTTGGAAGCAAACTCGAAGTGTTTGTCGCCACCTGATTTGTCTCATGAGACCTACCGATGCATCGAGGAGCTGTAGCGGGCCCCACCCACCACTTCATGTCCAAATCATTATTTATACATTTATTCAATACAATATCAATATTCATGTTCAATATCCATATAGATTATAGTATATAGATTAATCAATATTTCCATAATTAAAATAAATTTCCAAATAAACACCGTATGTAAAATGGTATACAGTTTAGACAAAAATATATCCATGATATGAGATTATGGATATTTAATATAAATATAATTTTAAATGAAAATTGATCTCAAATAAGAATTAGTTACACCACATAAGGATTATTAGGTTCTCAATACAAAGTTAGTCACAACAAAATAGTTGTTGAGACAAAGTCTCTTACCACAATATAATTGGTCGAATCATATGACCCGAACCTAATAACCCTAAAATTAATAATTTAATAACATTAATATAAAGAGAAAAAATTTATTATTTATCAAATGGATGTAAATGTATACCACATACAATAAATAATTAGCGAACAATGGAAATCTCACAGAATTGAAAGTGAGATGAGAAACCCCTTACGAACATTTCCGCATGGTAACGAGTGTTATTGAGAGGGATTAATGAGAGGTAAAGGGGTATTAAATTATTTATATCTCACAAGGTATGTATGGGGGAGGTGATAAAACATATCCATCATTAGGAATTAAAAATAAAAGAGCACAACATAGGGGAGATTTTTGAACAAAAGTGAGAGAGAGGATCCCTTACCTTACTCTCGAAGGTGTTATTGTTTGTTTTTAACGACCTGAATAATCAAATTTAGCATCATTAATTAATAATTACATAACCTCATAAACATTTAATTGATATTTTATAACCTTATTAAGTTCATTAATGCCCTTTTTGATGAGTCTAAGAGATTCAATTTTATTGTTTTGGAAGCATTTTCTTCTTTGGTTTTCATTATCTGTTTACCTATATTCATGAATAGATGGTTGTTTGAAATATGGTTAAACATCCAGAATTGTTAATATAAATTCATAGTGACATTAAAGATATATAAAGTATCTTATAATTATTCTGATTGTATACCATGAGAATTACTCATTCGATGAGTTAAAATAAATTCTTGGATTTGGTTTGGCGGTTTTCTTCACAATAAACTTGTTTTGTATTATTATTCCATATTATGAATGTGTTAAGATTAAAAAGAATTAATAAAGATAAAATACATATATTATGACCTGTTTCAACCATTGAAAAGGTTTCATGACTAGTGTTGAAAATATTAATCCAAATTTAAAACCCGTCTTCCTTGACTGTGATAAATTTACACATCTCTAATGGTGTTTTCATTTATTGTATAAAAGGAGGGGAAAAGATATTATGATGAAATATTAAATTAGAACAATGAAAATCCATTATATTTAAGTTACTTTAATTATCAAGAAATTTTGATGAGGGGAGGTTATAAGGGAAAACAAAATAATGGAACATTGTCAACGAAATTGAAAGAAAAGAGAAGGAAGGTTCACCTCTTGAGTACTCCTCCTTGATAATCTCCTTAAGGCCTTGGTTTTTGGACTTTTGGTGAGTCGAGAATGTCTTGGAAATGGGGAGAGGGCTTGGGAAGATAAGTTTTCAGAATTTATGCAAGTATTGAATCTTGATTTGTGTGGGAGGAAAATAGGGTGAGGGTGGTTTATATAGTGTGGGGTAGATGAGTTTTCTTAATATTATAATCATTAATTTATTATTTCCTCTCAAGACAACCAATAGTGAGTATTCCATTACCAATAACAGTAATATATGCATGTGAATTCAGACCTCTTGGTCTTACATCATCATATCATCATCAACGACTCAATAAATTCCTTATTTAGCATTAATCGTAAATTATCGCATTTTACTATTCATAAAAAATTTAAGTATTTCAAAAAAATCCAGAAAATTCACCCTAACCATTTTTAAACATGTAGAATCTAAAAATGGAGTCCATTTTTCAAAAATAATTTTTTAAATATGATTAATTAAATATATAATTAAAATCATTATTTAATCGAAAAATATAAACACTTAAAATATTCTTCTTCATTTTTAAGGTGCCTGAATTCACTTATACACTCAAGGGTATGGATACCATTAATAAAATTCATATTACTATTCATAAGGGTATGTTACTATTCATAAGGTAGGTTACTATTCATGAAAATGATGTTAATTCTATCAGATTCTAAATATCATCTTGAACACAACCATGTTCGTTAGTTTTTTAAAATTCAAATCGCAGAGTTGGAAAATTTAAGTTCAATGGCTAGGTTTTGGATATCTCCTATAAGTAACCATGTTTTGTTCCATATAGGCTCAGTGATTCATGAAATATATGTTATAACTTGAATTCATTTAATAGAAACATACCATGAAATCTTTGGGGTGGTACATGGTGCCCCTTCCCAAACACCTTTTCTTGTTATGGATATGATATATTCTCAATCATTTCCAATTTCCTAGAGTATTCAGGATATTTTAGAGGATTTTGAGTGTATTTTTTTAATTTGAGAGTGTCTTCAGGTTTTTGGGAGCTCAAGATGTTGTGAGATTGAATGTTGTATTGGGCATGTTTGAATGGCCAGGACTGGAATATTGGAAGGTGGGTTTTTAATCATCATTTCAATATGGGATGTCTCAAGTGATCATCCAGACCACATTAATGAAGTGGTTTATTCTAGAGGAAGTGAAGGAAAAGAGAATTCCATATCTCATGGGTGATTGACAAGGCCAACTGAAATTTTAGGGGAATTTTGACCATTTCAATGAATTGGTTTCATTTTCTCCAAATTAAGTGTCGAGAGATCAATTGGAAGCTTCAATTTTTTATGGGGAATCTATCCAGGGTATAAGGGTTGTGTTCTTTCGTCTGATAAAATATTATGGTGAAACTCATGGAAGTTGAGTGTTTGGATTCTTTTTATGGTCATGAAGTTTCCCCATCCTATGAGGAGTGTGAAATAGAGGAACATATCCCAAACTAATCTTCTTATCATTTCATACTTCTAGTAAAAAGTAACAATCACTTGTATGCATCATGTTTACCTAATTTAGGCACTCAATGTCATTTTCAATAATCCACCAAAGTATTGATGATGGTGTTACTACATAGTACACCCAAATAAGTTCAATAAGTTGAATTTATATAGGAATAAGACTCATTCAGATAATGTTAGCTATATACTATGGGGCAGGAGATGCTTCATGACATCAGGACTCCAACTATATGTCTCGGAGTGAATCATTTCATGCAATTGAGTTTCTAGGTGTGGGGGATGTGAATCCAACATGTTTTCTTCGACGTTGGAGTGGTGTCCATTAATGATTTCTTATTTTTTCATTATATGTCATTGGGAACCATATTTTATGATATTTGGGTCCTCTTTCATGAATTTTTTTTGGTTTTTCTTTTTAGAATATGAACTATTAAAATGTTAGTCTTCCTTTGGAATGGTTTTAGATTTTAGGATGTACTTTTTTGAGATACATGTTTCTTGGGGAGTTATCAATTATGGTTTGGACTATTCCTATATTTCATTCCCTGTGGTTAACACGTTCTCATGTTGGTTGGTGTTTTCGTTGAACATCCCCCATAGTGAAACCTCCTTTCCAGTTAGTTTCTTAATAGATGGGAGACCCACTAAAATTCTCATTGATGTATTCCCATGAGTTTGTTGGGTCAGAATTTAGGAGTTTAATGGTCTCTCCATGTTTCATGGTCCTGCTTTTTCTTGATCATTTTTTAGTCATGGATCTATTCCTTGATTGGTTGGGTGACATTATAGGTGAAAAAGTGTTAATGGATGAGATAATTATCACACCCGAAACCAACACTTCTCTATTATTTTATTTATTTTTGGTCTTACATTTATTCTATTTCCTTCCCATCTGTTTTTATTAAAATATGTCTCTTTTTGGTCGAATAAAAGGTGGCGCGCAACAAGTGCACAGTTAAATGAAATCATGTTCTATCCTAGTGACTACCTTATATCATAGACGGTGGCACTACTAAGGGTACCTGGAAAGTCCCAAAGGCATTCAATTATCCCATGTAGCCCATGAAGTCCCTCTATATTAGGAAATTGGGGAAAACACCTTTGTTTCATATTCTAGAAGACCATGTATCCAAATCATGCTGTCTGTCCAAGATTAAAAAATGAAAAAAAATAAAAAAATATAAATAAAATAAAACATATTAATATGAAATTATTAATAATAATTATAATAATATATTATTATTATTATTATTATTATTATTAGGTCTTATAAAACCATAATGGGGGATTCCTTCTTCCCCACCTCCATATAAACAAATGGAAACCTCATTCCATCTACAGCCATTTACAGGACCCTATCTCTTATTCCCACTCCTCTATAAAGTTTCTATAGTTTTATTGTGTACTTTTAGTCATTCCTTATAGGTATGGTCTCACCCTTCCTCTTATTTCCCTAGTTCAATTATTTTCCATCTCTTTTCACCCTATTTTGATTGGATGAACACTATGGTGAGGGTTTACCAAATTGTTTATTGTTTCTATAGTTGTTCGGGAATGTGATGTCTCTCTCATGTCATATTCATTAATGTTTTGTAATCCAAATCCATAGTAGACCTGACATGGGTCATTTCAATTCCCCTTCCATCGTTTAAGTTTTTACTCTTTTCCCACCTTGTTTGGACTAGTTTTATTTTATGTATTTTTTAAATTTTAGATTCCATTTATTTTTCTAGTATTCCATGGACCCTCCTTGGGGTGGCTTTAGACCACCATTCATTAGTAAAGCCTACACATATGTTTTGGAAATGAGTATATATATATATATAATCTTTATAAATATTCCATCATATAAATGGGAATATGTAAATTATATGTTGGGGTATATATATGTTTAAATTCATGTATGAATAAGCATAACATAATGGGTTCTAGTTTCGGTGTCCATGTGGCTTGAGTATGAGGTAGGATTTCATTTTAATTTTGAATTTAAATTTAAGAAACATTAATTCCTTTATACGCATACATCATTTGGATTCTAATTAGTAATATGCATTATTTATAATAATTATTGGGAATTAAATAATGTTTTTTATATATTTGGATTAAATTGGGAGGAATTGTTTTATATAGAATCGAAAAATATGTGTTTGATAATATGTCAAGTTTGAATTTCTTAGTGGATCTTGGTTTCTAAATGTTGCTTTATATTTCTTTATTTCTTATAATATTTCATGAAATTATGAGTGATGTGTTTGCTCCAAATGAAATGCTTTTCGAGGAGTATGTGAGGCCTGGTTAGAACCTTTTAAAAAAAATTATGGAAAACTTTTTGTATGATGTATCCATAGGACTAATTTTTGTAAAAGGTAAAGAGAGGTCATTGGAATGGGACTTCACTTCATTATTTATGGTTGGAAGGAAATGGGAAAACTCTTTACGGTGTGTAAGGTCCTATTTTTTTAATCGGTTGGAATTCAATGGGAACATGAATATTTTATATTACTAGCTAGAATATTTTATAAACCAGTCATCAGACATAATTTTGAGTGTTGTTACAATTCAATGTTTTGTTTTAGATTTGGGTAAAGTTGCGAGATGTCCCTTTGGGTTTTCATCGGGTTTTGGGTGTTTTGGGGCCGGAAATACAATGTTTTGAGGTTTTGCATATGAGACATAGGTTTTCAGAAATCGTGCATCCCTAGTAGAAAACTATGCATCCTTGATCACTGGGGAAGAAGTTCCCACATTTCTTGCACATTTTTTAACCAAAACGTGACCCTATACCACAAGGTTGGTTCCAATCAAGTAGTACCTCAACACTATTCATCATACAGTTTGTGTACTGTTAGGCTACCTGTGTTGAGAAAACCATGCAAGGTGTTTTCATAAGAAATGGGTCTCACATGGTTGGGTTAAGTTTTTGAAAAACCATGTGGACAAGCCATGTGACCCGAATATTTTGGATAAATTTACCATTTCCTCTCCAATTTTTTTAATGCTACTCCTCTATTTTCTTCTCTCCCACATTGCAACATCTTTTCTTTGAATCTTATCCTCATTTTTATTCTAGGATATGAGAGATATCTTCTAAATGGTCTCTCAATTGATGTATTTTCAACTCATTAGATCCATATCTGTAAGATCTCTATTTTTTAATTGTTCTTATTTTAGTTTGTAATTAGTTTCTCTATTTAGGTGCAAGATCTATTACCATGTTTTGAGGGTCTTCATCCATTATTTATTCTTCTCCCAATCTAAGTCGAATTGGGTACTGATATTAGATGATCTATCAACTACACACCTATGGTAGGTGTTCTCATGATTTTAATTTAATGTATGGTATTTATATATATATTCATTTTTCTACATGCCCAATTCTCTAGAGGAACCCAGAAATGATTTTAAATTCTTGAATTAAATTTTTTAGTATATACTATGTTATTAAAGAGGCTTGTGTGTGTTTGTTTATAGGTGGAGAACCTTTAATTAAATAGAACCACCCATTTTTATTTGTTTTTGATACGAATGGACCACCATGGGTGGCCTTGGACTTGGATACCTTATGGTTCTTCCTCTTTCCCATTTCCTTAGGATGTGAAGAATTATATGAATTGTAAAAACAATTGATGAATTGGTTTATAATGTGAATTTATAATTGAACATAAATATAGATTGATTAATGTTATGGGATATATAATCACGGGACATGTTATAAAAATTCTTGAGTAATCCTGAATTACTCTTTTTATTGAACTACTCATGTTAGTTATGTATATTCAATGCCATGTAATAGTTTTTTTATCATGAGATGCCTATTATAATGAACTCCCAATGTGATTAGTCATGTGGAAAGACTTATATGATTGTTCAATTCCATGAGCCACTGCCTGAGGTGAGATTTAATTAGATTTCCTTAGTTTTGATTGTGACATGTTAAATTATTTTGATTAAATGTTATTGAATTGTTAAATTGTAGTTGAAATGAGTTCTTAATGAGTTTTTCATATCGATTTTTAATTGAATGGTTAAAGAATAGTGAATGGATGTCATGAACCTTGACCCTTACTATGTAATGGATTTTTTATGCATGTGATTTTCTTATATTTAAATTCCCATCTGAGTCGTTTCATAAGATATGCATCTAATATGGGCATAAATTTAGTCACCTTATGAGGTGAGATGTATATGAGATATTCCTAGTCTTGACCTTGATATGTTTAAATGGATTTTATTAAATTAATTTATTATATTATATTGAATTGATTATGCCCGAAAGAGACATGGAATTATTGTATAGACTTACAAGGATGAACTCATAGGGGGTGATTGTTATTTGCCTTGAGTGAAAGATGAATTCATATGTGAATTCCATGGAAATGATCATTTGGATATTATCTTGAATATGCTCGAGTGATACACGGACTCCAATATGGACTAATTCAAATGGAATTATAGGTGTCTAATTATTATATACAAAGTGATACATGGATTAATATTAGAATTCCATGAATGTACTCAAAGAGAATTGATCATAATTGCCGTTAGTGATACATGGTCTCCCTTAGTGGATCACAAAGTATGGACTCAATTAGAAGTGATGTTATACCACACCTAGAGCAATACATAGGTTTCTGAGAGGTTCTCATGGATAGGTTTTTAAGGGGTTGGTTGATATTATACCTGGAGTGATACCTGGACTACAATATACGAATTCCTTGTGCGGGCTTGTAATGTATTGGTTGATATTATACCTAGAGTGATACCTAAATTAAAATATATAAATTCCATTAACAATATCAGCTTCTAATTTTTATGTCAAATGAATTGATTTATTATGCATATTCCAAACCAAATCAAATGATTGGATTTGGTCTTGATTAATATATTTTATATATATTATATTGGCATATTCTATACGAATGTTTGTATGGTGGCACTAGGATTACGTCAGGTCTCAAGAAATATAAATTAAATGATATTGAACTATTAAATAAACTTGATTAGTTTACACATGACTACATGTTAAATTGAAGAATTATTTCTTAAATGAAATGAAATTTTTATAAATGAGTATATGGGTATTATAGGTCATTTAATTTTGTGTACTTATTTACTTGATTTATCTTCTTACAGACTATTGTTATATATGATCACTGACAAGATTCTAGATACCTTGTGTGGTTGCCTATAAGGATTATGTCTCACACCCTTCTCATGTCACTATTGCCTCGGGTTACCCAAGTAAACATTTTTTCATAGAAACATGGACTCTTGATTGTGTTTTTTACCGGTAGCCATGAAGTAAAAGCATAAGTCTGAGTTGGGGCATGGGAAGCTCCTGGAGACCCCCCTATGGGAATTTTTTTTCATTTTCATATTTGAGTAATGTACTACATCTTGTATCTTATTTATGTCTATTTTCTAGATTTTATCACTATCTATACATGAATACATATCTATATATTAGAATTTTCTATCAATAACTCTTATGTTTTTATTATCTTCAACTTAATTTAGTTGTTTCTTTATTTATATACTGCCTACAACTCTGACAAGAGTGTATAGCCTCCCTAATATCACTAGCTTAGACCCTCAATTCTAGATATAATACTCTAGTGTATGGGTAGATATGCTTGAGGCCATGTGGAAAACCGTGGTTTGGGAACTGTTGAGTTGTATTTGAATATAGGAAGTTACAATGTGGTATTAGAGGTATTTTTCCATTGCCTTACTATTTTGGGTTATTAAATATGATAATAGGAATATGTCAATTCTTGGTAAATATCCATGTTTGGGACTGATCACCCCACATATGGGTAAGTGGTATGGTTTGGGATTGTTTGTTTTTTTGATATTACTATTGATTTTTATTTCACAAAGAGATACTAGTGTCCCTTCTTCCGATTATTGATTTTCTGTAATTTTACCCTCATACTGATATGGACAGAAATTAGAATTTCATGAATCGTATTATATGTACATAGAAATTATCATTTCTTGAGTATTCTATTCCATGTAGTTGAATTTTTAGTTTTCCTTTTGATTTTATTTTTTCCCCTTGAGTGTTAAGCAATGATTTTAGATTTCTATATCCATCCTAATAAGGTAACATTATTGGGTAATTTTTTTATCATGTTAAACTACTTCCATGTTTTGGTTGTTATGTTCCATTTTTCATTATTATTTAGACTGTTTCCCTATTTTACTACTTCAGATTACATGATGGAGGGTTTGATATATATAAATTATTTCATGGGATGAACATATTGGTTACAATTTAGATGGGTTTGATTTTTTAATTGTAATGTGTATTGGTGCCTTGTAATTTGTAATAGGTAACTCATATACTCGAACCATATGAAGATGTTGGTAATTGTTTATAGACCTCTATTTAAATAAAAACGATATGAATGAGTTCAAATTATTAAAGTGGATTGGGTTTGGCTAAATTGGAGTTAAAAATCAGTTTATAAAGTGTATAGGTTCTTTATAGGTGGGGCTATTGAGACCAATATAATCAAACTTGGTATATGGATAGGTTATAATTTAAAAGGTATATGAATTTGAAATTTATTTACTTTTTAATTCAAATGGATTGATTAACTTTCAAAATGGTCTACTGGACCCATGTAAGTAAGTTTGTGGCATTTTTATGAGATGAAATGTTTGGGATGTTTTTTATTTCTATTCTTAATCAGCTAATATTGGGTTCCATTTTGAAGAAACCAATATTGTTTAATAAGTCCACTGTGGGTCACCATATTTGTTAAAAAAAATGTTATATTTCCTAATTATGAATGAATTTCAATGAATATTAAATGTTTAAAAATAATGTTTATAATAATTTACTTCTCTTTCCATTAGGTGTTAACTAAATTAATTAACAAGTTCATTGTCTTATAAAATGGTACATGATTTTTTATTTTAAATTATTCCATATATTTAATGGTTGAATTAAATTCATGAAATAACTTTAAAATTGAACTTGAGGTGGTATTATTTGATTAAACCCTCTTATAAGGGTAGTTTAATATTTTCTTTATGATTCCTCAAAAAAGAAACATTAGCATTTTACATAGTCCATTTCACATTTATAAATTTTTAAATGTTAGGAAATTGGTCCAAGTTAAATCAATTTTTCCGGACCTTTTAATAAGTTTTCCTTTTATGCTTTCTAAGGTCATAGATCATGGTTGGTAACACCCTTTGATCGTGAAATCCCTTATAAATTAAATTATTCTTATATGCCTTAGGGCCTATCAGGTGACATTGACCCTTGTAGGATGCTTCCCAATTAAATGACACCCTTGTTTGGAAGGGGTTTCCTTATATGTTTGACCCCTTCTAGGGCTGTGATCATCAAGTGATGTTCAGTTTTCAAAATTTATACATGCCTTTGGAATGGTTGAGAACTTAGTAGGTATCATTGCCCTGTTTCTTTCCATGGGTGACTCAGGAGTTCATCAGTTTTTTTATTGTCATATAATGATGTGACATGAGTGAGTTTTCTATGTGAACCTCCGGATACATGGAGGCAAAGGGTGGGTAGCCTATGGAAAAAATAAAGTGTGTGTTTCCTCACTTATAAATCTTACAGTATTGTGTATTTATATATGTTGTACCTTTTGTGTTATTAAATGTTGTAATGAATCGGTTGAGTGCGGTGAAATTGTTGAGCCTCATGCTATTGAGTTCAGTCTCAGGTAACCTCCATAGTAGAGTAAATTTTACATTAAAATAATCAAGTTAATCTCGATAATCAGGAGTAATATCTAGAAACCTCGGTGTTTTTACATGTTGTTCATTTTGGTTTCGGCTTCCTGGACAAATAATTGATTTGGGGATCATGGTTTTTGGAGTATCATGCGTACTTTTAAGGTGAATCTGATTCAAACTTGCTTCTTTATAGAGGGGTTTTATTTCTATTTTATGACTATGACACTCCTACGTTGGGTAGCATTGTGTTAGCTCTGATGAATGTTCCTTTATTGGAAGAGAGAACACATCTATGTTTTAATTTTTTTAATGTTCATTATTTCATGAATTACCTCGAGCCTT